>CM061751.1:27531226-28168311 GCA_030979885.1 Lolium multiflorum | reverse complement strand
TTGAGACGTTGTCTATCAGAACTTTTCTTGTAGTGGGATAGAACTTGGAATAAAATAGAGGCACAATATCCTTCCAATCAAGAGAGCGCCCGTCCTTCAATAGTTTATACCAATGCGCCGCTTTACCAGATAGCGATATAACAAATAATTTCTTTCTAACCTTCATCCATTGAAATACCTGCACACTTGAATAACCCGCATAATTCATGCAAAAACAGTAAATGATTCCTAGGATGAACAGTTCCATCCCCTTCATAGCGGTTATCCATAACACGTTCAATAATTTCCATAGGTATTTTATACGGAATACTTCCAGCAGGTGTTTAAAATATCCGAAGCATCATTAGAGTTATCGCATATGGGAGATAAAGCATTATCAGAGCAAAATATTTCTTCCAATGCGGAGGAGCTAAAAAGATTATTTTTAAGCTTAGACTTCTTCATAGCATTAGCAGTAATTGCATTCATACTAATACCATTGCTACTATCATTTAAATAAGGTTCCATAGGTTTTTTAATTTTTGCACCAAACAATTCTAAATTAGGAAAAAGATTAAAAAGCTCACTAATTTTTTTGTTGTTTTCCATTATGCCTAACTAGTGAAAATAAAAACAAGAAGCAAAAGATATATTGCAGTCTAAAGGAAATAGCTTCGAGTACACACACAATGGTGCCGGAAAAGTACTGTTTGTTACATGGAACCGGAGTGTGAGTACCTTTACCTTTCCTCCCCGGCAATGACGCCAGGAAAGAATTAACGACGATGTCTACAGGTGCTTCTATTCTTGTAGACGGTGTTGGGCCCTCCAAGTGCAGAGGTTTGTAGAACAGCGACAGTTTCCCTTAAGTGGATTACCCAAGGTTTATCGAACTCGGGGAGGAAGAGTTCAAAGATATCCCTCAAGCAACCCTGTAATCACAAAGCAAGAAGTCTCTTGTGTCCCCAACACAAATAATACACAGCCAGTGTATAGGTGCACTAGTTAGGAGAAGAGATAGTGAAATACAAGTAATATGGATGTATATGGTGGTAATAGCAATCTGAATAAAATATGGCAGCGAGTAAACATACCAACAAAACAGTAAATAAGCAGTGTTTTCAGTATTGGAAACAAGGCCTAGGGATCATACTTTCACTAGTGGACACTCTCAACATTGATCGCATAATAAATACTTTTTCTCATATGTGCTACATACACTCTTGTTTGATAATGAACATCATTGCGTAGGATTACACGAACCCTCAATGCCGGGGTTAACAAGCTCCACAATTCCATGTTCATATTTAAGTAACCTTAGAGCATAATAGATCATTGCAAATAAACCAAGAACTAACATAGTGCACACACACTGTCCACATTACACTATGGAAGGAGGAATAGATCACATCAATACTATCATAATGATAATTAACTCCACAATCTACACAAGAGATCGTGATCATAATATACGACAAGAACCACACGGTGCCCACACTAATCATTACATCATGAAGGAGGGAATAGACTACTTTAATAACATCACATGAGTAGCACACAACTAGTAAGCGATACAAAGCTCATCATATGGATCTCAATCATGTAAAGCGACTCATGAGATCATTGTATTGGAGTACGAGAGATTAACCACATAGCTACGGTAGAGCCCTCAGCCCGGGGAGAACTACTCCCTCCTCATCATAGAAGACAGCAGCGGTGAGATGGCGGTGAAGACGGCTTCCGGGGGCAATTCCCCGTCCCGGCGGCGTGCCGAAACGGAGACTCTGTCCCGCGAATCTTGATTTCGCGATGGCGCGGCTCTGGAGGGTTTCTCGCGTCTCGTCTTCCGTATCGGTGTTTTTAGGTCGAGAGGGGTTAAATGGCGAAGAGAGGGAGTCGGAGGAGCCACGGGCTGCCCACACCTGAGGCGCTTTGCAGCCAGCGGCGGGGTGTGGTGTGGGGCCCCCTAGCTCCCCTCTCATCCTCCTCCAGTGCTCGAAGCTTCCGAGAAAAATAGGAACTTGGGCGGTGATTTCGTCCGATTACGAGAATATTTCGTTACTAGGATTTAAGGAAACCAAAAGCAATGACTGCAGCCTTCGCATCTCGTCAATAGATTCAGTTCACGGAAGCATAATAATGACATATAATGTGTATAAAACATGTAGATATCATCAATAAAGTGGCATGGAACATAAGAAATTATCGATACGTTTGGAGGCACATTATCAGAGTCACCTCTGCCTTGGCTATTGTGACTGAGATCATGTAGCTGTGCCGTCTCCGGCTCATATCGATGGAAGTGGAGACCATGTCGTCAGCTGAACTTTGTGAAGTCCGAGCCGATATTTGGGTGGTAGCGAGATCAAGTCGTACTCGTTGGGGTACGGCATGGTATAACCGACCGTCTTCCTTTTCGGCATCATGCGGAACGATCCTTCAGAATCGTACAAATCTGATCCGCGGTGATGGGTGAAAGGTGCCGAGACACGAAGATTAAACGGAGTGGCGTACTTTACCAGCCATGCTTGTTTTTCGGTTCTGAGCCAACTGCGGGAGCTGGGCTCTGGAGTTTTGTCGGAGGTGGCGTGTTGGCTAGCCACGTCGCTTCTCAGGGTCTGCCTCCGCCGTTCCTCCTGTTGTTCCAGAAGTCCCCGCTGTTGCAACCTGGTTCGAGAGTGCCCCGGTGCTCTCGCACGTATGCGCATGCGTATCCGTGCGGGATCTCCTTGGGCGCGTAATGTAGGAATTTAGTCACCGGGGTCACCACCAATCTTGTGAACGACGTGAGCCGGTGGGTTCGGCGCAGGCCTGCAGCGCGAGCAGCAGCGGTGGACGGGGCAGGTGGCCTTCTCCTTGGTGAGTCCCTAGGACTGGTGAGTACCGGCGGCTCATGATCTCCTGGATCACGCGCAGGGCGACGCGCTCCAACGTTTCACCGAGGCTCTCGAGAATGGCGGTGCAGAGAATGAGCCACCATATAGTTGAGTCTCCGGCGCGGCGGCCTGGTGCGTTCTTCGAAAACGGGGTGGATCGTCCACTCCATCAAGGGCGCCTTCAGGTGAGAACCCCTTCCATCTGATGCCATGGGAGCGGGTCCTGTGGAAAGAGCCGATGAGGTCGGCTTCGAGGAAGGCTTTGACCTCGTCGTACTTCTTCTTGAGCTCGCCATTGAGCTCCTCGTACGTGACCGGAGCTTCTTCCGCCATCTCCGATGTAGACGGCGATGTGGTTGATGTGGTGGATGTCGAAGATTGTCCCACCGGGCGTGCCAAGGCTGTTGTTGACGTGAGAAACCCACCGGCGGGCAGTGGCTGGTCAACACCGTGAGCAAGAACAACTAGGGCTACGCTGGCCCAGTCCCTCTTCTGGTCACACGCGGCGATGCCAAGTGCAAGGGCGTGCCACCCTGACCTATACCTGGTCGGGAAGGTGTGGATGATGCCTCGCTTAGTTTCTGCGCGGGGCACACACGTGCACGTTAAATACGAGCCTCGATCGACTCTGTTATTCTGTGAATCGGCTCATGGAGGCGATCCACCCATGATTCGTTCAAGGTGGCCGAATATATGGTGGTCCTGCTTGATCAAGATAAAGCATATGAGATCCACGGCGATCTGGGGTTTTCACCGCATAATCGGATCATCCTACTCACGATTGGGCCTCGCGCTCGCGCACGGTGATCGTAAGCCAATCCTAGACAAGGCCTAAAAACCAACTCGAAGGTTGATCCTCGGAACATCCTGTCTAGGGCCAGCAAACTACACCCTACAGGCCGCTGGATCCTCCCCAACCCTTTGTAAAGCCTAACTATTGCAGATGTTAAACTAATCCTTGATAAATCAAGGAGCAACCGTAACGGATCATACTAAATAATGATCAAGCGGGGTGCCGGCCCTGCACCCATGATGAGGTACAAGGACGGCTAGATGCGCAAGGGTGCCTACTATGACAGCATATGATACTAAGAACAATGCTAACCCTAACACATCTCTATGATAACTACGTTGCTCGCCATCAAAGGCGCTTCAGGAGCAACGCATGAACAACGTGGGGGCTTGTGCTGCTAGATCGCAAGATGCGATCTGGCAGCATCAGTCTTTACGGAGAAACCGAGGTGAAGGGGGTTGGCGTCTTATTTGAGATTGGTTTGTGAGTGAACGTTGGTTGTTGTTTATTCCCATAAACCCTAGATACATATTTATAGTCCAGGGGACTTTCTAATGTGGCGAGCAAACCGTGCACGAGATAAACTCCTTCTACGTGGCCTACTGCTGTTAAGATGCACGGGCTAAACTATGGCCCAAACTCTGCGCTTTCAAAGACGATTCACTATTCACGATCGCATATCTTGGAGTCCATCTTGATCTGGCCCACCTCTGGTTTGGTCAAATTCTAGTGATAACCTTCGGATTTTTTGGCGTAATCACGGTACCCAGCAATTGGGCACCGATGCGAAGCTCTTTGATCACGGGCTGTCAAAGGAGGATTAATTAAGAAGAAAATGTTGGCATGGGGAAAATGAAAACATATAGAAGCAAACAGAAATATAAAACAGTGACAAGAGTGTTAGCAACTTACATCATCCAAGAGAGGAGTAAGAGCTACTCGATTGAAGGGTAAGCGCACTGGATTTATTTCAACCCTTGCCCTTTGGTGAAGGGACAAGGGGGCTTTGCCGGAGGAGTAGCAGCGCCAACATTCTGAGGAGGCGGCGTTTCTTCTCCTTCGACTGGGTCTCCGAGGTGACTAATGTATGTGACGTGCTCGTTAGAGAAGCACATCAGCAATTGGTACTTCTTCTTCATCATCCTACGAGCAAGCGTCGACAATATAAAAAGCAAGATAGACAAGAATCTTCGTGCAAGTGACAAGAAAAAAGGGACACTTCTGAGGCGATGAGAGACTCGAGGTATGGATCATAGCCTGCCTTATGGTGCGAAGGAACAGCTTCGTTGGAAACTTTGGGTGCTGGAATCTTGAGCATCATCCCTTTTCCTCTTGTTCCTTGGGCACCAAGCGAGAGAAGAGATTGTGCCGGCGCGGTGGCCAGAGACATCCTCCTTTTAGTCGGATCCGCAGATTTTGGTCTGCGGGTTCATTTACTAAGAGGAGCATACGGGTTATCATCGGAGATAACGGCCCTTTCTTGACATACGCCCGGGGAAGAGGAGGAAGTGAGAAACAAGATTTGGGGTAGTCTGTATAAAAGAAAGGCTGCCAGTGATATACTTACAAAAGCAAGGCAATAGATAAATTACGCGACAATGTTTACCTTAGGGAGCGCATTGGTGGCGGCGCTGTATGGTTTTACCCGATAAGTGGAAGGATGGTCTTCTTCTTGAGATGAAATCACTCGAATAAGCTTATCAAATCCTTGGCTTCCGGATTAAGTCGAACGGGCGATCCGTGTCTTCATCGCCAGCATAATTCCCAGAAAGGGTTTTGCGAGCCTGAAGAAGCTGCACCCTAGTCCTAAGGAAGTACGCCGTAATTTGGATGCCTGATAATTCTTTTCCCCGAGTATTTTGCAACTCATGGATACGAGTCATCAGAGCCTCTGTCGAAGTTCTTTCTTCCTCGGTAGCTTCTGCGTTCCAAGAACGGCGGCTCGGCACCGTCAAAAGGAGGAATGTTGTCTTCGGCGCAGCCATCGTTTTCTTCACGGATGTACAACCACTTCTTGCGCCATCCTTGAACGGAGTCGGGGAGTTTGACGTCGAAGTAGTTGACGGAGGAGCGAACAACAAATAACAACGCCGCCTGTGTTGTGAGCACCATTCTGGCGACAAAAGAAAATCTTCCATAATGCCCATTGAGGCTGGACACCAAGGAGAAGCCGCAGGAAGATGACAAAGATAGAAATGTGAAGGATGAGTTGGGTGTGAGGTGGTGAGGAAGTTGGAGACCATAAACATATAAAGTAACCCGCGAAGAAAAGGGTGAATGGGGCGGAAAGACGCGGATGAGATGATCAACCAACTTACCCGATGCCCCATTGGAGGGGGTTGGGTAGCTCTCTTCACTGGGGAAAAACCGCTCTGGGTTTCTTGGTAATCCCCAGCTTTTTCATCAGATTGGTCCTGGTTCGTGATCTTGGACCTCTCCCACTCCCCGCTCCTAGATCCGCGGCAGCCATTGATGAGTCAGGTGTGTTGTGAGCCTTGACAGCGGTGGCATCAACAATGGCGGAGGGGTGCAGCTACAAAGGGAAGAGCTTTGAGGGATGAGGAGCGCAGGAGGAAATTTTGCAGAGGGACAGCAGGGGGGACGGCGTGAGCAGGTGTTGTTCGAGGAAGAAGAAGAAGACCTTATACAGGTGCGGTGAAGCAGCGGACCGTTGGATGAAAAAGAATGCAGCAGATGATCGCCACGTAGATACAAGGGTACAATGGTATTTTAACATTGACGAGGTTACAGAACGTGTGCCAGAAAAAAGGGAGAACATGTGTCCCCCACTTGCACGACGTGTCCGACAGATCAGCAATTGGGACCCACAAGGCAGCGAAACAAGGGGTAATGGTCAGTTTCCAAAATAGAATCATGGCTATCATCAGCAATGACGTCGTCAAGATAAAGAAAAATTCGACTATGAGGTTTCAGAAGTTTATCGACAACACAAAGATTATGTCGAGAGCCTTTGATCAAATACAAGTTTTTGCCCAAAAACTCCTCAGAGGCTACTTTGGAAAAATAGAAAATTTCGAGTATAACAAGATAGAAATGGTGAGAGCCTATGACCAAATGCAAGCATTTGTTCTTAGCCTCGGGGGTTCCTGGAGATGTGATCCCAGCCTTCCACCCGATAAATATAGAAAGTGTAGAAATATTAAGTATAGTGGCAATGGATATTAATCTGTGGAGCCTACACCCCAGCACAAGTCCTTGGCTGTAGCCTAAAGGGGCTCTCCCATCGGAGCATTTGATCGCGTGCCCGATGAATTTATCAAAATAAAGAGACAAAAGTGAGTATATTTAGGAGTTACCACAGATAACTCTCTGTATACTCCCATCGAACAAAATAAGTCATCAAATATGACTCGATAAAATGTGCTATTCCAAGGCGAAAAGCACTCGACAATATATTCTCAGAACGCCAAAGTTGCGATCAATTTCTGAATGCCGCAAAATTTGCGAAGGTAGGGCCCGGATCCGTTGTTGGCGTGGCATCGCCAAAGACTGCACTCTGCTACTTTTATCCGTATCCACAGATACGAAGAAAAATCCTAACGGACCGTTAGGTGCCGATAAATTGGCCCAGGACTCGACGGAATGGTAAGACCTTAAGCGGCACCTGTCAAAGTTTTACACCAGTATCCGAGATCATGTCCAGGGACGTGATCTTAGTAGGTTTTGCGGATTGCCACTAGACCAGTTAACTAGTACCCGATCCGTCAGATGAACTAGCCCCAACTACCACTATTATCACTGTACAATATAGAATTTTATGTGAAGGAATATGGATAAAAGCTCTCGAATAAAAAAAATAAACGTTAGAGATTTTCCTGACTCTGATTCAAGCAAATCTACAGGGCTACGACATAGGCATCCCAAATGGACCTGCCGAAGATATACCGGGGTTTACTGGAGGCCCACTATCCGAAGAATAAGGAGATTCGAAGAGTCCAAGTTATATTAAGGAAAGTTAGAGTTGTAATGGAGGTGTTATTTGTAATCTGGCGGGATGAGTTGAGCCGTCCCGGACTACGTAACTTACAAAGCAGAGCCCTGGCTCCACCTCCTAAAATTCGAGGGACAAAGAAAGGATCGAATCATCTACTGTCAACATAATCGTAAGTACTTTTTATATAAACCTTCGAGATCTACTTGCCCTCTACTTCTAGCAAAACCCTAGTCTACAATCTGTAGGCATTGACAAGTTAATCCTTATCACCCATTGCCTTCTTGTTCCATTGATACACCATTATACCTCTTTGGCTAATACCTGGGAATCATCTTGTAGACATGTATTAGACCAAATACTCTAGCGCGGTGTCATAGTTACCAAAATAATGGATAAGGGTAAAATACCCTTACACCATGAAAATCCCGTAGGAGACCTAATTAGAACACTTCTCCCCCTTTGGCATCGAAACGCCAAAAAGGGGGAAAGCGCGATGCTACTCGTCCCATGGAGTTCACTCGGAGCCCGACTCGGAGTCATACTCATCAGCACTGTCAGCAGCTGGTGGAGAGTCGCGAGTGATGTTGCTCCTCTGAAGACCTTGCTCGACGTCAGACCACTGAACCTGAGAAGAGTGCCACCCACTGTAGGCATGGTGAACAGGAGGCTGAGGAGGAGGCCCTTGCTCACCACTGAGCTTGTGTAGTATGACAGCCTGAGTATGTTGTATCTCTGCGCGCTGACGGCTGGCCTCAAAGTTCTCCTTATGAATCTCAATGTTCATACACAGAACATTGCGTTGGAACCAGTTGAGTTTCTTCACTTGCTTCTGAATGAGAGGAGTAGCAATAGGACGACCGGGTGCAAAGGCACTAGAGCGGGCATCTCCCATAAACGAGCCAGAAGCTAGTGCAGCAGGGGCAGCTGCCTTCCTCTTGACATATGCCTTCTTGAACTTGTGATCCTCAAACAGAAACTGACTCAAATCTTCTGCCACGGCAGTGCTATTGGTGAGCAGCTGTATGTAAGGAGCATAAGGCATAGTCGTCCGGGAAACCATGGCATCATGGATCTCCTGAAAGAAATAATCCATGACATCAAGTGTGAAGTCTGAGGTCTCATCACCATCCTGTGCACAATCAAAGGCAAAACGCATAAGGTCCACGAGAGCACCTAAGAGAGCATCATTGTTCCCACCACTTGGAGCAATGGTGCCCCTGAAGAAGCGAAGCAGCTGACCATAGATAGGTAGAAGTCCAGTGAAAGTGCCAACTGCCCCGGTCCGGTCATAGAGATCATATAGCACATCCTTATCAGTTTTCTGAGGGCCATGGAGACGGTTACTACCTTAAAATGGATAGCCAAGGATCTCCGCAAACCTTTGGAATGAGGCCTCACATGGAGAAGTGCCAGACATCCATTGCATGGTGTGCTCCTCGTCCTTCTTGAAAGCCAGAGTAGCATAGAATTGCTTGATCAGAGGAATACTAAAGTCACACTAAACCTTCATTAGCTTGTACAATCCCATCCTCTCGGTAACCCAAATGGCATCCTCAAAGTGATCATTCTCTGAGAGGAGTTCCACATCAATGGCTTGCATTGGCCTCACCTTCTTAATGGGTTCATAGATGTCCTTGTGAATAAAGGGTTGTTCCATGCACTAGAAACGAGGATCCTCAATGTCAATTTCCCGCTCGACATCCTCATACCAGTTCTTCTGTCTGAGGGCAGCATAAGAGATAATATCCATGTTCTTGTAATTCTCCGTTGTTTCCTTGCCTTTACGCTTCAGAGTGGCGGACTTCCTGGGAGCATTCTGACCCAACTCATCACTTGACCGAGCAGCCCGAGAGCGCCTCCGAGAACCACTACCTATGAAGAGACAAAGATGGATAGCATGTAGGAAAGAAATCTCATGAGTCATGTTTTGATACTGTAGTGTACTATATATGCATACTAGGAGTCGATAAAGGTTTAGACACGGCAGATCGAGATAAACTGCACCAGCAATAACACTCTAGGCTGGATAATCCGGTGTCCCCGAGGGGCGGATAATCCGGCCGGGCCGGATAATCCAGCCATCGCGGGGGCCGGATAATCCGGCCCTGCGAATCTGAAGAAAATCCGAGCAAAATCATGTCTAGAACCAGATCGGCCTCATAGCATGCAAATGTAGTATACTACACACGATTTGGAACAACTAGACAACATCTCAACCAAGAAAATAGCACATATGAATCACAACACCTAGGGTTAGGGATTGTGAGTCATACCCGCATCCATTGCGAAACCGCTTGGAGGAGAAGGTAGGTAGGGAGGAGCACCCGATCCGGCCAAAAACTTCGAGAGGGCGGACGGGGAGGCTCCGGCGAGGAGGAGGAGCACTGATGACCCACAAGTATAGGGGGTGTATCGTAGTATCTTCGATAAGTAAGAATGTCGATCCCAACGAGGAGCAGAAGGTGTTGGCAGCAGTTCGATGAAGGATTCACTGTAAATGCTCACAAACAAGTATTCAAGGGGTTTTGATGTAATAGATGAATAAAGTACGAGTAAGTAAAATGCGAGAGAAATAATTGCAGCGAGTGGCCCAATCCTTTTTAGCACAAAGGACAAGCCGGTTTGTTTACTTATAATGACCAAACGTTCTTGAGGACACACGGGATTTTAGTCTAGTGCTTTCGCTTCATGTGGCTAAATAATCTTCATTGTTTTGATAAGTGTTGTGTGGGTGAACCTATGCTAATGCACCGCCCTTCCTAGGACTAATACATACTTGTGATTATACCCTTGCAAGCATACGCAACTACAAGAAAGTAATTAAGATAAATCTAACCACACCCTTAAACTCGAGATCCTGCGATCCCTCTTGCATCGATATACTAACGGGGGCTCAGGTTTCTGTCACTCCGGCAACCCCGCAATTAGCAACCGAATACAAGATGCACTCCCCTAGGCCCATAAATGGTGAAGTGTCGTGTAGTCGACGTTCACACAACACCACTAGAAGAATGACACCACAACTTAAATATCATAACATTGAATATTACTCAACCATAATTCACTACTAGCATTTAGACTTCACCCATGTCCTCAAGAACTAAACGAACTACTCACGAGACATCATATGGAATACAATCAGAGGTGATATGATGATGAATAACAATCTGAACATAAACCTTGGTTCAATGGTTTCACTCAATAGCATCGATCAATAACAAGTAGAGAATAATGCCGGGAGAGTTTCCCCTATCAAACAATCAAGATCCAACCCAAATTGTTACAGCGGTGACGAGGTGCAGCGGTGGTGATGGCAGTGTAGATGGTGGAGATGATGATGATGATGATGATGGAGATGATGTCCAGCTCGATGACGATGGCGATGGCGTCGATTTCCCCCTCCGGGAGGAATTTCCCCGGCATTCCTGCCCGCTCGGAGAGCTCTTTTCTCTCTGGTGTCCTCCGCCCCGCGAGGCTGTAACTCTTCGTGAGGTTCCCTCGTGGCTTAGGTTTTGGACGAAGAAGTACGCACGAAGAAAGAGGCGAAAGGGCTGTGGGGCCCCCACACCACGGGTGGCGCGGCCGAGCCATGGGCCGCGCCGGTACGTGGTCCGGCCACCTTGGGTCCCCTCTTCTCCCCCTTCGCTCCCTCCGTCATCCTGGAAAAATAGGAATTTACGTGTAATTTCCTTCCACAGTTGATCTTCCGAAATATTGCGTTCGACGGTGCTTTTTCCAGCAGAATCCTGGCTCCGGTGCTTGATCCTCCAATAATGATGAAACATGCAAAATAGATGAAATAACATAAGTATTGTGTCCCAATATGAGATATATCAATGAATAACAGCAAATTATGATACAAAATAGTGATGCAAATTGGACGTATCAACTCCCCCCAAGCTTAGACCTCGCTTGTCCCCAAGCGAAACTGAGCTCGATAAACAAGACCACATGTTTATGGAGTGAAGAGTCGATAAATAAAATACGGACAAGAAGCATCATATTCATTCACACAAGACATTTTAGTAAACAACTTCCTCATATAACTCATCTTGAAATAAGTAAAGAGAAATCACAAGTAAAGGTGCATAAGAAATCATAGTTGGTGATGGCAAACTTTGTTCTTGGTCAGAGAACTACTAACGGATTGTACTTCTAAGCAAAGCTTTCATATTAGAATTTATATAGCTGGGCTTTCATATTCAATCATAACAATCTCCTCATAATCATTGATAACTTCAAAGTCATATTCATTCAGATAAAATTTGTACTAAACAAGAAAGTATAAAAGACATGATTAACTGAATCATAGCATAAATGGTTGGTTCACAACAACTCAATTGCTTGCTTGAGATAGAGGGAAATAGGTTTACTGACTCAACATAAAAGTAAAAGATAGGCCCTTCGCAGAGGGAAGCAGGGATTAAATCATGTGCTAGAGCTTTCAAGTTTTGAAATCATATAAAGAGCATAAAAGTAAGATTTTGAGCGGTGTTTGTTGTTGTCAACGAATGGTAGCGGGCACTCTAACCCCCTTGCCAAACGAACCTTCCAAGAGCGGCTCCCATGAGGGACGGCATTTCTACCAGCAAGGTAGATCATCCCCCTTCTCTTTTGTTTACACATGTATTTTAGTTTTATTAAGGATGACACTCCCCCAACCTTGGCTTCTCAATCCATGGCTAACGAATCCTCGGGTGCCTTCCAACATTCACATACCATGGAGGAGTGTCTATTGCAAAATTAAGTTGCTTACTGATAAATCAGGGCAAAACATGTGAAGAGAATTATTAATGAAAGTTATTAATTGGGGTTGGGAACCCCGTTGCCAGCTCTTATTGCAAAATTATTGGATAAGTGGATGTGCCACTAGTCCATTGGTGAAAGTCCGCCCAACAAGATTGAAAGATAAAACACCACATACTTCCTCATGAGCTATAAAACATTGACACAAATAAGGAGTAGTATAGTTTGAATTATTTAAAGGTAGCACATGAAGTATTTACTTGGAATGGCAGAAAATACCATGTAGTAGGTAGGTATGGTGGACACAAATGGCATAGGTTTGGTCTAAGGTTATGGATGTATGAGAAGCATTCCCTCTCGATACAGGTCTTTGGCTAGCAAGGTTTGATAGCAAGCATAAAGGTTGAGGAAACAAACAAATATACATATGATAGAACAATCATGCATCTTTCTCATAAGCACAAGCAATTTTAACTTCAGAATACTAAGCATAGAGATAATAGAGTAATATATCTAAGTGTATTTCTCTCTTCTATTTAAACATCAGGGTGTTGTTGCTACTGACCAATGCTAAGTTTGCCAAAACCAAATAGATTTACTTGATGCTCCCAAAGTGATATCAATACTCATGTCAAGGGTGATCATATAATGGAGATTGCAAACTAAAATAAGGTGTGCAAAAAGTAAATGATAAGACTTCTCATTAATATTCCATAACGATAACTCACACCAACGGATACATAGATAACCAACTAAGAGAGATACTTCCACATTGCATACTATTCCATATGATAACTTCCCTACTCATGATATGACACTACTTGATAGTAAAAGATAAAGGTAGTGATGATGTGATACCGCGGCACTCCCCCAAGCTTGGAACAAACCAAGGGGATGCCAATACCGATGATGAATTACTCCTTCGGTGATGATGGTGATGGATTCCTCTCGACAAGCTTCTTAACAAGCTCCTTTAAATCTTCAATCTCATAGGTGAGGTTGCGAATCAGTTCCGAGTTGTGCTCAACGCGGCTCATAATCATGTCAGGTGGTGAATCCCAACTCCTAGAGTTGTTTCCCCATCCTTCAGCTTCAGATTTCATCTCTCCTGCAATGTTAGAACGATCTATATCCCAACCACTTGGCAACACTACCTTGGGGGTCCTTTCAGTTTGACGATCGTAGATTAGATTGCGGTAAGGGTTGTAATTGCTTGGAGAAGATGTCCTTGGAGCTAAGAAGCGACGTGGAACTGCTCCTCCGGTAGCGATTCGTGCACTCCTCTTGGTGTTGGATGGATTTGATATCACGCCAATGCTTGCAATGGTGGCACGCTGGTGTACTCGCGGAACTTCCTCCACTTCTTCCTCATCCTCACTTGCGTCTTCTTCCTTCAGTTCCGGGTCTTGAATATCTTCCTCCAAAGGTCCCTTGTCCTTGTTGTTGGAGACCATGGTGCCTCTAAATCAAAACAAATATGGCAGAAAACAGCTCGAAACAAAACACGACGAGAAAACGATATACGGACCTCCAGGGGTCCGGGGGATTATATAGCAAATATTTTTACGATAAAAGGAAGGTTCCAGGCCAAAAACGAGTAGAAAGGGCGACGAGGGGCTGTCCCCATAGGTCGGCGCGGCCAGAGGTGGGGCCCGCGCCGGCCTGGTGACGGGCCCTCGCGCGTCTTTTCCACTTCGATTCGATTCCGTAATTTTTTATATTTTCAAAAACAGCAGAAATAATGTTCGGAAAGGTAAACACGGACTTTTATTACCTGTACTGTTACCTATTCAAAGTCGAGTTCTGGCGGACTGTCAATTTGTCCTTTGATGAAAGCCTCCGGTGTTTCCACTTGAATAATATCAACATCAACATTATAAGAATCACCCGAGATATAATGCTTGAGTCTTTGTCCATTCACCACTTGTGTGGCATTGCCTTGGAGAGAGCTAATTTTAATTGCTCCTGAACGATACACCTCCTCAACAACATATGGTCCTTCCCACTTCGAGAGTAATTTCCCTGCAAAGAATCTGAGACGAGACCGATACAATAGGACTTTATCCCCAATATTAAACTCTCTTTTGATAATCCTTCTATCATGCCATTTCTTAACTTTTTCTTTAAAGAGTTTAGCATTTTCATAAGCTTCACTTCTCCATTCATCTAGAGAACTTAATTGCAACAACCTCTTATTACCGGCTAGTTTAGGATCTTTATTTAGTTCTCTAACAGCCCAATAAGCTTTGTGCTCTAGTTCTAAAGGTAAATGACAAGCTTTTCCATAAACCATTTTATAAGGTGACATTCCCATAGGATTTTTATAAGCAGTTCTATAAGCCCATAGTGCTTCCTTCAATTTGCTAGCCCAATTCTTTCTAGATTTATTAACAGTCTTTCCCAAAATGGATTTAATCTCTCTATTTGATAATTCTACTTGACCACTAGTTTGAGGGTGATAAGCAGAAGCAATTCTATGATTAATACCATACTTAGCAAGAGTTTTTCTAAAACCTCCATGAATAAAATGAGAACCTCCATCAGTCATAATATATCTAGGTACTCCAAATCTAGGAAATATAACATCTACAAGCATTTTTATAGAGGTCTCACCATCAGCACTCTTTGTAGGTATAGCTTCTACCCATTTAGTAACATAATCAACAGCGACAAGTATATGAGTGTTACCTTCTGAAGAAGGGAAAGGACCCATGAAGTCGAATCCCCAACAATCGAATGGTTCAATAACAAGAGTATAATTCATAGGCATTTCATTGCGTCTAGAGATATTACCAACTCTTTGACATTCATCACAAGATAAGATAAACTTCCTTGCATCTTTGAAAAGTGTTGGCCAATAAAAACCTGATTGCAGAACCTTTTGTGCGGTTCTATCTCCAGCGTGATGTCCTCCATAAACACTACCATGACATTTACTCAATATCTCCTGTTGTTCATATTCAGGAACACATCTTCGCATAATACCATCTACTCCTTCTTTATATAAGTGTGGGTCATCCCAAAAATAATGCCTCAAGTCATAAAAGAATTTCCTCCGTTGCTGAGCTGAAAAGGTTGGAGGCAAATACTTCGAAACAATAAAGTTAGCATAATCGCATACCAAGGGCTCTCTCGCGAGCTCACCTTTATTACAGCCAATTGTTCATTTGGAAAACTATCATTAACAGGAACAGGATCATAAGCAATATTTTCCAATCTAGACAAATTATCAGCAACAGGATTATCAACACCTTTCCTATCTATAATATGTAAATCAAATTCTTGCAACAGAAGTACCCATCTAATAAGCCTTGGCTTAGCATCTTTCTTTGTCATAAGGTATCTAATTGCAGCATGATCAGTATGAATTGTGACTTTTGAATCAACAATATAGGGTCTAAACTTGTCACAAGCAAAGACTACAGCTAACAATTCCTTTTCAGTTGTAGCATAATTTCTTTGAGCAGCATCAAGAGTCTTACTAGCATAATGAATAACATTTAATTTTTTATCTACCCGCTGTCCAAGAACAGCGCCTACAGCAAAATCACTAGCATCACACATAATTTCAAAAGGCAAATTCCAATCAGGAGGTTCAACTACAGGAGCAGTTGTTAAGGCTTTCTTTAGAGTTTCAAAAGCTTCCTTACAATCATCATCAAAAACAAAAGGTACATCTTTTTGAAGAAGATTAGTAAGAGGCTTTGAAATTTTAGAGAAATCTTTAATAAATCTCCTATAAAACCCAACATGACCAAGAACACTACGAATACCTTTAACATCCCTCGGATAGGGCATCTTCTCAATTGCTTCAACTTTAGCTCTATCAACTTCAATACCTCTCTCGGAAATTTTATGTCCCAATACAATTCCTTCATTAACCATAAAGTGGCATTTCTCCCAATTAAGAACAAGGTTAGTTTCTTCACATCTCTGCAAAACTTTATCGAGGTTTCGCAAGCAATTATCAAAAGAATTCCCATAGACAGAAAAATCATCCATGAACACCTCTACAATACTTTCGCAAAAACCATGAAAAATAGCAGACATGCATCTTTGAAAAGTAGCAGGAGCATTACATAAACCAAAAGGCATACGCCTATAAGCATAAGTTCCATAAGGACAAGTAAACGTGGTTTTCTCTTGATCTTTAGCTTTAACAACAATTTGTGAAAACCCAGAATAACCATCAAGAAAGCAAAAATGAGTATTTTTAGATAATCTTTCTAGCATTTGATCAATAAAGGGTAAAGGGTAATGATCTTTCTTAGTAACTTTATTAACTTTTCGAAAATCAATGCACATTCTATACCCTACAACTATTCTTTGAGGAATAAGCTCATCATTATCATTAGGCACAACAGTCATTCCTCCTTTCTTAGGAACACAATGCACAGGACTAACCCATCTACTATCAGCAATAGGATATATAATACCAGCTTCAAAAAGTTTTAATACCTCGTTCCTTACCACCTCTTTCATCTTCGGAATTAGACGACGTTGATGTTCAACAACAGGCTTTGCATCATCTTCCATATTAATAGCATGTTGGCAAATAGAAGGAGAAATCCCTTTCAAATCATCAAGAGTATAGCCAATAGCTCCTCGGTGTTTCTTCAATATTTCCAATAACCTTTCTTCCTCAATCTCTAAAAGCTTAGAACTAATAATAACAGGATATATTTTCTTATCATCAATATGAGCATATTTAAGATTATCAGGTAAAGGCTTTAAATCAACAGGATCTTCCTTTGGTGGCGGTGTTGTACCCAAATCTTCCACGGTAAATCATGCTTGAGAATAGGTTGGCGAAGAAAAATTTCCTCAAGCTCATCTCTTTCTTTCCTAAAAGCTTCACTTTCGCTATTCTCCAAATGTTGCTGCAAAGGATTATTAGGAACAAGAACAATAGATGCACACTGCTCCATTTTAAAATCATTACTAGGCAAATCAGCTTTATAAGGAGTTTTGGTAAATTTAGAAAAGTTAAATTCATAAGGTTCACCAGCAAATCTAGTCAAAATTTTCTCTTTCTTACAATCTATAATAGCTCCACAAGTATTTAGAAAAGGTCTACCAAAAATGATAGGACAATGATCACTAGCAGCAGAACCAAGTACCAAAAAGTCAGCAGGATATTTAATCTTACCACATAGAACTTCCACATCTCGAACAATACCAATTGGAGAAATAGTTTCTCTATTAGCCAGATGAATAACCACATCAATATCTTCAAGTTCACAAGAACCAATTTCGTGCATAATCTCCGTGTAAAGCTCATAAGGAATAGCACTAACACTTGCACCAATATCACATAAACCATAATAGCAATGATCACCAATTCTAACAGATAACATAGGAACACTAACTTGTTTGGGTTTATTAGGATGTGAAACAATATTAGAAGCATCTTCACAGAAAATAATATGACCATCCTCCACATTTTCAGTCACAAGATCTTTAACTATTGCAACAGCAGGTTCAATTTTAATTTGTTCTTCAGGTTCTTTAGGTTTCTTTTCACTTTTATTAACCGCACTAGATATGACAGAGTACTCCTTCATTTTAGCAGGGAAAGGAGTTTTTTCAATATAAGCTTCAGGAATAACATTATCAACAGTTTCAATCACTACACATTTGTTTACAGATGAATCAACTTTATCTTTATACGGTTCATGATACTTATCAAAATTCTTCTTAGGCAATTCATAATGAGAGGCAAAAGCTTTATAAAGATTTGCAACAACTTGGGAATCAAGACCATATGTAGCACTCATATTACGAAATTTATCAGTATCCATAAAAGCTTCAATGCATTTATAATCATAAATTATACCCGATTCTCTATCTTTGTCGTTCTCCCATCCTTCAGTATTTTCTTGGATCCGATCAAGAAGGTCCCTTTTAAACTCTTCTTTGTTGCGTGTAAATGATCCAGAACAAGAAGTATCCAGCAAGGTCTTGTCTTGAAAAGAAAGTCTTGCATAGAAATTATCAATAATAACATTACCAGGAAGCTCATGAATGGGGCATTTGAGCATTAAAGACTTCAATCTCCCCCAAGCTTGGGCAATACTCTCTCCATCATGAGGCCAGAAATTATATATGCGGTTCCGATCTTTGTGAATTTCACTTGGAGGATAAAATTTGGAATAAAATAAAGGCACAATGTCCTCCCAATCAATAGAATCACCATTCTTCAGCAATTTATACCAGTGCGCCGCTTTACAGCGATATAGTGAATAGTTTCTTTCTAACTTCATTCATAGAAATACCTGCACATTTGAATAACCCGCATAATTCATGCAAAACAGTAAATGATCACTAGGATGGACAGTTCCATCCCCTTCATAAGCGGTTATCCATAACACGTTCAATAATTTTCATAGGTATTTTATATGGTATCACTTCCTCACCTGGCGCTTCATCCACTACCGTTGCAGTAGTAGTAGATTTCCCAAATAGAAATTGAAGAGAAGATCTCTCCATAATGACTTATAGCAGCAGAAATAAAATCAGCACAAACAGAAAAGGTTTTCCTTACCAATTCCACTTACCAATAGCGCTTCACTCCCACGGCGCGAGAAAATAGTCTTGATGACCCACAAGTATAGGGGGTGTATCGTAGTATCTTCGATAAGTAAGAATGTCGATCCCAACGAGGAGCGAAGGTGTTGACAAGCAGTTTCGATGGGATTCTCTGTAAATGCTCACAAACAAGTATTCAAGGGGTTTTGATGTAATAGATGAATAAAGTACGAGTAAGTAAAATGCGAGAGAAATAATTGCAGCAGTGGCCCAATCCTTTTTAGCACAAAGGACAAGCCGGTTTGTTTACTTATAATGACCAAACGTTCTTGAGGACACACGGGATTTTAGTCTAGTGCTTTCGCTTATGTGGCTAAATAATCTTCATTGTTTTGATAAGTGTTGTGTGGGTGAACCTATGCTAATGCGCCCTTCCTAGGACTAATACATACTTGTGATTATACCCCTTGCAAGCATCCGCAACTACAAGAAAGTAATTGTTGACGTCGAAACCACCGGCGGCAGTGGTGGCCAACACCGTGAGCGGGAATGACTAGGGCTGCGGCTGGCCCCGGTCCCTCAGAGCGACGGCCCGCAAAGCCTCTGGTCGCGCGCCGATGCGGGTCGCAAGGGCGTGCCACCTGACCATACCTGGTCAGGAAGGTGTGGATGATGCCTCGCTTAGTTTCTGCGGGCACACACGTACACGTTAAATACGAGCCTCGATCGGCTCTCAGGTTATCCTGTGAATCGGCTCATGGGGCCGATCCACCCATGATTCGTCCAAGGTGGCCGAATATATGGTGGTCCTGCTTGATCAAGATAAAGCATATGAGATCCACGACGATCTAGGGTTTTCACCGCATAATCGGATCATCCTACTCACGATTGGGCCTCGCGCTCACGCACGGGAAACGTAAGCCAGCCCTAGACAAGGCCTAAAAACCAACACTAGGTTGATCCTCGGAACGTCCTGTCTAGGGGCAGCAAACTACACCCCATGCCGCTGGATCCTCCAACCCTTTGTAAGGCCTAACTATTGCAGATATTAAACTAATCCTTGATGAATCAAGGAGCGACCATAACGGATCAGATCTACTAAATAAAGATCAAGCGGGGTGCCGCCCCTGCACCCATGATGAGGCACAAGGACGGCTAGACGCGCAAGGGTTGCACTACGCAAGCATATGATGCTAAGAACGATGCTAACCCTAACGCGTCTACGATAACTACGTTGCTCGCCATCAAAAAGGCTTCAGTACGAGCAACGCATGAACAACTAGGCAGGCTCGTGCTGCCTAGATCGCGAGATGCGATCTAGGCAGCATGGTGCTTACCGGAGGAACCCTCGAGACGAAGGAGTTGGCGATGCGCCGAGATTGGTTTGTGTTGAACGTTGGTTGTTGTTTATTCCATAAACCCTAGGTACATATTTATAGTCCGGGGGACTTTCTAATGTGGGCGTGCACTAAACCGTGCACGAGATAAACTCTAATTCTACGTAACCTACTATAAAGATACACGGGCCAACTAGCCCAAACTTGATACACAAGGCCGATTCACATATCTGTCCACACACATATCTTCAAGTCCATCTTGATCGCGGCCCACCTCTAACTTGGTCAAATTCTGGTGATAACACATGCCCCCTGGTTTTGGAAATGACATTTCCAAAATCATTATGCTCTCCTTTCGTCGGGTCATGTCGTGGCAGAGCAGAAACGTTGCAGAGTCCTTCATCATGATAACTTGCCTTCTCGCTGCGCGATTAGACGGTTCTGGCACCACCTCCTCGGGAACTGCTGTGGCATTGAATTTTACTATGCTCCCTTTATTTAACCGCAGCAAACAGTCATCTTCCTCATCCCCTTCGCACTAGCCTCCAAAAAACCCTCTCTGCCACCATGTCTTCGTCCTCCTCTTCTTCCTCCTCATCGGGTCTTTCCTACGTGTCCTCTCCCATCCGAGAGTCGACGCCCTCGTGGGGCACGCAGGCGGCGTACGACATCCTCGCCCCAACGAAGTGGGACAAAGAGGACCATGACTCTTTCGTCTTAGCCAAATTAGTCTGGCTTGATCGTGCAGAGCCAGCCGATTTGCACAGAAATCGGCTTGTAGAGAACCTTCACGGTGGGCTGCCCCCCGAGTTTCCGCCCTCCTAGCGCCCTGCTGGTCAGATCGGCTCCTTTCCTTTGGCGATCCATCCTCGACCTGATCTGCACGTCCGGACTGCTCTTGAAGAGGGGAACCAAGCCCTTAAATCACTCCATTGATCCTCTTGAGTCGATGGCCGCGCATCGGCTATTTCTCAATTCTAAAGTCGATGCCCTTGCATCGGCTGTAAAATGTTTAAAAATTTTAGGCGATTTGTGTATCGGCCCCCATACTCAGTATTATCTCATATCCTCGTGTTTTATCCATCTAGGTGCCCCCCGAGCCGATTCTGTCAAGAGAATTGATGGTATCGGCTCTTCAGGTAGTCCCTGTTGGGTCAAACGTTGATCCCAGGCAGAATGGATGGTGAGGATAATTTTGGCCGATTGCTGGAATCGGCCTCCATGTTGCTTGCTCGGTGAAGGTTTTGTAATATCCCTTCATCAGTTTCGGAGGGCCGATCGCAAGGATCAGCCTCGCCACGTTGCTTATTGACGTAGTCTTGCTACTCGCCAGGCCGGTGGATAAAACCAGCCCAATCTCTGACCTTAGCACGTTGGTGCGCTTGCTGATGTCCACCTTGGGTGCAACGTGTGATCGTGGAGGTCTACACCCCGCCGGGCGAACGCAGCACCATGTTCGTGCCAGCCGATGTTTCATCATCGGCTCTCTTTTGCTTGGGGCGCCACTCTTTTCTTTGCGGCAGTCCCTCCTCATCCAGGGTCCTCTGGACTTTCGCAGCCAGATCAGGTCGCGCCTTCCTCAGCGTATGCAAGTACATCCTTTCGGCTTCCTCCAGACCGCGCAATCGCTGAACCCTGCGCTTTTGTGAATGGCTGAGACCGTCAGGGCACCACCTTGGACGGTGGCACCTGTCTTCTTCGTATTCCCCCTCGTCTTCCGAATCCTCGAGATCTTCCAACAGAGGGGTCTCAGCACGTCTGTTTTGCGGTGGGAGAGGCCCTAAGCGCTCGAACACAGACACGTTGGCTGTCTCCTTCTTTTCGGTTGCGTGGGCAGTTGCCGATTGTTGGTAATCGGCTCATTCCTGAATCCCAGCAGTGTCTGAAGAAGGGGCAGTGCCAATGCCTGTCCGTATCGTCCTGCTCCCTGCCGTGGCGCTCCTGCCGCTCCTCATCATGATTATGCCGGCGATGTCTTCCGTCGTTTCTGGTCAGACGACCTCTTTCATCATTGTCGTTGTATCGCCGGCGTTGGTCATATCGACTAACATACTTGTTGAGGAGGTGATCAGAGAGGGGTCGTTGGTATCTTATGTTCTTCACTTCCCCCTCTGTGACGTAGCGCTTGCCATCTTGACGGAGCCGATCGCATGGAGCGGCCCCCTCTGTGTCTTTGCTCTGAGAGCAGCTGTCCTCATCCCCGTCCTTCTCAGAGCGGTGTCCAAGCTCTACCATGTTGATGTTGGCTGAGAAATCAGGCTGGCACCCTCTGAGGTGGGCGAACTCCACCATGTTGACGGCGGGGAAGGGGTGTGTGTCGACCTTCATGGCATACTGGTTAAAAATTAGTCGCCCATTTTCTATCGCCACTTGGATCTGCTGACGCCACACCCTGCAGTCGTTGGTGGTGTGGGTGAACGTGTTATGCCACTTGCAGTATGGCTTTCCGTTCAGCTCTTGCACCGTAGGAAACTTGTGGCCTTCGGGTATCTTTATGTGCTTCTC
Source organism: Lolium multiflorum (assembly GCA_030979885.1). NCBI lineage: Eukaryota > Viridiplantae > Streptophyta > Magnoliopsida > Poales > Poaceae > Lolium > Lolium multiflorum. The sequence goes on along the minus strand of CM061751.1, from coordinate 28,145,592 downwards.
CGCGAGTAAGAGGTCGAAAATCTGCTCGGTTTTCGTCACGTCGAAGTCGAACCCTCTTGGAGGCCCTGGTGGCTTTACCCATTTGCAGGTTACTGGGCCTGCAGCTCGAGTCCACTCAGCTACTGCGACCTCTCGCTCTCCCGTAGGACCTTCATCTTCGCCTGCGTCAACCATGGTAACCACGCGCTTGAATTTATCTTGGTAGATATCCGGGTGGCGTTGTTCATATGCTGACAACTTCTGCACCATGTGTGCTAATGAAGGATAGTCCGCCTGGGAGGCCACTTCCTTGATCGATGATGATAGACCCACCACCGCCAATTCGACTGCTTCTTTTTCGCTTACGTGAACCGAATAGCATCGGTTCCTAACGGTCCTGAAGCGCTGGATGTATTCGACACCGTTTCTCCGCGCTTCTGTCGTACTTGAGCTAGATCGGCAATGCCAGCCTCGGAAGCCTCTGAGTGATATTGCTCATGGAACCGTTCTTCCAGCTGCTTCCAGGTCTGGATTGAGTTCGGTGGCAGCGACGTGTACCATCCGAAAGCCGATCCTGTGAGGGACTGTGAGAAGTACCTCACGCGCAGCTCGTCTGACGCTGAGATCATGCCCAGCTGTGCCAAATATCGGCTCACATGCTCGATGGAGCTGGAGCCATCTGATCCGCTGAACTTTGTGAAGTCCGGGAGCCGATATTTGGGTGGTAGCGGGATCAATTCGTACTCGTTGGGGTACGGCTTGGTATAGCCGATCGCCTTTCTTTTCGGCATCATGCCGAACTGATCTTTCAGGATCGTACAAATTTGATCCGCGGTGATGGCTGCAGGTGCCGAACCCTGAAGATTCGTCGGAGTGGCGTACTTAACCAGCCATGCCTGTTTCTCTGGTTCTGAGCCAACTGCAGGAGCTGGGCTCGGGAGCTTCGTCGGGGTGGCGTATTTAGCTAGCCACGTTTGCTTCTCAGGGTCTGTCTCCGACGTTCCTCCTGTTGCCCCAGAAGTCCCTGCTATATGCGCATGCGTATCCGTGCGGGATCTCCTTGGGCGCGTCTTGTAGAAATTGGTAACTGGGGTCACCACCAATCTTGTAGACGACATAGGCCGATGAGTTCGGCGCTTCGGGCGCTGCCAACGCGAACGGCAGCGGTGGACGGGACTGGAGTAGCAACTCCCCTTGATGAGTCCCTAGGGCTGGTCCTGACGGAGAGTACTGATGGCTCATGATCTCCTGGATCACGCGCAGCGCGACACGCTCCAACGTGTTCACCAGGCTCTCAGAGTGGCGATGCAGCGAATGAGCCACCATGAAGTTTATCTCCTGACGCAGCGACCTGGTGCGTTCCTCTGGGGGTGGACAGGTCCACTCCATCAAGCGCGCCTTCAGGTGTGAACCCCTTCCATCTGATGCCATGGGAGCGGGTCCTGTGGAAAGAGCCGATTAGGTCGGCTTCGAGGGCAGACTTGATCTCGTCGTACTTCTTCTTGAGCTCGCCAGTGAGCTCCTCGTAGGTGACCGGAGTTTCTTCCGCCATCTCTGATGTGGATGGCGAGGTGGTTGTCGTTGAAGATTGTCCCACCGGGCGTGCCAGAATGTGTTGACGTCAGAAACCCACCGGCGGGCGGCGACTGGCCAACACCGTAGAGCCGGGAATGACTAGGGCTGCGGCTGGCCCCAGTCCCTCAGAGCGACGGCCCGCAAAGCCTCCTGGTCGCGCGCCGATGCGGTCGCAAGGGCGTGCCACCTGACCTATACCTGGTCAGGAAGGTGTGGATGATGCCTCGCTTAGTTTCCTGCAGGGCACACACGTACACGTTAAATACGAGCCTCGATCGGCTCTCAGGTTATCCTGTGAATCGGCTCATGGAGCCGATCCACCCATGATTCGTCCAAGGTGGCCGAATATATGGTGGTCCTGCTTGATCAAGATAAAGCATATGAGATCCACGACGATCTAGGGTTTTCACCGCATAATCGGATCATCCTACTCACGATTGGGCCTCGCGCTCACGCACGGTAAACGTAAGCCAGCCCTAGACAAGGCCTAAAAACCAACACTAGGTTGATCCTCGGAACGTCCTGTCTAGGGGCAGCAAACTACACCCTGCATGCCGCTGGATCCTCCAACCCTTTGTAAGGCCTAACTATTGCAGATATTAAACTAATCCTTGATGAATCAAGGAGCGATAACGGATCAGATCTACTAAATAAAGATCAAGCGGGGGCCGCCCCTGCACCCATGATGAGGCACAAGGACGGCTAGACGCGCAAGGGTTGCACTACGCAAGCATATGATGCTAAGAACGATGCTAACCCTAACGCGTCTACGATAACTACGTTGCTCGCCATCAAAAAGGCTTCAGTACGAGCAACGCATGAACAACTAGGCAGGCTCGTGCTGCCTAGATCGCGAGATGCGATCTAGGCAGCATGGTGCTTACCGGAGGAACCCTCGAGACGAAGGAGTTGGCGATGCGCCGAGATTGGTTTGTGTTGAACGTTGGTTGTTGTTTATTCCATAAACCCTAGGTACATATTTATAGTCCAGGGACTTTCTAATGTGGGCGTGCACTAAACCGTGCACGAGATAAACTCTAATTTCTACGTAACCTACTATAAAGATACACGGGCCAACTAGCCCAAACTTGATACACAAGGCCGATTCACATATCTGTCCACGCATATATCTTCAAGTCCATCTTGATCGCGGCCCAAGCATCTGCAAATACAAGAAAGTAATTAAGATAAATCTAACCACAGCCTTAAACTCTGAGATCCTGCGATCCCTCTTGCATCGATATACTAACGGGGGCTCAGGTTTCCATCACTCCACAACCCGCAACCGAATACAAGATGCACTCTAGGCCCATAAATGGTGAAGTGTCGTGTAGTCGACGTTCACACGACACCACTAGAAGAATGACACCACAACTTAAATATCATAACATTGAATATTACTCAACCATAATTCACTACTAGCATTTAGACTTCACCCATGTCCTCAAGAACTAAACGAACTACTCACGAGACATCATATGGAATACAATCAGAGGTGATATGATGATGAATAACAATCTGAACATAAACCTTGGTTCAATGGTTTCACTCAATAGCATCAATAACAAGTAGAGAATAATGCCGGGAGAGTTTCCCCTATCAAACAATCAAGATCCAACCCAAATTGTTACAGCGGTGACGAGGTGCAGCGGTGGTGATGGCGGTGTAGATGGTGGAGATGATGATGATGATGGGGAGATGATGTATCGATGACGATGGCGATGGCGTCGATTTCCCCCTCCGGGAGGGAATTTTGGATTCCTGCCCGCCGGAGAGCTCTTTTCTCTCTGGTGTCCTCCGCCCCGCAGAGGCGGCTGTAACTCGTCGTGAGGTTCCCTCGTGGCTTAGGTTTTCGGGACCAAGGAGTACGCGAAGAAAGGAGGCGAAAGGGCTGTGGGGCACACCACAAGGGTGGCGCGGCCGAGGCCATGGGCGCGCCGGCCTGTGGTGCAGGCCCACCTTGGGTCCCTCTTCTCCCCCTTCGGCTCCCTCCGTCATCGGAAAAATAGGAATTTACGTGTAATTTCCTTCCACAGTTGATCTTCCGAAATATTGCGTTCGACGGTGCTTTTTCCAGCAGAATCCTGGCTCCGGTGCTTGATCCTCCAATAATGATGAAACATGCAAAATAGATGAAATAACATAAGTATTGTGTCCCAATATGAGATATATCAATGAATAACAGCAAATTATGATACAAAATAGTGATGCAAATTGGACGTATCAAGCACCGGAGGCTGTGGGGATGAGGAGAGGGCGCGGGGGAGAATAAAAAGTATGGAAACCGTTCTACCCGCGGCCCTCTTCAAATCCCGCACATCCTGCCATGCCGGATAATCTGGCCCAAACTGGGGGCGGATAATCCGGGGGGGGAGGCGAGGTGTCTTATAGGCCGGATTATCCGGTGTTCTGGAAAACTCCTAGAACACTAGAAATCAGGCCTATCTTTGTTGGTTATTTTCACATACCCATATGTGATGCAATATAATATCATGCCACATATAGGATGCAAATTGACCAATAAGATGAGACAACCAAGAAGATCCGACCGAAGCCACTCAAACTCCAAGCTTTTACCAAAACATGACTTAAGAGAAAGATGGAAATGGCTTGTAGATAAGTGTTGGCTTGGGTTTAGATAGCACAAACTTTTAATGGTACATGATCACTCAAGTTTGCAAGATATGAGCAAATAAGGCCAAACTAGAGTGATTTCCCATAAGAACATGGAGTTGTCAAATAAAAGGCGATAAGATCCAAATAACTCCAACTCTTCACAAAGAAGAGTGTGGTGGCCTAGGCCACCATATATGAGTGTTATGGCATGGCACCGCAGAAGAAGGTATGATGCGCACGGTGGCAAGTTTTCCCTCAGAAAGAAACCAAGGTTTAATCGAACCAGGAGGAGCCAAGAAGCACGTTGAAGGTTGATGGTGGCGAAATGTGATGCGGCGCAACACCAGGGATTCCGGCGCCAACGGGGATGCTGATACGTCTCCAACGTATCGATAATTTCTTATGTTCCATGCCACTTTATTGATGATACCTACATGTTTTATGCACTATATGTCATATTTATGCATTTTCTGGAACTAACCTATTAACAAGATGCCGAAAGCCAGTTGCTGTTTTCTGCTGTTTTTGGTTTCAGAAATCCTAGTAAGGAAATATTCTCGGAATTAGACGAAATCTTCGCCCAGGGTCCTATTTTTGCACGGAGCTTCCAGAAGACCGAAGAGATAACGAAGTGGGCGACGAGCGCCGCCACCATAGGGCCGCGGCGAGAGGGGGCCGCGCCGCCCTATGGTGTGGGCCTCGTCAGCCCTCCTGACTACCCTTCCCGCCTACTTAAAGCCTCCGTCGCGAAGGGTCACCACAGAGAGCCACGATACGGAAAACCTTCGAGAGACGCCGCCGCCGAATCCCATCTCGGGGGATTCGAGGAGATCGCCTCCGGCACCTGCCGGAGAGGGATTCATCTCCCGGAGGACTCTTCATCGCCATGATCGCCTCCGGAATGATGAGTGAGTAGTTCACCCCTGGACCATGGGTCCATAGCAGTAGCTAGATGGTCGTCTTCTCCTTGTTGTGCTTCATTGTTGGATCTTGTGAGCTGCCTAACATGATCAAGATCATCTATATGTAATTCTATATGTTGTGTTTGTCGGGATCCGATGGATAGAGAATACTATGATTATGGTGATTATCAATCTATTGTTTATGTGTTGTTTATGATCTTGCATGCTCTCCGTTATTAGTAGAGGCTCTGGCCAAGTTTGTACTCTTAACTCCAAGAGGGAGTATTTATGCTGATAGTGGGTTCATGCCTTCATTGACACTGGGACGAGTGACAGAAAGTTCTAAGGTTGTGATGTGTTGTTGCCACTAGGGATAAAACATTGATTCTATGTCTAAGGATGTAGTTGTCGATTACATTACGCACCATACTTAATGCAATTGTCTGTTGCTTTGCAACTTAATACTGAATGGGGTTCGGATGATAACCTGAAGGTGGACTTTTTAGGCATAGATGCGTTGGATGGCGGTCTATGTACTTTGTCGTAATGCCCAATTAAATCTCACTATATTTATCATATCATGTACATGCATTGTTATGCCTTTCTCTATTTGTCAATTGCCCGACTGTAATTTGTTCACCCAACATGCTTTTATCTTATGGGAGAGACACCTCTAGTGAACTGTGGACCCCGGTCCTATTCTTTACATAGCATTCAATCTACTGCAATTGTGTTTTACTGTTTTCTTTGCAAACATCTTCCACTCGATACGTTTAATCCTTTGTTACACAAGCAGTGAGATTGACAACCTCACTGTTTCGTTGGGGCAAAGTACTTTGGTTTTGTTGTGCGAGATTCCACGTTGGCGCCGGAATCCCTGTTGTTGCGCCGCATCACATTTCGCCACCATCAACCTTCAACGTGCTTCTTGGCTCTACTGGTTCGATTAAACCTTGGTTTCATACTGCGGGAAACTTGCTTCTATACGCATCATACCTTCCACTTGGGGTTCCCAACGGACGTGTGCATCTACGCGTATCAAGCTAAATTTCTGGCGCCGTTGCCGGGGAGATCAAGACACGCTGCAGAGGTCTCCACTTCTCAATCTCTTTACTTTGTTTTTGTCTTGCTTTATTTTATTTACTACTTTGTTTGCTGCACTAAATCAAAATACAAAAAAATTAGTTGCTAGTTTTACTTTATTTATTGTCTTGCTCTCTATATCAAAAACACAAAAAAATTAGTTACTTGCATTTACTTTATCTAGTTTGTTTTATTTACCGTTGCTAAAATGAATACCCCTGAAAATACTAAGTTGTGTGACTTTACAAATGCAAATAATAATGATTTCCTATGCACACCTATTGCTCCACCTGCTACAGCAGAGAATTCTTTGAAATTAAACCTGCTTTACTAAATCTTGTCATGAGAGATCAATTTTCTGGTGTTAGTTCTGATGATGCTGCTGCCCATCTCAATAATTTTGTTGAACTTTGTGAAATGCAAAAGTATAAGGATGTAGATGGTGATATTATTAAATTGAAAGTGTTTCCTTTCTCATTAAGAGGAAGAGCTAAAGATTGGTTGCTATCTTTGCCTAAAAATAGTATTGATTCATGGACTAAATGCAAGGATGCTTTTATTGGTAGATATTATCCTCCCGCTAAAATTATATCTTTGAGAAGTAGCATAATGAATTTTAAGCAATTAGATACTGAACATGTTGCTCAAGCATGGGAGAGAATGAAAACTTTGGTAAAGAATTGCCCAACCCATGGACTGACTACTTGGATGATCATCCAAACCTTCTATGCAGGACTAAATTTTTCTTCGCGGAATTTATTGGATTCAGCTGCTGGAGGTACCTTTATGTCCATCACTTTGGGGGCGGCTACAAAACTTCTTGATGATATGATGATAAATTACTCTGAATGGCACACGGAAAGAGCTCCACAAGGTAAGAAGGTAAATTATGTTGAAGAAACCTCTTCCTTGAGTGATAAGATTGATGTGATTATGTCTATGCTTGTGAATGGTAGATCTAATGTTGATCCAAATAATGTTCCTTTAGCTTCATTGGTTGCTCAAGAAGAAAATTTTGATGTGAATTTCATTAAAAATAATAATTTCAACAACAATGCTTATAGGAACAACTCTGGTAATAATTATAGGCCATATCCTTCTGCTAATGGTAATGGTTATGGTAATTCTTATGGAATTCTTACAACAATAATAGGAGTGTACCCTCTGGTCTTGAAGCCATGCTTAAAGAATTTATTAGTACACAAACTGCTTTTAACAAATCTGTTGAGGAAAAGCTTGATAAAATTGATACTATTGCTTCTAGAGTTGATAGGCTTGCCTCTGATGTTAATATTTTAAAATTGAAAGTTATGCCTAATAATGATATTGATAATAAGATTACTACTACAGAAAATGCCATCCAAGTTAGAATTAATGAGAATATAAGATTAATGGCTGAACTGCGTGCTAGGTGGGATAGAGAAGAAAATGAAAAACTAGCTAAAGAGAATAATGTAGCTAAAGTTTGGACTATTACCACCACTAGTAATGCTAATTCTTCACATGTTGCTGCACCTCCTACTATCAATGGTAAAATAATTGGTGTTGGCAATGTTTCTACTCCTAGTGCAAAGCGAACAAAACTGCCTGAAATTGCTAAAACTGCTGAAACTGCTTGTGATAAAACTGCTGAAAATTTTTCCAACCTTGGGAACAATGATCCCATTGCTGTAGCTCATAATGATTTAGATTTTGATGATTGCCACATCTCTGAAATTATAAAGTTCTTACAAAAACTTGCTAAAAGTCCTAATGCTAGTCTTATAAATTTAGCCTTTACAAAACATAATACAAATACTCTCATAAAAGCTAGAGAAGAGAAACTAAAACTTGAAACTTCTATTCCTAGAAAGTTAGAAGATGGTTGGGAGCCCATAATTAAAATGAAATTCAATGACTTTGAATGTAATGCTTGATGTGATCTTGGTGCAAGTATTTCTGTTATATTTGTATTATGTGACTTGCCACCATTGAAGAATTGTTATTTGGATGTTAATCTTGCCGATAATGTTAAAAAGAAACCTTTGGGAGGATTGATAATGTGCGCATTACGGTTAACAATAGCCTTGTCCCCGTTGATTTTGTTGTCTTGGATATCGAATGCAATGCATCTTGTCCTATTGTGTTGGGAAGACCTTTTCTTAGAAGTTGGGTCTGTTATTGATATGAGGGAAGGTAATATTAAATATCAATTTCCTCTCAAGAAAGGTATGGAACACTTCTCTAGAAAAAAAATGAAGTTGCCTTTTGATTCTATTATTAGAACAAGTTATGATGTTGATGCTTCTACTCGATCTTGATGTTACTTGATTTGCACTTTCTGCGCCTAGCTGAAAGGCGTTAAAACGCTTATGGGAGACAACCCATGTTTTTACCTACAGCAATTTTTTGTTTTGTTGAGTCTTGGAAGTTGTTTTACTACTGTAGCAACCTCTCCTTATCATGTTTTTGTGCCAAGTAAAGTTTCTATGTCAAAGTTGATGTTATATTTGGGATCGCTACGCGGAAACAGCATTGCTGTCTGTCACGAATCTGGGCACAAGTCTCTGTAGAAAATTCAAAAAAATCTGCCAATTGAGCGTGATCCTCAGATATATGCGCAACTATTAGTTTTGAGTTTTCCATTTGAGCAATTCTGGTGTAGCTTTAAATTCGTCTTTACGGACTGTTCTGTTTTTGACAGATTCTGCCTTTTATTTCGCATTGCCTCTTTTGCTATGTTGGAATTATTTCTTTGATCCATTAATGTCCAGTAGCTTTATGCAGTGTCCAGAAGTGTAAAGAATGATTGTGCCACCTCTGAACATGTGAATTATTAATTGTGCACTAACCCTCTAATGAGTTGCTTGAAGTTTGGTGTGAAGAAAGTTTTCAAGGGTCAAAGAGGAGAATGATATACTATGATCAAGAGGTAAAGCTCTAAGCTTGGGGATGCCCCCGTGGTTCACCCCTGCATATTTTAAGAAGACTCAGGCGTCTAAGCTTGGGGATGCCCAAGGCATCCCCTTCTTCATCGACAACATCATCAGGTTCCTCCCTTGAAACTATATTTTTATTCAATCACATCTTGTGTTCTTTACTTGGAGCGTCGGTTTGTTTTATTTTTGTTTTTGTTTTTGAATAAAATGGATCTAGCATTCACTTTGTGGGAGAGAGACACGCTCCGCTGTTAGTATGGACACACATATGTCCTTAAAACTACTCATAATGTTCTTAAGCGAAGTTTCTTCTTAGTTAAATTGTTATATAGTTTGAATTGGAAAATGCTATAGTATTTCTAAAATGTCTTGGATAATGTGATACTTGGCAATTGTTGTGCTCATGTTTAAGCTCTTGCATCATGTACTTTGCACCTATTAATGAAGAAATACATAGAGCTTGCTAAAATTTGATTTGCATCTTTGGTCTCTCTAAGGTCTAGATAATATCTAGTATTGAGTTTTGAACAACAAGGAGAAGGCGGTGTAGAGTCTTATAATGTTTACAATATGTCTTTTATGTGAGTTTTGCTGCACTTGTTCATCCTTGAGTTGCTTCAAATAACCTTGCTAGCCTAAACCTTGTATCGAGAGGGAATACTTCTCATGCATCCTTGAGCCTTGAGGCAACTACTATGCCATTTGTGTCCACCATACCTACCTACTACATGGTATTTCTCCGCCATTCAAAGTAAATTGCTTGAGTGCTACCTTTAAAATTCCATCATTCACCTTTGCAATATATAGCTCATGGGACAAAATAGCCTTAAAAACTATCGTATTATTGAATATGTACTTATGCACTTTATATTTTATTAAGTTGCTTATTTTGTGCGATAACCATGCTTCTAGGGAACGTGCGATAACTATTGTTGAATATCATGTGAGTTGCTATGCATGTCCGTCTTGTCTGAAGGATCTATCATTTTAGTGGTTGGAGCATGCAAAATTGTTAGAGAAGAACATTGGGCCGCTAACTAAAACAATGAATCATGGTTGAAGTTTCAGTTTTGGACATATATCCTCAATCTCATATGAGAATAATAATCATTGCTACATGCTTATGCATTTAGATGTTGTCCATGTTGTCCCGGTATGGATGTCTAAGTTGAGAATAATCAAAAGCGAGAAATCCAAAATGCGAGCATTCTCCTTAGACCTTTGTACAGACGGCATGGAGGTACCCCTTTGTGACACTTGGTTGAAACATGGCATGCAAAGATCCGGTAGTCCAAGCTAAGTAGGACGAGGTGCGGACACTATTAGTACACTATGCATGAGGCTTGCAACTTGTAAGATATAATTTACATAACTCATATGCTTATTACTACCGTTGACAAAATTGTTTCATGTTTTCAAATAAAGCTCTAGCACAAATACAGCAATCGATGCTTTCCTCTTTGAAGGACCATTCTTTACTTTTATTGTTAGATCAGTTTACCCATGTATGCATACCTTAAGAAGCAAACACTTGTGTGAGTTGTGCATTGATTCCTCCATACTTGCATATTGCACCTTGTTATATTACTTTATGTGTACAATATCCTGAGATATATGTGTTATAAGTTGAAAGCAACCGCTGAAACTTAATCTTCCTATGTGTTGCTTCAACACCTTTACTTTGATTTATTGCTTTATGAGTTAACTCTTATGCAAGACTTATTGATGCTTGTCTTGAAGTACTATTCATGAAAAGTCTTTGCTATATGATTCACTTGTTTACTCATGTCATTACCTTTGTTTTGATCGCTGCATTCATTACATATGTTTACAAATAGTATGATCAAGATTATGATGGCATGTCACTTCCAGAAATTATCTTTGTTATCATTTTTCCTGCTCGGGGCAATGAAGACTAACTGAGGATGCTGATACGTCTCAAACGTATGGGTAATTTCTTATGTTCCATTCACTTTATTGACATTACCTACATGTTTTATGCATTATATGTCATATTTATGCATTTCTGGAACTAACCTATTAACAAGATGCGAAAGCGCCAGTTGCTTTTTCTGATGTTTTTGGTTTCGAAATCCTAGTAAGGAAATATTCGGAATCGGACGAAATCTGCCCGCCCCGGGGTCCTATTTTGCACGGAGCTTCCAGAAGACCGAAGAGATAACGAAGTGGGCGACGGCGCCGCCACCACATGAAGGCAGCGCGCGGCCAGCATGGGGCCCACGCCGCCTATGGTGTGGGCCCCTCGTCGGCCCTCCTGACCTACCCCTTCCGCCTACTTAAAGCCTCCGTCGCGAAAACCCCGGTACCGAGCCACGATACGGAAAACCTTCGAGAGACGCATGTGGTCCCATCTCGGGGATTCGGGAGATCGCCTCCCGGCACCTGCCCCGGAGAGGGGATTCATCTCCGGAGGACTCTTCATCGCCATGATCGCCTCCGGGTGATGAGTATGGATTCACCCCTGGACCATGGAGTTATAGCGGTAACTAGATGGTCGTCTTCTCCTTTGTTGTGCTTCATTGTTGGATCTTGTAGGCTGCCTAACATGATCAAGAATCATCTATATGTAATTCTATATGTTTGTGTTTGTCGGGATCGATGGATGAGAATACTATGATTATGGTGATTATCAATCTATTGTTTATGTGTTGTTTATGATCTTGCATATGTCCGTTATTAGTAGAGGCTCTGGCCAAGTTTGTGCTCTGACTCAAGAGGGAGTATTTATGCTCGATAGTGGGTTCATGCCTTCATTGACACAGGACGATGACTGAGGAAAGTTCTAAGGTTGTGATGTCTTTGTGCCACTAGGGATAAATATTGATTCTATGTCTAAGGATGTAGTTGTCGATTACGTACGCACCATACTTAATGCAATTGTCTGTTGCTTAGCAACATACTGAATGGGGTTAGGATGATAACTTTTGAAGGTGGACTTTTTAGGCATAGATGCAATTGGATGGCGGTCTATGTACTTTGTCGTAATGCCCAATTAAATCTCACTATATTTATCATATCATGTACATGCATTGTTATGCCTTTCTCTATTTGTCAATTGCCAGAATGTTTTCACACAACATGCTTTTATCTTATGGGAGAACCACCTCTAGTTAATTGTGGACCCCGGTCCTATTCTTATTAATATACAATCTCTGCAATTGTGTTTTACTGTTTTCTTTGCAAACATCATCTTCCACACAAATCGTTTAATCACTTTGTTACAGCAAGCGGTGAGATTGACAACCTCAACTTTATTTACGTTGGGAGCAAAAATACTTTGGATTTTGTTGTATGTGAGATTCCACGTTGGTATGGGAATCCCTGTTGTTAAGCAATAGCATCCACATTTCGCCACCATCAACCTTCAACGTGCTTCTTGGCTCCTAAGTTCGATTAAACCTTGGTTTCATACTGAAAACTTGCTTCTATACGCATCATACCTTCCCTTGGGGTTCCCAACGGACGTGTGCATCTACGCCGTATCACACAACACAACCAAATGCTTTGCCCCAGCTTGATGGGAGTTGTCAATACCGGCTGCTTGTAACAATTAACCGTATTGTGTAGAAGATGATTGTTTTGCGAAGAAAGCAGTAAAAGGCCAGTAGATGTATGCGATAAGAATAGGACAAAGTCCAAATGATTCCTAAAGTGTCTCCATAAGATAAAGCATGTTGGGTAAACAAATGACAAATAGAAAGGGAATAACATTGCACATACATGATATGATAAATATAGTGAGATTTAATCAGGGCGTTACGACAAGGAACATAGACCGCCATCCGGCATGCATCTATGCCTAAAAAGCCGACCTTCAGGTTATCATCCGCATTATTAGGGTTGCAAGCAACAGAGACAGTTGCATTAAGTATGGTGCGTAATGTGTCAGCTAACTTCACATCATGGGCTTACTTAGCATCAATATTTTTATCCCAAGTGGCGGCAGCACATCCACAACCTTAGAACTGCATCCTTGTCCCGGAATTTAATAGGCATGAACCCGCTATCGGCGCAGTAAGCCTGGCATATAGTTGTGCGGAATGGATGATCTTGATCATGTTGGCAGCTCACAGATCCAACAATGGCGACCATCTAGCTCACGCTATGGACCCATAGTCCGAGGGTGAACTACTCACTCATCACTCCGGAGACGATCATGGCGATGAGAATCCTCCGGAGATATTCCCTCTCCGGCAGGGTGCGAGAGAAGGAAATCTCTAGTCCTACGAGACAAGTTGGCGGCGTCTCTGGGAAGGTCATAGGTGACTACCGGCTCTGAAGAGGCTCGCGACGAGGCACTAAGTAGGCGCAAAGCAGCGGGGAGCCACACGAGGGCCCCACACCGGGGCCGCCCGGCCAGGGCCTGGGCCGCGCCGCCCTAGTGTACTGGCGCGCCTCGTGGCCTTCCCCTACACAGTGTACAGGCTTCGTGCAAAATAGGACCCTGGCGTTGATTCGATCGATTCAGATATTTCACCTTTAGAGGTTACAGGAGCCAAAAACAGCGAGAGAAGAAACCGGCATCTTGTGAACAGGTTAGTTCCAGAAATGCATAAATCTGACATATAATGTGTATAAAAACATAAATATCATCAATAATGTAGCATGGAACATAAGGAATTTAAGAAATTCGGAGACGTATCAGCATCCCCAAGCGGATTCTGCTGGAATCTGAGCGAAGTAAGCGATGGCTGGGATAATTTACGGAGTGACATGCCATCATGACCTTGATCATACTGTGTAAGCATATGTAATGACTGCAGCGATCCAAGACAATGGTAATGACATGAGTAGACAAATGAATCATAAAGCAAGACTTTCATGTGTACTTCAAGACAACATCAATAAATGTACATAAATTAACTCATAATAAATCAAGTAAAAGAGTGTGAAGCAGCAAAAGGAAAGATGAAGTTTCAGCGGTTATATCTCTGGATAGTGTCAATGAAATAATGGAAAGTGCAATAAGTAATAATGAGGAATCAATGCACAGTTCTGAAGTGTTTGTTTCTTAGGTGGAAGGAGATGTGAGGCGACTCAACAATAAAGTAAAGAAAGGTCCTTCAAAGGAAAGCATCGATTGCTATATTTGTGCTAGGGCTTTTATTTTAATTTTGTCAACGGTAGCAATAAAGCATATGTATTATGTAAATTATATCTTACAAGTTGCAAGCCTCATGCATAGTATACTAATAGTGCCCGCACCTTGTCCTAATTAGCTTGGACTGAATGTCACTTAATACACATGTTTTGGCAAATTAATGCAAAGAAGTACTTGGAGTCAATTTCGTAAGTTTCTTTGCTCGCATTTTGGATTTCTCGCTTTTTATTATTCTCAACTTAGACATCCAGGGACAACATGGACAACAGATAATGGACTCCTCTTTAATGCATAAGCATGTGGCAACAATTAGTGTTCTCATATGAGATTGAGGATATATGTCCAAAACTGAAACTTCCACCATGATTCATGGCTTTAGCGGCCCAATGTTCTTCTCTAACAATATGCATGCTCTAACCATTAAGGTGGTAGATCTCTCTTACTTCAGACAAGACGGACATGCATAGTAACTCACATGATATTCCAACAAGAGTTGATGGCGTCCCCATGGTTATCGCACAACAAGCAACTTAATAAGAGATAAAGTGCATAGACATATTCAATACCACAATAGTTTTAAGGCTATTTTGTCCCATGAATATATTGCAAAGGAGAATGATGGGTAAAGGTAGCACTCAAGCAATTTACTTTGGAATGGCGGAGAAATACCATGTAGTAGGTAGGTATGGTGGACATGAATGGCATAGTGGTTGGCATGCGCTCAAGGATTTTGGATTCATGAGAAGTATTCCCTCTCGATACAGGAGGTTATTTGAAGCAAGCTCAAGGATGAACGTGCAGCAAAACTCACATAAAAGACATATTGTAAACATTATAAGACTCTACACCGTCTTCCTTGTTGTTCAAAACTCAATACTAGAAATTATCTAGACCTTAGAGAAGCCAAATATACCAAATTTTAGCAAGCTCTATGTATTTCTTCATTAATGGGTGCAAAGTATATGATGCAAGAGCTTAAACATGAGCAACAATTGCCAAGTATCACATTATCCAAGACATTTTAGAATTACTACATGTAATTTCCCGATTCCAACCATATAACAATTTACGAAGAAATTTCAACCTTCGCCTTGAACATATGAGTAAAGCCTAAGGACATATTTGTCCATATGCAACAGCGGAGCGTGTCTCTCCCCAACGTGAATGCTAGGATCCATTTTATTCAAACAAAAACAAACCAACATAGCTCCAAGCAAAGTACATAAGATGTGACCGAATAAAATATAGTTTCGGAGAACCTGATGATGTTGTCAGATGGGATGCCTGGGCATCCCCAAGCTTAGACGCTTGAGTCTTCTTAAATATGCAGGGATGAACCACGGGGATCCCCAAGCTTAGAGCTTTCACTCCTCTTGATCATAGTATATCATACTCGTCTCTTGACCCTTGAAAACTTCCTTCACACCAAACTTCAAGCAAACTCATTAGAGGGTTAGTGCACAATTAAAATTCACATATTCAGTGACACAATCATTCTTAACACTTCTTGACATTGCACAAAGCTACTGGACATTAATGGATCAAGAAATTCATCCAACATAGCAAAATAGGTGCGAATAAAAGGCAGAATCTGTCAAAACAGAACAGTCCGTAAAGACAACCTGAAAGGGGCACTAGACTTGCTCAAATGGAAAAACTCAAAACAATGAAAGTTGCGTACATATCTCATAATTTTGCAGATTTTTTCGAGATTTTTACAGAGACTTGTGCCAGAATTCGTGACAGACAGCAATGCTGTTTCTGCGCAGCGATCCCAAATATAACATCAACTTTAACATAAAAACTTTACTTGGCACAAAAACATGATAAGGAGAGGTTGCTACAGTCAACTTCCAGACTCAACAAAACAAAAATTTCTGTAGTAAAATAAACACATGGGTTATCTCCCAAGAAGTGCTTTTCTTTAACGCCTTTCAGCTAGGCGCGAAAGTGCAAATCAAGTAACATCAAGAGTAGAAGCATCAACATCATAACTTGTTCTAATAATAGAATCAAAAGGCAACTTCATTCTCTTTAGGGAAGTGTTCCATACCTTTCTTGAGAGAATTGATATTTAATATTACCTTCTCTCATATCAATAACAGCACCAACAGTTCGAAGAAATTCCCCAATAGGACAAGATGCATTGCATTCGATATCCAAGACAACAAAATCAACGGGTACAAGGTTATTGTTAACCGTAATGCACATTATCAATCCGCCCCAAAGGTTTCTTTTTAACATTATCGGCAAGATTAACATCCAAATAACAATTCTTCAATGGTGGCAAGTCAAGCATATCATAAATCTTTTTAGGCATAATACTTGCACCAAGATCACATAAAGCATTACACTCAAAGTCATTGAATTTCATTTTAATGATGGGCTCCCAACCATCTTCTAACTTCCTAGGAATAAAGCTTCAAGTTTCAATTTCTCTTCCCGAGCTTTAATGAGAGCATTTGTAATGTGTTTTGTAAGGCTAAATTTATAGCACTAGCATTGGGACTTCTAGCAAGTTTTTGTAAGAACTTTATAACTTCAGAGATGTGGCAATCATCAAAATCTAAATCATTATGAGCTACGGCAATGGGATCATTGTCCCCAAGGTTGGAAAAAATTTCAGCAGTTTTATCACAAATGGTTTCAGCGGTTTTAGCAATTTCAGGCAGTTTTGTACGCTTTGCACTAGGAGTAGAAACATTGCCAACACCAATTATTTTACCATTGATAGTAGGAGGTGCAGCAACATGTGAATCAACATTACTAGTGGTGGTAATAGTCCAAACTTTAGCTACATTATTTTCTTTAGCTAGTTTTTCATTTTCTTTCTATCCCACCTAGCACGCAATTCAGCCATTAATCTTATATTCTCATTAATTCTAACTTGGATGGCATTTGCTGTAGTAGTAATCTTATTATCAATATCCTTATTAGGCATAACTTTCAATTTTAATAGATCAACATCAGGCAAGTCTATCAACTCTAGAAGCAATAATATCAATTTTATCAAACTTTTCCTCAACAGATTTGTTAAAAGCAGTTTGTGTACTAATAAATTATTTAAGCATGGTTTCAAGACCAGGGGGTACACTCCTATTATTGTTGTAAGAATTTCCATAAGAATTACCATAACCATTACCATTAGCAGAAGGATATGGCCTATAGTTATTACCAGAATTGTTCCTATAAGCATTGTTGTTGAAATTATTATTTTTAATGAAATTCACATCAACATTTTCTTCTTGAGCAACCAATGAAGCTAAAGGAACATTATTTGGATCAACATTAGATCTACCATTCACAACATAGACATAAACACATCAATCTTATCACTCAAGGAAGAGGTTTCTTCAACGAATTTACCTTCTTACCTTGTGGAGCTCTTTCCGTGTGCCATTCAGAGTAATTTATCATCATATCATCAAGAAGTTTTGTAGCCGCCCCCAAAGTGATGGACATAAGGTACCTCCAGCAGCTGAATCCAATAAATTCCGCGAAGAAAAATTTAGTCCTGCATAGAAGGTTTGGATGATCATCCAAGTAGTCAGTCCATGGGTTGGGCAATTCTTTACCAAAGATTTCATTCTCTCCCATGCTTGAGCAACATGTTCAGTATCTAATTGCTTAAAATTCATTATGCTACTTCTCAAAGATATAATTTTAGCGGGAGGATAATATCTACCAATAAAAGCATCCTTACATTTAGTCCATGAATCAATACTATTCTTAGGCAAAGATAGCAACCAATCTTTAGCTCTTCCTCTTAATGAGAAAGGAAACAATTTCAATTTAATAATATCACCATCTACATCCTTATACTTTTGCATTTCACAAAGTTCAACAAAATTATTAAGATGGGCAGCAGCATCATCGAACTAACACCGGAAAATTGCTCTCTCATAACAAGGTTCAGTAAAGCAGGTTTAATTTCAAGAATTCTGCTGTAGTAGCAGGTGGAGCAATAGGTGTGCATAGGAAATCATTATTAGTTGTGTTTGTGAAATCACACAACTTAGTATTTTCAGGGGTATTCATTTTAGCAACAGTAAATAAAGCAAACTAGATAAAGTAAATGCAAGTAACTAATTTTTGTGTTTTTGATATAGAGAGCAAGACAGTAAATAAAGTAAAACTAGCAACTAATTTTGTGTGTGTTTTGTTTAAGTGCAGCAAACAAAGTAGTAAATAAAATAAAACAAGACAAAAACAAAGTAAAGAGATTGGAAGTGGAGACTCCCGTAGCGTGTCTTGATCTCCCCGGCAACGGCGCCAGAAAACAGGCTTGATGCGCGTAGATGTACACGTCCGTTGGGAACCCCAAGAGGAAGGTATGATGCGCACATGCAAGTTTTCCCTCAGAAAGAAACCAAGGTTTAATCGAACCAGGAGGAGCCAAGAAGCACGTTGAAGGTTGATGGTGGCGAAATGTGATGCGGCGCAACACCAGGGATCCAGCCAACGTGGAACCCGCACAACACAACCAAAGTTCTTTGCAACGAAACAGTGAGGTTGTCAATCTCATCTTGCTGTAACAAAGGATTAACCGTATTGTGTGAAGATGATTGTTTGCGAAGAACAGTAAAGAACAATTGCAGAGATTGTATGCGATGTAAAGAATAGGACCGGGGTCCACATTTCACTAGAGGTGTCTCTCCCATAAGATTAAAGCATGTTGGGTGAACAAATTACAGTCGGGAAATTGACAAATAGAAATGGCATAACATTGCACATACATGATATGATAAATATAGTGAGATTTAATCGGGGCATTCGACAAAGTACATAGACCGCCATCATGCATCTATGCCTAAAAAGTCCACCTTCGAGTTATCATCCGAACCCCTTCCGTATTAAGTTGCAAACAACAGGACAATTGCATTAAGTATGGTGCGTAATGTAATCACAACTACATCCTTAGACATAGCATCAATATTTTATCCCTAGTGGCAACAGCACATCCACAACCTTAGAACTTTTTGTCACTGTCCCAGATTTAATGGAGGCATGAACCCACTATCGAGCATAAATACTCCCTCTTGGAGTTAAGAGCAAAAACTGGCCGAGCCTCTACTAATAACGGAGAGCATGCAAGATCATAAACAACACATAGGTAATATATTGATAATCACCATAACATAGTATTCTCTATCCATCGGATCCCGACAAACACAACATATAGTATTACAGATAGATGATCTTGATCATGTTAGGCAGCTCACAAGATCCAACAATGAAGCACAATTAGGAGAAGACGACCATCTAGCTACTGCTATGGACCCATAGTCCAGGGGTGAACTACTCACTCATCACTCCGGAGGCGATCATGGCGATGAAGAGTCCTCCGGGAGATGATTCCCCTCTCCCGGCAGGGTGCCGGAGCGTCCTGAATCCCCGAGATGGGATTGGCGGCGGCGGCGTCTGCAGGTTTTCCGTATCGTGGCTCTCGGTACGAGGGCGCGACGAAGACTTTAAGTAGGCGGAAGGGCAACGCGGGGGCACACGAGGGCCCCACACGCTAGGGCCGCGGCCAGGGCCTGGGCCGCGCCGCCTGGTGTGGCGGCGCCTCGTGGCCCCACTTCCTTTCCCCCTCGGTCTTTTGAGAAACGTGCAAAAATAGGACCACAGGCGTTGATTTCGTCGATTAGAGAATATTTCCTTACTAGGATTTCTGAAACCAAAAACAGAAAACAAACTGGCTCTTCGGCATCTTGTTAATAGGTTAGTGCCGGAAAATGCGTAAATACGACATATAATGTGTATAAAACATGTAGATCTCATCAATAATGTAGCATGGAACATAAGAAATTATCGATACGTCGGAGACGTATCAGCCACCATGTATGAGTGTTATGGTATGGCACCGCGAAGATATATCTTGGGCCCAAAACCAATACTCGTCATTGAACCTCACATATGAACACATGATATAAAGAGAATGATTTCTTACTATCGGCATTATGGGGGGAGGGATGGCTCAATAGTTTAAACCGCACTCCCCCTATTTCCATGCCCACATATAAACCAAATAAAGTTTTGAGAAGAAGGTGTGTTTGCAAGATGGTCAAGCTATACTCCTTGAATCAATGATATTTAGCTCATTCCTCAAATAGCAAAACCTTGCTTCATCAAGAGGCTTCGTGAATATATCGGCAAGTTGATCTTTGGTAGGAACATAGCATAGCTCAATATCACCACGGGCAACATGATCCCTAATAAAATGATTCCGGATCTCAATATGCTTCGTTCTTGAATGTTGCACCGGATTATAAGCAATCTTGATGGCACTTTCATTGTCACATAAAAGAGGCACTTTGTCACAAGTGACACCGTATTCCTTTAAAGTTTGCCTCATCCATAACAATTGAGTGCATCCACTTGCGGCGGCAACATATTCGGCTTCGGCGGTGGAGAGAGATATACAATTTTGCTTCTTAGAAGACCAACACACCAAGGACCTACCAAGGAATTGGCAAGCCCCGGAGGTTGATTTCCTATCATCCTTGTCTCCCGCCCAATCCGCATCGGTGTATCCATTGAGATAAAAACTTGAGCCTTTAGGATACCAAAGACCATATCTTGGGGTATCAACCAAATATCGAAAGATTCTTTTGAGAGCCATCATGTGGCTCTCCTTAGGAGAAGCTTGATACCTTGCACACACACCAACACTCAACACTATGTCCGGTCTAGATGCACAAAGGTAAAGCAAGGATCCAATCATGGAGCGATATACCTTTTGATCCACCTATTTACCATTGGGATCAAGTGCAAGATGACATTTGGTAATCATTGGAGTGTCTACACCCTTCATTTCCGTCATCTTGAACCTCTTGAGCATGTCTTGGAGATATTTTGCTTGGTTGATGAAAGTCCCTTCTCTCAATTTCTTGATCTCAAAACCAAGAAACAACCTCATCTCTCCCATCATAGACATCTCAAACCTATCGGACATAAGCTTTGAAAATTCGTCATTGAAAGCTTTGTTAGTGTAAGGGTATATTGCCCCTATGTGTGGTTTTGTTAATTAATGACAACCCCTATGGACTAATGTTTTCATTGAGTTTATATGAAGGAATATTCCATAGGTTCTACTTGTATTCCATGTGTTGGATTCAAGTATGGATGCCATGAAGATAAAAATATACCTTGTGTATTGGCATCAAGATCATCGATTTGGAGATATATATATATATATATATATGATATGATCAAGAAGAAGAAATGAAGATGGAGTTCTTGTGTGGAACTCAAATATTAGCCATGCTCTATCTTATGTGATAAGCAATGGATGATCAAGATCTTGAGAGCTTGATTCCAAGTGAAGAATTCTTTATACACCTCAAGATAGTATGATAGAGTATGAGAAGATACAACGTTGAGTTGGGCAAGTTCAAGTTGTGCATCTCAAGATGATCATATGCTTGAAGCTTGCCGTCCATTTGGTGATAATGGACATGTGAAGATGTGCATCAATAGAGCTTTCCCATCATGGTGTATGGGGGAGCATTTGTGAGTCTTCATGAAGCAACGATGATCAAGTGAGGCATTCCGGCTTGAGTGGAGCTTGAAGAACTATCATCAAGATCAAGCGGGATGCGCAAGGCAAAGGTATGGCCTTGCTAGGTTTTCCTTTTACCGGTCTCAAGGTGGTTGTTGGGAGACCGGATTATAGGATAGATAGCCGCACTATCAAGAGGGGCTTTCGGTTGGGTAACTTGATCGCATCGTCTTAGGGAGCTCAATCCTTTGCATACTTTGCATATCACTATTGCTTCTTGTGCTTCTGTGAGAGGTTCTTGAGCTTGTTGCTAGATTTACAACAAGCCCAAGTTCATCAACGGAATCCGCATGCATCTTCTATTGCATTTCGAGTTTGGGCGTCTTCACCGTTTCTTGACGGTAGGAGACTCCCTCTCTAAAAACATCTAAAAATATCCTGTGAGGAGTCTCCATCTTGTTGGGGTTCTATTCGTCGTTATCTTTCCAACAAAATTGGTTTCATGTCAATCGGGGTCCGGACACAAAAGTTATCACGGTTTTTGTATAACATGTTTTTCCTGCTAGCCCGGTTTCTCGCCCGGTTTGACATTATTAGAGGCGCACCCGCCTTTGCGCATAAAGTGCATGCATGCATGTGTGTTGTTGGCCACCAACGATAGAGATCGAGAGAGAGAGCTAGAGAGATAGAGATTGAAATCCCCAAGAATGTTTATATATATATATATATATATATATATATATATATATATATATACATGCATATTAATTATGTATATATACTATATTGTGAGGTAAATTAAAGTTTGTTTTCATTCGATAAAACTTGTCAAAATTCAAGTTAATTAATTTATTAGTGCTAATTATATAATTAATGAATCACAAGAATGTTCATACATGATATAGGCCATATATATTAATTGGGATTAATCTGGGGTTTACTAGCTATAGAGCATGGTTTTATTAGCTAGATCGGGTTATCAGCCCGGGGTTATGTGTTTTAATCAGGCTTTAATTAGATAGGGTTGGTTAATTATATATATATGGTTTAGGGTTTAGGCCGGGTTAATGGAAACTAGCCAATGCACATTTAGAGGACTGCATGCCCCGCCCCCGAGCCTGATTAATTGATGCGCAATTAAGTGTTGTTGGCCTAGCTATAGGGTTTAGGGTTTAGGGGTTAGGGTTTTTAGGGTTTAGACCCGTTTAGGGTTTAGCTACGGTTGATGCGCAAGAGTGTCGTTGGCCTAGCTAGTTAGGTTGAATCCCAAGAATTAATTAATGTTCATACTTGAGAGAATACTTGTCAAAATTCAAGTTTATCGGTGCTAATTAATCGAAAGTACGTAGCTAGCTAGTGCATGCATATGCATTAATTAATTAGAGGACCCCCTTGTAATTTGTCATGTGCTGGCCATCTATATAGTTTAATTTAAACCCCAAAGAATGTTCATATACACATGGTATATATATATTGCTATAGGCCAAATATCGGGAAGCAAGTTTTTTTGAGAACTCTTCAAAAAAAAATTCAAGTTTACCTGTGCTAAATGTACACTAGTGCACATATTTATAGATGACCCCCTTGATGCGCAATTGTTGGCCATTTATTTTGAATCCCATGAATGTTCATAAATGATAGGCCATATGCAAGTTTTTTTGAGAACTTTCAAAATTAAATACAACTTTATCGATGCTAATCGAAACTACTATTGCACACATTAGAGGACCTCGACCCACTAACTTATTTGGCCAACCCACTTGCTTTATGGTGGACCCCACTTATTAATTGGGCCGACCCGATAATAGGAAAGTGGGACCCACATGCTTATTGGGCCAGCCCACTAACTTATTAGGCCAATCCACTTGCTTTATGGTGGACCCCACTTACTAATGGGCCGGCTCGATAACAGGAAAATAGGCCCCGCATGCTTAGTGGGCCGGCCCACTTGCTTGATGGTGGACTCTACTTACTAAATGGGTCCGCCCGATAACAGGAAAGTGGGCCCCACATGCTTAGTGGGCCGGGCCGTTTGCCCGTTGACCGGTCAAACGAAGGCATTCGACTCGGCCCACGTGCTTAGTGGGCCGGTCCATTTAAGTTTTGACCAGTCAGCCTTAGAGGTTAGGCCCGGACCACGTACCTAATAGACCAGCCCAGTTATATAGTTGACCGGTCAAACTAAGTCCGCTGGTCCGGTCCGCAAACTAAATGGGACGGCCCGCTTAAGGCGTGGCAGGCCTTGTGTGGGCCTACCATCTACCACGGGGTTTCAGCCGGTTAATGGCGTTAACGACGATTAACGGCGTCGCCACGTGTCGTTTGCATGATGTCGCAGTCAACGGCCTCCCAAAACACACGCTGTATCCGATTTTCCGTGGCGGAAGGGCGCCCGAACGCGACGAACCGAAAAAAACGTGGTAGGACTTTGCCTGACGCAGTTTGGACCACAGAACCCATATTGTCGGGTTAGGCCCATAGGCGACGAAAAGGGGCCATACTTGACAAAATTGGACGTTGAGTATCAGAACTTTTCTTGTAGTGCTTGCCATGAAGCAATGTGCATTCTTGATGTGAGGGTTCTCATTGGGGGATTCAAAGAGAGATGAAGAGGGAATATTGGTGGTGGCAATGGCGGCCACTTCCTTTGAGGTTTCTTCTTCATCACTACTACTATCATTGTCATCGGAAGAATACTCTTCCTTAGTCATTAGCACAATCCTTGATGGCCTCTTGTTCTTCTTACTCTTGTTGTAGAATTTCTTGTTGGGGGCCTTTGAATCTTTGCTCTTGTCCTTGGGAATGAGCCTTCCACCATGAGTTTCTCTATGCTCATAGGGGCATTCGGCTATGAAATGGCGCTTGTCACCACAATTGTAGCACGATCTTGCTCTTGGGCCCAAGTTCTTGAACCCGCTTGAGTTGTTCCTCTTGATGTTATCTTCCTTGGCCTTGGATGGATCAACCCAAAAGGTTTTTTCATGGAATGCCATGTGGCCATTGTAGTGGTATTCCAAATCTTCCGGATAGGACATGCTCCAAGATGTCCTATATTATTATTGAGTGTTCACTTTTTCCACGGTATTGACCGTCAAGACAAGGTTTGTACCTCTTGTCATTCCAATAGCACGATTGCGAGAATCTAGCGAGTTTTGTTCAGCCACCTTAAGACCTTGCAACTCGTGCACCACTTGTTGGGAGGTTAGAGAAGGATAGATTTCTCTCCCAATGAGACTCTTGACACCAATGGGTTCAAAAGGCATCATGCAATCAATGTACTTGTCCTTGATACAAAAGTCATCAATATGTTGGGCACCCACCTTCCGAAAAGCATCAGCAATGGTGATAAGCCTTCTATACATCTCTTGATGATCTTCATCCGGCAACCTCATGAATCCTTCGGCTTGGTTCCGAAGAGCACTATACTTGTTTCTCTTCATGCTTTCACTTCCCATGAAGCTTATGGCCAAACCCTCCCAAGCTTCCTTGGCGGTTGTGAATTTCCAAACAAGGACCAAGTCCTTTGTCCCCACACTAGTTTGAATCATGTGTAAGGCAATGGAGTTGAGTTGGTTATCAACCTCTTCTCTTCTAGTCAACTTGTCGGGGTTGTAAGGCTTGTAACCTTCCAAGATGATTCTCCAAAGTTCATTGGAGGCACTGCAAACATGAGAGCGAAACTCAAATTGCCATGTACAAAATCTTGATCATTAAACTTGGGTGGGTCGCCTCTAGTGTTTATATGAGGATGGAGAACCGGGATGTCGGGAGAGCGGAAAGGTGGAGGGAATGCATTGTAGCTCACTCCTTCACTTGCTCTAGGAGAAACCTTGGGAGTGTTAACTTTGTTTAAGTGATCACCATCCAAGGGTGTGCTAGAAGAGGGTGAGCCCGAAGCATCTCCCTTTTCTAACACACTCTTGTCCCTTTCCTCTATGACGGGGATGATGGGGGGAACCGGCGTCAAAATCTCGGAAATCATTTTCTTCATGCTTTCCATTTAAGCTTCCATGGAGGACCTCAAAGATGTTTCCATCAACTTGAGATCTTCCATAGAGACCAACTTCGCGGCCTGATGTCTACGGGTGCTTCTATTCTTGTAGACAGTGTTGGGCCTCCAAGAGCAGAGGTTTGTAGAACAGCAGCAAGTTTCCCTTAAGTGGATTACCCAAGGTTTATCGAACTCAGGGAGGAAGAGGTCAAAGATATCCCTCTCAAGCAACCCTGCAACCACAAAGCAAGAAGTCTCTTGTGTCCCCAACACACCTAATACACTTGTCGGATGTATAGGTGCACTAGTTCAGCGAAGAGATAGTGAAATACAAGTAATATGGATGTATATGAGTGGTAATAGCTATCTGAATAAAATATGGCAGCGAGTAAACATGCAACAAAACAGTAAACAAACGGAGATTCGATGCTTGGAAGCAAGGCCTAGGGATCCTGCTTTCACTAGTGGACACTCTCAACAATGATCACATAATAGGACTACTCTACACTCTTTTGTTGGATGATGAACACCACTAACTGTGGATTACACGAACCCTCAATGCCGGAGTTAACAAGCTCCACAGTATTCGATATTCATGTTTAAGTAACCTTAGAGTGCAAGATAGATCAACACAATTACACCAAGAACTAACATAGTGCACACTGTCACCATCACACCATGAAGGGGGCATAGATCACATCAACACTATCATAGTAATAATTAACTCCATAACCTACAAGAGATTATGATCATAATCTACGCCAAGTACTAACACGGATGCACACACTGTCACCATTACACCGTGAAGGAGGAATAGAGTACTTTAATAACATCACTAGAGTAGCACATAGATAATATTCAACTAGATCACATAGAGAGATGAACCACATAGCTACGGTAGAGCCCTCATCCCCGGGGGTGAATTACTCCCTCCTCATCATGGAGGCAGCGATGGCGGTGAAGATGGCGGTGGAGACGGCGGTGGAGATGACTCCGGGGGCAATTCCCCATCCCGGCAGGGTGCCGGAACAGAGACTTCGTCCCCCGAATTGAGGTTGCGATGTGGCGGTGCCCCAGAGTCTTTCGGAGTTTCGTCAAAAGGTGTCGAAGTTTTAGGTCACGACGGCTTAAATAGGCGAAGAGTCGAAGTCGGAAGAGTCCCGAGGGGCCCACACAGGTGGGGTGACCACCCTCAGGCGCCGGCCTATGGGGAGGAGGCCCTGGGCCTCCCACGGCTTGCCCTTACGGCTCCGTGAGTCTTCCGACGAAATAGAATTTACGTAATTTTTCTGGATTTTCCGAGCACTTTGGTTTTTGGGCCTTTTCTGCAATAAACGGACATAATAAACTGGCATTGTGGCATCTTGTTAATAGGTTAGTTCCGGAAACGCATAATAATGACATATAATGTGTATAAAACATGTAGGTATCATCAATAAAGTAGCATGGAACATACGAAATTATGGATACGTTTGGGACGTATCAAGCATCCCCAAGCTTAGTTCGTACTCGCCCTCGAGTAGGTAAACGATAACAATGATAATTTCTTAAGTGACATGCCATCATAACCTTGATCATACTATTGTAAGCATATGAGATGAATGCAGCGATCAAACAATGGTAATGACATGAGTAAACAAATGAATCATAATGCAAAGACTTTTCATGAATAGTACTTCAAGACAAGCATCAATAAGACTTGCATAAGAGTTAACTCATAAAGCAATAATTTCATAGTATAGGTATCGAAGCAACACAAAGGAAGATTAAGTTTCAGCGGTTGCTTTCAACTTGTAACATGTATATCTCATGGATATTGTCAACATAGAGCAATATAACAAGTGCAATATGCAAGTATGTAGGAATCAATGCACAGTTCACACAAGTGTTTGCTTCTTGAGGTGGAGAGAGATAGGTAAACTGACTCAACAATAAAAGTAAAAGAAAGGTCCTTCAAAGAGGAAAGCATCGATTGCTATATTTGTGCTAGAGCTTTTATTTTGAAAACATAAAGAGCATAAAGTAAAGTTTTGAGAGGTGTTTGTTGTTGTCAACGAATGGTAGCGGGTACTCTAACCCCCTCCCAGACAAACCTTCAAAGAGCGGCTCCCATTTTATTTTATTTTTGGGTGGCACTCCTTCCAACCTTTCTATCACAAACCATGGCTAACGAATCCTCGGGTGCCTGCCAACAATCTCATACCATGAAGGAGTGCCTTTTTATTTTAGTTTTATTATGATGACACTCCTCCCCACCTTTGCTTTCTCAAGCCATGGCTAACCGAATCCTTCGGGTGCCGTCCAACAATCACATACCATGGAGGAGTGTCTATTTTTGTTAATTAATTTGGGACTGGGAATCCCATTGCCAGCTCTTTTTGCAAAATTATTGGATAAGCGGATGAAGCCACTAGTCCATTGGTGAAAGTTGCCCAACAAGATTGAAAGATAAACACCACATACTTCCTCATGAGCTATAAAACATTGACACAAATAAGAGGTAATAACTTTTGAATTGTTTAAAGGTAGCACTCAAGCAATTTACTTTGGAATGGCGGAGAAATACCATGTAGTAGGTAGGTATGGTGCACACAAATGGCATAGTGGTTGGCTCAAGGGTTTTGGATGCATGAGAAGTATTTCCTCTCGATACAAGGCTTAGGCTAGCAAGGTTATTTGAAGCAAACACAAGTATAAACGGTACAGCAAGACTCACATAAAAGACATATTGTAAACATTATAAGACTCTACACCGTCTTCCTTGTTGTTCAAACTCTTTACTAGAAATTATCTAGACCTTAGAGAGACCAATTATGCAAACCAAATTTTAGCAAGCTCTATGTATTTCTTCATTAATAGGTGCAAAGTATATGATGCAAGAGCTTAAACATGAGCACAACAATTGCCAAGTATCACATTATCCAAGACATTTTACCAATTACTACATGTAGCATTTCCCGTTTCCAACCATATAACAATTAACGAAGCAGTTTCAACCTTCGCCATGAAAATTAAAAGCTAAGAACACATGTGTTCATACGAACCAGCGGAGCGTGTCTCTCTCCCAAACAATCATTTATTCAACCAAAACAAAAACAAAAACATACAGAAACTCCAAGTAAAGTACATAAGATGTGACCGAGTAAAAATATAGTTTCAAGAGAAGGAACCTGATAAATTTGTCGATGAAGAAGGGGATGCCTTGGGCATCCCCAAGCTTAGACGCTGGAGTCTTCTTGAAATATGCAGGGATGAACCACCGGGGCATCCCCAAGCTTAGACTTTTCACTCTTCTTGATCGTAGTATATCATCCTCCTCTCTTGACCCTTGAAAACTTCCTCCACACCAAACTTCAAGCAAACTCATTAGAGGGTTAGTGCATAATCAAAAACTCACATGTTCAGAGGTGACACAATCATTCTTAACACTTCTGGACATTGCACAAAGCTTCTGAAAGTTAATGGAACAAAGAAACTCATTCAACATAGCAAAAGCGGCAATGCGAAATAAAAGGCAGAATCTGTCAAAAACAGAACAGTCCGTAAAGACGAATTTTAAAATGGCACCAGACTTGCTCAAATGGAAAAACTCAAAACTAATGAAAGTTGCGTACATATCTGAGGATCACTCACGTAAATTGGCATAATTTTCTGAGTTACCTACAGAGAATTAGGCCCAGATTCGTGACAGCAAAGAAATCTGTCTCTGCGCAGTAATCCAAATCTAGTATGAACCTTACTATAGAGACTTTACTTGGCACAACAATGCAACAAAACTAAGATAAGGAGAGGTTGCTACAGTAGTAACAACTTCCAAGACACAAATACAAAATAAAAGTACTGTAGCAAAATAAACACATGGGTTATCTCCCAAGAAGTTATTTCTTTATAGCCATTAAGATGGGCTTAGCAGTTTTGCAAGAAATAGTATTTGAAGCAAAAAGGAGCATCAAGAGACAAATTCAAAACAAATTTAAGCCTAGCATGCTTCCTATGCATAGGAATCTTGTACACAAATGAATTCATGAAGAACAAGGTGACAAGCAAAAGAGGATAAAACACGAGTAACTTCAAAATTCTCAACATAAAGAGGGGAAACTTAATATTATTAAGATGCATATAACCATGTTTCCCTCTCTCATAATAACTTTCATTAGCATCATTGATGAAATCCACAATATACCCATCACTAAAAACATTCTTATCATGGTTCATATGCATAGGAGTATCATTAATTTTAGCATAAGAAGAGTTCTTCTCATTAATAGTAATTGGAGCAAGATTATTATCAAGAATTTGAACATGGTAAACAAGTTGCATATTAAGGGAATTGTTTTTGGCAACCCAATCATAACTATGACAAGTTTCATAAGGATAATTGTAACATGTGTCATATCCATCTCTATAGCGATTATCTAAACCAGAATATGTAATATTATCATTTTCACTAGAAGTAGAGGTCTCAAATATAGGATCTTCGAGCACAACGTCCCCAAGCTTAGAGCTTTCAATATCATCGTTTGAGGGGACATGAATAATGCTATCATCATTACTTTCATAATCAGTACCAAAGAGATTTCCAACATCAAAGGTAGTGTGCTCTTCCAAATCATGATCACTAACATGGGTAAAGGGTATAGGAAGATCATCGTACTCAGATTCATTATCATAATAATCATTAGGAGCAACATACTTATGGTTACCTATCGTTACCTCATACACGCGGGGGTGTGCCGTTGCCTCTTTCTCTTTATTCTCCTTCTTCTTCTTCTTCTTCTTCTTCTTCTTCTTTGTTCCCTTCTTCTTCTTCTTTTCCTTCTCCTCGTTCCCTTCTTTAGGAGGAAGAGGCTTGAAGGGTGGCTTGTCCGCATAACCTGATTTACTTTCAGAAACAATAGAAGAAAATTGGGAGGATCCTCCTTTTCATTAATTAGTTGAAAACACACAGCGGTCCTATCATATTTTGGCAAGGTGTCATCTTCTAAAATATTTTGTATGTAAGTGTTTGTATGGCAATTATTAATGCAATAAGAAAAACACCCATGTAGGACATCATCAATATCAAGATCACTCATATGTAACAAAGAGATTTTTCTCGACAGTTCTTCACACCACAAAAATAAAGTAAGTTCATCATGCTGATTAGGAGTAATTTCATCATCACAATACAAATTTGCAGCACTCATTGGGTTCAAATTATCATTGGAGGAGCATTGAAAATTAAAATGACCCACTTCATGGCAAACTTCACAAATAAAAGGATAGAGGGCACAAACTTTTTTACCAAGATCATCTAAAGCCCTAAACCACTTTCTAGTTTTTTCATTAGCATGATGGATACAATATTCATCTTTGATTTGATTAATTCCACAAGGTCTATGCATTCCACAAAAATTAACATGCTTATAGGAAATAGCATTCTTAGGAGTTTGAGCATGCTTATTGCAATCATTAACAACAATTTCATTCTTCATGCAAGCCTCTTTAAAAGGTTCATGATACTTATCAAAATTCTTTTTAGGCAATTCAAAATGAGAAGCAAAGGCTTTATAAAGATTTGCAGCAACTTGAGAGTCAAGACCATAAGTAGCACTCATATCTCGAAATTTATCAGTATCCATAAAAGTTTCAATGCATTCATAATCATAATTTATACCGACTCTTTACCTTTGTCGTTCTCCCAATCTTCAGCATTCTCCTGAATCCGATTAAGAAGGTCCCATTTAAACTCTTCTTTGTTGCGTGTGAATGATCCAGAACAAGTAGTATCCAGCAAGGTTTTATCCTGAAAAGAAAGTCTTGCATAGAAATTATCAATGATAACATTACCAGGAAGCTCATGATTGGGGCATTTGAGCATTAAGGACTTCAATCTCTCCCATGCTTGGGCAATGCTCTCTCCATCATGAGGCCAGAAATTATATATACGGTTTCGATCTTTGTGAATTTCACTTGGAGGATAGAACTTGGAATAAAATAGAGGCACAATATCCTTCCAATCAAGAGAGCGCCCGTCCTTCAGCAGTTTATACCAATGCGCCGCTTCACCAGATAGCGACATAACAAATAATTTCTTCCTAACTTCATCCATTGAAATACCTGCACACTTGAATAACCCGCATAATTCATGCAAAAACAGTAAATGATCTTCAGGATGAACAGTTCCATCCCCTTCATAGCGGTTATCCATAACACGTTCAATAATTTTCATAGGTATCTTGTAAGGAATACTTTCAGTAGGTGGATTTAAAATATCAGAAGCATCATTAGAGTTATCGCATATGGGAGATAAAATATTATCAGAGCAAATTTTCTCCCCTAAAGATGGGAAGCTAAAAAGATCACAAAACCAGCTTCCCCAAGCTTAGACTTTTTCATAGCATTAGCAGTAACTGCATTCATACTAATAACATTGCTACTATCATGTAAATAAGGTTCCATAGGTTTTTTAATTTTTGTATCAAACAATTCTAAATCAGGAAAAAGATTAAAAAGCTCACTAATTTTTTTGTTGTTTTCCATTATGCCTAACTAGTGAAAATAAAAACAAGAAACAAAAAGATGCAATTGCAGGATCTAAAGGAAATAGCTTCGAGCACTCACACACCGGCAACATTGCTAGGAAATAGCTTAGTAGTCGGAGGATGTGAATACCTTTTACCTTACCTCCCCGGCAACGGCGCCAGAAAGTGCTTGATGTCTACGGGTGCTTCTATTCTTGTAGACAGTGTTGGGCCTCCAAGAGCAGAGGTTTGTAGAACAGCAGCAAGTTTCCCTTAAGTGGATTACCCAAGGTTTATCGAACTCAGGGAGGAAGAGGTCAAAGATATCCCTCTCAAGCAACCCTGCAACCACAAAGCAAGAAGTCTCTTGTGTCCCCAACACACCTAATACACTTGTCAGATGTATAGGTGCACTAGTTCGGCGAAGAGATAGTGAAATACAAGTAATATGGATGTATATGAGTGGTAATAGCAATCTGAATAAAATATGGCAGCGAGTAAACATGCAACAAAACAGTAAACAAACGGAGATTCGATGCTTGGAAGAAGCAAGGCCTAGGGATCCTGCTTTCACTAGTGGACACTCTCAACAATGATCACATAATAGGACTACTCTACACTCTTTTGTTGGATGATGAACACCACTAACTGTGTAGGATTACACGAACCCTCAATGCCGGAGTTAACAAGCTCCACAGTATTCGATATTCATGTTTAAGTAACCTTAGAGTGCAAGATAGATCAACACAATTACACCAAGAACTAACATAGCGTGCACACTGTCACCATCACACCATGAAGGGGGCATAGATCACATCAACACTATCATAGTAATAATTAACTCCATAACCTACAAGAGATTATGATCATAATCTACGCCAAGTACTAACACGGATGCACACACTGTCACCATTACACCGTGAAGGAGGAATAGAGTACTTTAATAACATCACTAGAGTAGCACATAGATAATATTCAACTAGATCACATAAAGAGAGAGATGAACCACATAGCTACAGCGGAGCCCTCAGCCCCGGGGGTGAATTACTCCCTCCTCATCATGGAGGCAGCGATGGCGGTGAAGATGGCGGTGGAGACGGCGGTGGAGATGACTCGGGGGCAATTCCCCGTCCCGGCAGGGTGCCGGAACAGAGACTTCTGTCCCCCGAATTGGAGTTTCGTGATGTGGCGGCGCCCCTGGAGTCTTTCTGGAGTTTCGTCAAAAGGTGTCGAAGTTTTAGGTCACGACGGCTTAAATAGGCGAAGAGTCGGAGTCGGAAGAGTCCCGAGGGGCCCACCACGGGGTGGGGACCACCCCCAGGCCGCGCCGGCCTATGGGGAGGAGGCCCGGCCTCCCCTGCTTTCGGCTCCGTGAGTCTTCCGACGAAATAGAATTTCTGTAATTTTCTGGATTTTTCCGATCACTTTGGTTTTTGGGCCTTTAATAAAACATAATATAAATGTAACAACTGTGGCATCTTGTTAATAGGTTAGTTCCGGAAAACGCATAATAATGACATATAATGTGTATAAAACATGTAGGTATCATCAATAAAGTAGCATGGAACATAAGAAATTATGGATACGTTTGACACGTATCCTTCCGTACACATCGTCCGATACTCTTAGGCGGTTAAGCCCGAAATAAGAGCCGAGGCTCTGATACCAATTGAAAGGATCGTATGCCACACCTAGAGGGGGTGAATAGGTGCTAACCAATTTTTAGTTCTTTTTCAATTTAGGCTTGACACAAAGGTAAATTCTCTAGATATGCAACTATGTGAATTTACCTATATGACAAGGTCAACAACTAAGCAATATATAGCTAGACAAGATAATAAGGATAGAGGTAACCGAGAGTGGAGCACGCGGAGACACAGAGATGATTCCCGTAGTTCCTTTCTTTTGAGGAAGTACGTCTACGTTTGGAGGAGTGTGGTCGCTACGAAAGCCAGACCAACGCCACGAAGGCTTCACTCAGGTCTCCTGTGAGCAACGCCACGAAGGCCTAGCCCACTTCCACTAAGGGATTTCCTCGAGGCGGAAACCAGGCCTTTACAAGGTTCTTGGGGCACACATCCACAACCAAATTGGAGGCTCCCAATATCTGTAACAATACAACAACAACAACAACAACAACAACAACAACAACAACAACAACAACAACAACAACAACAACAACAACAACAACAACAACAACAACAACAACAACAACAACAACAACAACAACAACAACAACAACAACAACAACAACAACAACAACAACAACAACAACAACAACAACAACAACAACAACAACAACAACAACAACAACAACAACAACAACAACAACAACAACAACAACAACAACAACAACAACAACAACAACAACAACAACAACAACAACAACAACAACAACAACAACAACAACAACAACAACAACAACAACAACAACAACAACAACAACAACAACAACAACAACAACAACAACAACAACAACAACAACAACAACAACAACAACAACAACAACAACAACAACAACAACAACAACAACAACAACAACAACAACAACAACAACAACAACAACAACAACAACAACAACAACAACAACAACAACAACAACAACAACAACAACAACAACAACAACAACAACAACAACAACAACAACAACAACAACAACAACAACAACAACAACAACAACAACAACAACAACAACAACAACAACAACAACAACAACAACAACAACAACAACAACAACAACAACAACAACAACAACAACAACAACAACAACAACAACAACAACAACAACAACAACAACAACAACAACAACAACAACAACAACAACAACAACAACAACAACAACAACAACAACAACAACAACAACAACAACAACAACAACAACAACAACAACAACAACAACAACAACAACAACAACAACAACAACAACAACAACAACAACAACAACAACAACAACAACAACAACAACAACAACAACAACAACAACAACAATAACAACAACAACAACAACAACAACAAATCAACCACAAACAATTAGGGTTTCCAAAAGAGAAACACTAGCAAAGGGGCCCTCAAGCATATGAAGGGGAAATGCAAATCGCTTCGGTGAAGATGTAGATCGGGGTCTTCTCCTTCAATTCTCCAAATATCAAGAGATTTGGTTGGTTGGAGGAGGAGATCTTGTGATTCTTGTGTTTCTTGAGGTGGCTCTAATGGTGGATGAACTTGGCAGAATTTGAGCAGCTTGGGGAAGAGGAAGAAGGGGTATAAATACCCCCTTCCAAAATCGAGCCGTTGGTGGATTTTGGGGGTGGATAATCTGGCTTAAGTAAGGGCCGGATTATCCGGCCACCTCGGATTATCCGGCTCTCTGGAAAATTCTGGCCAAAAATCCGGCCTGGATCTAGGGGAGTACTGAGAGCCTGACTAGAAAGTCCTTAGCCGATTTTTGGGGGCCGGATATTTTGCAAATATTCGGCCCGGATTATCCGGCCTGGTAAAACTGTCCTACTTCCTTTTCTCATGTTTCTCCACACAAAAACAACCACACACACACACACACACACACACACACACACACACACACACACACACACATATATATATATATATATATATATATATATATTATTTTACACACATATATATATATAGGTATAATCTGCACCGTCTCAACATACATTAGTGTATCGCACATATTGTCATCAAACATTCAAAACTATAAACCGAGAGATGTTCTTTCAACAATTCAGTGTCGATCACACTAGACGTCTTTGTCGAGTCCAGAGGTAAACGATACGTTGGTTTGGAATAAAAGTGTTGAACAACTTGAGATCACTAAATGAACAATAAATGATGGAAGAAATGTTGTTTGTTATATGGGGCAGCGGTGTGGTAGTTGGGAGTCCACAACGGGCTCACCAATATCAACCGCACATGCTTTACTGTTCAAACGTAGGTACACAACGACTATTCTGCAACCAGTTGCAGAATAATATACTGAGCACCGACTTGAACTTCCCTGGACACACGGTTGAACTTCCCGGAGAACATGGTTGACCTTTCTGTCGAACCTACCTGAACTTCCTATTTTCTTCAGAGCTACTGATTCTACTTCGTGTTTCCCAACCATTTGTCGGAACTATGCAAATGATATACCGTTGGATAGATAATGAAAAACTGCAACTTTTTCATGTTCACAATTTTCGCAGATTATGCACGGTTCAAATTTAATTTTAAAAATACGAAAACGCTTCTATATGGCCAGAAAACGAACTTTTAGTTTGATTTTCGAATCTCTTGTCGAAAATGTTCAAATGATATACCGTTGGATAGATAATGAAATTGCGCAACTTTTTCATGTTTTACGTTTTTTCAAAATCCTCACAGTTTTTGAATCATTTTAAAAATACCGAAATTCGGACGTACTTAAAAACGGGTGAACAGTAATTTGGATAATTTGTTTCAACCGTTTGTCGGAATGATTCAAATGATATGGCGTTAGAAAGCTATGGACTAGGCGCAACTTTCTTATTCCAATTGTTTTCTGTAATTCCTTACAGTTTAATAGAATAACTCGAATTACTGTCCACCCGGTTTATGTGTCGCGCACCGAATGATTTTCCCGGCGATTTCCATGCGATAGAGTTAAGCAATGAAATGATATATGGTTGGAAAGGTCTCAAAATGGCGCATCTTTTTCGTATCTATCATTTTTGCTAACTCCGAATGATTTGAAAGTAATTTTAGAAGTTTTGAAATCATGTTTCCGGTATATTTTGTGGGATAACAATTTGAATTTGATAGATTAGATCCATTTATTTGTTGTAAAATGTTGTAGGTAATGAAATTAGACATATACTCTACCATATAAAGCTTTTGGTGACAATGATTGAAGTGGTTGGTGATCAAATCGATGAGATTTGAACAATAGATTTCCGCCCCGTAAAAACAGAGCATTGAACTTCCCTCGACACGAACTTGCACTTCTAGGGAAATGCGGTTGTACTTCTCGGCGCTGTTTCACGAAAGTGTTCAGTAAAATGACTATAAGTTTCTCATACGGTGTCCGTTTGAGGTCCATGGCCACACAAAATGCTCAGCACAACCACACACATCTGAACTTCCCGCGACATGTCTTTGTACTTCCTGGCCTTCGTGGTTGTACTTCCTGGAAATGTTTTGATACTAGTGTGTTTTATAAAAACTAGCATGTGTGCTTCGAAATGATAATTTTAGATTGTCCCTATATTCTATTTAAGAGATTATGTACTTCCTGGATCCTAATATTTGAACTTCACAATGTTGCTATGTGAACATATGTGGGGGTATTTTCTTGATGTAATTACCGCTTGTACTTCTGTTGTCTCCGCCTGTACTTCTCGGAATCACTGCTCGTACTTCTTTGTAGATGACGAGATTATTTTTTTTCCTACATTTGGACTTTGTCGGGTTTGTACTTCCTATATTAAGTGGGTGTATTGCTCGTGTCGAATGGTTGTACTTCTCATTGTCAAGTATATGAACTTCCTTACGGGTGATGGGATTATTATTGTTTTTTTTGCTATTTAAACTTATGTGAGGGTATTTTATTTGAACACTTTTAATTCATGTAATTACCGCTCGTACTTCCTGTTGTCTTCGCCTGCACTTCTCGGAATCACTACTCGTACTTCCTCGCAGATGACAGGATTATTTAGTTTTTTCTACATTTGAATTTTGTCAGTTTTCTTGTACTTCCTATATTAAGTGGATGCATTGCTCGTGTCGGCTAGTTGTACTTCTCGTCGTCAATTATATAAACTTCCACGCACGTGACGGGATTATTTTGTTTTTTCTACATCAGGATTTTGCCGTTTTTGTTGCACTTCCTATATTAACTTGTACTTCTTGGGCAATGACGTTGTACTTCTTAACGCGGTTCCACGAAAGTTTTCACTAAACCGGCTATAATTATCTCGGACGGTGTCCGTTTGAGTTCCATGTCCACATAAAATGCTCAGCACAACCACATGCATCTGTGTAGGATAACGTAGCATAGAAAACAAAAATTTTCCTACGGCGAACACGCAATCCAAGCCAAGATGCAATCTAGAAGACGGTAGCAACGAGGGGATTGTCGAGACTCACCCTTGAAGAGATTCCAAAGCCTACAAGAGGAGGCTCTTGTTGCTGCGGTAGACGTTCACTTGCCGCTTGCAAAAGCGCGTAGAAGATCTTGATCACGATCGGTTCCGGCGCCACGAACGGGCAGCACCTCCGTGCTCGGTCACACGTTCGGTTGTTGATGAAGACGACGTCCACCTCCCCGTTCCAGCGGGCAGCGGAAGTAGTAGCTCCTCTTGAATCCGAGCACGACGGCGTGGTGTCGGTGGCGGTGGAGAAATCCGGCGGAGCTTCGCTAAGCGTGCGGGATATGGTGGAGGAGCGGGGCGCTAGGGTTTGGGGAGAGGGTGGCCGGCCACTATGGGGGCGGCCAAGCTTGAGGCTTTGGTGTGGCCGGCCCCCTCCCCTTGGCCCTCTATATATAGGTGGAAGCCCCAAGTGTTGGACTACAAGTCTTCGAATAAGACCCCAACCCAAAACCTTCCATATGGTGGGAAACCTTCCCTCCCACTAGAGGTGGGAATTCCACCTTCCATAGGGGGGGTGGCCGGCCCCCTAGGACTCCTCCCCCACTAGGGTTGGCCGGCCATGGAGGTGGAGTCCCATGTGGACTCCACCTTCCTTGGTGGTTTCTTCCGGACTTTTCTAGAACCTTCTAGAACCTTCCATAGAACCTTCCGCATCATTTTATTCACATAAAATGACATCCTATATATGAATCTTATTCTCCGGACCATTCCGGAACTCCGTGATGTCCGGGATCTCATCCGGGACTCCGAACAAATATTCGAACTCCATTCCATATTCAAGTTCTACCATTTCAACATCCAACTTTAAGTGTGTCACCCTACGGTTCGCGAACTATGCGGACATGGTTGAGTACTCACTCCGACCAATAACCAATAGCGGGATCTGGAGATCCATAATGGCTCCCACATATTCAACGATGACTTTAGTGATCGAATGAACCATTCACATACGATACCAATTCCCTTTGTCACGCGATATTTTACTTGTCCGAGGTTTGATCATCGGTATCACACTATACCTTGTTCAACCTCGTCTCCTGACAAGTACTCTTTACTCGTACCGTGGTATGTGGTCTCTTATGAACTTATTCATATGCTTGCAAGACATTAGACGACATTCCACCGAGAGGGCCCAGAGTATATCTATCCGTCATTGGGATGGACAAATCCCACTATTGATCCATATGCCTCAACTCATACTTTCCGGATACTTAATCCCACCTTTATAACCACCCATTTACGCAGTGGCGTTTGATGTAATCAAAGTACCTTCCGGTATAAGTGATTTACATGATCTCATGGTCATAAGGACTAGGTAACTATGTATTGAAAGCTTATAGCAAATAACTTAATGACGTGATCTTATGCTACGCTTAATTGGGTGTGTCCATTACATCATTCATACAATGATATAACCTTGTTATTAATAACATCCAATGTTCATGATTATGAAACTAATCATCTATCAATCAACAAGCTAGTTAAGAGGCTTACTAGGGACTCTTTGTTTGTTTACATATCACACATGTATCAATGTTTCAGTTAATACAATTATAGCATGGTATATAAACTTTTATCATAAACATAAAGATATATAATAACCACTTTTATTATTGCCTCTTGGGCATATCTCCAACAGTCTCCCACTTGCACTAGAGTCAATAATCTAGATTACATTGTAAGGTACCTAACACCCATGGCATTGGTGTTGGTCATGCTTTGCCCTAGGGAGAGCTTTAGTCAACGGATCTGCTACATTCAGATCAGTGTGTACTTTGCAAATCTTTACTTCTCCATCTTCGATGTACTCGCGAATCGAGTGGTAACGCAGCTTGATATGCTTCAGCCTCTTGTGTGACCTTGGTTCTTGTGCATTGGCAATGGCACCCATGTTGTCACAGTAGATGACTAGTGGGTCCAATGCACTAGGAACCACACCGAGCTCTACAATGAACCTCTTCATCCATACCGCTCTGATGAAGCCTCTGAAGCCGCTATGTACTCCGATTATTGAGGATTTCGCCACCGTGCACTGCTTCGAGCTTGCCCAGCTTACTGCAGCACCATTCAATATAAACACGTACCCAGATTGTGACTTAGAGTCATCAGGATCAGTGTTCCAACTTGCATCGGTGTAACTTGTTACAACGAGCTCTTGGTCACCTCCATAACAAAGAAACATATCCTTAGTTCTTTTCAAGTACTTCAGGATATTCTTGACCGCTGTCCAGTGTTCTATTCCTGGATCACTTTGATATCTGCTAGTCAAACTAACAGCATGTGCTATATCCGGTCTTGTACATAGCATGGCATACATGATAGAGCCTACTGCCGAGGCATAGGGGATCTGACTCATCCTTTCTCTTTCTTCTGCCGTAGCCGGTCCTTGAGTCTTACTCAAGACCTTGCCTGGTAACATAGGTAAGAATCCTTTCTTACTTTCGTCCATTCTAAACTTTTTCAGAATCTTGTCCAGGTATGTACTCTGTGATAGCCCTATTAGACGTCTTGATCTATCTCTATAAATCTTGATGCCTAATATGTATGATGCTTCACCAAGGTCTTTCATTGAAAAACTATTATTCAAATAACCCTTTACACTGCTTAATAGTTCTATATCATTCCCAATCAATAATATGTCATCTACATATAATATCAAGAATGCTACAGAGCTCCCACTCACTTTCTTGTAAATACAGGCCTCTCCATGACACTGTATAAACCCGAAGTCTTTGATCACCTTATCAAAGCGTCGGTTCCAACTTCTCGATGCTTGCTTCAGTCCATAGATTGAACGCTGAAGTTTGCATACTTTGTCAGCATTTTTAGGATCGACAAAACCTTTGGGTTGTACCATATACAACTCTTCCTCAATGTCTCCATTAAGGAACGCCGTTTTGACATCCATCTGCCAAATCTCATAATCGAAAAATGCAGCTATTGCTAACAAAATCCTCACAGATTTTAGCTTCGCTACAGGTGAAAGTCTCATCGTAGTCAACACCTTGAATTTGTCGGAAACCCTTTGCGACAAGTCGAGCTTTATAGACAATAATATTACCATCAGCATCTGTTTTTCTTTGAAGATCCATTTATTCTCGACAGCCTTGCGGCTATCAGGTAAGTCTACCAAAGTCCATACTTTGTTATCATACATGGATCCCATTTTCGGATTTCATGGCTTCTTGCCATTTGTTGGAATCTGGGCTCATCATCGCTTCTTCATACGTCGCAGGGTCCTCATCATTGTTATCCACAATCATGACATTTAGACAAGGATCATACCAATCTGGAGTGGCACGATCCCTTGTCGATCTGCGAGGTTCAGTAGCTGTCTCATTTGAAGTTTCATGATCATTATCATTAGCTTCCTCTGTTGGTGTAGGTGGTACAGGAACATTTTCCGGTACTGCGCTACTCTGATCAACAGTAGAGATTCTTCAATCTCATCGAGTTCTACTTTTCTTCCGTCACTTCTTTAGTGAGAAATTCTTTCTCAAGAAAGGTTCCGTTCTTAGCAACAAAGATCTTGCCTTCGGATCTGTGATAGAAAGTGTACCCTATAGTTTCCTTAGGGTATCCTATGAAGACGCATTTCTCCGCTTTGGGTTCTAGCTTGTCCGGTTGTAACTTTTTACATAGGCTTCGCAACCCCAAACTTTTAGGAACGACAGCTTAGGTTTCTTATTAAACCATAATTCATACGGCGTCGTTTCAACGGATTTTGATGGTGCTCTATTTAAAGTGAATGCGGCTGTCTCTAATGCATAACTCCAAAATGATAACGGCAAATCGTAAGAGACATCATAGAACGAACCATATCTAAGAGAGTTCGATTACGACGTTCGGACACACCGTTTCGTTGTGGTGTTCCCGGCGGTGTCAATTGTGAAAGTATTCCGCATTTCTTTAAATGCATGCTAAACTCATAACTCAGATATTCACCTCCGCGATCAGATCGTAGAAATTTAATCTTCTTGTTACGTTGATTTTCTACTTCACTTTGGAATTCCTTAAACTTCTCGAAAGTTTCGGATTTATGTTTCATTAAATAGATATACCCATATCTACTTAAATCATCTGTGAAGGTTAGAACATAACGATAACCACCGCGCGATGCTACACTCATTGGTCCACACACATCTGTATGTATGATTTCCAATAAGTCAGTAGCTCGCTCCATCATACCCGAGAATGGAGTCTTAGTCATTTTTCCCATCAGACATGCTTCGCATCTATCAAGTGACTCAAAGTCAAGTGATTCAAGTAATCCATCGGTATGGAGTTTCTTCATGCGTTTCACTCCAATATGACCAAGACGACAGTGCCACATATAAGTAGAATTATCATTCAATTTAATTCGCTTAGCATCAATGTTATGTATATGCGTATTACTACTATCGAGATCTAACAGAAATAAGCCATTCTTTTGTGGTGCTCGACCATAAAAGATATTATTCATAAAAATAGAACAACCATTATTCTCAGACTTGAATGAATAACCGTCTTGCATTAAACAAGATCCTGATATAATGTTCATGCTCAACGCGGGTACATAATAACAATTATTTAGGCTTAAAACTAATCCCGAAGGTAGATGTAGAGGAAGTGTCCCGACTGCGATCACATTGACCTTGGATCCGTTTCCAACGCGCATCGTCACTTCATCTTTCAGCAGTTGTCGTTTATTCTTTAGTTCCTGTTTGAGTTACAAATATGAGCAACCGAACCAGTATCAAATACCCAGGTACTAGAACGAGAACTAGTGAGATAAACATCTATAACATGTATATCAGATATACCTTC
Source organism: Lolium multiflorum (assembly GCA_030979885.1). NCBI lineage: Eukaryota > Viridiplantae > Streptophyta > Magnoliopsida > Poales > Poaceae > Lolium > Lolium multiflorum. The sequence goes on along the minus strand of CM061751.1, from coordinate 28,102,465 downwards.
TTTCTTCTTCTTGACAAGGCCGCTCTTCAGATCTGCCAAATACTTGGAGCAATTACGCTTCCAGTGTCCCTTCTCCTTGCAGTAATAGCACTCAGCATCAGGCTTAGGGCCGTTCTTAGGTTTCATAGGAGGCGTGGCAGCTTTCTTGCCACCCTTCTTGAATTTTCCCTTAGACTTGCCCTGTTTCTTGAAACTGGTGGTCTTGTTGACCATCAACACTTGGTGCTCTTTCTTGATCTCAATCTCAGCAGCTTTTAGCATGCCAAAGAGTTCAGGAAACTCCTTGTTCATGTTCTGCATATTGTAGTTCATCACAAAGTTCTTGTAACTTGGTGGCAGTGATTGAAGGACACGATTAATCCCCAGTCTGTTAGGAATCACTATTCCCAAGTCACTGAGTTTCTTCGCATGCCCGGTCATGACGAGCATGTGCTCACTAATGGAGCTGCCTTCTTCCATCATACAGCTGAAAAAGTGTTTCGATGCTTCATAGCATTCCACGGCCGCATGAGTCTCAAAAATAGTCTTCAACTCTTTTATCAACTCATGAGGATCGTGGTGCTCAAAACGTTTTTGAAGATCGGATTCCAGACTGCATAAGATGGCACACTGAACTTGAGAGTACCGAGTTTTCCGAGTTGCGTAAACATTCTTTACTTCATCGGTTTCAGTTTCTGCTGGAGGGTCACCTAGCGGTGCATCAAGCACATATTGCAGATTTCCGCCATTGAGGAAGATCCTCACATGACGGAACCAGTCGGTGAAGTTGCTACCGTTGCTCTTAAGCTTTTCTTTCTCTAGGAACTGGTTAAAATTGATTGAGGACGCCATATCTACAACATATTTGCAATAGTTTAGACTAAGTTTATGACAAATTGAGTTCAAATTTTAATTCTATATAATTAAAAATCTAGGTGAACTCCCACTCAAAACAATATCCCTCGCATTGTCTTAGTGATCACACGAACCAAATCCATCACACCTATGCCCGATCATCACGAGACAAGATGTAATTTTAATGGCGAACACTCAAAGTGTTCATCATATCAATCATATGATTCATGCTCTACCTTTCGGTATCACGTGTTCCGAGACCATGTCTTTACATGCTAGGCTCGTCAAGGCCACCTTAGTATCCGCATGTGCAAAACTGTCTTGCACCCGTTATATGTACTTATCGAATCTATCACACCCGATCATCACGAGATGCTTCGAAACGATAAGACTTGATAACGGTGCTACTAGGATGAACACTTTATTATCTTGAGATTTTAGTGAGAGGGATCATCTTATAATGCTACCGTCGCGATCTAAGCAAAATAAGATGCATAAAAGGATTAACATCACATGCAGTTCATATGTGATATGATATGGCCCTTTTGTCTTTGCGCCTTTGATCTTCATCTCCAAAGCACGGACATGATCTCCATCATCAACGGGCATGATCTCCATCATCGTCGGCGAAGCACCAAGGTCAATGGCGCCGTCTTCATGATCGTCCTCCATGTAGCAACTATTACAACTACTTTGAAATACTACTCGACATGAAATTTAAAGACAACCATAAGGCTCCTGCCGGTTGCCACAATACAATAATGATCATCTCATACATATTCATCATCACATTATGGCCATATCACATCACCAAACCCTGCAAAAACAAGTTAGACGTTCTCTAATTTGGTTTGCATATTTTACGTGGTTTAGGGTTTTCGAGCAAGATCCAATCTACCTACGAACATGAACCACAACGGTGATACTAGTGTTGTCAATAGAAGAGTAAATTGAATCTTCACTATAGTAGGAGAGACAGACACCCGCAAAGCCACTTATGCAATACAAGTTGCATGTCAAGTGTGGAGCAAATCTCATGAACGCGGTCATGTAAAGTTAGCCCGAGCCGCTTCATCCCACTATGCCACAAAGATGCAAAGTACTCAACTAAAGATAACAAGAGCATCAACGCCCACACACCATTGTGTTCTACTCGTGCAACCATCTATGCATAGACACGGCTCTGATACCACTGTAGGATAACGTAGCATAGAAAACAAAAATTTCCTACGCGAACACGCAATCCAAGCCAAGATGCAATCTAGAAGACGGTAACGAGGGGATGTCGAGACTCACCCTTGAAGAGATTCCAAAGCCTACAAGAGGAGGCTCTTGTTGCTGCGGTAGACGTTCACTTGCCGCTTGCAAAAGCGCGTAGAAGATCTTGATCACGATCGGTTCCGGCGCCACGAACGGGCAGCACCTCCGTACTCGGTCACACGTTCGGTTGTTGATGAAGACGACGTCCACCTCCCCGTTCCAGCGGGCAGCGGAAGTAGCTCCTCTTGAATCCGACAGCACGACGGCGTGGTGTCGGTGGCGGTGGAGAAAGGCGGAGCTTCGCTAAGCGTGCGGGATATGGTGGAGGAGCGGGGCGCTAGGGTTTGGGGAGAGGGGGTGGCCGGCCACTATGGGCGGCCAATGAGCTTTGGTGTGGCCGGCCCCCTCCCCTTGGCCCTCTATATAGGTGGAAGCCCCAAGTGTTGGACTACAAGTCTTCGAATAAGACCCGAACCCAAAACCTTCCATATGGTGGGAAACCTTCCCTCCCACTAGAGGTGGGAATTCCACCTTCCATAGGGGGGGTGGCCGGCCCCTAAGGGGGAGTCCACTTGGGACTCCTCCCCCACTAGGGTTGGCCGGCCATGGAGTCCCATGTGGACTCCACCTTCCTTGGTGGTTTCTTCCGGACTTTTCTAGAACCTTCTAGAACCTTCCATAGAACCTTCCGCATCATTTTATTCACATAAAATGACATCCTATATATGAATCTTATTCTCCGGACCATTCCGGAACTCCTCGTGATGTCCGGGATCACATCCGGGACTCCGAACAAATATTCGAACTCCATTCCATATTCAAGTTCTACCATTTCAACATCCAACTTTAAGTGTGTCACCCTACGGTTCGCGAACTATGCGGACATGGTTGAGTACTCACTCCGACCAATAACCAATAGCGGGATCTGGAGATCCATAATGGCTCCCACATATTCAACGATGACTTTAGTGATCGAATGAACCATTCACATACGATACCAATTCCCTTTGTCACGATATTTTACTTGTCCGAGGTTTGATCATCGGTATCACACTATACCTTGTTCAACCTCGTCTCCTGACAAGTACTCTTTACTCGTACCGTGGTATGTGGTCTCTTATGAACTTATTCATATGCTTGCAAGACATTAGACGACATTCCACCGAGAGGGCCCAGAGTATATCTATCCGTCATTGGGATGGACAAATCCCACTATTGATCCATATGCCTCAACTCATACTTTCCGGATACTTAATCCCACCTTTATAACCACCCATTTACGCAGTGGCGTTTGATGTAATCAAAGTACCTTTCCGGTATAAGTGATTTACATGATCTCATGGTCATAAGGACTAGGTAACTATGTATTGAAAGCTTATAGCAAATAACTTAATGACGTGATCTTATGCTACGCTTAATTGGGTGTGTCCATTACATCATTCATACAATGATATAACCTTGTTATTAATAACATCCAATGTTCATGATTATGAAACTAATCATCTATCAATCAACAAGCTAGTTAAGAGGCTTACTAGGGACTCTTTGTTTGTTTACATATCACACATGTATCAATGTTTCAGTTAATACAATTATAGCATGGTATATAAACTTTTATCATAAACATAAAGATATATAATAACCACTTTTATTATTGCCTCTTGGGCATATCTCCAACAATCTGAACTTCCTGCGACATGCCCCTGTACTTCTTGGCCTTCATGGTTGTACTTCTCCGAAATGTTTTGATACTAGTTTGTTTTACAAAAACTAAACATGTGTGTTTCGGAGTGATGATTTCAGATTGTTCCTACACTCTATTTACGAGATTTTGCACTTTCCGGATCTTAATCTTTGAAGTTCACAACATTGCTATGTGAACTTATCTGGGAGTATTTTCTTTCAACACTTTTAGTTCCTGTAATTACCGCTTGTACTGCATGTAGTCTCCGCGTGTACTTCTCGAAATCCATGCTTGTACTTCCCCACGGATGACAGGATTCTTCATTTTTTCTACATTTGGATTTTGTCGGGTTTCTTGTACTTCCTATATTAAGTGGGTGTAATTGGTTGTACTTCTCGTTGTCAGGTATTTGAACTTCCTCGCGGGTGACGGGATTATTTTTGTTTTTTGTACATTTGGATTTTGTCGGTTTTCTCGTACTTCATATATTAAGCGGGTGTACAGCTCGTGTTGTATGGTTGTACTTCTCAACATCAACTATTTGAACTTCCTCACGGATGACAGGAATTTTTTATTTTTTTATTTGAACACTTTGCACTTCCCATAGTTTCTGCTTGTACTTCTTGTAGTCACCTCATGTACTTCTCGAATCACTGCTTGTACTTCCCACGGATGACTGGACTTTTTTGTTTTTTGTCAATTTGGTTTTATCGGCTTTATTTTACTCCCTATATGAAGTGCATGTACTTCTTATCTCGAATGGTTGTACTTCTCAGCTTTAAGTATTTGAACTTCCTCGCCGATGATGAGATTATTTTGTTTTTTCGTACATTTGGATTGTTATTGGTTTTCCTGTACTTGCTATATTTAGTGGGTGTACCGTTCATGCCGAATGGTTGTACTTATCAACGTCAAGTATTCGAACTTCCTCGTGGATGAAGAGATTATTTTGTTTTTTGTACATTTGGATTTTGTCAGTTTTTTTGTACTTCGTATGTTAAGTGGGTGTGCTATCTCTGTTATTGCTCCATACTTCGTTGTGTTGCACATCATCGTCTTCCACGCAGAGGCCCGCGGTGGCGGTGGTAGAGGCCTCGAGCGATAGAGGTACGGGCATGCGACAGTGGTAGGGGCCCGTGGTGGCGGTGGTGGGTGCCCGTAACGGCAAGGAGAAAGACGGGGATAGAAGAGGGCGGCGGCAGGAGCCTGAACGCCGGGGATAGAAAATTTTAACGTCTTTTTTGTTTGGACTTACAATACTGACTATGTGAACTTTCAGGCGTTATAAACTTCTACTTGTCAAAGCGATGCACTCGTACTTCCGACCCATTGTGCTGCTTGAATTGAACGGGACACGACTAATTGGTTGTATAATACGCTCTGGTTTAGCGGCTACCCACCTGCCAACTTAAGCCCGTCAGCTCCACACTAGTAATACTTCCGTACAGGAAAGACCACACGAGGAACAATATATTAAACATGTCGCCGGATGCCGTCTGCTTGTATGTTGTTCCACACGGATGTTCGTCTGCTTCTCATTGACGTCGCAGGACGTCAGCTTTTCTTCACGGACATCGCCGACGCTTGTTATAGTATGTATACTGCACATAATAAATTTTCCATCTCTCATGTTAGAGGTACTGCTCTGTTAGACTATCTGCACTGCTCATATCAAATAACACAGCCGTCCCAAGTGAACTCTGTCAAAAAAGTAATCGAGGAACATCCAAGCAAGAACTGTTAATGCAATTGTACTGCCTAAGCCAATGCAATTGTAGTTCTAACACTAGAACGTTTGTACTTCTCGGCAGAGTCCCATCTCTTTTTCTTTCTCATACAGATGCGTTTCTCAGGTTACAATCACCACAAGAACGTAAAAAACAAGCGGGAAGAAAACACTAAGAATTGACGAGTATGAACTCCAATCACAAAAACAAAAGCAAGAAACAATGAAAAAAAAATCTGCATCTGCTACAAGTCGTGGACTATGTGGTTCCACGAGCATCTTCGTCCTCAAGGACGGCGTTGAGCGGCCAGGGGCACGAGCGAAAACGGGCAGGTGGGGGCGCTGTGCCTGAGGCCGGCGCGTGGAGCCTCCCAGATGGCGGCGTCGAGCCATCCAGGCCGCGCCAGCACTCGAGATGGCGGCCTCATAGGCGGCAGCTGGCGACCCCCTCAAAGCGGCGGGTGGCGGTTGCCCTCCAGGTGGAGGCGCCAGATTCCGGGGCGGCGACTTGCTGGAGTCGGGGGAAGCAGCGGCGGCGGTTGCTGGAACCGGGGGAGGCAGCTGCAGATGTTTCCGGGCGAGGAGAAGGCGGCGGCGGAGGTCGTCAGGGGTGGAGAAGGGGACCTGCCGGCCTCGGGGAAGAAGACAGCACCTCCTGCTGGCCGCGCACGAGGACCTCCAGGCGGCAGCGCGCAAGCCTCAAGTCGGCAGCGCGGGGATCCTCGAGGTGGCGGTGAGCGGCTCGGCGCGAAGACCTCCAATCGGCGGCGGCGCGGCCCTTCAAGCGGCAGCGCGCGAGCCTCAGATCGGCATTCGGGCGACAACGGTGGGTGGTGTGGCGGGGAGGCGACGGGGACGGCGGAGACATGCCGGTGGGGAGCGGGGGAGGGCAGCGGTGGATTCCCATCGGGGGATTCGGGTAAGACTTCGTCGGGAGGAGGCCTGTGTGGAGGTTGGGGACGAGGTGGGGCGTGCGACTAGTTTTTTTTTTTGGTTTCCGATGGAATCGCGTCATATACGAGTTTGTGGTATTCGAGCACCGGTTTTAGAATAGTGCCACCCTATATATATATATATATATATATATATATATATATATATATATATGTATATATATATATATATAAATATATATGTATATATATATATATATATATATATATATATATATATATATATATATATATATATACCAGCACTATTCTGCAACCGGTTGCAGAATAATATTCTGAGCACCGACTTGTACTTCCCCGGACACAAGGTTGTACTTCTCGGATAACAGGGTTCTCGAACTTACCTGAACTTCCCATTTTCTTCAGAGCTACTGATTCTACTTCGTGTTTCCCAACCATTTGTCAGAACAATGCAAATAATATACCGTTGGATAGATAACAAAAAACCGCAACTTTTTCATGTTCAGACTTTTCACAGATTTTGCACGGTTTAAATTTAATTTTAAAAATACGAAAACGCTTCTATATGGCCAGAAAACGAACTTTTAGTTCGGTTTTTGAATCTCTTGTCGAAACTGTACAAATGATATACCGTTGGAAAGATAATGAAATTGCGCAACTTTTTCATGTTTTATTTTTTTCAAAATCCTCACAGTTTTTGAACAATTTTAAAAATACCGAAATTTGGACGTACTCAAAAAACGAGCGGACAGTAATTTGGATGATTTGTTTCAACCGTATATCGGAATGATGCAAATGATATGGCGTTGGAAAGCTATGGACTAGGCGCAACTTTCTTATTTCAAATGATTTCTCTAATTCCTTACAGTTTAAGAGAAAAATTCGAATTACTGTCCACCCGTTTCATGTGACGGGCACCGAATGATTATCCACACGATTTTCATCTGGTATATTTAAACAATGCAAATGATATACGGTTGGAAAGGTGTCAAAATGGCGCATCTTTTTCGTATGTACCATTTTATCCAAATCCAAACGGTTTAAAAATAATTTTAGAAGTTTAGAAATCATGTTTTCGGTATATTTTGTGGGATAATGATTTGAAATTGATGGATTAGATCCATTTATTTTTTGTAAAATGTTGTAGGTAATGAAATTAGATATATACTCTATCATATAAAGCTTTTGGTGATAAAGATTGAAGTGGTTGGTGATCAAATCGATGAGATTTTGACAATAGATTTCCGCCCCGTAAAAACAGAGCACTGAACTTCCCTCGACATGAACTTGTACTTATCGGGAAATGCGGTTGTACTTCTTGGTGCGGTTTCATGCACTTTCTCGAAACGAACATATGCACTTCATCTGAAAAACAACCTAGACTTCCCGGGAAGATACCCTTGTACTTCGCAAAATCTTTTCTTGTACTTCCCGTGAGATAAAAATGTCCGATTATTATTATTATTATTATTATTATTAATACACTACAAGGACGATTGTACTTCCCAAAATAAATAAGTTGTACTTCTCAAAGTTGGATTTTATGTTCTCCCAACCAGAATAGTATGTATTTTCAATTGTACTTATGTGATGACTTGTATTGAACTGTCCAAGCATCAATACTTGTACTTCCCACCGTTGTGCATTTGAACTTCTATTTTTCTCTAAGTTATAAGAGAGTGTGTATTCCGTGGCTTATTGTATGATACGCACATCATTTGAAAAACAACCTGGACTTCTCGGGACGGTAGCCTCGTACTTCTCAAAATCTTTTCTTGTACTTCCCATGAGATAAAAAAAAGTCGGATGATTATTATTATTTTTAATACACTACAAGGAAGACTGTACTTCCCAAAATAAATTAGCTGTACTTCCCAATGTTGACTTTTATACTCCCCCAACCAGAATAGTACGTATTACATGGGTAGGTTCTTATGTAATTACATGTAGTTTTGAACATATTTTTATACCAGTTTCTAGTATTCTAGCTAATCAGCGAGGTGACATGTACTTATTGAACGACATTTCTTGTGCTTCCTTATTTTGAGGACATGTACTTCCTAAAAACAAAAAAGGAAAATTGTGTGTAGTGACGTGAATACTTTGTGATTTTGTTTGAAACAAAAAAGGAAACGACGCCATGATCATTTGACTCGCGCCATCCCATGATAGACCAGGGTGTCGATCCTATCATCTACAAACAGAATCCTACGCTGAGTCGCAGCTCAGCTTATTTGTCTGACAACTGAAACTGAAACCTACTGTCGACAATGACAGTGGACAAACTTGCTAATTCTGAAACTATGCGAAAGTTGCAGCTGTTAACTGACAGTATTCAATACTACACGCGCTTGTCTTTGCTACTCCAAGGTGTGGTGAGGTTCAGGTTTGGCACTATCTCTCACTACTACTTTTCTTACTATCTTTTTTCCTGAGATGGCTTGTACTTCTGTGAGATAGCGACTTCAATGCTCAGTGGAAAGAACCAATGCAAAGAACAAGGAAGAGAAAAGAAATACAGTTTTCACGCAGGACAGTTTGATAACATACAGTAGCTGCTTCAATGCCCAATATTGTTTTGGGCTGCGGCTGCAGGTAGATTGAGAGAAATTGAGAGAGATCGAGAGATCTCTTCACTACCCAATGCTGGGCAGTATGCTGTTGCATGTCGCCTCTTTGATTCAGAGACATGTGGTTTCTTCGTTGAACTTCCCGTATTCAACCACTTGGACTGCTCATACATGAAGATTAAATACTCCATCCGTCTCATGTAATTTGTCTAAGATTTTTCTAAACTTAGACATGTTTCATTGGATGGAGAGAGTATTTCATATCCCCAAGTATTGCAACCTGTACAAGTGCGCTGCTTCTATACACAAGTGCATGGCTGTAGTAAATAACAAAGAGAGAAGATTAGGGGATTTGATGAATTTGTGCCCTCTCCAAAACTGAAAACATGTAGTTGCATATACAACAAGTTCTGTCATTCTAATAATTAAGATAGAAGAAAAATAACTATTTCCATAGCCATAACATTGAACATTTGATAGGGCACATGATAACAACAAATAAGCTTTGTGAATTTCTGAATTGTAGCGGGCAACAAACAAGTAATCAAAGAGGATTTCGACATAAGAATTAAAGTAGAAACGGCATGCCAGCCATTATCCGCTGCCCACATGTTGTTGTGAGGCGCTAGCACCAACAGCGCAGGAACAGCAGCCAGCAAGGTAGGGGGCAGCTGTCGGCCTGGTTCCTCACCAACAGGTCTGCACCGGTCCAAGGCCTCGCCGCGAGGGGCCACAGCCAAGCTCGGCATCCTCCCCATCGCGGAGCCCTCCTTCGTCCTCCTTCCGTTCAGCCAATTGAACTTACCAAGCTGAAGGGTTGCACTTTCCGGCAGAGGCGATGTGTACTTTTCAGAGAAGAAACACCAAGACATTGATAATACTGTAAAATAAGAAATTTATTAGGACTTTCCAATATGGCAGCTAGGCAGTACCAAGCAGTTCATCTTTTTACTCTCCAGCAGTACAGGATGCGTGTGCATGGAAAGCAGAAAACAAGCATCATCAAAGAATCAAGAGGATGAATAGACAAAAGGCAACAGATTTCAGAAGGAATTGCGAGAACTCCACGTTGTATCTTTGTGCAGTGAAGAGCGCCCAAAACGTACAGGTGCTGACTCAGACCATCAGGCCAACGACCAGCACCATCGACGGGCCTTCGCTGGTGAATTTTCCGCAGCACTGCAACAGTACACTAGATTGGACGAAGAGCAGCGCCGGAGGGAGAAACAACGGTGGGGGTACGCGGTGGTCTCAGCGCGCCGGCTTCAGGAGATCTTGGGCGGTGGCAACGTACTGCGGCCCAGCGCTCGTGTTAGCGGAGGATGGGCACCGCACTTCGCCACCGGGAGACCAGGGCGTCGCCGGAAATCTGGGCGTGTGGGACATGTGCGGCACTGGCGCGGGGCCAAATTGATTGGGAAAGAGGGCCACACAAGATTAGTGCGGCGTCGGCACATCGGGGCATGCGTGGAGGAACAGAGGAGCGGCGAGCCAGCGAGAGCTGGTTGGGAATGCGGGGGAAACGGGCCGGCAGCGCACGGCGGCGGGAGATCCGGGCTGAAGGCGCACAGCAGCACAAGAGGTCCGCGCGGGGAGGGACAGAAGAGGTCGATGGCCTCAGGCTTCGTCAGCGTCGGGGAAGCACTGTCAGGATCCTGCTAGGATCTGATGAACTGGGATAGGTAAAACAGGGAATTTAGAGGAATTAAGGCAAAACTAGGTAAATTGCTGGATATAAACTGCAGGAAATTAAGGCAGGAAAGTAAGAACTGGTAGATAAATTTGGTATTTTTATTTCTTGATTACCGACACGGGATACAAGGATGGCTATATAAAGACCTAGCCAACTAATAGATGCCACATAGGAAATACCTAGAATACCCCCATACTAATAAGACATACTAATAACCATACTTAACCTATTCCCTGACATTCCTCCCTGCTTGAGACCATTGGTCACCAATGGATAAACAAGTTTCTTCAGAAACTTTTTTATCATTGACAATTATCCTACATAATTCATTCATTCGATCACGGAGGTAGAAATGTAATGAAGATGATATCCATTTCACATATCTGAAGATAATTTTGTGAAGATAGCAGATTCTTCTCATTGCAATACTTCTTGACACCTTGTTGATGGAGAAACTCCCATTGTTCACTCAGATAGTACATGGTTTGTCCATATTCAGATGATGCAATACCATTAGGTGATGTGCTAGTCCATTTGGTACTTTGTTGCAGACGGAAAACCACACATGGTGAAGTAAGCTCATCAACTGCAACGTTACTGGGCTCAGAAGGTGTGATTTGTGTGGGAGGCAATAGAGCATAAACCAAGTAGCACTCACGGATAGCAGAACAGTCCACTAGTGCCATATCTCTTCCTTCTTGAGCCATTTCATCAGAGGACAAAACCAGTCTCATGCTTACAATTCTAGCAGTTGACATAGACGAAGCAAAGTGGATAGCTTCTGTAGAACTGAACATGCTAGTGTAGCAGACAAGTTGCTGAGTTCGATCTGAGTACGGGCAGTGCCAAAAGATTGGCAAGTGACAGTACTGTACCTTGGGGAAAACATTTAGAATGTGGCACCACCCACTGTACTGTAACATAAGCTGAAACAGGAAATGCTTCATGTCAACAGGCTGGTCAAGAATTACTAATGTGCAAGGTGTCTGCCTACTATGAGGTTGATGTGGCACTACAGTTGTACTCAGCATCGTATCCATGAGGCTTAAAATACCTGGATCCCATTCGAACTGAATGCCATGGTCTCCTGGATCCCATTCTTTTCTTCCCTCGCGAGGTACCAACACATTCCAACATGGGTCTCTCAGCTGCTGTACATGATGGCAAACTTGGTTGCATAAATTTGGAGCTTTAGGGAAACCAAATGCAACGTAATTGAGTCCCCCGGGAGGCTTAGCCTTGCTGTAGTAAAGAGGTATTGAAGCTCCTGGATCCCATAAAAATTGAATTCCATGATTTAACAGTCTTGTTGGCACTCTGAAATAGCACTGTTGTGGGACACAACAGTTGGATACTAGTAGCAGATCAGTGAGTATAGAAATACCACTTCTTGGCAGTATTGAGGTATGAAGAAAACCTACAATATCTCTGTTTGTTGTAGAACCAGGAATTGCATGTACTCCTGGATTCCATTGCAGCCTCAATTGTCTCCTACTATGCTGGATACCGAGCTGGATAGACCTTGTGACAAGAGAATCAGAGGCCTTTAGGACAGAACAATTGCATGTCTTCTCATACTCTTGTTGCTGCAGCTCAAGAGTGAAATTCTGCATATCCGAGGTAATATTCAGGCAAGCACTAGCGTGTTCAGTTTCAGGTGCCTTGTTGAAACCTTTGGCTTGTTCACTGGATGCATTCTCAGGTGCCTTGTGGAAGGAAATGGTAAGCTGGTTAGGACTGCTAGTGAACATATCAACAAACTCAGGTGAGGGGTCATCTGTTTCATCATCATAGACATCGAACACTGGATAACGAGTAGCTCTCTCTAAAGGATAATCTTCTGGTAACGCATAGAAGCTATGCTTACTACTGTCTGCCAGGAACACACTTCCACGCTTGAGATTGTCGAAGCCATAAGATTGGGGCATTTCAAGATTTTGCTCACTGAGATTGCTCACACATGAGCTCTGAATCTGATTAGGATGTCCAGAACAGTAGTCATACCTAGATCGAGGTGTTGGCATTTCATCAAACTCCTGCGGGGCGACATAAGCAGCAGTTAATGCATCAGAAGGCGAGCTCGCTGACGAGCTTGCTGCTGCACAGAACATCAAGGGGGCAGATGCAGCGATTGTCGCGCTTCCGGATGGAGGTGCTAAACCAACTGATGGTGTCGGGGCAGTGGTGGTTCTTGCAGCCATGTCTGGCTTCTCCGATCCTGCCGTCTTAGCCTTCACCGTCACAGCAATTTGCGCAACCATCTCAGACAAGCTTGTCATCGTACCTTGCAGGTCGTCGATGGAGTTTTGCTGATGCTCGAGTCGGCGCTGGATTTGGAGGACTTGACGAGGAAGGCGATGGGCGATGTCGGCCTCCTTACGGAGCTGGATTTGTTCCAGACTGGGGATGGCAGCGGCGGCGGAGGTCGACCCTGGGGCGGCCGTGACAGTGGAGGTGATGCCGAAGAGGCTCGGGGTAGTGGCTGCCGATGCAATTGGCCCTGGCTGTAACTTGGAGGCAGAGGTGTGGAAGGCGGGCTGGGGCTGGGGTCTGCCGATGACGCTAGAGGGAGTGGCGGCGGATGGGGAAGTTGGGGAGAGCGCAGGCGGCGGCGGTGGCCAATTTGGAGATAAGCCTGACGCGGCCGTGTACGCTGAGGCGGGCGGCGGTGGCGGAGGGAAGAAGCGGAAAGGGGCGATTGGGGCGGGGAAAAAGCCAAACTCGGTTGCGGTGGTGGGGAGGAAGACGGATGCGAAGGTGGGTAAGGGGACGGGCGCGGTCGCCATGGGTGCGACTTGGAGCGGATTTGGGATCGATGCGTATCGGATCGGGGAAGAGGAGGATGGGAATCGCTGCCTTGATTTGCTCCGCGAAGCTCGATCCAGGGTGGAGAGGGTGGGATCGAAGCTCGGGGGAGACTGGCGACTGATACCAATTGTCAGGATCCTGCTAGGATCTGATGAACTGGGATAGGTAAAACAGGGAATTTAGAGGAATTAAGGCAAAACTAGGTAAATTGCTGGATATAAACTGCAGGAAATTAAGGCAGGAAAGTAAGAACTGGTAGATAAATTTGGTATTTTTATTTCTTGATTACCGACACGGGATACAAGGATGGCTATATAAAGACCTAGCCAACTAATAGATGCCACATAGGAAATACCTAGAATACCCCCATACTAATAAGACATACTAATAACCATACTTAACCTATTCCCTGACAAGCACACAGGGCAGGGCCGGCAGCGCGCTGGGGGCGGATCAGGCTGCGCTCGGGGATGAAGCTGGTAGCGCTTGGAGACGAGCCAAGCAGCGCGAGGTGGCAGATCGGCGGCGCGCGGTGGCAGGGCCGGTCCGGCGGCGCGAGGTAGTTGGTGAGGCGGGCGGGCTGGCCGCCGAAAAGGGAGAGGATTTGGTCGTGAGGTAAGACTCGTGCAGCTGCGGGTCGTGCGGTCGGTTGGACTTGAGCGCTACTATATAGGGCCGGCTCAGAATATTATTCTGAGCACCGGTTGTAGAATAGTGCAAGGTGCTTCTAGGTGCCCGGGCACCATACGTAAATACACGTATTTTTGCTTTGTAGTACACATATATGAGGGTATCTATCTATACCTAATAATAAAGGAGCTAGCGTTTCCGTGGTTTGGTCCGTCATTATGCGCTTTTGTCCAACTTTAAAGACGCTTTCGTCCGCCCACGCGTTGTTTGGAATCAAAAGCAGTCACGCTGGAATAAAGATCCCTTATTTTTCGGACCAAACCGTATCAAAGACAGAAACCAACGTGCGGCTCTCCAAAAAATAAGGAAACTGGAGTTGTATTCTATTCTACCCCGAACTAATTCCAAAACCAAATAACATCAGACGCCGTGCATTATAAAAGTATAGGTAGGATTGAATAGATTCCACGGAAACAGAAGCCCGGGTTTTCTGCAGCGAGCCGATCATATACGTATCGTAAGTAGGCAGGACTGAACACAGTCCACGCAAACAGACCCCTCTACCGGTAAAAAAAAAGGAAGAAAACCGGCCGAAGCCAAGGAAACCAACACGCCCTCGACTCCTCATAAAAACCGGGCGAAGCTCCCTCCAGACACCACGGAAGTCTTTCGACCTTTCATTGGTGCCAGCCGAGCCTCCCCAGCCCCAGGTTGGCGACGATCCATGGCAGGAGCTGCTGCGCCGAGTTTGGGAACGATGGTCATGGCCTTGAGCACGAAGGTATAGGATGTAGCAGATGCCCACACGAAGCCGACGCCGGGCGCCGAGGTCGGCAACGATGGCCATGTCCACCTCCTTAACCATGAAGGTGGCATCCCTTCAGCAGTATCGGACAGGTGGTATCGGATGTAGCATATGCCCACGAGGCCGACGCAGGGCGGCAAGGTCAACGACGATGGCATGTCCACCTCCTTGACCATGAAGGTGGTATCCCTTGACCAACGCCGGATGTCACAGATGCCAACGACGTCGCCGCCGATGCAGGCGTCCGGCACCACGATGACTGCCTGCTGGCGTCAGTCTACGGGATGCGCCTGAACCTCCCGCCCGCCCGCCCTGGAGCTCTGTGCATATGCTGCAATTGTTCGGACGAGCGTTTTGGTCGGATGGCTTCGATATTGCTTCATACAGTCGAACGCCAAACTGTCGAATCATATAGCAGCGTTCGGATTTGATTTGTTGTATTCCATTGCTAATCTAGCACATCGCGGCACTGAACAACGTCCAGCGCGGGGCGCGATCGCAATTTTTTCGACGTGCCAAGGTAACATCCGACATGTCAGCAGTGGATCCAGCCAATGCGAGCTGGGACGGCATGACCTTGACCTCAAGAACAGAGCCGCACTGTATCACGGTGGCGTGGCATCAAACTCCATGGAAGCAGGCAGCCCTGACGAGGTCCATGTCGGCGGCAGACAAACCCATCCAGCCGACGACAATGGTGCTAATAATCGTGCATTGTAGACCCCGCTACAACATGTAATCATCATGCAATAATGATCTTTTTGGTGTGCCTTCCTTTGTTGACAATTGAAATGGTTCTCTTTCACGCAATCCATCATTTAGCAATTCAACAAGGTTTCATTAATTTAGTGTATTTTCGTGAAATTTAGCAACTGATTTTCTCCAGAAACTAAGTGGGAAGTTCTTTCTTTTATTACTTATGCGAGGATTGTTCTATAGGAGGACATCATCAGAGAGAAATAAAAATTTAGTGAGAAAACCAACATACTTGAAAACAAAGGAAGCAAAATCAGGGTATACTTCAAAATACGGATTATTTTAGACCCGTTGCAACGCACGGGCACTTTTGCTAGTATATACCTAAGTTACACATACCTAAGGTATACATACCTAAGATATGCATACTCAAGTGATACATACCTAAGATATTGCATATCTAAGGTGTACGTACACTGATACGTGTATATATATGTTAGGTATGTGTAACTTGCATGTGTGTATGTTAAGTATGTAAATGTTAGGTATGTGTATATGTTAGGTATGTAAATTTTAGGTATGTGTAATTTAGACACGTACACTCCAGGTATGTACGAATACACGTTGGGTGCCCATGCTCCTAGGTGCCCCATCTGAGCTTCCTATATAGGTATATATATATATATATATATATTGGTATAATCTGCACCATCTCAACATACATTAGTGTATCGCACATATTGTCATCAAACATTCAAAACTATAAACCGAGAGATGTTCTTTCAACAATTCAGTGTCGATCACACTAGACGTCTTTGTCGAGTCCAGAGGTAAACGATACGTTGGTTTGGAATAAAAGTGTTGAACAACTTGAGATCGCTAAATGAACAATAAATGATGGAAGAAATGTTGTTTGTTATATGGGGCAGCGGTGTGGTAGTTGGGAGTCCACAACGGGCTCACCAATATCAACCGCACATGCTTTGCTGTTCAAACTTAGGTACACAACGACTAATAATACCATCTACACTCTTCTTATAAAGAAATGGATCATCCCAGAAATAATGTCTAAGATCATAAAAGAATTTCTTTCTTTATTGATAAGTAGAGTGAGGTGGTATAACTTTTACAACAATAAAATTAGCATAATTAGCAAACCATGAAGAAGCTACTCTAGAACTTTACACATTAATGTTTGCAAGTTGTTCATTAGCAAAGCTATCATTAATAGGGTGGGATCTGTTGGTATATTTTCCATTCTAGATAAATATTCAGCTACAAGATTATCCTCATCTTTCCTATCAACAATATGCAAATCAAATCACTGAAGTAATAAAACACATCTTAATAAGTCTAGGCTTGGCATGTTTCTTATTCATAAGATATTTAATAGCAGAATGATCATAATGTATTATAACTTTAGAATCCACTATGTAAGATCTATACTTATCACATGCAAATATCACAGCTACAAAATCTTTTTCAGTAGTAGCATAGTTTCTTTGGGCACCATCAAGAGTTTTAATAGCATAGTATATAACATTAAGCTTCTTATCAACTCTTTGTCCTAACACAACACCTACCGCATAATCACTTGCATCACACATAATCTCAAAGGTAAATTTCAATTAGGCGATTGAATTATAAGAGCACTTATCAAAGCATTCTTTAAAACATTAAAAGACTCCACACAATCATCATTAAAAGAGAGTGGAACATCCTTTTGCAAAAGATTAGTAAGAGGCTTTGATATTTTAGAAAGGTCTTTAATGAATCTTCTATAAAAAACAACATGTCCAAGAAAACTTCTTATACCTTTAATATCCGCGGGTATGGCAGCTTCTCTATGGCTTCTATATTCGCGCAGTCCACTTCTATGCCTCTTCTTGAAACTCGATGCCAAAGGACTACACCTTCTGTCACCATAAAATGACGCTTATCCCAATTTAGGACTAGGTGTTGATCCTCACACCACTCCAGAACTTTGTTAAGATTGAATAGGAAATTATCAAAAGAGGTACCATATATAGAGAGACATCATCCATAAATACTTCCATAATCTTTTCAATATAATCGGAAAATATAGCATTCATGCATCTTTGAAAAGTAGCAGGAGCGTTGCATAAACCAAATGACATTCTTCTATACGCAAATGTACCAAAGGGACAAGTAAAAGTAGTCTTTTCTTGGCCATCTTTGCGCACATGAATTTGAGAAAAACCAGAATAATCATCAAGATAGCAAAAATATGAATGCTTAGATAATCTTTCAAGCATTTGATCAATAAATGGCAAATGATAATGATCTTTACGAGTAGCTTTATTTAATTTTCTAAAATCAATGCCTATGTGACTAAGAAAATATGTTAGTTGTTATTCTTAGTACCATTTGGTACAATCGTCGACCCCTCTCAGATAAGTCTTTGTTTGGTTGTAGTATAGGATACAACCACACCTAGTTTGGACTCTATCCTCGCAATACCCCGATTGTTTGATATGCCATGATCTCTTTGCTATGCCATGCTACTTTCATATTTATCTTGCTATTTATATTTTGATTTATTGCTTACCATGCTTAGAACATACTATGCCATTGTTTGCTTGTTAAGTATTGTTGGTTTGTTAATGGTATTTGGTTTTGCTTTACCGTACTCACCAACAGACTATCCATCATATTCCACTAATTCCTCTCTCTATCGTTCTACACTGAATGCGGAAAGTTGATCATGATAGTTCGAGTTGATGCATTTTATCTTTGGTTTTTTTGCTTTGTCTTATCCATCAGTTAAGAAGAAGGTGGCTGGTTTTTAGAGGGAAACCGGGCAAAAACCGATACAAACAAGGCCAAACACAGCCAACAACAACTCAACAGGGCCACACCCACCTTCACCGACGACACATCGGAATCACAAATGGACGCCAACCACACAAACACAACCAACGGCAAACCACTCCAGTAAACTAGATATTCTCGCCGTTATCAAAAAGAAGAAGCCGCATCTGCTATGAGAGGAAAATACTCCGGACGCTCCGGCAAAGGTGACGAAGCATATATGTATACATGTCCGTCGAATTGCAACCCCATCCCAATCAATCAACTTTAGGACCGAAAATAGCTTGCATTTGAGCTATTTTTTTTTGTTATGCACGATGAGAGTTATGGAATGGATAAAGTAATATTTAGAGTTTTAGGCGCTTGGCATTTTGGCCCGGAGTGTATTACCGAACTAAGAGCATCTCCAGCCGCGTCCCTCAAAGCGTCCCCCAAAGCAATTTGGGGAGCGCCGGACCAAAAATCCGTTTCAGCCGCGTCTCCCAAAGCCCATTTTTGTCCGGCGCGGCCCGATATGGTGTCCGGCGCCCCGAGCCCGTCCCCATCCCACAGGGGACGCTCCGGGCACACCGGACACACCGAAAAGCGAGGCGAACCGACACGGGCCCGACGCGTCAGCGGCTCGGAAGGCTAAAACCCCGTCCCTACCTTTGGTCAAGCGACGTTAATGGCGTCCCTGTTTTCCCGGCGACAGGGACGCGTCTCGTCGTGCATGGCCGCGTGGCCGTCGCGCCGACGTTATTGCGTGCAACCACCCGCCGCCGCCGCCGTACATTAAGACGCCCTGCAGTTCGTCCCAATTTCTCACCGCACCCAAACCTTCTCGTCGCCGCCTCCCCCCTCGCAGATCTTCTCCTCGCCGTTCCAAAAATGTCGAGCTCGTCCCCCCTAAGATCGCCATGGCGAACGGCTTCGGCCGCGGCATCCTAACCGTGGCAGAGGCATGGGCGCTGTACCACGCCGGCTATCCAGTCCAGCCGGACATACGTCTGCCAAGCAGCGGCGGCTGGAAGATGGCCGTGAACGGCATTGGCGTCCCGCCGCCGCCGAAGCCAGGCACGGACCAATGGAGGGACGGCATCAAGGCCCGGCAGGCTCAACTCACCGCCGACGAGCGGTTGGATCCGATGGGGCGGCCAACAACAACGACGCCTGGTGGAAGACGTACTTCAAGGCGAAGTACGACGTCGAGATGCACATCACCCAGGAGCTCGTCGGCGGGCCCAACAGCTGGAACAAGGACGGCCGCACCCTGTTCTGGGGCGTTCTGGGGCGCACCCTTGACAACGTCATCCACGGCATCCGCAATGGCACTCCAAGGTTGGAGACGCCGTCGTCACCGCCACCGTCTCCTCGAGGAGGACCACCGCAATGGCAGCCGAGGGGGACGACGTACTCGTCCTCCTCGCACTCTTCTTCCTCAGGGCCGGCGCGATCGACGCCGTCCTCGTCGTACCGCTCGACGCCCTACACCGTCCCCAAACGGGAGGTGAATGAGGAGCCGACGACGCCCGTCAACACGAGGCGTGGCGGCAGCAAGGCGCGCGGCGCCCTCTCATCCCGAAGCCGAAGGTGAAGGAGGAGCGGAGGAAGCGTCGCAGGCGCCGTCGGCGGAGTACGAGCGGCAGCAGCGGCTCATCGCCAGCAGCGACGACCCCGAGGACTGCCCAGGGCTGCGGGCGGTGTTCTTGGCGTCCATGAACGACAAGGATGCCTGGAGGGGCGACGTCGACATGTCCATCCGCGACTCCGGCAAGCCGCTCGTGGACCTCACCGACGACGGCGAGGCAGGACCAAGCGGCTTGGTGAAGGACGAGCTCGTCGACGAGCCCGTCGACGAGCGCATCAAGCAGGAGGTCGTCACCGACGAGATGTACAACTTCCAGCAGTACTACGACGCCTCCCGCCGCAAGTACTTCTAGATTAGGTTTAGTTTAAATTTAGTCAAATTTCGTTCGAATCTATGTAAGTTTGGACGAATCTAATCGAATCTCGTTAAGTTTAAAATTTTCGAAATTTTGTTTGGGGGACGCGACTGGGGAGCGACGTCCCCCAAACGCGGCACGAACGAAACACGTCCCCCAAACGCTCAATCCGGCGCGTTTTGGGGACGGTTTGGGGGACGAGATGCTCTAATATGCTCTAATATGGCTCCCTCTTAACGTAGCAAACATATTAATTGCTCTCTCCATGAAAAAATAAATATATACATCCAGATTACTGTTCATTTCTAAAAGCATGCAATATTTTGATCCCTTCATTTCTAAAAATTTGAAAATTATATATATAAATTTTAGCGCTGCGCTAAAATAACCATCAATATACAGCGCCAGGCGCGTTTTTCGTCCTCCAGCATACGCTGCAAAGTAGGTCGCGCTGTAAATATTTTAGTGCGCGCGGCAGTATGCGCTATCTAAAACGGTATATCTGGTGCGTCAGCTCGCACACGCTGTAAATTGGCAGTGCGATTCTTCCCACCGCGCGAAGAAAAACGGCTCGGAAATGTCTTCCTCGTCTGCCTCTCCGCGCTTCGACGATGAGGAGGTCCTCCGGCCGCGCCCGACCTTACCCGGCACCGCGAGCTCCGCCGGCCTCCGTGCGAGTTGCGAGCTCTGCTGGCCGGCCGCCGCGCTGCGAGCTCCGCCAGCCTCCACACACGTCGCGACCTTCGCTGGCTGGCCTCCGCGCGCGTTGCGAGCTCCGCTGACCGGCCTCTGCGCTGCGAGCTCCACCGGCCGCCGCGCTGCGAGCTCCGCCTACGAGCTCCACCGGCCTTCCGCGCTGCGAGCTCCGCCGGCCGCGCGCGGATGGGAATCAATTGCTGTGGCGGCGCGCACATGCAATCAATCCTAAGGCTGGTGCCAATGGGGGCGGTAGCCGGGGCGCTATCGCCCGAGTTGGGGCGGGAGGCGGGCGGGAGTGGGGCGGGAGGGCGGCGCGGGGTGATACGTCTCCGACGTATCGATAATTTCTTATGTTCCATGGTACATTATTGATGATATCTACATGTTTTATACACATTATATGTCATATTTACGCATTTTCCGGCACTAACCTATTAACAAGATGCCGAAGAGCCAGTTTGTTTTCTCTGTTTTTGGTTTCAGAAATCCTAGTAAGGAAATATTCTCGGAATTGGATGAAATCAACGCCCGGGTCCTATTTTTGCACGAAGCTTCCAAGACCGAGGGGAAAGGAGTGGGGCCACGAGCGGCGCCGCCACACTAGGCGGCGCGGCCCCCCGCCCGCGCGGCCCTAGCGTGTGGGGCCCTCGTGTGGCCCCCGTGTTGCCCTTCCGCCTACTTAAAGTCTTCGTCGCGAAACCCTCTGTGAGAGCCACGATACGGAAACCTTCCGGAGACGCCGCCGCCGCCAATCCCATCTCGGGGATTCAGGAGATCGCTCAGCACCCTGCCGAGAGGGGAATCATCTCCCGGAGGACTCTTCATCGCCATGATCGCCTCGGAGTGATGAGTGAGTAGTTCACCCTGGACTATGGGTCCATAACAGTAGCTAGATGGTCGTCTTCTCCTAATTGTGCTTCATTGTTGGATCTTGTGAGCTGCCTAACATGATCAAGATCATCTATACGTAATACTATATGTTGTGTTTGTCGGGATCCGATGGATAGAGAATACTATGTTATGGTGATTATCAATCTATTACCTATGTGTTGATTATGATCTCGTTATTAGTAGAGCTCGCCAAGTTTTTCTCTTAACTCCAAGAGTTTATGCTCGATAGTGGGTTCATGCCTCCATTAAATTGACAGAAAGTTCTAAGGTTGTGGATGTGTTGTTGCCACTAGGGATAAAACATTGATGCTATGTCTAAGGATGTAGTTGTTGATTACATTACGCACCATACTTAATGCAATTGTCTGTTGCTTGCAACTTAATATTGGAAGGGGTTCGGATGATAACCGAAGGTGGACTTTAGCCATAGATGCATGCTGGATGGCGGTCTATATGCTTTGTCGTAATTCCCTCATTAAATCTCACTATTTATCATATCATGTATGTGTGCAATGTTTGCCCTTTCTATTTGTCAATTGCCCGACGTAATTTGTTCACCCAACATGCTTTAATCTTATAGGGAGAGACACCTCTAGTGAACTGTGGACCCGGTCCTATTCTTTACATCGCATACAATCTCTGCAATTGTTCTTTACTTGTTTTCTTCGCAAACAATCATCTTCCACAATACGGTTAATCCTTTGTTACAGCAAGCCGGTGAGATTGATAACCTCACTGTTTCGTTGGGGCAAAGTACTTTGGTTGTGTTGTGCAGGTTCCACGTTGGCGCCGGAATCCCTGGTGTTGCGCCGCATCACATTCGCCACCATCAACCTTCAACGTGCTTCTTGGCTCCTCTGGTTCGATTAAACCTTGGTTTCTTTCGAGGGAAAACTTGTGTGCGCATCATACCTTCCTCTTGGGGTTCCCAACGGACGTGTACATCTACGCGCATCAAGCTCGTTTTCGCCGTTGCCGGGGAGATCAAGACACGCTGCAAGGGGAGTCTCCACTTCCAATCTCTTTACTTTGTTTTTGTCTTGCTTTATTTTATTTACTATTTTGTTTGCTGCATATTAAACAAAACACAAAAAAATTAGTTGCTAGTGATGCGCGTAAATGTACACGTCTGTTGGGAATCCCAAGAGGAAGGTATGCTGCGCATAGTGGCAAGTTTTCCCTCAGAAAGAAACCAAGGTTTAATCGGACCAGTAGGAGCCAAGAAGCACGTTGAAGGTTGATGGTGGCGAAATGTGATGCGGCGCAACACCAGGGATTCCGGCGCCAACGTGGAACCTGCACAACAAAACAAAGTACTTTGCCCCAACGAAACAGTGAGGTTGTCAATCTCACCGGCTTGTCGTAACAAAGGATTAACCGTATTGTGTGGAAGATGATTGTTTGCAAGAAAACAGTAAAACAAGTATTGCAGTAGATTGTATACGATGTAAAGAATAGGACCGGGGTCCACAGTTCACTAGAGGTGTCTCTCCCATAAGATAAAAGCATGTTGGGTGAACAAATTACAGTGGGCAATTGACAAATAGAAAAGGGCATAACAATGCATATACATGATATGATAAATATAGTGAGATTTAATGGCATTACGACAAAGTACATAGACCGCCATCCAACTGCATCTATGCCTAAAAAGTTATCATCCGAACCCCATTCAGTATTAAGTTGCAAAGCAACAGACAATTGCATTAAGTATGGTGCGTAATGTAATCGACAACTACATCCTTAGACATAGAATCAATGTTTTATCCCTAGTGGCAACAGCACATCACAACCTTAGAACTTTCTGTCACTGTCCCGGTGTCAATGAAGGCATGAACCCACTATCGAGCATAAATACTCCCTCTTGGAGTTAAGAGCAAAAACTTGGCAGAGCCTCTACTAATAACGGAGAGCATGCAAGATCATAAACAACACATAAACAATAGATTGATAATCACCATAACATAGCATTCTCTATTCATCGGATCCGACAAACACAACATATAGAATTACAGATAGATGATCTTGATCATGTTAGGCAGCTCACAAGATCCAACAATGAAGCACAATTAGAGAAGACGACCATCTAGCTACGCTATGGACCCATAGTCCAGGGGTGAACTACTCACTCATCACTCCGGAGGCGATCATGGCGATGAAGAGTCCTCGGGAGATGATTCCCCTCTCCGCAGCCGGAGGCGATCTCCCGAATCCCGAGAGATGGGATTTGCGGCGGCGTCTCTGGAAGGTTTTCCGTATCGTGGCTCTCGTGCGAGGTTTTCGCGACGGAGGCTTTAAGTAGGCGAAAGGGCAGGTCAAGAGGCGGCACGAGGGCCCAGGTGACAGGGTCGCGCGGCCAGGCCCGGCCGCGCCGCCTGTCATCCGCCACCTCGTGGCCCCACTTCGACTCTCCTTCGGTCTTCGGAAGCCGTGCAAAAATAGGACCCTGGGCGGTGATTTCGTCCAATTCGAGAATATTTCGTTACTAGGATTTGAAACCAAAAACAATGACTCGGCTCTTCGGCATCTTGTTAATAGGTTAGTTCCGAAAATGCGTAAATACGACATATAATGTGCATAAAACATGTAGGTATCATCAATAAAGTAGCATGGAACATAAGAAATTATCGATACGTTGGAGACGTATCAGCATCCCCAAGCTTAGTTCTGCTCGTCCCGAGCAGGTAAACGATAACAAAGATAATTTGAAGTGACATGCCATCATAATCTTGATCATACTATTTGTAAACATATGTAATGAATGCAGCGATCAAAACAATGGTAATGACATGAGTAAACAACTGAATCATAAAGCAAAGACTTTTCATGAATAGTACTTCAAGACAAGCATCAATAAGTCTTGCATAAGAGTTAACTCATAAAGCAATAAATCAAAGTAAAGGTGTTGAAGCAACACAAAGGAAGATTAAGTTTCAGCGGTTGCTTTCAACTTATAACATGTATATCTCATGGATATTGTCAACATAAAGTAATATAACAAGTGCAATATGCAAGTATGTAGGAATCAATGCACAGTTCACACAAGTGTTTGCTTCTTAAGGTGGAGAGAGATAGGTAAACTGACTCAACAATAAAAGTAAAAGAATGGTCCTTCGAAGAGGAAAGCATCGATTGTTGTATTTGTGCTAGAGCTTTTATTTTGAAAACATGAAACAATTTTGTCAACGGTAGTAATAAAGCATATGAGTTATGTAAATTATATCTTACAAGTTGCAAGCCTCATGCATAGTATACTAATAGTGCCCGCACCTTGTCCTACTTAGCTTGGACTACCGGATCTTTGCAATGCCATGTTTCAACCAAGTGTCACAAAGGGGTACCTCCATGCCCTGTACAAGGTCTAAGGAGAAAGCTCGCATTTTGGATTTCTCGCTTTTGATTATTCTCAACTTAGACATCCATACCGGACAACATGGACAACAGATAATGGACTCCTCTTTAATGCATAAGCATGTAGCAACAATTATTATTCTCATATGAGATTGAGGATATATGTCCAAAACTGAAACTTCAACCATGATTCATGGCTTTAGTTAGCGGCCCAATGTTCTTCTCTAACAATTTGCATGCTCCAACCATTAAGGTGATAGATCCTTCAGACAAGACGGACATGCCTAGCAACTCACATGATATTCCACAAAGAATAGTTGATGGCGTTCCCCAGAAGCATGGTTATCGCACAACAAGCAACTTAATAAAAGATAAAGTGCATAAGTACATATTCAATACTACAATAGTTTTAAGGCTATTTTGTCCCATGAGCTATATATTGCAAAGGTGAATGATGGAATTTTAAAGGTAGCACTCAAGCAATTTACTTTGGAATGGCGGAAAATACCATGTAGTAGGTAGGTATGGTGGACACAAATGGCATAGTAGTTGGCTCAAGGATTTTGGATGCATGAGAAGTATTCCCTCTCGATACAAGGTTTAGGCTAGCAAGGTTATTTGAAGCAAACTCAAGGATGAACCGGTGCAGCAAAACTCACATAAAAGACATATTGTAAACATTATAAGACTCTACACCGTCTTCCTTGTTGTTCAAAACTCAATACTAGATATTATCTAGACCTTAGAGAGACCAAATATGCAAATCAAATTTTAGCAAGCTCTATGTATTTCTTCATTAATGGGTCCAAATCATATGATGTAAGAGCTTAAACATGAGCACAACAATTGCCAAGTATCACATTATCCAAGACATTTTAGAATTACTACATGTAGCATTTTCCAATTCCAACCATATAACAATTTAACGAAGAAGAAACTTCGCCATGAACATTATGAGTAAAGCCTAAGGACATATTTATCCATATGCAACAGCGGAGCGTGTCTCTCTCCCACAAAGTGAATGCTAGGATCCATTTTATTCAAACAAAAACAAAAACAAAAACAAACCGACGCTCCAAGTAAAGAACACAAGATGTGACTGAATAAAAATATAGTTTCAGGGGAGGAACCGATGATGTTGTCGATGAAGAAGGGATGCCTTGGGCATCCCCAAGCTTAGACGCTTGAGTCTTCTTAAAATATGCAGGGATGAACCACGGGGCATCCCCAAGCTTAGAGCTTTCACTCCTCTTGATCATAGTATATCATACTCCTCTCTTGACCCTTGAAAACTTCCTTCACACCAAACTTCAAGCAAACTCATTAGAGGGTTAGTGCACAATTAATAATTCACATGTTCAGAGGTAACACAAACATTCTTTACACTTCTGGACATTGCACAAAGCTACTGGACATTAATGGATCAAGAAATTCATCCAACATAGCAAATATGGCAAAGCGAAATAAAAGGCAGAATCTGTCAAAACTGAACAGTCCGTAAAGACAATTTTAAAATGGCACCAGACTTGCTCAAATGGAAAAACTCAAAACTAATGAAAGTTGCGTACATATGTGGATCACGCTCGTAAATTGGCAGATTTTTGAATTTTCTACAGAGACTTGTGCCCAGATTCGTGACAGACAGCAATGTTGTTTCTGCGCAGCGATCCCAAATATAACATCAACTTTGACATAGAAACTTTACTTGGCACAAAAACATGATAAGGAGAGGTTGCTACAGTAGTAAACAACTTCCAAGACTCAAAATAAAACAAAGTACTGTAGTAAAAACATGGGTTGTCTCCCATAAGCGCTTTTCTTTAACGCCTTTCAGCTAGGCGCAGAAAGTGCAAATCAAGTATTATCGAGAGATGAGGCATCAACATTACCTTGGGTGTTGGGAGTTTTCTCAACAATGCATGTTATCTCGTCTATGTAAGTTTCAGAGGCTCCTTTTCATTATTCTTAGGCTTGCTATTCTCATCAAACAAATTTTCAGGAACAAGCCAACCATAGTTATTTTCTAGAGCTTCATGCATTCCTAGGAGCTTACAAGGTATTGTTGTCTTAACCTCCCCACCATCATTAATATCATTAGTGTACTTTACTCTCTCCATGTCCATCTTTTCAAGGAGACTAACAAAATTGGTGTAAGAACCAAGCATTTTATATTTAGCAAAGACTTTTCTAGCCTCTCTTGCTACACCACCAAATTCTTTAAGAAGGGTTTCTAAAACAAAGTCTTTCTTCTCTCCTTCCTCCATATCACCAAGTGTGAGAAACATGTGTTGGATTATAGGATTGAGATTAACAAATTTAGTTTCCAGCATGTGTACTAAAGAAGCAACAGCAATTTCATAAGTAGGAGCAAGTTCTACCAAGTGTCTATCTTCAAAATCTTCAGCAGTGCTAACATGAGTGAAAAATTCTTCTATATTATCTCTTCCAATTATAGACCCTCGGCCTACCGGTATGTCTTTTAGAGTGTACTTAGGAGGAAACATGATGCAATAAGCAAAAAGTAAACTAGGCAAACAAAGTAAAGACGGGTAACTAATTTTTTTTGTGTTTTTGATATAGAGAGCAAGACAGCAAATAAAATAAAACTAGCAACTAATTTTTTTGTGTTTTGTTTAGGTGCAGCAAACAAAGTAGTAAATAAAATAAAGCAAGACAAAAACAAAGTAAAGAGATTGAGAAGTGGAGACTCCCTGCAGCGTGTCTTGATCTCCCCGGCAACGAGAAAAAGGCTTGATGCGCGTAAATGTACACGTCGTTGGGAACCCCAAGAGGAAAATACGATCAAGCAAGTTTTCCTCAGAAAGAAACCAAGGTTTAATCGGACCAGTAGGAGCCAAGAAGCACGTTGAAGGTTGATGGTGGCGAAATGTGATGCGGCACAACACCAGGGATTCCGGCGCCAACGTGGAACCTACACAACAAAACCAAAGTACTTTGCCCCGACGAAACAGTGAGGTTGTCAATCTCACCGGCTTGCTGTAACAAAGGATTTTCGTATTGTGTGGAAGATGATTGTTTGCAAGAAAACAGTAAAACAAGTATTAGGTAGATTGTATACGATGTAAAGAATAGGACCGGTCCAGTTCACTAGAGGTGTCTCTCCCATAAGATAAAAGCATGTTGGGTGAACAAATTACGTCGGGCAATTGACAAATAGAAAAGGGCATAACAATGCATATACATGATATGATAAATATAGTGAGATTTAATCAGGGCATTACGACAAAGTATAGACCGCCATCCAACTGCATCTATGCCTAAAAGTCCACCTTCAGTTATCATCCGAACCCCATTCAGTATTAAGTTGCAAAGCAACGACAATTGCATTAAGTATGGTGCGTAATGTAATCGACAACTACATCCTTAGACATAGAATCAATGTTTTATCCCTAGTGGCAACAAGACATCACAACCTTAGAACTTTCTGTCACTGTCCAATGAAGGCATGAACCCACTATCGAGCATAAATACTCCCTCTTGGAGTTAAGAGCAAAAAATTGGCCAGAGCCTCTACTAATAACGAAGAGCATGCAAGATCATAAACAACACATAAACAATAGATTGATAATCACCATAACATAGCATTCTCTATTCATCGGATCCCGACAAACACAACATATAGAATTAGATAGATGATCTTGATCATGTTAGGCAGCTCACAAGATCCAACAATGAAGCACAATTAGGAGAAGACGACCATCTAGCTACTATGGACCCATAGTCAGGGGTGAACTACTCACTCATCACTCCGGAGGCGATCATGGCGATGAAGAGTCCTCCGGGAGATGATTCCCCTCTCAGGGTGCCGGAGGCGATCTCTGAATCCCCCGAGATGGGATTCGCGGCGGCGTCTCCGGAAGGTTTTCCGTATCGTGGCTCTCGGTGCGGGGTTTTCGCGACGGAGGCTTTAAGTAGGCGAAAGGGCAGGTCAAGAGGCGGCACGGGGGCCCGACACAGGGCGCGCGGCCAGGGGGCCGCGCCGCCCTGTCTGTCTGGCCACCTCGTGGCCCCACTTCGACTCTCCTTCGGTCTTGGAAGCTTCGTGCAAAAATAGGACCCGGGCGGTGATCCAATTCCGAGAATATTTCGTTACTAGGATTTCGAAACCAAAAACAGCAGAAAACAACAAGCTGGCTCTTCGGCATCTTGTTAATAGGTTAGTTCCAGAAAATAAATACGACATATAATGTGCATAAAACATGTAGGTATCATCAATAAAGTAGCATGTAACATAAGAAATTATCGATACGTTGGAGACGTATCACTAGCTTTACTTTATTTACTGTCTTGTTCTCAGTATCAAAAACACAAAAAGAAATTAGTTACTTGTCTTTACTTTATTTGCTTAGTTTACTCTTTGCTTATTTCATCATGTTTGCTCCTAAGCACACTCTAAAAGACATACCGGTAGGCGAGGGTCTATAATTGGAAGAGATAATATAGAAGATTTTTTCACTCATGTTAGTATAGCTGAGGATTTTGAAGATAGACACTTGGTAGAACTTGCTCCTACTTACGAAATTGCTGTTGCTTCTCTAGTACACATGTTAGAAATTAAATTTGTTAATCTCAATCCTATAATTCAGCATATGTTTCTTACACTCTCTGATATGGAGGAAGGAGAAAGAAAGATTTTGTCTTAGAAACTCTTCTAAAAGAATTTGGTGGTGTAGCAAGAGAGGCTAGAAAAGTCTTTACTAAATATAAAATGCTTGGTTCTTACACCAACTTTGCTAGCACCCTTGAAAAAATGGATATTGATAGGATGAAGTACACTAATAATGTTAATGATGGAGGGGACATTAAGACATCAATACCTTGCAAGCTTGTAGGAATGTTCGAGGCACTAGAAAAGAATTATGATTGGATTGTTCCCGAAAATCTATTTGATGAGAATAGCAAGCCTAAGAGTAATGAAAAGGGAGCCTCTGAAA
The DNA here is from genome assembly GCA_030979885.1 of Lolium multiflorum. Taxonomy (NCBI): domain Eukaryota; kingdom Viridiplantae; phylum Streptophyta; class Magnoliopsida; order Poales; family Poaceae; genus Lolium; species Lolium multiflorum. Next base: position 28,072,192 of record CM061751.1, on the reverse strand, counting down.
CTTACATAGATAAGATAACATGCATTGTAGAGGAAACTCCCAACTCCCAAGGTAATAATGTTGATGCTCCATCCCTTGATGTTACTTGATTTGCACTTTCTGCGCCTAGCTGAAAGGCGTTAAAGAAAAGCACTTCTTGAGAGATAACCCATGTGTTTATTTTACTACAAATTTTTTTGTTTTGTTGAGTCTTGGAAGTTGTTTAATACTGTAGCAACCTCTGCTTATCATGTTTTTGTGCCAAGTAAAGTTTCTATGTTAAAGTTGATGTTATATTTGGGATCGCTGCGCAGAAACAGCATTGCTGTCTGTCACGAATTATGGCATAAGTCTCTGTAAAAAATTCGAAAAAATCTGCAAAATTACGAGCGTGATCCTCAGATAGGTACGCAACTTTCATTAGTTTTGAGTTTTTCCATTTGAGCAAGTCTAGTGCCCCTTTCAGGTTCGTCTTTACGGACTGTTCTGTTTTGACAGATTCTGCCTTTTATTTCGCATTGCCGTATTTGCTATGTTGGATGAATTTCTTTGATCCATTAATGTCCAGTAGCTTTGTGCAATGTCCAGAAGTGTTAAGAATGATTGTGTCACCTCTAAATATGTGAATTTTTAATTGTGCACTAACCCTCTAAGGAGTTTGCTTGAAGTTTGGTGTGAAGGAAGTTTTCAAGGGTCAAGAGAGGAGTATGATATACTATGATCAAGAGGAGTGAAAGCTCTAAGCTTGGGGATGCCCCCGTGGTTCATCCCTGCATATTTTAAGAAGACTCAAGCGTCTAAGCTTGGGGATGCCCAAGGCATCCCCTTCTTCATCGACAACATCATCGGGTTCCTCCCTGGAACTATATTTTTATTCATCACATCTTATGTACTTTGCTTGGAGCGTCGGTTTGTTTTGTTTTTTGTTTGAATAAAATGGATCCTAGCATTCACTGTGGGAGAGAGACACGCTCCTTGTTGCATATGGACAAATATGTCCTTAGGCTTTACTCATAATGTTCAAGGCGAAGGTTGAAATTTCTTCGTTAAATTATTATATGGTTCGAAAATGCTACATGTAGTAATTCTAAAATGTCTTGGATAATGTGATACTTGGCAATTGTCGTGCTCATGTTTAAGCTCTTGCATCATATACTTTGCCCATTAATGAAGAAATACATAGAGCTTGCTAAAATTTGGTTTGCAGATTTGGTCTCTCTAAGGTCTAGATAATTTCTAGTATTGAGTTTTGAACAACAAGGAAGACGGTATAGAGTCTTATAATGTTTACAATATGTCTTTTATGTGAGTTTTGCTGCACTGGTTCATCCTTGAGTTTGCTTCAAATAACCTTGCTAGCCTAAACCTTTTATCGAGAGGGAATACTTCTCATGCATCCAAAATCCTTGAGCCAACCACTATGCCATTCGTGTCCGCCATACCTACCTACTACATGGTATTTCTCCGCCATTCCAAAGTAAATTGCTTGAGTGCTACCTTTAAAATTCCATCATTCGCCTTTGCAATATATAGCTCATGGGACAAAATAGCCTTAAAAACTATTTTGGTATTGAATATGTACTTATGCACTTTACCTCTTATTAAGTTGCTTGTTGTGCGATAACCATGCTTCGGGGACGCCATCAACTCTTTGTTGAATATCATGTGAGTTGCTATGCATGTCCGTCTTGTCTGAAGTAAGAGAGATCTACCACCTTAATGGTTAGAGCATGCATATTGTTAGAGAAGAACATTGGGCCGCTAACTAAAGCCATGAATCATGGTGGAAGTTTCAGTTTTGGACATATATCCTCAATCTCATATGAGAACACTAATTGTTGCCACATGCTTATGCATTAAAGAGGAGTCCATTATCTGTTGTCCATGTTGTCCCGGTATGGATGTCTAAGTTGAGAATAATCAAAAGCAGAAATCCAAAATGCGAGCTTTCTCCTTAGACCTTTGTACATGCGGCATGGAGGTACCCTTTGTGACACTTGGTTAAAACATGTGTATTGCGATGATCCGGTAGTCCAAGCTAATTAGGACAAGGTGCGGGCACTTTTAGTATACTATGCATGAGGCTTGCAACTTGTAAGATATAATTTACATAATACATATGCTTTATTACTACCGTTGACAAAATTGTTTCATGTTTTCAAAATAAAAGCTCTAGCACAAATATAGCAATCGATGCTTTCCTCTTTGAAGGACCTTTCTTTTACTTTTATTGTTGAGTCAGTTACCTATCTCTCTCCACCTTAAGAAGCAAACACTTGTGAGAACTGTGCATTGATTCCTACATACTTGCATATTGCACTTGTTATATTACTTTACATTGACACTATCCATGAGATATACATGTTATAAGTTGAAAGCAACCGCTGAAACTTAATCTTCCTTTGTGTTGCTTCAATACCTCTACTTTGAATTATTGCTTTATGAGTTAACTCTTATGCAAGACTTATTGATGCTTGTCTTGAAGTACTATTCATGAAAAGTCTTTGCTTTATGATTCATTTGTTTACTCATGTCATTTCCATTGTTTTGATCGCTGCATTCATTACATATGCTTACAATAGTATGATCAAGGTTATGATGGCATGTCACTCAGAAATTATCCTTGTTATCGTTTACCTGCTCGGGACGAAAGAAATGGGGATGTGATACGTCTCCGACGTATCGATAATTTCTTATGTTCCATGCCACATTATTGATGATATCTACATGTTTTATGCACACTTTATGTCATATTCGTGCATTTTCTGGAACTAACCTATTAACAAGATGCCGAAGTGCATGTTCCTGTTTTCTGCTGTTTTGGTTTCAGAAATCCTAGTAGCGAAATATTCTCGGAATTGGACGAAATCAACGCCCGGGTTCCTATTTTGCCGGAAGCATCAGAACACGAGAGTCGCCGAGGGGGGGCCACAGGCCCGGATGATGAGCCGGCGCGGCCCGAGCCCTGGCCGCGCCGCCTTGTGTCGTCGCCCTTGACCTCGCCGCCTCTTCGCCTATTTAAAGGTCCCGACCTAAAACCCGATACGAATAAGCCACGGTCGAGAAAAGTTGAGCCGCCGCCATCGCGAAGCCAAGATCGGGGACGGAGTCTCTGTTCGGCACGCCGCCGGGACGGGGAAGTGCCGGAAGGCTTCTCCATCGACACCGCTGCCATCTCCACCGCCATCTTCATCACCGCTGCTGCTCCCATGAGGAGGGAGTAGTTCTCCATCGAGGCTCGGGGCTGTACCGGTAGCTATGTGGTTAATCTCTCTCCTATGTACTTCAATACAATGATCTCATGAGCTGCTTACATGATTGAGATCCATATGATGAGTTTTGTATCGCTACTAGTTATGTGCTACTCATGTGATGTTATTAAAGTAGTCTATTCCTCCTGCATGGTGTAAGGTGACTAGTGTGTGCACCGTGTGGTTCTTGTCGTAGGCTATGATCATGATCTCTTGTAGATTGTGGAGTTAATTGTCATTATGATAGTATTGATGTGATCTATTCCTCCTTCATAGTGTAATGTGGACAGTGTGTGCGCTATGTTAGTTCTTGGTTTATTTTGCAATCTATTATGCTCTAAGGTTACTTAAACATGGATATCGAATGTTGTGGAGCTTGTTAACTCCGGCATTGAGGGTTCGTGTAATCCTACGCGAATGGTGTTCATTATCAAACAAGAGTATATGTAGCACATATGAGAAAGAGTTATTTATTATGCGATCAATGTTGAGAGTGTCCACTAGTGAAAGTATGATCCCTAGGCCTTGTTTCCATCACAAAGAATTGCTTTCCACGCCAGCAAGCTATTTTCTGGCGCCGCTTGTTTTGTTTTACTGCATCTTTACTTTACGCAATATTACCACAATCTATACCACCTGTGTTTTACTCTTCGCCGAACTAGTGCACCTATACATCGACAAGTGTATTAGGTGTGTTGGGGACACAAGAGACTTCTTGCTTTGTGGTTGCAGGTTGCTTGAGAGGGATATCTTTGACCTCTTCCTCCCGAGATTCGATAAACCTTGGGTGATCCACTTAAGGGAAAACTTGCTTGCTGTTCTACAAACCTCTGCTCTTGGAGGCCCAACACTGTCTACAAGAATAGAAGCACTCGTAGACATCAGGATGCTGATACGTCTCCGACGTATCGATAATTTCTTATGTTCCATGCTACATTATTGATGATATCTACATGTTTTATACAAATTATATGTTGTATTTACGCATTTTCCGGCACTAACCTATTAACAAGATGCCGAAGAGCCAGTTTTTGCTGATTTTGGTTTCAGAAATCCTAGTAAAGGAAATATTCTCGGAATTGGACGAAATCAACGCCCGGTCCTATTTTGCACGAAGCTTCCGGAAGACCGAGGGGAAAGGAAGTGGGGCCACGAGGCGCCGCCACACTAGGGCGGCGGCCCGGCCCTGGCCGCGCGGCCCTAGCGTGTGGGGCCCTCGTGTGGCCCCCGCGTTGCCCTTCCGCCTACTTAAAGTCTTCGTCGCGAACCCTCGCAGAGCCACGATACGGAAAACCTTCCGGAGACGCCGCCGCCGCCGCCAATCCCATCTCGGGGATTCGGGAGATCGCCTCCGGCACCCTGCCGGAGAGGGAATCATCTCCCGGAGGACTCTTCATCGCCATGATCGCCTCCGGAGTGATGAGTGAGTAGTTCACCCCTGGACTATGGGTCCATAGCAGTAGCTAGATGGTCGTCTTCTCCTAATTGTGCTTCATTGTTGGATCTTGTGAGCTGCCTAACATGATCAAGATCATCTATCTGTAATACTATATGTTGTGTTTGTCGGGATCCGATGGATAGAGAATACTATGTTATGGTGATTATCAATCTATTACCTATGTGTTGTTTATGATCTTGCATGCTCTCCGTTATTAGTAGAGGCTCTGGCCAAGTTTTTGCTCTTAACTCCAGAGGGAGTATTTATGCTCGATAGTGGGTTCATGCCTCCATTAAATGCGGGACAGTGACAGAAAGTTCTAAGGTTGTGGATGTGCTGTTGCCACTAGGGATAAAACATTGATGCTATGTCTAAGGATATAGTTGTTGATTACATTACGCATCATACTTAATGCAATTGTCTGTTGCTTGCAACTTAATACTGGAAGGGGTTCGGATGATAACTTTGAAGGTGGACTTTTTAGGCATAGATGCATGGATGGCGGTCTATGTACTTTGTCGTAATGCCCTGATTAAATCTCACTATATTTATCATATCATGTATGTGCAATGTTATGCCCTTTCTATTTGTCAATTGCCACTGTAATTTGTTCACCCAACATGCTTTAATCTTATAGGGAGAGACACCTCTAGTGAACTGTGGACCCGGTCCTATTCTTTACATCGCATACAATCTCTGCAATTGTTCTTTCTGTTTTCTTCGCAAACAATCATCTTCCCACAATACGGTTAATCCTTTGTTACAGCCGGTGAGATTGACAACCTCACTGTTTTGTTGGGGCAAAGTACTTTGGTTGTGTTTGTGCAGGTTCCACGTTGGCGCGGAATCCCTGGTGTTGCGCCGCATCACATTTCGCCACCATCAACCTTCAACGTGCTTCTTGGCTCCTCCTGGTTCGATTAAACCTTGGTTTCTTTCTGAGGGAAAACTTGCCACTGTGCGCATCATACCTTCCTCTTGGGGTTCCCAACGGACGTGTACATCTGCGCATCACGGGGCGCCTGTATGCGGCGTACCGCCAGCCGGCTACCGCCCGCGCCGAAGGCGATGGGGGCGAGAGGCGGGCGGCGCAGTGGCAGAAGGGCGAGAGGCGGGGCGAAGTGAAGGGCGAGGTGGCGCGTTCTGATTGGTTGTTGGGGTAGCCGTTGCTGGTTCAAAAATCCGAAAAAAACCCAAAAATTTCATCCCCACCCCTATAAATACCCCCATATGGTTTCACTCATTCCACACCTCACTTCATCTCCTCCACTCTCCATTTCCACTCCTCTCAACGCCATGTCTTCGTCCAGCAACAGTTCGAGCGACGGAATAGAGGGTGATCTGATCGATGCATTCCAGGCGGAGTATGAGGAGGAGATGCTGAACGAGGAGGAGGAGGAGCCAAGACGGTCGCGACGCCGAGAGTTCATCAGACGTGATCGTGGGTGCAAGCGATCGGCTCTTCGAGGGACTCCGGCGACTGCAACTATCCTCCGAGCTTCTTTCGGCGAAGGTATCGGATGAGGCGATCCTTTTTCTGCGCATTGTGGATAGATTGGGTGAATACTCTCCGTATTTCACCCAACTATTTGATGCTCTCAACCGTCCTGGTCATTCTCCCCTACAAAAGTGTACTGCGGCTTTGCGTCTGTTAGCTTATGGAGCCTCTGGATACAATAGATGAGTGGCTTAAGTTAGCTAGACAAACTACATCAGATTGTCTAGATAGATTCTGTGAAGGCATCATTGCTGTTACGGGGAGACGTTTTGCCGTCGACCAGTCGAGATACTCAGCGTGTAGCGAAAGCCGAGGAGCGTGGCTTTCCGGGGATGTTAGGGAGCATCGATTGCATGCATTGGCAGTGGAGGAACTGCCCAGTGGCTTTTGCTGGTCAATTCACAAGGGGAGACATCAAACACCCTACCATAATCTTAGAAGCCGTTGCGTCGTATGATCGCTGGATCTGGCATGCTTTTTTGGAGTGGCCGGGTCCAACAACGACCTCAATGTACTCAACCAGTCGCCGTTGTTCACGGATGTGCTTAGGGGAGAAGCACCCGTAGTGAACTTCACGGTGAATGGACACGAGTACAACTATGGTTACTACCTTGCCGACGACATCTACCCCTCCTGGCCGGTGTTCATGAAAGGTGTTACTCTTCCACAAAGTGAAAAGCAGCGAATGTTCACTGCTGCTCAAGCAGCTTGGCGCAAAGATGTCGAGTGTGCCTTTGGAGTGCTGAAGGCTAGGTTCAACATTCTAGCAGTTCCGGGACGCTCCTACTCGAGGCGTACTCTTGGGTTGATCATGCGTGCATGTGTCATTCTGCACAACATGATCATCGACGATGAGCGTGGTACAAATTTGGAGAACACCTATGAGACCGTTGAGTCCAATGTCGGCCCTGCAATACACAACCATGTACCACCAAGCCTAGCAGCCAGGATTCAGATGGACAACGAAATGAGGGACTCACCGATATATACACAGCTCCAGCAAGATTTGATTGAGCATGTGTGGGCTCATAATGCCTAGATTATGTAATTTTTTCAAATTTTTATGTAATTTTTTCAAATTTTTATGTAATTTCTTTTTATGATGTAATCGGTAACAATTTTAGATCAATAAAATAATTTCCTTGCATTATTTTTAATGTTGTAATCTGAAAAAGAAATGCTAATGTCGAGGAGAGAGAAAAGCTGATGTGGAGGAGAGAGAAGTGAGAGCTGTCACTATAGCCCATGCATTGGCAAGGTGGGGTGAGAGTGGGGTGAGAGTGAGGGAAAAATCTGACGTGGCGGGTGAGAGTGAGGCTATGCATTGGCACCTGCCTAATTTCTTGCTAGCTAGATCAATTGCTAGCTAGATGGATAAGCCCCCTAGAGTTGTAAAATTTAGTTGTTTTTTTCAGATTTATTTGTGGCTTGTTTGATCTTGTTTGTTGTATGTATGTTGAAAAAACTTGTTTGTGGAGATTTATTTTACAGCCTCTGATGAAGGGTTGTTTTTGGCTTCTTGATTGCGCTGTAAAATAGAGTCTCTAGTAAAGCTCACGCCGACGTTGCGCACTGTATCTGGATGAAGCGCAAACGACTTTTACATCGCCAAATTTTAGTCTGACAAAAAGAACAATGAGGAACCAAAAAGACCAGAGCGGACGATAAATCTCTAAAGAGCTCTAAGCTCCCAGGGTTGGGAGCCCCTGTGGTTGATCGGCAGGTCTCTATCGCCGGGCCTACTAGCTGGTGATCGATCGCTTACGTGTGCGTGCCTGGGCAGTGCCGATTTGTTTGGGACTCGGGGCGTGGAAGGGAGGCGCGAGACGCGGGGGTCAGGTCGGTGCTAGTTTGACCGTGGGATAGGTCTTGCTCTGCGGCGGCGGCTTCTCTTCGCATGCGCCTTCGCCTCCTCTACGCCGCCACCACTCCGCAAAGCCCTGCCCCACCCGACTATCCACCTCTATCCCTCTATCGTTGTGAGGCAATGGCCGGCGTGTAGCGGTGTAGGAGCCGGTGCCGCGGGAGCTGCAGGAGGCCACCTGCCCTCGCCGTGTGCAGCAGCGTCGGAAGGGCGTCCGCCGCCTCCAGAATCACCTATCTCGACCGCCACCTTCAACAGGTCCTGTTCCCACCCACCTCTCTCTCTTCCACATACTCGCAAGACTTGATTTGACCTTGCTTGCTCCGGGGATGAACCCTACGAAGTACAAAAAATGGAACAGGATTCGCTCTTAGAGCAAAATCTTTCGCGATTTTACCCGGTTTTCTCTTTGTTCCCGCTCCATGGGTGCCACAGCCCCTAGCCATCCCCATTGATGAAAGGGAAAATTGGTTTTCTGGTGTCAATTAATTTGGGGTGTTTAGATAGGGGAATTTTAGAGGGCGTGTGTTTTCGTTTGATTATAGCTGTGCCTATTGCATAAATCCTAAATATTTGGTTCCCTGCTTCTTAATACATCCAAGACTTGATAATACTTTTTTCCATGCGACTAACTAAGTAATGTTGTACAAGTGCATTTGTGATGTGACTGTCCTAGCCTGTTAGTAGGCTTGCTGACATGAATTCTAGACTTGTGCCACATAATTGCTATTAGCAGCATTATGACTTCATTATCTAGAATGCATTTGGTTCCGTTTTATTATCTGTATGAATAGAGAAGTGGAACGACCTGCCAATTTTTTTTATGAAATTTAGTACTGTATGAGATTTGGTGCATTGGTCTTTAATCATTAATTTGAAGCAGTTTAATTTATCCGTAGTTTGCTTCATAGAGTATCGGCCAATGTTCTACAACCATATTATGGCTTTGTATGTACTGTTGCCATTTTCTTCATTTATGCTTGTCCTATTATTGAAAGATGCAAGACATACATAATTAGATCAACCTCATCATAATGAACTCACGCGGTAGATGATGTTGTAGTCATATTTTTTTACTTTTGTTGACTAAAGTCGTTAAACTGTTTGCATACCCACTTCATCTTCATGTGCTGAAGAAAATCACTGAAGTTGATTCAAGTGGGTCCTGTCAACCAATAATAATTTTAGGGAAAAGAGCTCTTATATTAGTTACTCACAGACTTACACAATGAGAACCATAGAGACATTATTGTGAATGTGTGAGGGATTGTAATGCTTTTAGGTGAAAAAGTAACATAAGATAAACCAATGTTGATTACCAGTGAGACCTAAGAGGTATTCGGACAAAAGATGCACACCATTTGATTCTGAAGCATGTCACAGGTGGTCAAAGTGACAAAATACCAAATCATGGATCCCAGGAGGTATGGCTGGCCCCGTGATACTTGTTACAACAATCATTTTCTGGAGCAGCTTGATTTCGATGTTCCTTTCCACAATTTTTTTTTCTAACTGTCAGGTTAGGAATACTATCAAACAATCTGCAATGGATTGAAGGGGAAAAGGAGGAATGAATCAACAACTTTCTTGGCTAGCCAAAGCCTGGGCTGTGAAAACAAATTTTGTAGTTGTTTTACGATATTGTGTTTCTGCACTGTTAAAAGGTGACATTCTGTCTCCTTGCAAGTATGTTCTACAGTAGAGATGCCTTGATTATATGCATTATTTTGCATCTGGGATTATGTACTTCCAATGATCTCTAATCTGGTTTTACATGTGCACTTATGTTTGTTGCTAGGATTGAGTCACTGGTTACATCAAGAGAATCTATTGAATCATGTTTTCGCCTATACTTTATCATATGAGAGGTAAACTAAAACCAGCATGCAAGATAGTGAGAGATATTCGATAGACTGTATATTCACCACGAGGATTTGTCTATTTCAACAAGAAAAATGAACAGTAAGAAAAAAACCGTTAATTTATCTAGAAATTTCTAATACGTGCACCTGGTAACCTATGAATCATATTGTAGTTTGTGCTTTCGTTATTTAACACGCTCTGCCATCACGAAAGAGATCAGAGCAGTTATAGTTTCATCTGGCGTACTTCTGTCCTAGCTGGATCCTCTTTATATATTAGATCATGCATATCTACGAAAAAGATCAGAGCAGTTGTTCTTTGAGCATTGTAGAATAGCAATTTTCATTATTATTTTCCTAGAGGAATAAGTTAGATCTCAAATGTTTAGAAGTTTGTTTTTTGTCAACCTAATGGACAACATGGCATACCTACAATCATTGAATATCTGATCTGTTTTTTTTTCCAACAATTTGAACATAATCTATGCAAAGGCCATTTTCAGATTTATCTTTATCCTTATTCTTATTTAATGCATACCTCATTGATGTTTTTCCTTGATTTATGATCAGTTTCTTTGGTCTCCTACATTTGGCCAATTGAGGCCTTCAAATGTTTGTTTATTGATACAGGCACACATGTACTTGGTGTCTATTATTGCCATTGATAGTGAGTGCAGTACATAGATGGTGTGATGTTGCTAAAGAGATGCATTTCTCTATGGAAGACAAGGGAATTCATGACACATTTTTTCTTGAGTGATAATTGATGTGTAGGGGCTGGAATCTCTTGGTATTCTAGCTTCTGGTGTTGATCTTTTTTTCATGGAGGCTCCAATTTTATTGTCAGTGTGTTGCTGCTGAGTCAAGAGCTGCATTGACCTGCTACCTCATTGCTTAACTATTTTAGTTTCCTGCTTGGTGAATTTTATTTGTACTATCCTGCTCTTCTCCAACAGTAAGAATAATTATTTACCTTTTCCTAAGTAGGGACCAATCTTGGCATGTTGAGTGTATATTCTGTGTTCTAAAATGAATTAGGTGGAAAACATTATTCTTCTGATGAGGATTGTAAATTGTTTGATTCTGCTGATCGACGTACAAGTTTCTTGGTCTAGGCATGCCTAAAAGTTTATTGATTCATGTTGTACATCGGCTTTGCTTGTTATCCGTTGTTCTCTATGAGTTTTGATGTATGCACCTTAGTGTTTTTTTTAAATAATAATAGTGATACTTCATCCATTCTTACTCTATTTTGTAAAACTGGAAGTATTTGCTACTGAGGTAGCTAGGTGTTACCCTCCAAAACCCACCGACGGGCAATGGTTAAGCAACACGAAGAGCCGGGAAGCTCCCAAGGCCGCTTAGTGGACCCTGGCACCTCGCGTCGTCCCGCAAATCTTCCAGCCACGTCCTGGCGGTTGCTAGGGCGTGCCACGACCTAGACCCGATCGGGAAGGTGTTAGAGTGCTTCGATTGTTCGCATGGTAGACACGTAAACATTAAATACGAGCCCTATCGGCTCTCGGGTTTCCCTGTGGATCGGCTCAAGGAGCCGATCGCCCCATGGTTCACGTTGGATTTACAATGACATGGGGATCTGCTTGATCAAAACAAAGCTAAACCGATCTACGACAGTTTAGGGTTTTCACCGCATAACCGGAACGTCCTACGTGTGATCGGGCCTAGCAGCTACGGAAGATGATGCAAACTACCCCCAAGAGGCCTAAAAACCAACATAACGTTGATTCCCGAACATCCCTTGTAGGGACGGTAAACAACATCTAACGCACTACCGGATCGTCCGACCCCAACATAAGGCCTAACTATGCAGATATTAAACTAATCCTTGCGGAGCAAGGAGCAACTATAACGGATCGGATCTACTAAGTAACAACAAGCAAGATGCTGCCCTGGATAGGTGTAAGGGCAGCTAGGTGTCGAGGGACGGCATTGCCACGCAGATATGCACGAGAAAGCATCAATGCAAGCCCCTAAACACCTAATGATAAGTAGTGCTCGCCATCAACAACGCTTCAGCACGAGCAGTACAAGGTAGACGAATAAACGTATCTGCCTAGATCGCGAGATGCGATCTAGGCAGCATGGTGCTTACCCGGAAGAAACCCTCGAAGAAAGGGGTGACGATGCGCCTGATTTGTGTTTGTTGTGAACGATGATTGTCCTTCTTTTCCGATAACCCTAGATACATATTTATAGTCCAGGGACTTTCTAATTGAGGCGTGCACCTAACCGTGCACGGGCCAGACTCTATCTGTTAATTCTAAACACAACACGATCTACTAAATTACACAAGCGATTTAGCCCAAACTCTTAGCGAAGATGCTCCACGTGTACGTCCTTCAAGCCCATCTTCACTTACGGCCCATCTCCTGATTTAGCCAAAATCGGGTGATAACACATGCCCCCCTGGTTTTGATAATGATAATTGCAAAACCATCTGTCTCCTTCGAAGGGTCATGTCGTGGCAGAACCGTCGCAGTTTTCTTCATGATGACGTCTTGCCTTCTCAACTTCTCTGCACGATTTGATTCGCACCACGTCCTTGGGAACGCTTAGGCATTAAACCACTATATCCCCCTTTTTTTGGCCACTTCTGTAGTTCCCTTCTTCATCCCCTTCGCACTAGCACTTCCAAAAACCCTCTTCGGCCGTCTTCTTCTTCTTCCTCCTCATCGGGTCTTTCCGCAGTCCTCCCCCTTCCGCGGCCGAAGCCGGAGTGGAACCCGGAAGAGGCCCATGCGGCCAACATCCGCCGCGCCATCGAGGCCGGGGACGAGCCGAGCCACAACTTCTCCATCTGGTCAGAGGACGACCGCCCGACCGATGAGAGCGTCCTCCGTGGCCTCGTCAATGGGGCAGCGGAGACGGAGAGCGACGACGACGACCTTCCCTGGGAGGGAGTCACCTCCTCCGAGGAGGTGGAGGAGGAGGAGGAGGAGGAGGACGATAGCTCCTCCGACGAGCCGCCGGCCAAGCGCCACTGCCCCTGGCCGGGAATCTCGGTGACCGACAGCGATGAGGCGCCGACGAAGAAGACGAGGACGATGAAGGTCTGCCCGCGCGGCCGCTACGCGCCGACGAGCCGGCCGGGAGTAGCGCCGGCAGCGGCGATGACGAGCAGCAGCAGCGGCCCCTAGATAGGGTAGAGCTAGGAGTAGTAGACGGGGCAATATATCCCCTAGCAATTTCCTTTTGAGAGCAATCGGCTCCTTCTATGTAAAAATCTGGTTATCAATGAAGAAATTTTCTCCAATTTGACTTTGTCGATCTCTTCCATATTAGACTAGCCGATTCTCCCCTTTGTTGATGCTCAATGAGCCGATGGTAATGCATCAGCTTTTATAACAAATTGCAAGACAGACCGATCCAATCGCCTTCTCGGATGTTAACTTGCAATCCATGAAATTCAGATCCAAACTTCCAATCGAACGGGTCCAACGCGCAGCCTTGAGACCCCTAGATCTTTAGACTTCAAAATCATCCGATCGTGATGTTCGTCCTGATAGCAAAACTCCTGAATTAACGCCTCCAGGAAAGCTTCTAAGACCATGGCTGAAATACCTTGACGTCAAAGCTGATACACCTGTATAACAGGTACCATTTGCTCACAACTTCCCTTGTGATGCTCTGTTTCCTTGCAGCAACAAACTGGTCTAGAGCCTGATCAACGATGATGGCTCCTTCTTCAAACTCCTCCTGTCAACCCTGGTAGTTTTCCTCTGCAAGAGCTGGCCACCTTTCCACATGGTTACGATGCAGAGACAACCGATTTCAATACCATCGGCTCTTCAGGGTCAGCTGCCCCCCGAGCCTCAGTCAAGGCGAGAATAAAAGCGTACCAGCCGCATGGGCCATCATCGGCTTCCCAATTGTAGTGCAGCGTCAGCCGATTCTAACCAAATCGGCTTTCAAAAGCAGAGAACCTTCAACGTGAGCTGCCCCCGAGCTTCTTCAGTCCAATGATGCAACCTCGGTGAGAATGCGGTTCAGTCCAACGGACGATCGTCGGTTGTTCTCATGATCCTAGCTTGATCTGCACGTTCATCTGTTCTTGTTGGCAGGGCTGCGATCCTCAAACTTGCCGGCAAATACCAACAGATTAAATGAGGAAAGGGCCGTCTTGGACACCCGAACGACGCCTTGCTGCCCCGAGCTTGAAGTCTTGCGAAGGAGTTGGAAGTCCTTGAAGAGAAGGCCTGAGTCACCAAGCAATCCCAATGAGGGGTTCCTCCAGTAGATCCTCGCCACGTGACTTGATGACTGCTCCATTAGGATTCCGCTTGTAACAGTTGCATTCCTTGAGTCGATGGCCGTGCATCGGCTTTGAATTCTTAAGTCGATGTCTACGCATCGGCTGTGCCCAAAAATTTCTGTATTTTCGTTTTTTTTATTATTGGGTGCTTATCCTGAGCTATTCTTTGGGCATTTGACATGCATTCTGCTTCATATCCTTTGTATTGCCGATTGCATTTTGAGTTGTTGCTGGGCATTTGACATGCATTCTCAGCTTCATATCCTTTGTCTCATCCATCTATGTGCCCCAGCCGATTCTGTCAAGTAATTGATGGTATCGGCTCTTGACATCTGTTGGATCAATGCTGAACACAGACAAGGTGTGTTAAGGATAGTTTTGATTGCAGAATCGGCCTCCTTTCCGTTACCTTGACGATGGTTTGCAACTTCTCGGATTTCCACTGTAGCTATGTGGCATGCTGGAGATAAGATCCTTTGCTTTTCATTTTTTGAGGCCGATCTCGGGGATCGGCCTTTGCCACACGTCCAATGTCTTGGACACCTGCTCGTCGGATCACGGATACCGTGTTTGTATCAGCCGATGTCTGCATCGGCATCAGCCCGATCTGTGCATCGGCTTTCGCTGTTTGGGCGCCATACTTTCTTTGGCGGGGCGCCTTCGTCTCCAATGTTTGCTTAATTTTCGCGGCGATCGGGCCGCGCTGCAACGTATATAGGTCCGTGCCTCGGCTTCTTCCAGTTTCGCAGCCGCTGCACTCTACGCTCGAGAATGGCTGAGTCCATCAGGGCACCACCTTGGCCGGTGATACCTATCTTCTTCTGACTCCTCAAAGTCTTCTTCTTGAGATGACTCAGCTCGTTTATTCTGAGGTGGGAGAGGCCCTAGACGTTCACCGAAACTTCATTTGTCCTCCTCCTTTGCTGTTTGCATTCGGGCAATTCTCAATTGTCGGCAATCGGCTCATTCCGGAGTCCCAGCAATGTTTGAAGAAAGGACAGTTGGTGCTTATCCACGTTGTCTTGCTCCCTTGACCTCCCTCTAGCGCGACGTTCGTACCCGTCGTTGTTCTGTGTCTGATACCTCCTGTTTTCTGCATCGACCGACGATATCTTTCGTCGTCTTCGTGTGCGCGACGTCGGTCGTCTGCTGCTCATATTTGTTGAGGAGATGCACGGAGAGTGGGCGCTGATACCGTATGCTTCTCACCTCCTCCTCGGTTAGGTGTCTATCATCATCTTGGGGCGGTCGCGTGGAGCGGCCTCCTCTTTATCTTTGAGAGTGGCTGCTCTCTGCTTTATCTTTGCCATGGCGGATCACAAACCCTGCCCTATTGACATCAAAAGAGAACCCTGGCTCCCTTATGGAGTGGCTTAGGTCCACCATGTTGACGTCCGGAAACGGACGCATGTTTGCCTTCATGGCAAACTGTCCGGATTAATCGGCCTGATTCTATCGCCATCTGAATTTGTGTGCAATACTTTGCAGTCGTTGGTGGCGTGCGTGAACGTATGATGCCATTTGCGTATGGCCTTTTATTCATCTCTTGTGCCGTAGGGATCTTGTGGCCTTAGTAGCTTCTCTGTTTCTCTTTGTAGATCGAAGATCTGTTCGTTTGCTCACATCAAAGTCCAACCCTCTTGGAGGCCTGGTGGGTTCACCCATTTGCAGACACAGTCGGCGTCGAGTCCATGACTCTGCGACTTCCGATCTTCGCAGAATCTTCGTCCTCATCAGCATTGACCAGGGTTATCGCGCGCTTGAACTTGTCTGGTACATTGGATGGCGCTGTTCATATAAGGTCGTCTATTGACCAGTGCGTCAACGAGTTGTACTCCACTTGGGCGTCGGATCCTTGAATGACGCTGCAAGGCCTGCCACGGCCAGCTCTGCTTCTTTCTCGGTTAAATGAACCGAATAACATCGGTTCTTGACAGTTCTGAAATGCTGAATGTAGTGAATCTGTCTCTCTCGCCTTTGCCGAACTGTGCTAGTTCGGCAATACCAGCTTAACCGAATGATATTGGGTGTGGCTGTTCCTCCAGTGCTTCCATGATCGCCGAATTTGGCTGCAACGAGGTGTACCATCCAAAAGCTGGACCGGTGAGGGATTGCGAAAAGAACCTCACCCGTAGCTGATCCGATGCCGAAACCATGCCCAGCTGGGCCAAGTATCGCTCACGTGCTCGATCGAGCTTGATCCTTCGACCCAGAATTTGTTGAAGTCCGGGAGCCGGTACTTAGGTGGTAGCGGGATCAGGTCAAACTCATTGGGGTACGGCTTGGAGTAGCCGATTATCTTCTTCTTGGCGGGATGCAACCGATCTCTTAAGGCTGCGATCGATCTGCGGTGGAAGTAATAGCAGTGAGCCTGGGTGGTGCAGTGGCATACTTGGCTAGCCTTTGTTTCTCCTGCTCCCAAACCCCATTGCTGCAGTGTTCCTCTGGAACATTGCTTGCTCGGCAATCTCTCCTGTTGGGCTGGATCGCTGCGTCAGTTGTTGCGTCCGGCACAAACGTGCACACGTATCCGTGTGGGATCTCCTTGGGCGGTTCATACAAGAACTGATAGTCGCCCGGATCACCTCCAACCTTGTAGACAACGTATGTCGGTGAACCTTGTTGCTGTGGAGCTGCCATCGCGTACGGCAATGGTGGCCTGGTGTGGAGTTGCACCTCTCCCTGGTGAGTCCCTAGAGCAGATCCTGAAGGGGAGTACGCTCCATGATCTCTTGCACCACACGGAGCGCGCGCTCAAAGACCAGCTCTCGAATGCCGATGCGAGTGAGCCACCACGTAGTTGATTTCTGTCGCAGGGCTCGGTACGTTCTGTGAAGGGAGAGACAGATCCACCCCTTCAAGGACGCCTTGTGGCGTGAATCCTTTGAACTGATGCCGTGCGAACGGGTCTTCTCAAAGGAGCCGATGAGCTCGGCTTCAGATGGCCTTCAGATCATCGAATTTCTTTTTGTGATCCGCAGGGAGATCCTCGTATGTGATCTGTTCCTCTGCCATCTCGGGTGTCGGTGTTGACGTGGATGTTGCGGAAGATGTCCCATAATGTGTTACCCTCCAAAACCCACCGACGGGCAATGGTTAAGCAACACGAAGAGGAAGCTCCCAAGGCCGCTTAGTGGACCCCGGCACCTCGCGTCGTCCCGCAAATCTTCCAGCCACGTCCCGGCGGTTGCTAGGCGTGCCACGACCTAGACCCGATCGGAAGGTGTTAGAGTGCTTCGATTGTTCCTGCATGGTAGACACGTAAACATTAAATACGAGCCCTATCGGCTCTCGGGTTTCCCTGTGGATCGGCTCAAGGAGCCGATCGCCCCATGGTTCACGTTGGATTTACAATGACATGGGGATCCTGCTTGTCAAAACAAAGCTAAACCGATCTACGACAGTTTAGGGTTTTCACCGCATAACCGGAACGTCCTACGTGTGATCGGGCCTAGCAGCTACGGAAGATGATGCTACCCCTACAAGAGGCCTAAAAACCAACATAACGTTGATTCCCGGAACATCCCTTGTAGGGACGGTAAACAACATCTAACGCACTACCGGATCGTCCGACCCAACATAAGGCCTAACTATGGATATTAAACTAATCCTTGCGGAGCAAGGAGCAACTATAACGGATCGGATCTACTAAGTAACGAACAAGCAAGATGCTGCCCTTACACCTGGATAGGTGTAAGGGCAGCTAGGTGTCGAGGGACGGCATTGCCACGCAGATATGCACGAGAAAGCATCAATGCAAGCCCCTAAACACCTAATGATAGGTAGTACTGCTCGCCATCAACAACGCTTCAGCACGAGCAGTACAAGGTAGACGAATAAACGTATACTGCCTAGATCGCGAGATGCGATCTAGGCAGCATGGTGCTTACCCGGAAGAAACCCTCGAAGAAAGGGGTGGCGATGCGCCTGATTTGTGTTTGTTGTGAACGATGATTTGTGTTTGTTGTGAACGATGATTTGTGTTTGTTGGGAAGTAATTTTGCTGGAATTCATAAATGAAATGATGGTCCAATTCTATGGTAACCAAACAGCCCACCTATGGAATTCCAAAATAAATTCCAGGATTTCAGGCCCAAATGATGGGATCAAGATCCTCTGACGTAAACGAAACAACTGCAGAGGGAAGTAAATGAGTTTCGTTCGTCCGATCTCGTTCCAACGGCAGCTGGTCCGATTCCTAAAAACGCAACGCAGCAGTCGGCCCAAGGCCCAGTCTAGCGAACCTGAGAGGGAAACGACCCGCTCCAGCTGAGTAAAAGGCGCCAGAATACAGAAAATGGCGGGAGAAGTCAGAGAGGGAAGAAACAGCGGGAAGAACGAGATCGCCAGGTCGAGATCGCTGGACCTGGAGCGGATGCGCTGCTCTGTTTTTTCATTCTCAGGTAAATCCCCGTATAGCCTGATTTCGTCCTCTCCTCGTACAGTTTTCCACCTCAGATTGCTTTGAACTTGATCAATTCCCTTGTTTCTCATGGAACTAGTTCAATTAACTTGACCAAACATCCTGTTTGCCCATGGAAGAAGAAACTGAGAAACAGACAGAGATGACATGCTTCGTAACTATCTCACTCAATGGGGTCTTGGCTATCTCATTGGCAAAACTAAGCAAGTAGATATGGCGTACACTCGCCGGCATGGAGTGGTAAGGTCTTTAATAAAGGTTACAGACATTGCCCATATTCCTTATCAAAAAATTGTCTTCCATGAGGATGAGGGTTATATGTTGACTTTCGAACTGGAGGAGAATTTCATTCCATCAGATGAGGATGAGGAAATGCTAAATGCACAAGATGAAAATCATGACAAAGATGATGAAAAGAAAAAATAAGATCAATCAAAGGATAAAGATTCAAGAAATATGTCTAGCGGCAATCAGACCTCAAATACATCCCCTAAGAGGATGGTGCAATCTACACGAATTCAGATGAAGCTTGGGCATTTTGGCTAAGCTACACTGGACAGAAAGGATATGAGCTCACTTCTTTATTAAATTTGCAGGGACCCATCTCTGGAATGTCACGGTGTGCCGACAGCCGCGTGCCCTCGGCGTAGCCTAGAGATGTCGTCGGCGTACACTACGCCGAGGGTTGCCGTCGGCGTAGCCCCTCGGGGAAGGTCCGCCTCAGCAGAGCCTACGTGGCCATTGGCATAGACGTGACGCCATCACAGGGCCATTAGGGCACGGTCGAGCAGCGCCGTCGGTGTACGGCGCGGCCGTTGGCACCTCGTGCCATTCCTGTAGTGACCTATCACAGATGACTATATTACTGGGATGCGGTGAAATAGTTTTGCTTGATGTCATGGACGCCGTAGTACTTGCTTGCACAATTTTTTGTTTCTGACTGCACAAGATTTCTCAGTTTACAATATAAAAAGCTGCAACTTTTTGTTGGCATTTGCTCTTTTGCTTTCTTGCTCCAGTGTTCCAATTAAGTTCAGTTCTTGGAATTCAGTTGAAATTCCGTTCAGTTCAGTTTAGTTCTTGCAGTTCTATATCATGTCTATAGCTATTAATTCTTTACTAGTTCTTGCAATTCCCAAGCAATTCAGTTTAGTTCATGCAGTTTCCTATTCAGTTAACAACACTGAATAAGTTCAGACTTCAGACAATATGCACACTATGCAATTTTTGGCATGCTGTTTGGCGTAGATTTCAATTCTAAAGTCATCTGAATATGGCAGCGCCGGAATCACCATCCTCCTAGAGGACACGGCAACACGAGCAATGGCGGCGGAATCCTCTTTGAGGACGAGGCTATCATGTGGAACGGCGGCGGAAACAGAGGTCCGGCTTGACGGCGTTGGAACCGTTGGAGGATGGGAGGCGGAGGCGTGGACACGCGCCACCAGATGGATTCGGTCGGTGAGGGGAGCTGCGGCGAGGCGGTCGGTCTACGGCGATCAGCGGAGCTTGAGCGACTCCGGCCATGGTCAATGCGGTGAGGGAAACGGTATGCTTCTGAGTTTTTTTTTTTGAACGGATATGCTTCTGAGTTGGGCTGGGCTTTAGGTGCTGCGCTACGTTTCCAGGAATCAGACCAGCTGCCGTTGGAACCAGATCGAACGAACGAAACTCGTTTACTTCCCTCTGCAGTTCCTTCGTTTACGTCAGAGGATCTCGTTCCAAATGATGGATACCAAACGACCTCTTATAAGTTTTAGAAAAATTCTAAATAAAATCTAGAGATAGTTAACCTACAAGCATGCAATATCTTACACGTTTGTGGGATACATTATATGCTACATTCGGATTATTTTTCAATTTTGTATTAAATTTATAAATAATGTGATTTTTGACTTTTTTAAAACAACACTAGTGCTAAAAATCTCCACACAAAAACGAAAGCCACTAACAAAAAGAACAATGAGGAACCAAAGAGACCAGAGCCGACGGTAAATTCAGCCAGGAATGTTCTGGGCGGGACAGCGAGTCGTTGAAGATCACAGTGGCAGTCAACCCCGTCCTCTAGAAACACATCGCGGTCAAGCCCCTGCATGCTACTGTGCAGCGTGCACTCGGCGACGTACGAAAAAGTCGGAGGCCTTTTCCGCAAATTGTCGGCGTACGTGATAAGCCAGCCCAGCGGCAGCTGTCAGCTGGCTAGCTAGCTCGCTCGCTCGTCACTCGGTCGGAGCACAGTAGTGCTCTTCCCTTTTAGCCCCTGGCGTTTCGGGCCGACCGCCCCTCCGCCGCCGCCGTCGCCGTCGATCCCCTCCGGGTGAGCAGCTTCTCGCTCCGCCGATGCATTTTATGTGCAAGATTTGCCTGCGTGAGGGAGGATGGGCGGGGGTTGAGCTAGATTCAGTTATCATGCGCATTTTTCTGTGCGAGATTGGGCTCTTGGGGAAGTTCGTGCTCATCCTCTCTTGGATATGGTTTTTGATTTTTCTCCCCTCTTGGAAATTTGAGTGCTGCTCTTGGTTAATGTGGGAGAGAAATGGTGGTGAGAGCTTGGACGCCGAATTGAGATTTGGCAGATATTTTGCTTATAGTGTGGCCCATCATAAAGCTAGGTTTCACTGTATGTTCCACGCATTTTCTATTTTTTTTTGCTTAGGATTATCTCCAGTTCGTGCCAGATTTGTTCCTAATCCTAGGAATTTGGGAGGTTTAGATACAGAATCCCAAGGTAAAATTTCCTTTATAGTGTTAATAACTAAGGGGACGAATAGGGGGCCATAATTTTATGCAAGACCATCTAGTAGTAATGTTCAGATGCAGAGTAGCAGATTCTGCCTTTTCAGGAATTGCAATTTTGGGTTCTAAAGGCCTCCATCTGTTCAGCAGGATAAGAGCAAAATGTGCTATGAAATTGAGGTGGTAGGATATTTGTGGTTTTACAATATTTTGTTTAAGAGTTTTGTAATTGCAGTTCTGCAATTCTTCTTCAAGAACTTGAGTTCTTAACACAGCAGCCACATTTGTAAGAAAATTTATTTATTGCAACGTTTGGTGCTAAATCCTCTCCGTTTTTCTTTCAAATCGTTCCCCCAAATGAGCAGAGGACGCTGCGGGCTGGCATGAGCGAGGGGGCCATGGAGGAACCAGGCAAGGAGCACAACTCCTACAAGCGCCTGTGCCTAGCTGTCAGTGGTGGCGGTGGCGACTCGGCGGCGGCGTGGCGGACAAACAGGGTGGCGCGCGCAGCAGCCGGCGGCAAGGACCGGCACAGCAAGGTGGTGACCTCGCGGGGCCTCCGGGACCGCCGCATCCGGCTCTCGGTGCCGACGGCGATCCAGTTCTACGACATCCAGGACCGCCTCGGCGTCGACCAGCCCAGCAAGGCCATCGAGTGGCTCATCCGCGCCGCCACTGCCGCCATTGACGGTCTCCCGTCGCTCGACTGCTCCTTCCTTCCATCCGCTGCCGCCTCCCCGCCGCATGATGACGCAGCGGAGGTCAGCACCTCGGAGACCAGTAAGGGCTCCGTGCTCTCGCTCGCCAATGGGCCCAGCGACAGCGGCAACGCCGCCGCTCACCATGCCAATGCATACAACGGCGGCGGCGCCAGTGGCACGTTCGCCGAGCTCCTACTCTGCTCTCCTGCCGCCGACAAGTCAATGCAGCAGCAACAGCAGCAGCCTACGCTTGCCTACTACGCCGCCCCTCAGAGCTCTCCCATGTCCTTCGAGATGTTTCCCCAGCTTGCCTTCTCCCAGGAGCAGCAGCACCACCACCATGCCGCGGTCGCCTTCGACCGGAGTACACTTCAGTCCAATGCCGTTGCCGTGCCGATGTGGCAGCCGTCCCAGTACCCGTTCATGATGCAAAGGTTCTCCGCTGCTCCAGCTGAAGCGTCATCCACCTTCCCCTTCTTTGTTGGAGGCGGTGGCAGTGCCGCTGCTCCGGCGACGTCCAATGGGTCAGAGCGTAGGCTGCAGCTCTGGGACTTCAAGCAGGAACGCAAGACGTGATTACTTCTTGGAGGTATGGACTTTTCTGTGCAAATTTAGTACGAAATGTTTGAGATGCTGATATCAACTAGTCTGTTTTTGATCTTTTGAAATGGTTTTAACACTTAAACTGAAACTGTTCCATCTACTTTGTATCAGCTTCATATTAATACGCTACTCATTGCCTGTAAAAATTGAAATTGTTTTCTCATATTGGGTATGAAGTTAAGCTTGCTGAGTAGTATTGCTGTTCTCATAATATCTGCTGAAAATAACAAGACTTGGAAAATTTAGAGACGTCATACTGAAATGGTTACAGTCAATCTTAGACAGTTACTGCTTCTCAAAGCAATGACAGACAGATTTACTGAATTCAGATACACCATGCATGGATTAGTAATCATATCATGTGCATATCAAAATTTGAAGTCATCCAGCACATCAATGACTCGGATGCTACTACTGTTGATGATAGTGTTAATAACTTTAATCTTGGGCTAATGTGTTTAAGAAACCGGCAAAGATAGGTTGCCACCTTGCCGCTACGTATGGTAGAGACTAAAGTCTAATGAAATGGTGCAGGGTATTACATATTGATAATAAAATTTTGGGTCTTAACAGTTGCTGTTACAGTACGTGCCGGTCCAACTCAGGGTTTTCTTATAACATGCTGAAACATTCATTCTTGAATCTTACTGAAGTTTGGCTGTGTTTCGATGAAAAGTATTAGCGATCCTCATCTTTACTCCTGTAAAGGTATAAATAGGCGGTGCTGGTCCGTTCATCTTTGGCTACACTGCATGTTCGATCTGGCATTGATGGTTGTGATAAGATTAGTTTGATCTTGCTCAAATGGTATAATTGTTTTCGAAAACCTATGGTCTATGGACTATATTTTCTAATCTATATCAATGTGCTGCTATTGTGCTACTCAATATAATTACAACTGGGACAGAGTTCTCTACTAGAGCTGCACACAAGCATTGCTCTTTTTTTTTGATTTGGTGAGTAGAATGTTGTAAGGGTATGGATTATTCAGTTTGCTTCGGGTGACTGGATGTTATGGTATTTTGTGTTCAGTTAATTCCTTAGGTGTCCAAATATTGTGAAATCCCTCATCCTCATTTGACGAAATTAAGCAAAACAGGGATTTTTTTCTTTCTTTTAGTGCTGTGATTTGGTTAGACCATGTTTCATAGCTTCATGATGCATCCTCGCTACTGCAGAGTCTGAGTTATTTAAACACTCTCTGCACTACACAAGATCATTTACTGCTACCTTCTTGCTATATGGTAATAGTAATACACTCACATTGGCATCCCATGCAAGTAGTTACTGGTACAGTCTTCCAGAAGTCCTCTCAGACAACACCTATAAAATTTCCATTTACTTAAATTCTCTGGTAAAAAAGTCCTATGTAACACTACTAAGCTTTACCATCATCATCTGAACATTTTCTTTTGTCCATGTGTTCACCCAGACTACCCTGTGAACTGTGTTTGGTGTCATGGCTGGCCAGCGTAAGCAAGCCAGAAAGAGGGCTACCAGGAAAACAGGATACCAGCATCGTCATGAAGGTGCAACGGAAGAAAGCGGGTGCAGCGCCTGATCTTTGCGTCTTTCTGCGAGTGATTTTGAACGTATAGGCGTTCTCTAATGGTGTATTTGTTTCCTGACCCTCTGTTGCTGTGATCAGAAACCATTTTTATTTTGGTTGTTGTACTCTGATAATTTGACCCATCCATGAAGGTTTTGCCCCTTCTTAATTTGTGTGTGGCTTCGGTACTGAAATCTGTGCTTAAATAATATGTGTGGCCCCACATGCTAGTGGTACATCGGTGGCATGTGAGATTGTGAGGGGCACATTGTATGGGCCTTAAAATGGGTCGTAATGAAGGATGAACCTGTGACATGGTGAACCAATATTGTTCACGAATAAATTCCGTTGTTTTGTTTGGGTCGTGGCTAAGATCGACCTGTGCTCTTGTTAATATTCCTCCGACATATTTGTTGATCGTTTTCGGATTCATTGAACCTAGTACCATCTGAAGAATTTATGTTGCCTGAAACTTTTCACTGTCACAAATATACTACCAGTTGTTTGAAAAGTTGAGATTTATCTCTGCTCTGTTACCACCGAAAACATTCAGAAACTCTGAAATTTACATCTCCAGTGACCTAACTGTCTGCCATCTTGCTTTCAGAAGTATATTCTGTCTAGATCTAGAATCTATTCAGTGCTATAACAGAGGTATCTACAACTAAAATGCGTCAAGTAATATGAACCAGGGAGTAAGATTATTCAAACTAGCGTCATCCTACTTTCAGAGTTATGCTTTGCCTGGAAAACTTTCACTGGCACGTACTACCTTCGTTCCATAACATAAGATTTTTAGCAAACTATTAGTTTGCTAGAACGGCTTACATTGTCTCTGCTCTGTTGCCCACTGCAAACATTCAGAAACTCTGAAATTTACATCTCCAGGAGCTAGTACCTAGCTGTCTGAAATTTACATCACTGGAAAACAAAATGCAGTGCAGGGTGTAGTTGCTGGAGAGCAGACATTTCAAAGTGAGCTAGATATATATCATAATGAGTGAATCTACACACTAAGAGTAGACTAGATACATACCAAAATAGATGAATCCACTAAAAACTAAAACATCTTATATTAGTGAATGGAGGGAGCATATACTAACAGTTGCCGAAATCAGAAAATTTGTCTCTGCTCTGTGCCCGTCAAAACATTCAGGAACTCTGAAATTTTCATCTCCAGGAGCTAGCACCTTGCTGTCTTAAATTTACATCACACTGGAAAACAAAATGCAGTGCAGGATGTAGTTGTTGGAGAGCAGAACAGGTGGCACTCGCCATTGGCAAGCTCAGCTGCTCCTCTTTCTATCAGGGCAAGCATCACATATTAATGATATAAAGTAAAGTAGAAAGACGAAAGAGGAAAGCTTAATACATTTCTGAGATTAGTAACAGCATTCCATGCCAAGGCTATATACAATAGGAGCATCTAGCTAAACTCTAAGCTAGATTAGCCATCAAAAGGCGATCACGGGATAATTAATCTAGTAGTTCCATGATCAAGGAGCAGTGAACAACTACACAAACCTCTTAAACTAACCGACTAGCGCTAGGACTATATTAGGTCAAGTTCCACACGCAGTATACAAGTTTCATGAAAGCAAGAGCAGGACGCACCCTAGCCTGCAGATCAGCGCTTCCTCTTGAGCGACTGCCACTGTTTCACGACATACTGGAGGGCCTCTTCCAGAGTTGCTTTCCTGTCGTCCTTATTGTTCCACAGCACATGCACGGGGTGGCGTCCACAGGGGTTGTACTCATTGACCTCAAGCAGCGCCTTCTTCACCAAGGCGTAGATTTCCTCACCTTTCTGGTCTTTCAACTCGCGGAGCTTGTTGTCATCCTCCATGATAATTTCCTAAACCAAAGAAAAGAAAGCATGTCACCTTGTGGTTGGAATCACGGAAATGCTTGCGAGCATATAAAAAAGGATAATGTATGCAAAAATAGATGCAATTGTTGGATATAATGTAAAGAACTGTTCGGTATTTGTATTAGAGCATGCTTAGTTTTCGAGAAATTGACTAAACAAAGCATGAAAACAAGAATAGTAAATAGAGAGACTGTACAGTCCACATACCATCGGTTTACTATCAATTGTGACTTTCTTAAAAGGATACCACTTTGAGTTTGCAATTTCAGCTTGCCATTTTGAACAAAAATCAGCAGAGTTAAATTTTGCATCCTCCTGTGGTACATTTGCTCTCAAAGCATTTGCAAATGCTTTAGTGTCAAGCTCACCCATCATTTTGACACCTATATTCGCCCGGCCATTTGTGGATTTCTTCAAGGCCTGCAAAAATGCAAGGGATCCATCACAAGTAAAATTAAGTATAAAATTATTAAGTTACTTTGTGGATGCATGAAATGCAGGCACTGGCTCCCTAGTTACTTCTATGAGTATCTTCCGAGCACGTTCCAACTCGTCATTGGTTTCTCTTTCCTTGGTAACCGTTGCCTGGTCGAGGGACTCCATCCCTTGCACGTTGCCATCTCGCTCGCCAAGCTGTTTTTCTCTCACGTCAAGCCTCTTACATGTGGCTTCGATCATCTTAGGAGCCACAACGATCATCTTGCTTACCACATCAATCTTGTCAGATGCTGCATCAAACTTCTCAGATGGCGAATCAATCTTCTTGTATGCCATGTCAATCTGCTCGGAGCAACACTTTTGGTTCTCGTCGATTGTTGTTTGATTGATTCCTTGTTCCTTCCGGACACACAATGTCGCCGGTGCAGTTGCCACGGACGGCTCCGGTGGCAGGTGGAAGAGTTCCGGCCCTTCCACCCAGATGAGCCTCTGTAGGAACGCACTGTACTAGCTCACCCAGTCGGTGCTCTCACTCTCAGTCAGGTGATCCATCTCCTGCTTCACTAGCTCCCATAGTATCGCCGTCATATAATCTGCATTGCGGTTTACACCCCTCTCAAAGAAGGTGCTGGGCAGGCGCTCCAACTGGATGTAAACCCTGACGAACTCTCTTGAGGCCAAGGTCACGGCAGCATCGTCGTCGACTCTGTAAGCCGGGTTACCGTACGGAGGTAGGCAGAGCGCCTTGGCGAATGACTTGAGGGAGACCTCGATTTGCTTGCCACGGACGGAGCTCCATGCGCGGCTGTTGGAGTAATTGGCGATGAGCTCGGAGGAGGGGAGGTCGAGGAGGCGGAGGCCGGCGTCGTAGTCCGCGGACGGGCGCGCGAAGGGGCCGTCAAGGAGGCAGAGGTTCGCGCGGACCCGCTTGAGGCGCCGCGCCGCCTCGATCGATTCCTCCGGGACTTCGGATGGCGCCTCCATTGGGGAAATCTCCGGATCGGCGTCCGTAGGAGCTCCGGCCATTGGAGGAGGAAGAAGGTGGAGGCGGATTGGAGTGGAGGGGCTCGGTGGCGCGCCGCCGCTTTGCCGGCGGAGGGAATGAGAGGGAGCGAATCGATGAAATGGTGCCGGGTTATTTTTGGCACACAATTTTTTTCATAAAGGAAATATATTAATATTAAAATATACCAATTACACAGAGCCTCTGCAACAACGCAATGCCCTAATAACATTACGGATGCACACAGCTAAAAAAGAGAAAAAAAACTAAGAATTAAAAGTCTCGCTACAGTATCCCAGCCCAACAGTAATACATCCACCACCAAGACAACACCTGAAATTTAGACTCTTTAAAAGCGAAAGTTCCAAAATGCCATAAAAAAATCAAGTTGCCAAAATAATCATTAAATTCTTGATTTTATAACCAAAATAACATTAAAATCTTCGTTATTATAGCCAACAAAGTGGTATTTTGGCCTGAAAACTAGATTGTAATGATATTTTGGCAACCTTGATTTTCTAAATGGTCTGGCTTCGTTCTGTCGAGCTCAATATCGGTTCAACTGAAGTTGGAGAAGAAGACCTCTATGGCGATTTCTCCCCGGTGTCATTCCCCGCTAGTTGCCATAGTCCCATGTGTTGGCTGCCTTTGAGAGCGAGGCCATAGCTCTAGTGATGTTGATCATGTCCGAGCGACTGGCCTCCTCTGTCGATGATGTATTTGGAGGTGGACTCAGCTTGAGCCCCTCGAAGCTGGCTTCCTTGGCACCATTTTCAGAGCCCAGTCGGTCGCTTGCCACAAGGAAGGCGACCACAAGTGCTTGATGGATCGTCTCATCTTTTCGGGTCGTCGTGTTCGGGATCTTTGTTCTCGTGTTTTTAGTGGGGTTTCTCTTGTGTGTGGTGATCTTTGTCCCGAGAGTTTGTGACCACATCGGGTTCGGAGAGTTGGTTGAACTACATCGAGGAGTTGCGGGCTTTGGGTTTAGTCTGCATGTGGTGTTGTTGTAACGGGTTTTACCTTATTTTTCGTTAATTAACCGGGCATTTTATCCTTAATTAATAGCAGTTTGAGACAAAACTTTTGCCTTAGTTTAAACTTTTTTATGTTGACGTTCTTTCTCGAAAAATGTGGATGTTACTCTTGTAGGGTTCTGTAGCCAAAAGCCAATTTTTTCCCTACTGGTAGGATAACATAGCTAAGATCTATTCCATGCAGAGGGATTCCGTGTTCATATATTTGAAGAACGAAAAGCGTTGCGTTCATAATAGAAGTTGTCAATGAAGGTGTACGTTGACGCCAATCTATCTTGAACGCCTCCGCAGTTTTACACATACGATGTAATGACGGTATAAAATTTATTATGAACACTACAGATATAATAATAAAACAACTTTATTTATTTGACTCTGGTGCACATATCCAACAACTCCACAACACATACGGAGTAAAAGACTTGTGGTTTTTTTTGAATCGGGCAGAGCCCTTTATGGAAAACGTGGATGTTGCATGGTTCAAATGTTGAAGCTTAATTAAAGTACCATGCTCCGTCCAATCAATTAAGCAGCAACAGCAACCAATGGTGGATGGTCGACAGGCCAAATAATAGAACTCGACTCGATCGCGATAGCTTGTCTGCAACTACAAGTACATCCAACCCGACCCTTTTTGTTTGTTTCTTTTGGTGTTACATGCAAGTGGCGTTAGTCAGAACTCAGAACGTAGACTTTATTTTTGACTTAATTCACTAATCGAATGGGGCGAATGAAGATGTGAGCAGAGAGATGGCAGGTACGTGCACGTCGGCTACATGTCACTGGACACGTCGGATATCCAAAAGGTCAAACCCACACCGTACACACAGCCACACGGGGTGTACGACCCGGCCAGCTCGATCGCTACAAAGATAGGCAGCGTCACGTATGACGCGACAACCTCGCGCGTACCGTACTACCGATGGTGTTGGCCACATCGACCCAGTCATCCTTTCGTATGATAAGTCAGATCCCTTCTCTCAAGGTAGCAAAATATATTGTAACATGTTGAACACAGCCATGTAGCAAAAAGAAACTTTTGTAGAATTTTTTAATATAGCCATAGCAAAAACATAAAAATAGTGTCAAGCATGCGCAACAAATAAAAAATCAGCGACATGTGTTTAACGCATCCAACATTTAAAAAACACCTTTGCAATATTTGAGCAAACGCTTTGTAGCATAAATCGTTGTAGAGTAGTATTTTACACGGAGGCACACACCAACAACAAAATTACGAGCTTCAAACAAAATCGCAACACCATTCTTAACATCGAAAATTTACAAAAAAAAATCCACTTCCTCTACCTTTGACTATGGAGGCACCAACCTCATTGGCTCTCACTCGATAGCGATGGACCGTCTCGCATGAGCCCCGTGGGAGTTAGATGAGGTGTTCCAGAACTCAATCCCCCTGTTCAATGCCTTTCCTTGGCTCGACACCGTGGAGTGTACCTTCCTATTTTGAGCTCTACCATTACGATGTCCATGGAAGCAAGCTCCATAAATTATCAACCAGAGGAGAGGAGGGAGGACAAAAGAAGGAGGAGAGGAGGAAGGGCACAGAAAAGAGGGAAGAGATAGAGGTAATCATCGACGCGAGCACCGGTGATGGAGCCGCCATAGTCAAGCTCGCAACTGGCAGGATCCCAGCCAGCAAAGGCCCTCCTCGACTAGCAGTGGGGCTTTGTTGGCGCCTTCCATGGTGGCAACGAGCACAGTGTCGCTTGACCCCCCCCCCCCCCTTTCACGCGCGCCCTGCATCAGTGAATGCCATGAAGGCCACCCTCGAGCTTGATTTCATCCGGATTAGATGAGGAACGAGACTAGGAGACAATGAGTGGACCAGAATAGAAATGCATATCTATTTGCTTAGAGATTTGGACAAATGGAGAATCTTTTGCATGCATTTAGTTCTCAATCCTTTATTTGAAAGAGCCATGTAAGATGGGATAATTTTCAAATTAAAAATATGTTCAAATATGTGTGTTTATTTTGATTAAATCTTTTAATCAAGCCCAAAATTTTAAAATATAAAACCTGAACTCTGAAAGGTAATGAGACATTATGATTGACAATGAAACCCAATGAAACATGTTTATCTTGTTGTTCTTCCATATAATTTATGGTTTGAACTCTAAATTAATTGGAATTATTTTTCTAATTCTGATGGAGAAAGTATGAAACGCGGTGAAACAAATTGTTTCAAAATTTTATTTGGTAGATTTCATAATATTTTCTAACTTTCCTTATGTTTCAAAAGTTGGTTTTAAATATTGTTAAAATATATTTAATATTGATGTTATTTTGAAACACTCTTTACTAGTAACCCAAATATTTTAATGGTTTTCAAATTAAACCGATGATTTATAAATCTACAAAAGTTTGAACTGGAGAATTAGATCCTCTAAAGTGACATAAGAGAGAGGAAAAAAGCTGTCAGAATTCTAGTGTGCCAGGAGAGAAGAGGATAAAGCCTGCACGCCGACGTGGTGAAACCAGCTGTTGCTATAGCCGCTTGAGATAAGAGTTTTCCAATATGAAAACCCAGGAACACTACTACAACAGTTGACTTGCGCAATCCTTGTAAAGATAAATAAAACTACATGAGTCCCTTTCAAGGAGCCATTCTACGGAAGAGCCGAATCGGAGAATGGATGCATCCAGACACAAAGCCAGCGCATAGATTGATAGGGAGGGAAGAAATTGTATTCTGCAAGGCAATGATCCAAATAATACAGTTAATAAACCTTTGTTCCTTAGATAAGAGAAAGAGTGTTACTCCTCTAGATCTCTCCTTTGCGTCATGCGACGCGCACACTTAATCTAACCTTTATACGCAACGGTTTAAAGTCTAAACTGCACGATCAGCACAACAAAGTGCGAGTCAGAGCAAGAAAATCAGACCGCTAGCTCTGTTCTGACTTTGATGATGATGCCTACCTCGGGTGACTTGTCAGCCCGTCCTCGCTCCTCGTTGCTATCTGTCTGTTAGTAGATATTTGGGCTGTGATTAACCTAGTAAACTGCTAGAAGTCACGATCACTGATTGCTATACGCTGGTTGCCGTAGCTGCTAGAGATGCATACAGGACGAACGAACTTTAACATCTACCTAAACAAGAAAAAAATAATCAAAGAAGTACAAATATACCAAAGATTCTGAAACGAGGCTCAATGTGCTTGAGTATTAAATACTCGCAGGTTTGGTAATAGATACTCCCTCCGTACGGTCCATTACATTAGTTGTGTATTTCTCCTACCTGTAACCGGATTTGAACATAATTTAGGACGGAGTGTCTATGGTTTCAAAGTTGATTATAGATGACTATTGGTCAATCTATATGATCCTTCCAATCTGTTGGAGACAAAATCAACATCTGTTGGTATAAAACATTTACATAACTAGAATGATTATCCTGCGGGTTGCAGCGGATATCTCTTCAGTAAATCTAATAAAACATGTGAAACTTAAAATTGTCTATAGAAACATGCAAGATTTTTTTAGGCCTCTAGGTTTCAGAAATGCAAATCTGATCTCAGGTGCATGTGCTCCATTTATCTAAAAATATATTTTAAATTGTTAAAAAATTCAGAGAAATTTTTTGGCATGTATATATACATATCCTATGTGCTCATGCAAAGTTCCGCTCAAAATCGACATTTTTTTCTGCCTGGCGTAAAAAGGACAAAAAATGTCTCGAGAAATGCCTTATTTTAGCACCAAACTTTGTCTTTTTTACATGGGCTGCACAAAAGGTTGACTTTTGCTGTAACAACTTCGTTGGCACTTAGGATGTGGAGATATACATGCAACATTTTATTTTAGATTTTTTGATATTTTTAAATATGTTTAAAATGCATTTCAAAAAAGGGACCATATGCACATGAGAGCAAAAACGCCATATCCTCTAGGTTTGTGGTACAGTTGTAGTATCTGAACTACGGATGACTCACACCACACACAGTCACTCACACCCCTACGTAAGCTAGACGTACAGACTACACATACAACACACGCATTTTGAGGTCTGACAGTTGTGGCGGGAGCGTGTCCGGGAGGCAACCTGAAATTTTGATAGGGAGCGGCATTCAGTCCCTAGTTGCTTACCGAGTGTGACATGAGAAATTCATCCCCAAGGGGAAGGCCGTCTGGCGGGTTGGGTTTCCACTGCTACCAGCAGCCACCGAGCTAGCTGATCGGTCTCGAAATATGCAAGATTTAGTTATCTATTAAATATAAAATGAATGGAACTTGAACCATTAACATTCACCTAAGCAAGAAAAAGATCAAAGAAGTACAATCCTCTACTTTTAAAAATATCTGATTCTGAAAGGGCTCAATGTGCTTGATTTTCAAATACACGCAGGTTTGACAAAAAGGAAATACTTCCTCCGTACATTCCATCACCTTAGGTGTGTGTATTTTTGTGCATTGTGGCCTAATATGAGAATAATTTAGGAAAAAATGTCTTTGGTTTCCAAGCTTATTAGAGATGTAATTATTCATGGCTCATTATTGATCCTTCAATTAATTAGCAGGTATTTGGATAAAAAATATTTACATAGTATCTCAAATATTTCTTAGTGAGAGTAACATAGCTAGTAACATGTGGTTCATCATGTTACATTTTTTTCATGTGTCACAACAATTAATAAAGAGAGAGGTGGTAGTGATAACATGCTATGCTATGATATCATAGCACATATATCTAATTCTTTTAGTGATAAATAGATCTAGTATATAATTTTACATTGGGATAGTATAAAATATAAAATAGAACTCTTGGTAAAAACATCTACGATATCTCTCACCATGTAGATAATAACATAGACTAGTGTCATACATGATACTGGTCTTTGGTACTAAATGTGAGGGGCTCCCCACTATGAGTGCTCTCGAAAACAGATACAACTAATAAAAAAGAATGGAGGCTTCATATTCAACATATTGCGAATGAAGGTTCCCTTGTACATTGATTGGTGGAATAAACAAATATAATTGCCTTACTTTTCTCTCCAAAACAAACAAGTTGGTTGGAAGTGATTGACCACCTCATAAACATATTTGTTGTGTGTGAACAATAAATAATGTATAAAAACATTTTTGTCAAATTATAGCAAATTCAATCTCTTCAATAAATCTAATAAAACACATGAAACTTGAAGTTGTCTATAGAAATATGCAAGATTTAATTCTCTATTAAATATAAAACGAATGAAACTTGAACCTTTAACACCCACCTAAGCAAGAAAAAATCTAAGAAGTACAATCCTCTATTTTTAAAAATAACTGATTCGGAAAGGGCTCAATGTGCTTGATTTTCAAATACTCGTAGGTTTGACAAAAATATACTCAGTTGGTACGTTACATCATTAGGTGTGTATATTTTGTGCATTGTGACCTATTTTGAGAATAATTTAGGACAAAAATTCTCTGGTTTCCAAGTTGATTAGATATATAACTATGAGTGGCTCTTACTAATCCTTGAAACTTGGTGGGTATAAAAGCAGAAGGTATTCAAAAAAACATTTACATAGTTTCTGAAACATTTCTTAGCGAGAGTAACATAATTAGTAACATCTAGTTCATGTTACATTTTTTATGTGGCACAAAAGTTAATAAAGAGAGAGGTGGTAGTGATAACATGGTATTTTATGGTATCACAACACATATATCTAATTGTTTTATGATAAATAGATCTAGTACATAATTTTAAATTAGGATTGCATGCTATAATAAATAAAAATCTCTATAAGTTTCAACATCTACGATAAAACTCACCATAGAGATAATAACATAGCTTAGTGTCACTCATGATACTAGTCTTTAGTACCCCCAATGTGAGGTGCTCCGCACTGTGAGTGTCCACCTAGAAAAAAGAAGGATGACTTCATATTCGGCCTATTGTGACTAAAGGTTCCCTTGTACATCGATTGGTGGAATAAACAAAAACAGTTGTCTTATTTTTTTCCCAAACAGACGAGTTGAACCCACTTGTTAATTATCCCAAATTTAATAAATGGATCTACCAAATTTTGCCATGCCTGTACTATGTAGAGTATGGTCCTAACAAATACAATTCCACATTACAAGCCACAACTAACATGTTAGCCTAACATATGCGTCCAACTAGCTAGTTTGAGGTAAACAATAAATTAGATAAAAGTTTATCATAGATTGGGCATGTCAGTTAAATCAGATTAATAACTATCACAAGGTAGAAAAAACTTACTCCCTCCTATCCTAAAAAAATGTCGGATGGTACACTTTGCAAAAAAAACCCTCGAAACTTCCTTAGGATCAACCCGCACTCCAGCTAATGAACTGATTGGGGATGGCAACTCTCTCGCGCTTGTGGAGGTCTGGGCGTTGCTGGCTCCAGCTAGGCACAGTGGCGCGGGACGCACGTGCGCAGACATGAATATTCCGCAGACTTGGCCGGGGCGGTCCAAAAGCTGATGATACGCAAATGGCTTTTTCCTAATTTAGAAGGACTTAATTATAAGAAGTTACCAATATTAGCTATCCGACACTTTTTAAGTATTAGAGGGAGTAACAAATAAATGATCCCCTATATTTTGCGAAAAAATAGAAAATACACAAAATAAATTTTAACTCTGGGTCTGCTGCAAAATTCCAGGCTATACGCCTACTGGTAATCCTAGACGTACGGAAGAATTGTGTTACGGAAACATTACGGATTAACGTGGCCTGCCTTGATTGGTTCGAATTTGATCCTCTGCTGAAAATCCGGGCCAGGCTCAAGATTTCCACCACTGCTTTATGAGTCTGTAAAACTTTTCTGAGTCTGTAAAACTTTTCTGTAATAGATTTTTGTAGGTGTACCATTACTCATACGCCTACTACGAAGAGATTTTGCATGTTCAAGTTGTCATACTTTGATACCCTACCCACACTACCACCCCTTCCCTCATCGCACTCTGTTGTGCTAAAATATCTGCGTTACTCCTACCCCTCTGCTTCCAAAGAGGAGGAAGCGTTAAAGGTGGCTATGTCTGTTTCTGTCGTTAATATTCGTCAAAAGACATCTTTGCCCACTTTCCGCTAAGGCTCTTGAAAAGGAGATCACCGCCCTCATCATAGAGATAGATGCTAAGGCCGACAAGGAAGAGAAAGGCAAGGCGTTGAGTAGGACGAGGACAACGGTTCTCCTTGGATAACCTCGTCAGGTAGATGGCATGCGACCTACACCTTGACTGGCAAGTTGATTCCCTCTAGAGGAATACACGAGATGGCTCAATCGATCATTGGAGAGAAATAATTAGTGTGATATGGTATCTTTCAATTTGAATTTGGAGCATTGAAATTATGAATTTGAAATATTTGGATTGTATGATGTTAAATTGTGAAAAGTATGGTTTGAGTTGGTGTGAATTTTGAGTTGAAATAGAGTTTATATGTACACGCATATAGGGAAGAGAAAAATAGATTTAGAGGTTACAACTACATATTTGGGATCTGAAAAACCAAATAGGTTGAGGATACTCAGGTGAGGTCCGAGAAATTCGCTCGTGATAGGATGCAACCTATGGTCAGTAGGGATGCACCAATGTGACCCTACCACTAGTCTATTGCCTAGTTCTCTTTGTTCAGAAAATACGCGGATGATGATCCACAATGCCACTTCTCTATAGTTGTGTGGGTTTAATTTTAATGGGACGTAAATTTATTCTTTTGCAAAGTAATACCCCTCTATCTCAATTACACTCAGCCTTAACTTTGGTTAGAGTCAAACTTTATAAAGTTTTACCAAATATATAAGGAAAAAAACATCAACATCTAAAGTACCAAATGCATACATAATGAAATATATTTCATGATGAATTTAAAGATTATAAATTTTGATTTAACCAAGCTAAGACATAGGGTAACTTGTTTTTCGAGGTAAATCATAAGGTAACTTCACTTGAGATATGGGGAGTAACTGCTAATGGATCGAAACTCAACGCGGTTTGGTGCTTTGGGATAACAGGGAGGCAGTTTCCACAATTCCGGAGTGGACAATATTTGCACGAAAAATGTGGCTGGTTTCATGGACTCGGTTTTCTTTTCGAGAGAATGCTGACAATATGTTGATGAAGAAACAACAAACACGCAAGATGGACGAATCCTTACCTAGGAGTAGAATACCCATCACACTCTGCCATATTATTTTGGCACCGTTAGCTAAAGAAGAACGTATGGTACATGTGCACATAGACAAAGGATGTATTTATCCTAGTGTACCAGCTCAGCTGGTTGCATATATACATTAACAAGGAATTGGGAGAATGCTAGCTAGTACACACAAAAGCGTGCGAAATCCCCAGCAGCCCATATGGGAAATTCCGCTACTAGAGTATATAAGTAGAGTTGATGTTGTCTGGTTGAACTGCTAGCAGCTCCGTTATTAGTTAAATTAGAGCGTCATGTTGTTGCCATCGATGAAGCAACAACGCAGCGAAACTAGTGGCCGATCAGGACGACAGCCAGGTCGATCGATCGATAACTTGTCAGTCATGCTATGGTTGCATTTTCAATCCCTGTTAATTCTTTTTAAAAATCGATAGCTTCTCTGCAAGTGCTACCCGTTCTAGCTAGCTTGTTGGTTTCCTTGAAGCCTTATCTGCAGCAAGTGGCTGCTTGTCACTTGGTCAGAACTTAGACTTGCTTCATTCGGACGAATGAGGAGCTAGAAGGTTGATGACAGCTACGCGCTGCACGTCGGCAACAAGTCAGCGGATCGGACACGTCGGATTACCAAAAAGTCCAAAACTCCACACCACACCGTACGCACGGCTGGGTGCAACGACCGCGAGCGTATATATCCCATTCGTCGGTTCCGTGATAAGTCGACTGCCTTCTCCCTCCCTCTCTCTATCTCTCTCGCTAGGTCAGATCTCCCATGCAGTTTTCCATTCTCCAACTTGCTATTTAGACCATAGCAACGTCAACTGTTGAGGCGCATTATTGCATTATATATATGCTGAAAATGGACGAGTACGTCTCGTGCAGCTGTACGTGTCGGTCCATCTTTCCCTCGTCGAAAAATTAACGTCCACATGAATGAATCTTCATTGCTGTCGCGGAATCAGATTACATTGCGCGGTCTCAGCGTTACCAATATCGGTATATCATATACTCCTATGTGTGAGTTCAAGTATAATTAAGTTGCTTGGAAGGATGAGTGTTGATTGCACGTACGCATCTCAGCTCTGGAGGGACGACCGTGTCTTGTCAAACGCACAAGGGGCTCCTTTTCCTCAATGTGTGATGTCAAACCATCTAACTCTTTAGCTCTATCTTGGTGTACCAAGGCAACTTTGCCACGTGGCACGAGAAAAACAAGAGCTACCATCCATCGTACACTTCAAGATCTAACGGCTCCTAATAATGTGTTCGCTCCGCGGGACTAAGATTTTAACTCGTTGGTTCCCTACAATTTAAAATGAAAAGTGGTGCTACCAGTTACAAACTCTTAGTTATATCTTAAGGTCGCGAGCTTTCCGATTGTAAATTATTATGGAACATTGGTCCATCATCCAACAATTATTCGTGATATTTGTGGCTATGTAGCAATTCATGCATGTCTGCATATCTACATGCAATGTGGGTGCTTCTCCGTCTAGCTCATCTCCCCCACTATCATTGTGGGGTTTGGTTCTCGGCTACCTCTGTGACAGGTGGAAGCCGCAGCGGCGAAGCCATAGTGTTGTTCTACGTTGTTTTGCGTAGGTCGTTTTGGTAACATAACCATCAAATCATCTGGTGGGCAAAGTCGGGGACGACATTTGTGTTGGCGATGTATTGGTTTTGTCCACTTTTCTCTTACAAACTGGTCGATTCTTTTTCCTGGAACTGAATTAGTCCTGGTCTACTAAAAATATATTTACATGCATGGCTTTCTCATTTTTCGTGATCTAACCGTGACTATCAATTGAACAAATAATATATGAGAAATATGACATGAAAATTATATGCTGACGTTTTATTTGGAGGCAAATTTTATACTCCAATGTTTATATCATGCAGTAAAAGTTGTGACCCCCAAGGCTGAAACGTTCATTGAGTGGAACACAAGTACAACTGAGATTAAACGACACATGTTCCGCTGTTCGGGATTATGGGTAGGATGGCTGAGATTAAACAATAGAACGATAACTTTTGGGGGTTTACACTATTTTGAAGCTTGGGGCTATATGGAAGCAGAAGCCAAAAATTTTATTGATCAAATTACTGGTCAAAGTTGAATCTCAACTGCTAGTTAACAGAAACCAAGAGAGTGATATTTAGGCTGTTAACTTTTGGTAACATTTAGTCACTGCATGTGGGCCCCACATACAAGTGACTCAAAGTCACATGATTTTGGGCTGCCAAAGTCAGCCAATGTCCTATGGGATAGTACTTTAGGGCTGCTAAAGTGAGCCAATCCGTGGCTAGCTCTGGCTGTAAGGTATAGCTATTGTCCTATTTGATACTATGATAGTACAAAGTCTTCGCCCGACAATGTGTTTAGCCTCGGTGAAGCAGTAATAATCACTTAAAGTCAGAGAAAGAGATTCGTGCTATGCGCTGCCCTCAAGCAGCCAATTAGCAATGCCGACGACCATCGCCTCTAGTCCTTAGCTGGAGCACCTCCTTTGGTTCTCCGGCCGCCTATATAAACCCGCAAGTGTACAAGCCATGGTACGGCACATAGTACGGACACCAACTCAGCTAGCAACCTAGTACGGTTTTCATCCGTACGCAGAGATAAGCAAAGCCTAAAGCAAAGTCGCCGGCCGGCGAGCGAGATGGCGGGTGGCGTGACGTCGCACGGCGCGTTCCAGGGGGAGAACCCGCTGGATTACGCGCTGCCGCTGGTCATCTTGCAGATCTGCCTCGTCATCGTCGTCACCAGGGGCCTCGCCTACCTCCTCCGCCCGCTCCGCCAGCCCCGGGTCATCGCCGAGATCATTGTAAGTAACAAAGCACACATCCATCACGCATGGTGCCGATCCCGTACTCTATGTTAGATCTTATATCCGTTTATGCGACATTTGTGAGGATTAAGGATCAAAATGTTCATAGGGGTGGGTGTATGCGCGTGTATGTGATCGTCTGCGTTTGTACTGTGTTTTTTTTAAAAAAGTTTATTATTCTAAGTACTTTCTCGTCTCACGAAACTTGTCCGAGATTTCTCAAAATTTTAATGGATCTAGATGCTATTTAATTTTTAGATACATCTAAATTCAAAAAAAAAAATGCCAGAAAAGGTTCATGGGATGGAGGAAGTACCATTGTTTGGCAGAATCTCACACAAATATCACCAAATTTCATACTAATCATTCAAATTTCATCTTAGTATAAATGGAGTTTACTACTCCCTCCAATCCATATTGAATGTCCAATCCATATTGAGTGTCCCTGATTAATTTAGTATGATTTTATTCTAAACGAGTGATATTTATTATGATGGGAGGGAGTATGTAATACTTGGGCTTACATAACATTTACAAACTCGTTGAGATGGTGAGTATCTAAGTTGCATCTTGAGCTTACATGCAACTTATAAAAGCTTTGCTAATTATATATGTTCTTCACCAACAATGGTTTGACTTAGGTGTTGACTTAGGATTGCATGGATTGCATGGCCAAATGAATGACGTATGCTGAATTGCTGATGCAGGGAGGAATCCTGTTGGGCCCGTCGGCGCTTGGCCGGAGCACCAAGTTCCTGAACACCGTGTTCCCGGCGCGGAGCATGACGGTGCTGGACACGCTGGCCAACATCGGCCTCCTCTTCTTCCTCTTCCTCGTTGGCCTCGAGCTCGACCTCAACGCCATTCGCCGCACCGGCAAGAAAGCCCTCGCCATCTCCCTCTCCGGCATCGCCGTACCCTTCGTCATCGGCATCGGCACCTCCTTCGCCTTCCGCGCCTCCATACCCGGCCTGGAGGACTCCCCGCAGGCGCCGTTCCTCGTCTTCATGGGCGTCGCGCTCTCCATCACCGCATTCCCCGTTCTCGCGCGCATCCTCACCGAGCTCAAGCTCCTCACCACCGACCTGGGCCGAATGGCCATGTCGGCGGCGGCGGTCGACGACGTCACGGCCTGGATCCTTCTAGCGCTCGCCATCGCGCTTTCCGGAACAAGATCGCCCATCATTTCTCTCTGGGTACTTCTCACCGCCGTTGGCTTCGTCGTCGCCGTGTTCGTCCTCCTCCGCCCGGTGCTCGTGTGGATATCACGTCGGTCTCCAGACGGCGAGCCTGTCAAGGAGGTCTACATCGTCGCCACGCTCGCCATCGTCCTCGCATCTAGCTTTGTCACAGACGTGATCGGCATCCACGCCCTATTCGGCGCGTTCATCGTCGGCATCGTGGTCCCAAAGGACGGGCAGTTCGCCAGCGTGCTAATCGAGAAGGTGGAGGAGCTCATCTCCGGCCTCTTCCTCCCGCTCTACTTCGTCTCAAGTGGGCTCAAGACCAACGTGGCCACCATCAGTGGAGCCAAGTCGTGGGGCCTCCTCGTGCTCGTCATCCTCAACGCCTGCGTCGGCAAGATCGGCGGCGCCGTGGCCACGTGCCTCCTCGTCAAGATCCCGTTCCGGGAGGCCATCACAATCGGCTTCCTGATGAACACCAAGGGGCTCGTGGAGCTCGTCGTGCTCAATATCGGCAGGGACCGCAAGGTGCTCAACGACGAGGCGTTCGCGATCATGGTGCTCATGGCACTCTTCACAACATTCATCACCACGCCCATCGTCATGGCCATCTACAAGCCGGCACGACCGTCCTCGTCGACGCCGTACAAGCGCCGCTCAATCGCCGGGGACGACGGCGACCTGCGCGTGCTCGCGTGCTTCCACGGCTACCGCAACATACCCACGCTGCTCAACCTCGTCGAGCTCTCGCGCGGCACAGGCGGACGGCACCGCCTCGTCGTGTACGCCATGCACCTAATCGAGCTCTCCGAGCGGTCGTCGGCCATCTCCATGGTGCACCGCACGCGCCGCAACGCCATGCCGTTCTTCAACAGCAGCAAGACGTCGTCGACGACGGAGGTGGCGTTCGAGGCGTTCCAGCAGCTGAGCACGGTGAGGGTGCGCCCCATGACGGCTATCTCCGACCTTGATACCATACACCGTGACATCATCGACAGCGCCTCCAACAAGCGCGCCGCCGTCGTCATCGTGCCGTACCACAAGACGCTCCAGCACGACGGCACCTTCCACTCGCTCGGCTCGGGGTACCACGCCGTCAACAAACGCGTGCTTCGGGAGGCGCCGTGCTCCGTCGCCATTCTCGTCGATCGTGGGCTCGGAGGCCACTCCCAGGTCGCCGCCCAGAACGTGGCCTTCTCCGTCGCCATGCTCTTCTTCGGTGGGCCCGACGACCGGGAGGCTCTGGCCTACGCGGCACGCATGGCCGAGCATCCAGGAATCACAGTCACCGTCTCACGCTTCCAGCCCAACCGCCCTGCTGTAGCGGAGGAGGACGCTGCCGCCGACGAGGCGGCAGTCGAGGCGTTCAAGGCCAGGGTCGCTGGCGCGGGAGCGGAAGACGACGGGTCCGTTCGGTTTGAGGAGAGGGAGGCGCGGAGCAGGGAGGAGGTGGTGGAGGCCATCGTGTTGCTGTCCAAGTGCAACGTGTTCGTGGTTGGGAGGATGCCGCCGACGGCGCCCCTGGCGGAGCATGCCGACGAGCTGGGGCCCGTGGGGAGCTACCTTGCGTCGCCGGAGTTCAAGACGTCTGCGTCGGTGCTGGTCATCAAGAGGTACGACCCGGCGACGAACCCAAAGAGCAGGAGGTTCGACCCGAAGGCGAGGCCACCGGTGGCGACCGACGAGGACACGATCGATGAGGAGGTGGGTGGTGGCGGCGCTGCGGTGGTGCCGGTGCCGTGTTCGCCGTCGCCGAGCGAACTCGCATGAGTGATGAGTCGATCCATCGTCGACTCGGCCGGCCAGTACGTGTCTAAAACACTACAGAGAAGAGCAGGCCAAGCAGGTACGAGTGTGATGCACAAAGTATGAACCAGTTAGCACTTCAGTATCAGTACGAGTTTGTATATATTTCATGTGTTGCCTCTTAAATGTGCAAATGGAGAATTGTGTTACAATTTTAATTGCATTGCATGATATACTTTTGTGATTGATGTTTTTCCCATGTCCTCTTCGCCTGCAAATATTTTTATGTTTTTCTATTTCAAGCCCTAAGAGACCGAGAATTATTTATTTATTTATTTCTAAGTCCAATCAACAAGAGCTAATTTCTAATCGACTAATTCTGAGTGTCAATACTGTTTCCGGGTGCCATAGAGCCTAAATTTTCAAAATATGGAAAATATATACTTCTATTTGTGTCAAAAAAGCAAATGTCTTTCTCCACACACATATCTATTGTTTCGTTAAACAATACAATGCATAAATTTGTAGCCTTAAAGAACAAATGAGAACCAACCTGTGGTTGGGTAGTTAGGAGCTAGAGTGTATGTGGGTATGTATAAGCATCTATGTCATGTTTCGCGAAAAGTAACTCTATTTGATCCACAAATTTGTCTTTTTTCTTGACGCACATGGCTGAAAATACATATTGATGATTATTTTTAGTACCTTTGTTCCTTTATATAAAACATTTTGTCAAACTAAATTGCCTTGAAAAAATGTCTTATAAAAGGAGGCGGTAGCTACGTATATGACTTTTTAAAGAAAATTGTGAGGGTACAAAATACTTTTTTCTTTAAGAAGGGCTCCATCTAGCGTAGGCTCCATTTTTGACTTATCTCACATATACTACTTACTACGCGTCACTCATATAGACATATTGCATATACCTTTCTTGTATATTGGATGAGCACACAAGGTTCTTCAGCTTCCTATTCTCTGGACCAACGGGTCCATGTCCTCTAAACGTTTAGAAGTCTCTTACATAATTAAATTTAGGCATAAGTGCACGGCAGAGAGGGGCGCACGGCAGAGGGAGGCTCACGGAGCCTTTGTCGTGTGAGGTTGCACGGCAAAGGACCGAGCCTTTGCCGTGTGAGGGTGCACGACAAAGGATCCTAACGGGACCCACAAGTGGCGCCGTCTCGCCCGCGGCGGCATCAACTGCTTTTCTGTACTATGAAGGGAAGCAAGGTACACGACAAAGACTTTGCCGTGTATTTTCGTCGATGCGCACGGCAAAGCATCGTTTGCCGGCCCGATTGTTGCCGTGCGATCTTTGCCGTGTAACCTTGCACTACAAAATCTTTGTTGTGCAATTTTGAGGCTTTGCCGTGCACAAAGCAGCGATTTCCTGTAGTGAAATGATGGTAGTGATATCAGGCCACGTCTGTTGTACTGCCCTGGTAATAATGAAACCAACTTGGCAACTAGCTAGGTGTTGGTTGGTTGGGAAACGTCATGTATGATGCAAACGAACGTATCATTGCACCATTTCAAGGAAGACTTGTATTTATATGTACAAAATTGCTAGTTTGCTACGATGATAAGCTGTGAATACCTAAAGTGTGGACTCCTTCCACCTCCCCAATATATTTGTGCACTTATTGCTCCCCTCTTTAGATAAATATATATGATTGTGCATCAATTATTCCGTTGTTTACTGATTACTATCTGTTTGAAAGTTCAGAGACAAACCTAGGAAATAACTAACTAAACAAACAAACAAGCAATAGATGTGTTTATCTATAACTTCATTCCGA
The DNA here is from genome assembly GCA_030979885.1 of Lolium multiflorum. Lineage (NCBI taxonomy): Eukaryota > Viridiplantae > Streptophyta > Magnoliopsida > Poales > Poaceae > Lolium > Lolium multiflorum. The sequence goes on along the minus strand of CM061751.1, from coordinate 28,027,977 downwards.
TGCATCTCATCCTTATGATGCATACAATAGAGTAACATAATTATAATGATAAGATCATATATCCTTATGGAAAGTTGGTATATTTGGGTTCTACTTTGTTTTATTGAGAATAAATAAGCATAGATATGCGAAGTATATAACAATTTAGATTTTGTTGCGTTTGTAGAAATAAAATGGTAGTTTTTCCCTAGGCTGTAGTTTGTAAACAATAATTACTTGGTTTCCCATAAATTAAAATCTGTAGTTTGTAAACAATAATTACTTGGTTTCCCATAAATTAAAATCAGAGGACGCCCTCTTTCACATAGAAAAAACAAGAAAAATGGTAGGAAGTATACCTTTTAACAGTGCATTTTTGTGTGCCATTTTGTATGTTCGGCGGCGTGCTGAACATTAGGAACTAGATATCATTGAGACTCCTATAAATTCAGGGAAATTCAAATAAACGGTGGAAAGTTCTTTTTTTATGCAACCAGGTGTCAATCTATGAGGCCAACGCGAATCTCCATTACCCCAAACCCTAAACCGAGCACATTGTTGTGTACTTCTCCCCCGATTTACCGATAATATGTATTCAGCATGAGAATATATAGGCCCATTTAGTACTTTAACAGCTCGCACATTTTTAAATTTCACCGTCTAAAAGAAAACAAAGGTAACGAAGTTGACCGCTCCTTAAGATCATCCGCATAGCTACTTTATGAAAAGGACAATTATTTTTCTATTTACTGATACCGATTTACATGGTCGGAGTAGAAAAAGAAGTAAACAATGGATGTGCTTATCCATTACCCGAGTCCAATGCATCTCATCCATATGGTGCAGATATAATAACCTATCATCATGAGTAATGAGGTATCCTTATGGAACAACTGGCATACAGGAGTTTGACTTTGTATTATCACAATTATGGAAGTAATGAGAATAAACATGTGTCGATGGTAGAGATATATATGGTTGGAAAATCGATATCCTGTGTGTATGAAAAAAATGGCAGTGAAAAAACGGTGAATGTGTGTGTGCATGTTTATGTGTTTGTTATGGGCCACTGTTTCGTGTATACTTACTCTGTTTGGAAATGTTAGGTATTGAAGTATTTTATTTGGTTCACACACTTTAGTTTCTATCTAGTCTATTTTTAGTATGTAGGTTCACTCATTTTAGGTTGTATCTGGTCTATTTTATAAACACCTAAAACATCTTACATTTTTAAACGGCGGGAGTAGGAAAGAAATACATGCATGTGTGATTGCTTTTTTTTATGTTTATGGTCGAGTTTATTTGTGAGAAGGTGCTGAGTACCGACAACTAGAAATCAGTGGGATCCTATAAAATTGAGGAAAAAATTGCAAACATTTTTAAGCTTGACCGTCAACAAGAAAAGGTAATAGCAAAGTACAGTGGTCCTTAAGCTGGGCTACCTAGATCTTTTAACAAATGTAAAAGTACACTTATATATGTAGCGGGTGGCAGGAATCGTCCTGCGCCGGAATTAGAATTATAATGAGGCTACGAATGAAACGGGTTCCACGTTACGATTTTGCGCGGACGACGTTTGTGGATCGAAGCGGCGCCAGTGCTAAAGTAGTAGCTAGCAGTACAATGTCAACTATGTGTAGGATCATCAGACGCTATCAGCTTTGATAAACAACGTCAACTCTCTAGGGACGCATTATTGGCCTAGAATATTCACAAACGCTGATCCAATTATCAATCCATTTCTTTTTTTGTCTGTTGACTCCGAGCGGGAGCGCGGGTGACTTACGCGTGGAAACGCAGCTGGGCGTATAGCAGCACAGTATCGAGACGACCGCAGCTTCATCCCAGCCGTATGTTTGTAGGCTGACAGCTGGGAGTATCTTAGGATGGGAATAGGCCGACCTGAATCTGGGTTGACCCATTTCGAAAATATGCGGTGGGCTCGCCGGCTCTATGGGTATTCGAGGCCAACCCAAATTCAGCCAGATTATACATTTATTATCCCAATACATAGTATAGTTATTCCCTCTGATTCATATTACCTTGATTCATATTACCTGATTCTAATATGGATGGAGTATTAGGATGAGATGGATACCAAGCGCGGCGGCAAGCTGGCCGACGAGCGGGTCGGTGAGAAGGACACGCCACGCAGCCATGGATTAGATAATATCACATACAAGGGCTTTAGGGTCGGTCGGTGAGCAGGACGATCCAATGGGGCAGTTGGTGTCGGCCCCATCGATCGAAATTTTGTTCGGTGCCAAACCATGCAGCCCATTGGCCTCGAGATTTTGGGCGGGGTCAATGACCTGACGGGTCAACCCGGCCCATTCCGATCCTGACTTGTATCCCACACTTTCTAGTTGTTGGCGTTCATGCTAACGAATCAGGTGCGTGCGGATGGTAATAGTTGAATAAAGCCTCAACTTCTACTTGTTAAGGCTCAATTCGTTAAGCTCATGCTCGTTAAGCACGCTAAGAATAATTACCTAAAATTATTTTATTTAAAAAATAACCAAAATTATTAGTTGGATTTCTCGTTAGGTGGTCACGGACTGTCATGAGCTCCTCTTTAATTTAAGCTCGTTAAGGAAAATAGGTTGGCTGAGCGTCTTAATTGTGCTAGCAAAGCAAAAGCAAGCTATACACTGTGCAGCGTCGGCGTGTGGAGCCTGGTTTCCCCGCTCTATATCTACCGTGAGCAGGGCATCCACAAGCCCACCACCACCACCACCACCGTGCGGAAGTGCATGTCCGGCGGCATCTCGCTGGAGTCATCACCGCGGACGGTGCTCGAGCCCAGCCGTGGCTGCCGGCTTCGTGGAGGAGAAGAAAGCGCAATTAAATCCCACTCCGCGATACTTCCGCCTTGTAATGACACGAGAAGGTAAGGACCTAGGCAGTAATAAAAACATATAAAAATACGACCGCTTTCCGTAAAAATCCCATGGCCAAACGACAAGGAAGGGCACAGAAAGGGAAATAAACAACCCGGGGGACCTACTTGCAAGAACACGGATCGGGAACATACTCCATGCCGCCATTCCGGTCTATTTCGACTTATTTATTTCGGATTAGCAAGTTGTTGTAACAAAAATTTCTCATCTCGCAACCTAGTGCACCAATTTGCATCATGAAGTGCAAGTTGTTGTACTCAGCATGTAATTAGGTTTATCAATAGTGTATCCACGGAGCAATATGGTATAGGTTGGCGTATGTGGCCAAACATCCTGGCTGGTCATCGGGATTTGGGTAGAAATGCAGAGGCTGTGTACACAAGCGATTCCTGGTGCAGCACGGCTGACGTGGCGCCAGCCAGTGGATCCTGGCTGGGTGGCTGTCCCCACGCTATATATACCCGGGCGCAGGGCATCCGCAAGCCCACCACCACCGAGCGACACATTTAAACCCCGGGTTGGTCGAGCGAGGCGGCGAGCGAAAATCTTGAGAGAAATCTATAGAGGAGGGGAATGGCGGCGACGGTGTGCCCGGCGCCGATGCAGGCGACGTCGCACGGCGCGTTCCAGGGCGACAACCCGCTCGACTACTCGCTGCCGCTCGCCATCCTGCAGATCTGCCTCGTCGTCGTCGTCACGCGCGCCCTCGCCTACGCCCTCCGCCCGCTACGCCAGCCGCGCGTCATCGCCGAGATCATCGTAAGTTTGCCCTTCGCCTCCTCCTGTTCGGCCGCTAGCCTCTCCGTTTTGTCGTCATTAATTTTGCTGCGCCGCCGGCCGGCCGGTTCCTCGAATGGCCGGACGGCTAGGTTAATTACTGCTAGATCGATAGTTGGGGTTTACTAGTTAGTTTTGCCCCAAGGCCGTTGTGAATTCCGCGTCGCCGCCGTTGGCCGGGGACGAGGAAGGCGGCCACCGGCCAGCGAATTTCGGCTACTCCTCCCTCGATCCAGGCGACGTGCGAGCACGCACGAGTCTTCCGAACTCTGGGAATCAAATCAAATCAAACTCGGGAGTCCACTGGGAGAGATGGGAAACACGTTGTTGGACTTCTGGTCGATTTGGACTTGACTCGTCTCAAAAGTTGGGGACAGATCGACGGGGACGGGGACGACAAACCACGCCTTTCGCTAGGTCGTTCGTCCTCCGTCCGTTGCTGTCCTCTTCCTCTCATCGATCCCCTTTCTGCATCTTAGTCCTGACAAAGACGGCTTCCCATCCCAGTTGCGAGAAATTCATTAATTTGGACTGGATTCTGTGGGGCTGCTCTACTGAACCGACTTTACTAGTACTGCGAATTTTCTGTCTTCTTGCTTAGCTACCTGCTGGCTTGACTACTGTTAGTCAGGCAACGTCAATCACCTCTTCCACGAGTTAGTACAGTTAATTGCTTGTTCTTGGTTTGGGCATATACTCCTACAGCTAAAGCTTCCTAGGAAAACAATAATCCTAACAGAAAATTGTTACTGCATCACAACGGACGTGTTCAGAGGAAAATGCGAAAGAACCGTAACAAAAAATAATTACTGCTTCTCAAATATCAGAGCAACTTAAGGTTGACGATGATCTCTTTGTTGGTGACAAGAAAAAAAACCTATTCCTCACGATCATTGTTGGTACGAATTAAAAGAAAATAAAAGTGCAAATTAGTACTGTTTCTGCCGCGAAATGTAAGCCTGTTTAGAAAGCTAAATTAGCTTTCTGAAAAGGCTTATATTTCCAAACAGGGGTTGTGTGCAATATTGAATACTGCCCCAAATTAGATACTACCGATTTATCAATATATTTCCGTCCACGTGTGGAGACATTTCAAGGCAGACATATCGGATCCCGACTCCCTTGGGAGAGGGTGGGCTCAGATAATACCTGCTGCAGTCAGATCGATCGATCGAGCCGACCACTGTCACCTTAACTTATTCTAGAAACCCTGCTGTACACAGTTGTCGGGAGAGATCAGAGTTGTTCGCTAGCTAGCGTAGCCACAAGGAATAAGATTTCTCAGCATCTCATACACATTTGTTAAGTCCTGAATCCTATAACGATAGATCATCGTCTCTTCAGGACTACTCTATGCTCCACAAAGATGTGTGAATCTCCGATCACAACTGTATATGATTCTTTTTCCGCTGTGTAAGATCGATCGGCGTACTAGTGCTTACGATTTTCAGTTCAGAGGCTACAGCTGGCTGTAGCTATCTAGACACTGTACCGAGATTGACAAAAAGCAAATCATCAAAATTCTAGTAAAAAAGTTCTTAAGTCAATGGTCCGTGTGTGTGTGATGATGATGTTGTGTAATTAAACAACCCGCAAGTCAATGCCAGTCTGTGTTCATGTCCTTTGCATGGCCATTTCTATCAGCTAGCTCACCCTGCACTCCTCTGCACGTACGTTCAGACACACGATTTGCCTCTGTATTTTTTGAGCAGTTTAGCGGCGGGTTAGTTCACTTAGAATTGGTCAATGAAATGAACATGGACAGGCATGTACCCTTTGTTCACAGCTCAGTTAACTTGCTTCTGTTTGCTGCCTTGGTCAAAGACAAGGCCTAAAACTAAGGATATCTACGTACAGTAAGAAATGTGGAACAAGTGAGGTCCTTTTATTAAGTGCATTATTGACAGAAAGATGCTCCTCCTGGCTGCTGCTGTGCAAAGCAGCTACTCCTACCATCCATTGACTTGCAGCCCTTGCTTAAGCAAGAGAAAGTACTGCCAAGTCCCAACTAGTTGTAGCAAACTAGCTAACTCTTGGAGGAAGTAGCTTGTAACAGCTGCCCATTGTTACTAGCTTAGATAGGACTAGTTCGTATCCCTCACCCTCTTTTTCAAACAGCTTGTAATATTGTCCTTTGCTTGCTAGTCAGAATCTACTTTTGAGTTTTGACATTTCACAAGATGGCACACACACTCACACGATCACGCAGGAAGTACAATCAACTACTGTCAGCTTACACATTCAGGATGTAGCATCTAACAAGTGTCGGCTCGTATTAGCTTATTAGCTAGCAATACTAATTAATATGCCTTGCCATGCTTTTAAAAAATCTTGCAATTTTATCGATCGAGCGGCAAGCTTGATAGGCAACCAACCTACAAACAGCTTGTAATTTTGTCCTTGCTTGCTAAGATCAGAATGGGTGTTTGAGTTTTGACATTTCACCGGATGACACACACACTAGCTGCTATTAGGGACATATTTTGTATCACTGTTTTTTCTTACTAGAAACTGAATATTATGACCGCATATGACTTTGGACACTGCTCACATAATTACGAATCTGATTGTATCTTGTATATTATCTCTTGAAAAGTGAATAAACATGCAATTAAATAAATATTCCCAGTGCATGGAAATGGATGGAATGATGGTTTGGTTAGTTGACAGAAATTAACGACAATGCATGGTTGATCGATGCAGGGAGGTGTTCTGCTGGGCCCGTCGGCACTGGGCCGGAGCACTAAGTTCCTGCACGCCGTGTTCCCGGCCAAGAGCCTGCCGGTGCTGGACACGCTGGCCAACCTTGGTCTGCTCTTCTTCCTCTTCCTCGTTGGCCTCGAGCTCGACATTGCCGCCATCCGCCGCACGGGCAAGAAGGCGTTGGCGATCGCGCTCGCTGGCATCTCGCTGCCATTCGCACTCGGCATCGGCACCTCCTTCGCCTTCCGCGCAACCATCGTCAAGGGTGCCCCGCAGGCGCCGTTCCTTGTCTTCATGGGCGTCGCGCTCTCTATCACTGCCTTCCCGGTGCTGGCCCGCATCCTCGCCGAGCTGAAGCTCCTCACCACCGATCTCGGCCGTATGGCCATGTCGGCAGCAGCGGTGAATGACGTCGCCGCCTGGATCCTGCTGGCGCTCGCTGTTGCCCTCTCTGGAGAAGGCTCACCGATTATCTCGCTCTGGGTGCTCCTCACTGGCGTCGGCTTTGTCATCGCCATTATCGTTTTCCTCCGGCCGTTGCTGGCATGGATGGCGAACCGGTCCCCGGACGGCGAGCCGGTCAAGGAGGTGTACATCTGCGCCACACTCGCCCTTGTCCTCGCTGCTAGCTTCGCCACCGACGCCATCGGCATCCATGCGCTATTCGGCGCGTTCATGGTCGGCATCGTCGTCCCCAAGGACGGGCCCTTTGCCGGCGTGCTCATCGAGAAGGTGGAGGACCTCATCTCGGGCCTCTTCCTCCCACTCTACTTCGTGTCCAGCGGCCTCAAGACAAACGTGGCCACCATCAGTGGAGCAAAATCATGGGGGTTGCTGGTGCTAGTCATCACCAACGCCTGCATCGGCAAGATCGGTGGCACGGTGATTGCCTCGCTGGTGGTGAAGATCCCGATGAGGGAGGCGGTCACGCTGGGGTTCCTGATGAACACCAAGGGCCTCGTGGAGCTGATCGTCCTCAACATCGGCAGGGACCGCAAGGTGCTCAACGACGAATCCTTCGCCATCATGGTTCTCATGGCGCTCTTCACCACCTTCATCACGACGCCCATCGTCATGGCCATCTACAAGCCAGCGCGGCCGTCAGTGCCGTACAAGCGCCGCACCGTGGAGGGCTCCCCATCCGATGCCGACAGTGAGCTCCGAGTGCTCGCTTGCTTCCACAGCAACCGCAACGTCCCGACGCTGCTGAACCTGGTCGAGTCATCGCGGGGCACGAGCCGGCGTCGCCTGGCCATGTACGCCATGCACCTGGTGGAGCTCTCGGAGCGTTCTTCGGCCATATCCATGGTGCACCGCACGCGGCGCAACGCCATGCCCTTCTTCAACAGCGGGGACAAGGATGGGCAGATGGTGGTGGCCTTCGAGGCGTTCCAGCAGCTGAGCACCGTAAGGGTGAAGCCCATGACGGCCATCTCCGACCTCGAGACCATCCACCGGGACGTCATCGACAGCGCCGCCGAGAAACGTGCGGCCATCGTGATCATGCCGTACCACAAGATGCTCCAGCAGGACGGCACGTTCCACTCGTTGGGCTCCCAGTACCACGCCGTCAACAAGCGCGTGCTCCGCGGCGCCCCTTGCTCCGTCGCCATCCTCGTCGACCGAGGCCTCGGCGGCCACTCTCAGGTCGCCGCCAAGAATGTGGCTTTCTCCGTCTCCATGCTTTTCTTCGGCGGACCCGACGACCGCGAGGCGCTGGCGTACGCCACCCGCATGGCCGAGCATCCCGGCGTCTCCGTGACACTGACACGGTTCAGGCCTAGCCGTGTGCAGCCCGACGAAGAGTCTAGCGCGGCCGACGAGGCGACGGTGGAATCGTTCAAGGCCAAGGTCGGCGCCGTGAAGGACGGATCAGTGAGGTTTGATGACGTGGAGGTGTCCGGCAAGGAAGATGTGCTGGAGGCCATCAACTCCTTGTCCAAGTGCAACATGTTCGTGGTGGGGCGGACGCCGCCGGCGGAGTCTTTGGTGGATAGGCCCGAGGAGCTGGGCCCAGTGGGGAGCTACCTGGCGTCGCCGGAGTTCAAGACTTCTGCGTCGGTGCTGGTGATCAAGAGGTACGACCCGGCGACGAACCCGGCTAGCAAGAGGTTCGATCCCAGGGCGAGGCCGCCTGTGGCGACTGAGGTGGAGGACGATGACGAAGAGTTGGGCGGTGGAGGCGGCAGCGCCTCCGTCGTGCCCGTGCAGTGGACGCCGACGCACGACGCCGCCTAAGTGAGCTTGCGATCGATTAGCTTGGGCAGAGGTCGTTCTCCTACTCGTACTGCAGTTGCGGCGCTTAACAACGTGAAGTGTATGTAATTGATGTTGTAGTTGTACTGCAGGTCCGCAGCCTTGGATTTGTCCTCACTCTCTCTAGTGGAGTGTGTGTGTAATTGTGTATTGATGCCATGATGCCGGAAGTCAGATTTATCCTCGCCTGAGTCTTGATGTGCATGGCTTTGCGGGGGAGACTCCAGAGACACAATTGGGTCAACCGAAATGTGAAAGAAAGACTTGACATAATCGGCGTTTTGAGCATTCTCGTGTAAAGACACATGGTAATCAACAACGTTACCCTACTAGAAAACAGCTAATCAGTGGCGCATCACTATTGGCCAGTGGTGCGCCATTGGTAGTCCATGTACCAATGGCGCACCTCGTGGTATGCCACTGTTAGCTCATAGGGGTACGCCATTGCTACATATAACGGTGCGCCACTGCTGTCTAGGGGAGGTACACCATTGCTAACTATTGTGGTGCTAACTATTGTGGTGCACCACTGTTGATCAAAAGGGGTCCGCTATTGCTACATATCAGGGTGCACCACTGCTGACTCGAAGATGAGCGCCATTGGTACTAACATGGGTGCGACACTGTCAGACTTTAGAGCATCTCCAGCCGCGTTCCCCAAAGCGTCCCTCAAACGGTGCCGGATCGAGCGTTTGGGGGACGTGTTTCGTTTGTGCCGCGTTTGGGGACGTCGTTCCCCAGCCGTGTCCCCCAAACAAATTTTTAGATATTTAAAACTTGAGTGAATTCATTCAAACTTGATATATATTACATAGATTTGAACGAAATTCGATGAAATTTAAACTAAACCCTAATCTAGTAGTACTTACGACGGCTAGAGGCGTTGTAGTACTGGTGGAAGTTGTGCATGTCGTCGGTGACGACTTCCTTCTTGACGCGCTCGTTGGGCTCGTCCTTCACCATGCCGCTTGGCCCAGCCTCGCCATCGTCGGTGAGGTCCACGAGCGCCTTCCCGGTGTCGCGGATGGACATGGCGATCACCACCCCGAGGTCGCCCTTCCAGGCGTCCTTGTCGTTCAGCGACGCCAAGCACACCGCTAGCAAGATGTCGGGGGGTACCCAAGAGGAAACGCCGCAGTACCCAACCGGTATGATGAAGCCGATTCCGGGTTGGAAAGAACCGGATATCACCGTAATCCTTTGGGAGAGCGAGTTGGAGAAAGATGCCTGCCGGAGCGAGATGCACGGCACAGACTGGACAGAGTATACTTGTCCGAGATGATTGAATCTGAGGGTCCACCGGGTCCAAAGTGTTTTGGCCCCCGGATCATGAGGGAAGAACCGCCGGTGCGTAACTTTCAGTTGCCCCGGGACACGAGAACATACGATGGCAGCACCAAGCCGGAAGATTGGCTCGCTGATTATGTAACAGCGGTGTATGTCGCTGGAGGAGGAGGAACCGCAGCTGGCGGAGGAAACCGGCGCTGGGCGGCAAGATTCATACCGCCAGTCCTAGTTGGACTGGCACACATTTGGCTAAACAATATGCCAGCCGGGAGCATAAATGGGTGGCTCGATTTTGAAGAAGCATTCGTGAGCAACTTCACCAGTACATACCGGAGACCAAACAGGCCGCAGCAGCTCGCCATGTGCCAGCAGCGCGAGAATGAAACAGACCGGGAATACTTGACTCGGTGTAGTTCAACAAGAAACTCCTGCGAGGGCGTGATAGAAGCACATGCCATCAGTTGGTTCTGTAATGGGTGCCGGAGAGGTTCACCGTTATGGCAAAAGTTACAAAGAAACATGCCAACCACTCTAGGCGAAATGATCCGGGTGGCAGATAGCTATGCACTGGGAGATCTAATGCAGCCGGAAATTGCGGGTGATCCATTACCAAGGATACCACTGCGCCAAGATCAATACCGGAACAACCACCATAACAAAAGAAGGGAAGATTTTCCGGATAGAAGATACCAAATGCAGCAAGTAGCCGAAGCGCAAGATAACTCAGGAGCTGGCGGGAGCCAAAGGCAAAAAACCAGAAGTCAGCCGTGGGCTGGCCAGAAGAAGCAGTGGGTGGAGAAAAAACCTTGGCATGACCAGCCAAAGTATACCATGGAATCCGCAATGGAGTAGCCGTGCTGGTGGCACACTCCTAACCCCGCGAAGCCGGCAAATTACTTGACAAAAGATTGCTCCTAGACCAAGCACTTGATGACAAGAGCCACGATGAAAGATGCTAGAGACCAAGGTTTTGATGCGTTGGCACCACCGCCACCGTTAACCAAGGCAAACGCGCAGCCGGTTTTCGTACAACAAAACAAGCCGCAGCAGCGAGAAGGAGTTCATCAAGTGGTGCAAGGAAACAACAATCATGCCCCGCCCCCACACCGCAAGGCCGGAATGTTTACCATGATCCGAATGTATGCTGTGTGGTCTTCGTGACCGAACCAAGAGACCGGCAAAGTATGCATCGCCGCTCCATGGAAGTGAACGCCGTCATACCGGCAGTATCGAAATACATGTTGTGGTCAGAACAAGAGATCACTTGGTCATTCAAGGATCATCCAAAGGGGATGCCTAATCCGGGCTGATATGCTCTGGTGGTAGACCCGATCATGCACGGAGCAACATCGCGAGTTCGGTTCAGCAAAGTGTTGGTGGATAACGGCAGTAGCATCAACATCATGTACCGGCACACCATGCACACGCTTGGCATAACCGAAAACATGCTGGAGCCAAGCCGCACGACGTTCCACACCATAGTTCCGGGATTGTCCTGCTCGCCAATGGGAAAGGTCCGGGTTGATGAGCTGTTCGGTGGCCGAGATAATTGCCGTGTCGAGAACATTCTGTTTGAGGTTGTCGGTCTGGACAGCCCTTACCATGCACTGCTTGGGAGACCGGCATTGGCTAAGTTCATTGCATTAACTCATACATTGTGTCTGAAGATGAAGATGCCGGCACCTAACGGTCCCTTAACCATGGTGGGAAACTATAAGGTCTCGCTCGAAACCGCTTCAGCCGGATCGAACTTGGCCGAATCGCTGGTCATAGCGGAGGAAAAAAGAAGGATGCAAACTGCTTTCGGGCTGGCTCTAGCTGAACTTAGCGGCAATGAGCAGCCCCCTTGGTGGAGCGGTTTTTAAACCAGCAAAGGAAACAAAAGACATCATGCTGGATCCGGCTTAACCAGAGCGCACCGTTCATATCGGTGCCGGCCTGAGTGAAGCATAGGAAAGCGCGCTCGTCAACTTCCTCCGTGAGAATCGGAACATCTTCGCCTGGTCTACTGATGACTTGGTGGGTGTGCCGAGGGAGTTGGCTGAGCACTCTCTGAATGTCCGGAAGGACACAAAGTCAGTGAAGCAACCTTTACGCCGGTTCGCTGAAGACAGGAGGAATATTATCGGAGAGGAAGTAACCAAACTGCTGGTATCCGGCTTCATCGTTTCAGTCCTGCATACCGAGTGGCTGGCAAAGTGCTGGAGAAGAAAGAAGAAGACCAAAAGCACCCAAGGCTTGGCGCATGTGCATTGACTACACGCACTTGAACAAGGCCTATCCCAAAGACTGTTCCCATTACGGATTGATCGGTGATCATTTCCTTGCTGGATGTGGTGTTTTGGATGCTTACTCGCTTCCACCAGATTCCCCTGAAAAGGAAGATCAAATAAAAACTGCTTTCATTACCCCGCACGGGGCTTATTGCTATGTCACTATGCCCTGTGGTTTGAGAAATGTCGGCGCAACATACCAGCGCTGTATGGAAAAATGCCTCCATGATCAAATCGGTAAAAAATTTCAAGTTTATGTCGACGATGTCGTGATAAAAACTAAAGTAAAAGATACCTTGATCGATGATCTGAGGCAAACATTTGATAACCTAAAAAGGTTCCGGATGAAACTCAACCCGGCAAAATGTACCTTTGGAGTACCGGCCGGAAAACTTCTCGGTTTCTTAGTATCGAGCCACGGCATAGAAGTTAATCCGGTTAAGATACGAGCCATCGAAAGGATGGAGCACCCACAATGTCTCAATGACGTGCAAAAGTTCACCGGATGCTTGCCATCCTGAAGACGGTTTGTAAGCCGGTTGGGAGAAAAAGCCTTACCCTTGTATGCGCTGATGAAAAGATCGGATACTTTCATCTGGACCTCACAGGCAGATGCAGCATTCAAGGAGCTGAAAAAGACGTTGGCCACCACGCCCATTCTAGCATCTCCCTTGGAAAAAGAGCCCATGATGCTTTACATAGCAGCAACAAACCGGGTCGTAAGTGCCGTGGTTGTGGTCTAAAGAGGAGAGGAAGGTAAAACTGTGCAGAGGCCGGTATACTACCTGAGCGAAGTGCTCTCCCTCTCAAAACAAAATTACCCACACTACCAGAAAATGATTTATGGCGTGTTCATGGCCGCCACAAAGCTCAAGCATTACTTCGAGGAACACCCGATGACGGTGGTATGCAAGGCTCCTATCTTGGAGATCATCGGCAACAAAGATGCAAGCGGCAGAATCACAAAATGGGCAATCCAATTATCACCATACGTGCCGCAGTACAAAAGAAGAGATGCGATTAAGTCGCAGGCACTGGAGGATTTCCTGGTAGATTGGGCCGAGATGCAATACAAGCCGCCACTACCGGAAACATGATACTGGAGGATGCACTTTGATGGATCAAAACTCAAGGAAGGACTTGGAGCCGGGGTGGTGCTCACCTCACCAAAAGGAGACAACCTGAGGTATGTCCTGCAAATACACTTCAGGACGTCAAACAATGTCGTTGAATAGGCTTTAGTCCACGAGCTCAAGGTCGCAAAAGAAGTCAGAGTGCGTCGGATCATATGTTACGGTGATTCAGATCTTGTGGTACAGCAGTGTTCTAGAGATTGGGACGCAAAAGATGCGAACATGGCATCGTACCGGTTCTATGTGCAACAAATCGCCGAATTCTTTGAAAGATGCGAGTTTCACCATGTGTCGCGGGCGGAAAATGACACTGACACTTTGTCCAAGCTAGGCTCATCCAGTCAAGAAATACCTGCCGAAGTAGCGCTGTCCCACCTAAGGAAGCCGTCGATCAAACCGAGTCCGGAATCTGAATCAATTTTTGTGCCGGAGTCGCACATTGTCCTGATGGACATTGACAACCCAAACCCGGGGACTGCTCCCTCTGGCTCGGGGACTGATGCATCTAACCCGGGGACTTCAGGGTTGAAGCCGGAAGAATCTATGCCGGTGGATTGCATGGAGATTGATGTGCCAGTCTGCGTGGTTCGAGAAGCACCAACCTGGGTAAAACCTATTATGGAATTCCTAGTCAACGGTTATGTGCCAGCTGATGAAGCCGAATCAAGAAGAGTTCAAAGGAGGTCCAAAGCGTACACCATCATCAATGGGGAGATGTACAGGAGAAGCGTAACAGGAGTTTTGCAGCGCTGTGTGGAGCCGGAAGAAGGAAGAGAGATGCTCCGAGAAATCCACCAAGGGGAATGTGGGCACCATGCCTCATCAAGGGCATTGGTGGCAAAAGTGTTCCGACATGGGTTCTACTAGCCCATGGCTTTGGAAGACGCTGAGGGCTTGGTCCGGAAGTGCAATGGATGCCAGAGGTACAGCAAGGAAAATCATACCCCAGCCTCTGGCTTAAAAACAATACAGATAACTTGGCCCTTTGCTGTTTGGTGCCTGGACATGGTCGGACCATTCCGGCCGTCAAGAGGACAAATGTCGCACATCCTGGTCATGGTGGACAAGTTTACCAAATGGGTGGAAGTTAAACCAATCCGAAAATGTGATGGGCACACAGCCGTAAAGTTTTTGAAAGACATCATCTTGCGGTATGGTTACCCGCACAACATTATCACAGATAGCGGAACAAACTTTGCTCAAGGAGATTTCAAATGGTTATTTGAAGATAAGAATATCCGGTTGGATGTGTCCTCAGTGGCACACCCACAAGCAAATGGGCAAGTGGGAAGGACAAACACACTGGTGCTGTCCGGTATAAAACCATGGGTTATCGAGCCACTCGAAAAAATGCTAGGATGTTGGCTTGATGAATTGCCATCTTTGTTGTGGAGTCTAAGGACGACACCAAACCGATAAACCGGTTATACACCATTTTTATGGTATATGGAGCAGAAGCGGTCATACCAACCGACATTCTCCATGACTCACCACGAGTTCAACTCTATACAGAGGAAGCGGTCAAAGAGGCCAGAGAAAATGATGTCGATTTGCTCGAGGAACAAAGAGAGCTGGCATTCGGCCATATACCAACAAAACCTCAGACGCTATCATAGCCGGAAGGTAAATCCAAGGGTATTCCAAGAAGGAACCTGGTGTTACGTCTAGTGCAGCGCACTGAAGGACGACACAAACTTTCACCCCCATGGGAGGGACCTTTCATTGTGAGCAAGGCTCTGCACAACGATGCCTATTACCTGATAGACGCATAGGATGCCAAGAAAGGAAAGAAGGACATGTCAGGAGAAGAGACCAAACGCCCATGGAACATAGCTCTACTTCGCCCTTTCTATTCTTGAACATGTAATGTAAGGGGTTCCTTTTTGTACCTTATTTGATATCAATAAACACGCCGACACCTCGAATGTATCTCGGGGACTGCCTTTACCGGAATCGAATGCAGTGTGTTTATTTTTTCTGTATACCGGTTTGTTTGTTGGAGATTCTCCTTTCCGGTTTAGTAGTGTGCTTAACCTAAAGATGAGTCTACGACTTAGCTGCTGTCCGCAACCCAGCTTTATGGCAAGCAAGACAAACCGGAAGGATTTGAGCACATGAAAAACAAGAAAGTAACCGAAAACAAACATTCCGGAAGAAAGTTTAACTGACCCGTTATACCGGTTTTTGTGAAACATTTCGAGTTTTTTCTCTAAGTTCGAGAAAGTGTCCGCTTGGCAAAAGAACTTTGGGCCTCATACGTCAAACACCCAAAAGAGGTAGACAGAGCCAAAGCAAAAGAACCAAGCATGCACTAGATTGAGCTCGGGAATGAATCCGGATTCTACCACAAATTAAAAAGAGCTTAAACCGAAAAGGTTTCGGGCAAACCAAACTTAACAAGTTTCAGCATAACAAGATTAAAGAGGTTCAAACATCTCAAACCTAGCAAACTAATCAGTTTAACGCACCGAAAAGACTTAACTTTATCTTACATCTTACCACTCGGCATACCGGGGGATTTCACGGATTGTTTATGATGAGACATGACCCAAGTTTTTCACTCATAAAGCGGAGATGATCTCTCCGGAGCTTGCTCAGTTGCGACGGGTTAATTGTTGCCAGCAGCGGCTTCTTCAGGGGCGTTTTCCTCAGCTTCTTCTTCTGCTTCGCCATCTTTGGCTTCTTCTTCGTCATCAGTAAGTTCATCTTCAATATCAGCGGGCGGAGGAATGAAGGTGCTGGTAGAGGCATAGCACGCAATGCGGTAAGCCCAGTCGCGACGCGCAGTAGCCTTCGCTGGATCAGTGTTAGTGGGAGCATCACCGCACATGGTGTTAAGGGTGCTCAGATCCAGCGACTCATACCACGAGCAAACAAACCACAACGCCATATCAGCTCCAGCCCACGCAGTAGAATGCCGCCACTCGCTCAGCTGCTTGCCGGCGTCCAGAAGCCGGTCGGCAATGGAGCTGACGTTGTCCGGAACAGGCTCTTCAGATCAAAGGCACTTGAAGGCCTTGATAGCGGCGTTCGGCAGCTGGGCAAGATGCCAGTTGACGATCTTCATGTGCGTGATGCGGGAGAAGAGAGCGGTAAGATAGTCCTATGTGGTCCAGGGGGCTGGCGTCAGAAGCTGAATTCTCGACCCGGACCTTAGCAACGGCCGCTTCGGCACGTACCTGAGAATCCGGGAAAATTTATGTGGAAAGATCAAAAGAGGCCGGTGCAAGAACAAACCGGTAAGAGAGAAAGCTAGTAAGCAAAGGCAAGAACACCTACTCCGGGCTTTATCATCCACGTCCTTGATCAGCTGGCCAATCGAGGCTTGGACCAACGAGAGTTCGTTGTTTCGCTCCTGCTCCAGCTTCCGCAGCTTCCTCTCCTCCTCAAGCTCTTGGCGCAACTGCTCCTGGGCGTCAGCAAGTTGCTTCTTGGCCTCTTCAACCTTGGCTTCGCCGGCAGAGATGGCCTCCTTCAGCGCCCCAGCGTGCTGCAGCCCGGCCAGGACCAGTTGCTCCTTGAGGTTGGCGGTTTCATTTCGCTGGGCCTGCAGGTCACGCTGGTGCTAGAGGGACAGCTTTTTTTCCTTTTCGGCTGAAATCCGAAATGGATGGAGTTAGTAGGATAAGATAACAAGGGAAAAAACAAACCGACAGATCCGGCTTACCTTTAAGTGCAGCAACTTGGCTGACGAGGTCGTCGAGAGAAGCTTCCGGCAGAGCAGTTGCACAAAAGAAACCTTTTAATAACGTTCATCAAAGGAAAAACCGGTACAAAAGAAGCCGGTCACCTCAAACAAACCTTGGCACCGGCTGTGGGTAAGCTGAAGCGCGGCAAAGGCCTCGGTGAGGTCACGGTGCTCCCACAGCAGATTTTCAAAGATTTTTTTGCGTGAGTCCAACACGTGCTGCAAAAGTTAAAAGAAACTGTGAGGGATGCCGGTTTTTTGGCAAGTTTTGCGCTAAGTACTGCGTGCTTAACCCGAAACTCGGGGACTATGTATGCCGGTTTTTGAGCAGTTTCGCGCTAAGTACTACGTGCTTAACCCGAAACTCGGGGACTATGAGGATATATCTATAAGATCTAAGTTGAAAACAATCCAATATGAGGATGAAATTCGAATCCGGAAGAAAAGCTTACCAGCACATTGTTGTTAACATCGTGCCAGTCGTTGTCAAACTCGCGAACGCTGCGCTTAAGCCGGTGCATGTGTTGCACCGTGCTCCGGAGGCCCTGGACGTCCACTGCCGGCTTCCCGTCCTTGCCCAGCCCAAGGGTAGCTTCAGTCATATCGGAGAGGTTCCAATCATCAACATACCTTTGAAGTGAGCCCAGGTTTGCCTTGCCACGATTCAGTTCGACGATCCGGCCCAGTTGTGCTGAGACCTTCTCGCTGGTGGCGATCGCAGCGCGCCCGGCATGCAAAGTAAGGGCCTGGGAGCCGGTGGGCTGAGCCGACGCAGCTTGGACAGCGCCAGAGAGCTGCTCCGCAGTGATGTTTGCGCTCTTCCGGGAGAACTTCTTGCTGGAAGGAGCAGGAGGAGGCTTGTTTGCAGATGCCGGCGGTGGCGCAGCTGTGCCCTTGGCCGAGGAAGGTGGTTTCGATGGTATAGAAGAAGAAGTCTTGGTGGGGGAAGAAGTTGGTACTTTACTTGTTTTCTCAAGGACGGGAGGAACCAAAGGTTCCGACCACCCGGTTTGTTCTAGAGCAGGTCTATAAAATGAAAGAAAATGGAAGTTAGCCGCAGAAAGTACCAAGAATGAAGGTGTAAACCGGAAAGGTGCATTAAGAAAATTTACCCGGAGGAGATCGGAATGGTGTTTTTCTTTTTCTTCTTCTTCGGAGGCCCGGAACTTAAGATCTTCTGGCGCTTGGAAGCTGGCGCGCTGCTTGAACCAGCTTCGGGTGCGGGAGCCTTCCGAGCCCGAGAGACCGGAGGATACCCAACCTCAGTAGCAAGCGGAGTGACATGCTCCAGCACCTGACGATCCCAATCAGCTAAAACCGACATAGCAGAGAAAGCATAAGATAAGGGAAGCAGATCAAATACCTCAAGTATTATGCAACCATCGTCCTCGCTACCGGAAGCGTCGGCCCGAGCCCTCGAAGGGCGAGAAGCAGGAGTTTTATCGGAACGTTTGGTATGCGTGGAGCCCATCTCGTGTGTGTTTTCGATCTTGAAAGGATATGGGTCCTCGTCGTCCTCGTGAATGCGTCCGGGAGTTTAAGATTCCGGCTCCTCGACAGTGATGCGAGCAAAGTTCTGCAATACAAGGAATAAACAAGTTAGAGAACAGTTTTCAACATTCCGGAAACAATACTCCGGAAGCCCCAAGATCTTACTTGGGACGCTGGCGGGCGTCGGTGGCTGTGAGGCTGCAAGCCCCACTTCCAGTCGACCGGCATCTTTGTTTTACAAATCTGTTTGGCCTTGGCGACCACATCAGATTTGCTGAGCAGGAAAGTTGTGATCCTCGTGGGATCAAACCGCCCAGTCATTTGGCACATTTTATGGGCGCGGCGCTGCAAGGGGACGACCCGGCGCGAGACAAAGGCGTGCACGATATCATCGGCGCAGATGTTGGTGCTGTTGTTGAGCGTCTTGATAAACTGGATAATCCGGTCTGTTTCATCGTGGCTGTTCTTGGGGCTGAATCGCCAGTTGGTTCTGGCGGGTGCGCTAGGGAGTTATGCCGGAAGGTTGATCAAGTCAGAAGGCCCGGAATTCCTAACGTAGAAGAAATTCTCTTGCCACGCTCGGCAAGAATCTAAACCGGTGAATTTATAATAGGGGCTCCCCTGGCGGGGCGTGAGTATGCACGCCCCGCACTGCACTACTGGTTTGGGGATTGGGAGTTGTGGATCCTGAATCGAATTGATCCGGAGGTTGTAGAAGCGAGCAAAGGTTTCGATGGTAGGCAGGAGGCCGACGAAACCTTCTATGAAGGATATGAAGGAAGAAAGATAAAAAACAGCGTTGCCGGGGAGATGGTGGGGCTGAAGCTCGTAGAAGTCAAGAAAGCGTCGGAAGAAGTCTGAGGCCGGAAGACCGAACCCGCGCTCAAAATGGGCGGTAAAAACTACCACTTCGCCTGGATTGGGCGCAGGCTCAAGCTCACCGTCCGGAATCCGGCAAAATACCTCTTCCGGTATCCTCCGGGACCGGTACAGCCAGTCGATCTCCACTTCGCTCACGTTAGAGCCCTTCCAGGCGCCGCGCGTGTAAGACGCGGGGTCTGGGCCGGCATCTTGATCCGGTCCACCAGCTTCTTCCCCCAGCCCGTCGATTTCTTCTTGCAGCATGCCGGCTTCTTGATCTACGGCATCTTCTTCGCCTAAAGAAATCTCGGGCTCCTCGCTAACCCGTGAGGCACCGGAAAGATCTAACTCGGATCCCTCTGATGCCATTGTGCAAAGGTACCAGAGCTACCTAACAACAAGATTCTGAACTTCTACTCGATTCGCGAAGATCTAGACACAAGAGAAAAAGAGAGAAAAAAGGGGGTAAATAAATCTACCGCACCTATGTTGCACAAAGAATGCAGAGAACAAAAAAGAAGTGGATCAAGGCACACTAACCTTAAACGGGCGGCGGAAGTTCCCCGCGGCAACAGTGCTGAGGTTCACCTGGGGAGAGAGCTTCGGTGGCGAGTAGCGGCGTGGGAGCTCGAGAAGCAGTGTGCGTCAGAGAGAAGAGAGGGTGGCGAAAGCAAGCTATATTACTATGTGGTATTTTGCGCCACTCCAAGTAAATACTTCATGTGCTACCTTTAAATAATTTAAACTATATTACTCCTTATTTGTGTCAATGTTTTATAGCTCATGAGGAAGTATGTGGTGTTTTATCTTTCAATCTTGTTGGGCGGACTTTCACCAATGGACTAGTGGCACATCCGCTTATCCAATAATTTTGCAATAAGAGCTGGCAACGGGGTTCCCAGCCCCAATTAATAACTTTTATTAATAATTATCTTCACATGTTTTGCCCTGATTTATCAGTAAGCAACTTAATTTTGCAATAGACACTCCTCCATGGTATGAGAAATGTTGGAAGGCACCCGAGGATTCGGTTAGCCATGGCTTGTGAAAGCAAAGGTTGGGGGGAGTCATCCATAATAAAACTAAAATACATGTGTAAACAAAAGAGAAGGGGGATGATCTACCTTGCTGGTAGAGATGACGTCCTCCATGGGAGCCGCTCTTGGAAGGTCTGTTTGGCAAGGGGTTAGAGTGCCCACTACCATTCGTTGACAACAACAAACACCACTCAAAATTTTACTTTTATGCTCTTTATATGATTGCAAAACTTGAAAAGCTCTAGCACATGATTTAATCCCTGCTTCCCTCTCGAAGGGCCTATCTTTTACTCTTATGTTGAGTCAGTAAACCTATTTCCCTCTATCTCAAGCAAGCAATTGAGTTGTTGTGAACCAACCATTTATGCTATGATTTAGTTAATCATGTCTTTTATGCTTTCTTGTTTAGTACAAATTTTATCTGAATGAATATGGCTTTGAAAGTTATCAATGATTATGAGGAGATTGTTATGATTAAGGATGAGAGCCCTGCCATCTAAATTCTGATATGAAAGCTTTGTTTAGAAGATAAATACAATCCGTTAATAGTTCTCTGAGCAAGAACAAAGTTTGCCATAACCGTTTATGATTTCCTATGCACCTCTATTTGTGTTTTCTCTTTACTTATTTCAAGTTGAGTTATATGAGGAGGATGTTTACTAGAATATCTTGTGTGAATCAATATGATGCTTCTCGTCCGTATTTTATTTATTGACTCTTCACTCCATAAACATGTGGTCTTGTTTATTGAGCTCGTTTCGCTTGGGGACAAGCGAGGTCTAAGCTTGGGAGTTGATACGTCCATTTTGCATCACTATTTTATATCATAATCTGTTATTCATTGATATATTTCATATTTAGAGATGATACTTATGTTAGTTCACCTCTTTTGCATGTTTCATGATTATTGGAGAATTATTCACCGGAGTCAGGATTCTGCTGGAAAAAGCACCGTCAGGACACCATATTTCGGAAGATCAACAACGGAATTTATATGAAAAATCCTATTTTCCAGACGAGAGCCGGAAGGAGGAGGAGCCGGAGGCCGCCATGGGGCCCCCCATAGGCCGGCGCGGGCCCCGCGCGCGCCGCCATGTGGGGAGGGGCCCACACCCTCGGCCTCCTCTCCTTCGCGTACATCTTCGTCCGAAAACCTAAGGCACGGGGAGTTACGGAGAATAGACAGAGCCGCCTCTGCGGGGCGGAGAAACACCAGAGAGAAAAGAGCTCTCCGGCGGGCAGGATTCCGCAGGGGAAATTCCCTCCCGGAGGGGGAAATCGACGCCATCGCCATCGTCATCGAGCTGGACACCATTGGGATCATCATCATCATCATCTTCACCATCTACACCGCCATCTCCACCCCTGCATCTCGTCACCGCTGTAACATCTAGGGTTGAATCTTGATTGTTTGATAGGGGAAACTTTCCCGGTATCAATTACTACTTGTTATTGATGCTATTGAGTGAAACCATTGAACCAAGGTTTATTTTCAGATTGTTATTCATCATCATATCACCTCTTATTATGTTCCATATGATGTCTCGTGAGTAGTTCGTTTAGTTCTTGAGGACATGGATGAAGTCTAATTGTTAGTAGTGAACTATGTTGAGTAATATTTAATGGTTTGATATTTAAGTTGTGGTGTTATTCTTCTAGTGGTGTCATGTGAACGTCGACTACATGATACTTCACCTTTATGGGCCTAGGGGAGTACATCTTGTATTCGTTTGCTAATTGTGGGGTTGCCGGAGTGACAGCAACCTAAACCCCCGTTAGTATATCGGTGCGGGAGGGATAGCAGGATCTCAGAGTTTAAGGCTGTGGTTAGATTTATCTTAATTACTTTCTTGTATTTGTGGATGCTTGCAAGGGGTATAATCACAAGTATGTATTAGTCCTAGGAAGGGCGGTGCATTAGCATAGGTTCACCCACACAACACTTCTCAAAACAATGAAGATTAATCAACTATATGAAGCGAAAGCACTAGACTAAAATCCCCGTGTGTCCTCAAGAACGTTTGGTCATTATAAGTAAACAAACCAGCTTGTCCTTTGTGCTAAAAGGATTGGGCCACTCGCTGCAATTATTTCTCTCGCATTTTATTTACTTGTACTTTATTTATCTGCTATATCAAAACCCCCGAAAACTTGTCTTGAGCATTTACAGTGAATTCTTCATCGAAACTGCTTGTCAACACCTTCTGCTCCTCGTTGGGTTCGACACTCTTATTTATCGAAAGTACTACGATACACCCCTATACTTGTGGGTCATCAACCTATGGACTTGGGGATGTCTGGCTAAAGTCAATGTGCCAATTCCCAAGAAGCGCAAGCTTGGACCAAAAACTGTTGATTGTGTTTTTCTGGGCTATGGTTTTCATAGCATTGGCTATAGATTCTTGGTAGTAAAGTCTGAGGTATCCGACATGCATGTTGGTACAATCATGGAGTCGAATGATGCGACTTTCTTTGAGGATATATTTCCCATGAAGGATATGCCTAGCTCATCGATTCAGGGGATGCCTAGTACATCTATCCAGGAATTCGCTACAATTCCTGAACCCACCATTCCGATAGAACACCTTGAGAATCCCGAGGAGGATAACAATCAAGTTCCTAAAAGGAGAAAGAGACAGAGGACTGCGATGTCCTTTGGTAATGATTTCATTGTGTATCTCGTGGATGACACTCCCACTTCTATTTCAGAAGCCTATGCATCTCCAGATGCTGACTACTGGAAGGAAGCTGTCCGAAGTGAGATGGATTCCATTTTGTCTAATGGGACTTGGGAAATTACTGATCGTTCTTATGGGTGCAAACCCGTAGGATGTAAATGGGTGTTTAAGAAGATGCTTAGGCCTGATGGTACAATTGAAAAGTACAAGGCACGGCTTTTGGCCAAGCGTTATACCCAAAAGGAAGGTGAAGACTTCTTTGATACTTACTCACCTGTAGCCAGATTGACTACCATTAGAGTACTACTATCACTGGCTCCCTCATACGGTCTTCTCATTCATCAAATGGACGTTAAGACAGCTTTCCTAAATGGAGAGTTGGATGAGGAAATTTATATGGACCAGCCAGATGGATTTGTAGTAAATGGTCAAGAAGGAAAGGTGTGCAAATTGTTGAAGTTTTATATGGTCTCAAGCAAGCACCTAAGCAGTGGCATGAGAAGTTCGAAAGAACTTAAACTGCTGAAGGATTTGTTGTAAATGAAGCTGATAAATGTGTGTACTATCGCCATGGTGGGGGAGAAGGAGTCATTCTTTGCTTGTACGTCGATGACATACTGATTTTCGGAACCAACCCATCATCAAGAAGACCAAGGATTTCTTATCTCGCTGTTTTGAGATGAAGGATCTTGGGGTAGTGTTACCACCCGATTTTGGCTAAATCAGGAGATGGGCCGTAAGTGAAGATGGGCTTTGAAGACTACACGTGGAGCATCTTTGAAGCGGCCTTGCGCTAAGAGTTTGGGCTTAACTGCCCGTGTATCTGTAATATAGTAGATTGTATCTTAATTTAGATTAAGAGATAGAGTCTGGCCCGTGCACGGTTAGGTGCACGCCTCAATTAGAAAGTCCCTTGGACTATAAATATGTATCTAGGGTTATCGGAAAAGGAGGACAATCATCGTTCAACCAACACAAATCAGGCGCATCGCCACCCCTTTCTTCGAGGGTTTCTCCCGGGTAAGCACCATGCTGCCTAGATCGCATCTAGCGATCTAGGCGGTATACGTTTATTCGTCTATCTTGTACTGCTCGTGCTGAAGCCTTGTTGATGGCGAGCAATACTATTTATCCTTAGGTGTCTAGGGGCTTGCATGGATGCTTTCGCGTGCATATCTGCGTGGCAATGCCGTCCCTCGACACCTAGCTGCCCTTACACCTATCTGGGTGTAAGGGCAGCATCTTGCTTGTTCGTTACTTAGTAGATCCGATCCGTTATAGTTGCTCCTTGCTCCGCAGGGATTAGTTTAATATCTGCATAGTTAGGCCTTATGCTTGGGGTCGGACGATCCGGTAGTGCGTTAGATGTTGTTACCGTCCCTGCAAGGGATGTTCCGGGAATCAACGTTATGTTGGTTTTAGGCCTCTCGTAGGGGTAGTTTGCATCATCTTCCGTAGCTGCTAGGCCCGATCACACGTAGGACGTTCCGGTTATGCGGTGAAAACCCTAAACTGTCGTGGATCGTTTTAGCTTTGTTCGATCAAGCAGGATCCCCATGCCATTGTAAATCCAACGTGAAACATGGGGCGATCGGCTCCTTGAGCGATCCACAGGGAAACCTGATGAGCCGATAGGGCTCGTATTTAATGTTTACGTGTCTACCATGCAGGAACAATCGAAGCACTCTAACACCTTGCTGATCGGGTCTAGGTCGGGTGGCACGCCCTAGCAACCGCCGGACGTGGTGGAAGATTTGCGGGACGACGCGAGTGGGGGTCCACTAAGCGGCCCTGGGAGCTTCCGGCTCTTCGTGTTGCTTAGCCATTGCCCGTCGGTGGGTTTTGGAGGGTAACAGTAGCTGATGTAATCTTAAACATCAAGCTGTTGAAGGATGACAATGGTGGGATTACACTGCTTCAATCTCACTATGTGGAAAAGATCTTGAGTCATTTTGGGTATAGCGATTGCAAGTCTTGTCCAACGCCTTATGATCCTAGTGTGTGCTGCTTAGAAATAATAAAACGACTGCTAGAGATCAACTGAGACATTCTCAGATTATTGGCTCGCTTATGTATTTGGCTAGCGCTACGAGGCCTGACATCACCTTTGCTGTGAGCAAACTTAGCCGATTTGTCTCAAATCCTGGCGATGATCACTGGCATGCTCTTGAAAGAGTGAGGCACTATCTAATAGGCACTGCGAGTTATGGCATTCACTATACTGGGTATCCGAGGGTACTAGAGGGTTATAGTGACTCAAACTGGTTTTCTGATGCTGATGAGATTAGGGCCACTAGTGGATATGTATTTACACTTGGTGGTGGCGCTGTTTCTTGGAAGTCTTGCAAGCAGACCATCTTAACGAGGTCAACAATGGAAGCAGAACTCACATCATTAGACACAACCACTGTTGAAGCACATTGGCTTCATGAACTCTTGATGAACTTACGCGTGGTTGAGAAACAATTACCCGCTATCCCAATGAACTGTGATAATCAAACTATGATCATCAAGGTTAAAAGTTCTAAGATAATATGAAGTCATCAAGGCATGTGAAGAGGAGATTAAAATCTGTCAGAAAAATGATAAACTCCGGAATTATTGCATTGGATTATATCCATACGTCTAGAAATTTGGCAGACCCCTTCACAAAGGGTCTATCACGTAACGTGATAGATAATGCATCAAAGGAGATGGGTATGAGACCCACCGTTTAAGTTGTCCATGGTGGTAACCCATTCTATGTGATCGGAGATCCCGTGAATTAGAACTGGGAGACAAGCTGTATGTCAACTGAGAGGAAAGTAGCCTTACTCCTTGTATGATACCACTCCATAAAAGATGCAATACTTTCCTAATCTGCACGGTAGGCTGATTTATCTTAATGTGTTCTAAGTGGCCTATTTAAGCACGGATGTTGTTCTGCAGAACATCCGTTGAAGAACACACCTATATGAGTTTGGTTGTTAAAACGTCGTAACCTATGAGAGTTGAGTGCTTTCTAATAAACTCATGAAAGGCCATGGAGTATGACGCATAAGCTCCACCCACGGGGAAGCCCTGCGACGGCCTAGTAGCGGTCAAGGCTCTTTGTGAAGCTAGATTAGCAGAAAACTTGCAGTTCAAGGCTGTTCAAGTAGCAGTCTAGTGTAGCATAGAGTTCTGGTGAAAGTTCAACTTAACAGTCTTCGTTATAGTACCGATATATAAAACAATGTTTTGGAACCAAAGGCAAACTTTATGTGCCTCTAGGATCCGGTGGGGGATTGTTGGAATTTTGGCCCATATTGAGTCAGCACAATAAATATTCCATAAATTCCTAATAAATCCTAGAGGCCCACTTGGCCCATTCATGCATGGCAGGGGTGGGACAAAAGTTTAGTCCCACATTTCTAGTTGAAGAAGACTTGGAGCAGCTTATAAGGAGAGCTCTTCGTACCATTTGTAAGATAGAAATAATAGGAGGAAATAGGATCTGACCACATGCGCGCTCCTTCTCCGACGACGCCGCCGCTCGCTCGCCTCGTCACGACACATCGCGCCACGGGTTGCGGGAATGCCTCGAGCCTCTCTCTCTCTTTCTTTTTGCCACTCATGAACGGGTATATTAACAGACGCAAGAATCTGAAACGTTTTTTTTAGTGGGTTTTGAATACGAAGGTTGTTCAGCTTTGGCTGCTGCCTGTTCGGTTCACCTTCCAGTCCCTTCGTTTCATCTCCTTGCGCGGCTTGTTCGGATCCTCTCTCTATGCCTATAAAAGAGGTCGCTCCTCTCCAGAGACACACTACGAGACACAACACCATATTCGCCTACCACTCGGTTCCATAGCTTTGCGCCGCCGCTCAAGATTCTCCATCACGTCTACTAGCGTGCACCGCTGGACGGGACAACAATCCTCCGGAACCCCGTCTCTTGTGATCCTGTACGGGAGAGAGGCGATAAGGTTTTTGGGGAGCGCTCTAGCGCGACTGCTGGTTTCGACATCGACATAGAGGCCGACGACTACTTCCCCAATGGCGACTTCTTCCCCGACATCAGCAACCTCTTCAGCGGTATGGCTCTCAACAGCGACAACGTCAATGCTGGTTCCTCTTCTGCACCGTATGTGTTCTTCTCTTCCTTTTATGAGATCATGATGCTCTTCCTTCTCCTAGCAACATGTTCAGGCTCGTTATCAGGAAACATATTGCTCTTATCAATCAGTTTAGACTTGTTGATCCTTTACTCTATGGTGATTTGCATGACTAGTTTAATCTCAAACTTTTTAGTCATGTTTTATCTATTGATTTCTTTGATTAAATCATGGGGAAATTTGCTAATATATTCAACAGTTACAAGGTCGGTCATCTAAACTACCATCACATAGAAGAGATCTACAATCACTACGAGCATCATCATGATGAAAGTGGTCTTCATCCGGTTCCTCCTCCGCTCCCTCCTCTCTCCCGCCAGATAGCACGCGTATCTGTCTTCGGCCTCCGCTCTAGTGGTGTACCCTTCATAACTGTTACCACTAAAATGGTGAACCTGTCTCCGACACTCCTCCACTTCTACACGACATACGACGTCATCTATTTATATATGCACAAGCCAATGAAACATTAGTGCACTCATAGTTCTTTGCAACGAATAAGAGCAAACTCAAATACGATCCAAGTAGTGTCAACTAAATATCATGCCGCATACTTTGTTGGTCGAAACAAATATTAACATTCAGAGACGGTGTCAGCGATGCCAGGTAGGATGCACAAGAGCTTGATATTTGTGACATCACACTAGGCTCGCTGGCATGGCCTCCGAGTGTAGTGACCAAACATTTTAATCATCGGCACTAAAATGGAAGAAAGACCAAAGTAAAAGAAGAATGCAAACTCAAATAAGAACTAAATAGTATGAACTAAATGGCATGCCTCATACATTGTTGGTTGAAACAAATATTGACATTCAGGGACGGCGTAAGTGAGCCCAGTAGGATGCACGGGAGATTGATATTTGTGCCATCACACCATGCTCACTTGCGCCGCCCCCGAGTGTAGTGACAAAACAAATATTAATCATGTCTAGGATCTTCTACATTGTGATCATGATCATGTCCGGGATCTTCTACATGGTGCTCACCTCCTTCTTTATTTCTTGAAATCCTATGGACAAATTCATAATCATATTCATCACCTTTCCACCGATAGCCATCCCTGAAACCACGCACGAGAAGGTGGTCACACACCATATCGGATTAGGGTCCATAAGGCTCGTCAGCTTGCATCTTTGACACGGACATCTTATCTCCATTTGGTTATTTTTAATCATCTCGGCCGTCGCAGATATCAAAAACCTAGCCACAATGCCTTCGCTCATCATGTGACCATGGTCTCCTGCGAGGTATAGAGAAAATGGATATTTTAGAACCAAAAGAAAATTTTGGCATGACTTTCCCTAAAAATAGGACCTATGTATATGCGTAGTATGCCCATTTTTCATCGAAACAGAAATGAATCAAAGTTTCAGCAATATATTGGCAACTCGCATTTCAAATCCCTACAAATAAAAACATGCATGCAACACCTATGTGCAAGCTTCGCATACAACACATGTGGAGGCTTCACATACAACACATGTGGAGGCTTCGCATACAACACATGCATGTGAGGCTTCACATGCATACAACACATATGTGGAGGCTTCGCATAACGTATATGCACACACACGTGTGCAAGATGATCGGGACCGGTCACATACAAAGCATATCCAACAAATTTTCACCCATCACATAAAGTTACCGATACGGCGAGACCGAGAGTGTTGGATGAGAAAGAAAGTTGAGATTAAGTAGGAGAGAGCTTCCCCTTACTTACCTATCAAGAAAATTAGTTTTAACAACTTAATTTGGGTGAATGAAGGAGTGAAAATGAGGTAGGAAGGAGGAGCAACACGACCAGATCCAGATTTGGTGGGAGGTGGTGGTGGAAGGGTGTTGGGAAAAGTGGATGACACACATGTGGGGAGGGGGAAGCACAAAATGGTCCTAGGTTAGAAGTGGCGCACCACTCACTAGTGCGCCATTGCTATGTGAGATAGCAATGGAACACCACTTAATGCGCCACTGTTAACCTGGCACCAGCTCCTCCCTGATGCCACCACATGTGCATAACTTACCAGTGGGACACCTCTACATGGTGTGCCATAGCTAGTAGTGGCGCACCACTCAATAGTGCACCACTTGTAAGGTGCTTACCTGTAAAAGTACATGGCCCACCCCTCCCCTAAACTTAGCAGTGGCGCACTGATTAGTGGTGCGCCATAGCTATGTGAGATAGTAATGGCGCACCACTAAATGGTGCGCCACTGCTAAGTTTGGGGGAGGGGTGGGATCTAGCCGACCTTTAGTGATGGCACACCTCAAAAGCAGTGCGCCACTGCTATATTTGTATCAGTGGAGCACCATGTTTTGGTGCGCCAATGCTAACTAGCAGTAGCGCACCAAAATAGGTATACACCACTGACACCATTCTTACGGCTAGGTATTTTCCTAGTAGTGTTAAGAAAAGTTTTGTTTGTTGAAAAATATTCATTTTAAAGTTCTTACAAAGAGTATCTTGTGAATAAGTTAGAAAGAATAAGGTGCAAATTATATCTTTTACATTTTTCAAACACGGTGTATCATGGCTTATGACACAATTTTGAGAATTTTAAAGAATGTTTTCTAGTTTTCATTAATTTATTGAAAAATGCGCATTTCTTGGAAATATAAAATCGAACTACAGGTGTGGGATAAATTCAAAGGGAAAATAACCAAAATGTATTCACATACACATGCAGGAATGCATGAAAGGATACATAAGTGAAGGTTAAAAAAATCATCTATGTATAAACTTGTGAGCCTGACCATTTGCACCTCGATATGAAAAAAAATCAAATAATATGTTAAAGAATCTAAGTCCTTGTCATAAAGATGCTTTGTCAAGCTTTAGTTAAAGGTGGAAGATCGGAAATTTCCTCGCTCTTCCTTACGTGCCCCCCTTCCTCCTCAGAAGACCGGGAATCCACCTCCCTGATACATTGCAAACGTATATATAATTTTTGATGATCCATGCTTGTTTTTCACCAATTGCTACTCCCTCCGTTCACTTTTATAACGTCAGGAAGAAAATTTCCGACATGCCTAAAATACTGCTTGAGTTCGATTATACCCCTGGACCCTGGCCGATGGGGATCGTCCAAGTCACAGCACATCGCTTCCTCCGTTTGCTTCTTCCCCGATCGGCCGCCCTGCAGCGCCGCTTTCTTCCCAGCACCTCCGCCAAATGCTTCCCCACCTCGCCGCCCAGCCCCCGTGCTCCTTCCTCGCTCAACTTCTCCCCGAATAGCAGCAGATCCTCAGCCCCTAGCATCTCCCGTCTGGCAACAACGACGAGAGGCGTCTTGGAATGTGTCTAGCAGACATTGTGGTAGCTTCCACACATGCTGAGGCCGGCCTTGCAGCTGTCCACCGTCCACGAAGGGCAGTGCCCCGTGCAACCTCTGTCGGCACCCATGCGTGACTGCTTCAGCGGGCTCGCAGACGCCACCACCGCGGCTGCCAACCCCGTCGACACCGGAACTACCGGGCTACCCCTCGCCATCGGATCCTTCATTACGCCGCCAAGCTCGCCAATCTCCAGATCCGGTCCGGCGGCCGGAGGAAAAAGCCCTCATCTTGAACTCGAGGAGGAAGAGGCAACAACAAGCGAGAAGAAGAGGGAGGCGGCGAAGCGCGCGAGCAAGAGGTCGGCAGAGTCGCCACCAGTGCAGGGCGGCGGCGAAGCGGGTGAGGGAGGCGGCGCCGGCGTGCGGGCGAGCGGAGTTAGTTGCGAGAGACAGGCGAGCGAGTGGGCCAAATAGGGGCAAAATTGGAAAAGGAGGATATTTCGCTAGCGTTATCGAACGTGGCCGTGGTTTCGTTCCCGGACTTACAAAAGTGAACGGATGGAGTATATGTTTTGTTTAAACTTCGTGGAACTTTTATGCATTTTCCGGAACTAACCTATTAACAAGATGCCACTGTGGCAGTTCCCTGTTTTCTGCTGTTTTGTATTTCAGAAAAGTTGTACAGGAAATATTCTCGGAATTGGACGAAACAAAAGCCAAAGTTCCTATTTTTCCCGGAGCGAAGACAGAGTCTAGAGAACAGACGGAGGAGGGCCACAGGGCGGCCACACCTACCCTAGCCGCGGCTTGGCCCTGGCCCGCGCCTAGGGGTGGTCTGGGGCCACCAGGCCTCCACCGACCTCGCCCTTCCACCTATATAAAGCTCCTGACGCAAAAACCCTAGATCGGAAGGGCGGCGGCCAGGGATACCCGAGGCGGCGGCGGCGGAACCCTAAACTAGTCTGATACCATGTAAGACGTACATGAGTTGTGGGAACTGACTCAACCCTCAAAGGGGTGGCTTATCACATATATATATATATATTGATATACAGATATACATGGTACAATACACAGGTGGGCTACAATAAAAGTCTAACAGGTTTTGTTTAACTGCTGAAGTTTAATCAAAGAAAGATGCCCTAATCAGCAAGATCAAGCAACAAGAGTACTCAATAGTCGATCGGGACAGGCTATTAATGAAAAGGAGTTGATCGATAGCTTGCGTGCAATTTACCGACCATTATCTGCAAGTGCCTAGTCAGAACTTAGACTTAATTCAGTCGGGCGAATAAGGAAAGCGAACAGAGACAATGACAGGTACGTGCACGTCGGCAACAGGTCAGACGCCACGTTGGATATCGAAAAAGTCCAACCCCACCGTACACACAGGTGTACGACGACCCGGCCAGCTCGATCGCGAGAGAGCCACTAGCCGAGAGGCAGCGTCACGTATGATGCAACGAGACCATGATAAGTCGGCGATCTTCTCTCACACAGAGGTCAGGCCTGCCAGCTATCTCTCTACACGTGAAATTCCCTTTGTAGCCCCCTCCTGGTGCAAGTGTGCAACTAGAGCAATGTACTAGGAATGTCAACTCTTCAGGTGCATTATTACATGAGTATGTTGTATACCTACAAGTAACCAAGGGACAAAAGGTCAAAAGATGCTTTGCGTATTAATCAGCCTGGATCAGCCAGGATGATCCCTTCACTTTGATAGCACAGAAGCTTCATGAGGATGTGACACGAAGCTTCACTTTTTTGTTGGTGTCTTTAGACATAAAAGTAGATTTTCATGGTATTAATAGAAGCGGAGAATTTCTTGGTGGTTGCGATCGGAGGTTTGTAATGGCGGAAACGTGAATTGATTGTGAAGAAGACTTGCAGCACATGTGTTTTTCGGCTGTTTGGTAACTTGCAACAACCATCTTCGCAAGAACCCGTGGCATCAAAGGTGAACTGCAATTTTGGTGGTGCTCCTCGGGTATCAAGTCACGATTTCTAGGGTGAAAATTTTTCATTGGTTTTACCTGGCATTGGCCTTGCTGAAAGCTTTTTTTGTGAACTCGGATTTTCTCTAGGGAGAAAATGCAAGATTTTCGATCAGGCGATGACAATGCTTGTGCGTTGTTTTCTTCTTAAACGTGTTGCTTTCGAAGAAAAAAAATTAGATGAGTTGTTATCTTCGGTGGTGGTTAGAGTTCCGTTGTTGCGAGTGTTTCATCAACGTGATGGGATCTTTGTTTTCCATTTCTCTTTTTTCTTGATTATGCATGTAATTAGTATGTTCACAATATTAATACCTTTTATCGAATAAATAGGAAACACAAAAATAGTTTAGCATGTTGGCTAAGGGGGTAAACCAGCAAATTATTGGTTTTCAATTACAACATCCAAACCAGGTAGGAGTAGGAGTACTAGATTTTGTTTCTCTCAGCTGGTTTCAGAATAAGAAGTGCGTATAGCAATACATACTCCAAGTTTTGAACGGTGCTAAAAGACTATTTTTTCGAGAGTACGTCAAAGATGTGCCATATTTTTATAGAAGATAGGGATTTGAGTACAAGAACACTACCACTTCGTGCAGGCAATGAGCGTAGAAACAACTCCACACCGACTAGTTCGAAGAGAGCAACTACCGACAAAACACACATAACAATAAAGAGCTTGTCCTAAGCTCCCTAACAAGGCTGTGTCCCGACCGGCACCGAACAACTCCGCGGATCAGTATCTCCAAAATGACTTCCCTTGTTGAGACACCATCTAAAGGAGAAGATGGCTGAAATTGGTCGGCCCCGAGAAGGCGTCGTCTTGGACTCGTCGACAATGACGTGCATTGCGCCGCTGAAGATCAATCTTGGATAGAGGCAAGCCCTCGAGGAGGGAAAACTAGAACCTCCAAACCGTGTCTCAGTGTCTCCAAACGCGATGCTCCCAACAGAATAAAGACGTCGAGGAGGCCGCCATCACGCCGATCCAACTCTGGACGTAGGCTTTCTCCTAGAGACATCAACCAACCCGGAGAGACCATGTGAAGTGTCGACGCACCTCGACGACGCCTTCAAGGAGGAAAACGACACCCACGGGCGTCGTCATTGCCAGCACTGACCGAAGACGGGCTAGACTTGTCGTCTGTAACACCGCACTCCACCCACAACGCTCGTTGGACCGGGGCAGCCGTCCAATTTGTTCACACCGTTTTGCCGCCATAGCACTTCACCATCATAGCCGTAGCTTCATGGACCTCTCGGGACCTGCATGGACAAGAGCACTCCTCGTAGCACCCACCTTACTACCACCTTCTGCGTGAGAGAGAGCTCGCCACCACTATTGTCACCTCCTGATAACATAGCAACAGACGCAGCCCTTTGGCCCAGATCAGGCCCAGATGGGCCCATATCTAGACCGCGCCGCCAGCAGCTGGCCTGCCCTTCCTGCTCATACGCGGTCTCCGCCGCCTCCAAGAGCAAGGTTCATGCATCTCTTACCTAACAAATGCATGTAACATTTTCCTACCAAATTAAATATAGACATATGTGTTTCAAAGCTTTAGATAAGGGTGGTAATGAGATAACATGACACGTCTCAACGTCTCAGGTAAAACCAACTTGGCAAGTACCTGTTCGTCGGGTGGGAGCTGGCCAGCTGGGAAGCGTCATGTATGATGCAAACAAGCTTATCATTGTACCATTACATAGACAAACTTAAAATTATCTATAAACCATTTGCTACGATGATAAGCTGTGATTCTCTAAATATATCTAGCTAATGCGTGGACTCCTTGTCTCCTCTATAGATTTGTGCACTTATTGCTCTCATCTTGCCGATAAAATTTCTATTTGTCCATCAATGATTATCCCTTTGTTTGCTGATATCGGTTTACAAGGTCAGAGTCAAACCTAGGAAAGAACTGAACAAACAAGCAATGGATGTGCTTATATATTACTTCAGTCCATCTCATCCTAAAGATCAACGAAAACTCAATGCTCCTTAAGATGAACTACCACGCGCTT
Organism: Lolium multiflorum; assembly: GCA_030979885.1. NCBI lineage: Eukaryota > Viridiplantae > Streptophyta > Magnoliopsida > Poales > Poaceae > Lolium > Lolium multiflorum. The sequence goes on along the minus strand of CM061751.1, from coordinate 27,993,493 downwards.
AACAAAAGTACAAGAACAGTCATGCAACGGGGAGGCGGAATCGTCTTGCCTGGTTTTAGGATAAGATAACCGTCCAACATAACCTACACGCAATGGTCAGGGATTCTCGTCCTGTAAAGGAAAAGATAACTAATACTTCACAAAAAAATAAAAAAGACTTCTGGATACATGCACGGTGCATCCCGTGACCTGTAGAAATTTCTTACGAAACTAAATATAGTCACATGTGTTTCAAAGCATTAGACAAGGGTGGTAGTGAGATATTAGGCCACGTCTGTGGTACTGCCCTCGTAAAACCAACTTGGCAACATGCTGTTCGTTGGGTACTTGGGTGTGCGAAGTGTCATGTATGATGCAAACAAGCGTACCATTGCACCATTACATGGATGCATTTTATTTATACACCAATCAGCTACAATGATAAGTTGTGGGTAGCTAGCTAATTCATGCACTGGCTCCACCTCCCAGTAGATTTGTGCACTCACTGCTCTCCTCTTGTAGATAAAATATCCAGTTATCCATCAATTAATCGGTTATACTATCAGTTTACAAGGTCAGAGGTCAAACCTAAAGAAATGAAAAACTAACATACAATGGATGTAGCTACCCATTACCTCAATCCAAGCTCCTCGTCTCACTTATGGTGCATATATAATGTTATAAACGCGCCAAGAAAATAACAAAGTGGAGACACAAGATTTAACATGGAAAACCCCTCCAACAGAGAGGAGAAAAAACTACGGGCACCAGCCAACAAAAATTCACTATATCAGAGAGTATTTACAAACGTCGTGGGTTATCTTATAATCTGATAAACCCTAGCCAGAGGCTTACAAGAGATATATATAGGCGGTGATGATGATCGTACCACTTGAGCTAAACAATCCCAATTCTACCGGCGACGGGTCTCGTTTCGCTCCATCGTTAGTCTTCTAATTTGCATCACAATATAACAAACTCCACCTTGAGACAAATTTATTCTTGTAGCATGAATTTCAAAGATCTTCTGAACAATAAAGAAAACACTTGTTGGCGCCAACAACCACTTGGGCTAAACAGTTATACCAACCAAGCTTGAGCAAATCTCAAACATGGCAACAAGAACTTGTTTTGTCATCATATCAGCGGGATAATCATCAGTACTTATCTTACATACTTTCAGTTTACCTTGAGCAACAATGTCGCGACATAATGGTACTTGACATCAATGTGCTTTGTTCTCTCATAGAACATTTGATCTCTAGTAAGGTATATGAAACTTTGACGGTCACAAAACAAGTTAATGCAAGAAGCATCTCCACAAAGCTCAGCATACAAACTTTTCGACCAAACAGACTTTTTGCAAGCTTCAGGAATAGCCCTGTATTGTGCCTCGCTTGTAGATTGGGCAACAACAAGGTGAAACGTTGCCTTCCAGCTCATAACACATCCACCCATAATGAATACATAACATGTGAGGGACCTCATCTTATCTAAATCGGCAGCAAAATCTGAATCCACATAGCCAGCGAGTTTCTCACCGGTCTTGCAAAACATGAAGTAAGCTTTGGATGTGCCACAGAGGTACCTGAAAATCCAATATTCTTTACTAGGATTAGCCATGTATCGACTTATCAAACTCATAGCAATAGGTGTACTAACAAACTTTTCATCGTGCATATTAAAACTTTGAAGGACTTTCTTAATGTAATTTGCTAACTATGAAATAACACACTAGATTTTTCATCTCCTGTAATTTCCATACCTAGTATTTTCTTAGCAGCCCCAAGATCATTCATCTCAAACTCACTACTTAATTGTGCTTTCAAAGTAGTGATCTCGTTTTTGCCCTTCGTAGCAATCAACATATCATCAACATATAACATCAAGTATATAGGTGATCCATTAACAAACTTGATATAAACACATCTATCATAGTAAGATCACTTAAAATCATGCGCAAACATAAATGAATCTAACTTTTGTAGCACTGTCTTGGAGACTGTTTTGTACCATAAATGGACCTCTTACCAGGCACACCTTCAGGTTGGTCCATGTATATCTCCTCCTCAAGTTCTCCACGCAGAAAAGTAGTCTTCACATCTAACTGCTCAAGCTCAAGATCATGCATAGTTACAATAACAAATAATGCACGAATCTTTACTATTAAATAGCAATGGGACCGTATGTCGTACATCGCAATATTTTTCATTTATGTCCTCGTAAATTCTGAAATCAATCCACAGTCCTTACTTTTGCATATTAGACCCTATTAAATCGGAAAGAGGGTCGACATGGAGGAGTTCTGAGGTGGCAGAGTATCACGAGCGTGGCGCTAGATGCATCAGGCAAGCGTAGTGGCGGAGCAGGCGTAGCATCGCAAGCGTGCACAGCGCGAGATGTGGCGGGCAGGCGACCGGTGGAGCATCGCGAGCACGGTAGTACCATGGCTCGCGGCTGCGGAGGAGCCACATGCGGCGGGCAAGCGTCGACAACAAGCTGCCGGATCGGAGACCATGAGGACCCGCGTCGGCCAGGGATGGGATGGAGCTGAGATGAGAGAGGAGCGATAGGGGCGGCGTGTGGAAGGAGATTGATGACCCACAAGTATAGGGGATCGCAACAGTCTTCGAGGGAAGTAAAACCCAATTTATTGATTCGACACAAGGGGAGCCAAAGAATATTTGTAAGCCTTAACAGCGGAGTTGTCAATTTAGCTGCACTGGAAACAAACTTGCTCGCAGTAGTTTATCAGTAGCAACAGTTTTATGGCAGCAGCAGTAGTGAAATATAAGCAGCAGTGTAATAAAGACAACAGTAGTGATTTTAGTAAACAGCTGGATTAAAATACTATAGGCATAGGGATGGATAAACGAGCGTTGCATGGATAAGATAACTCATGTAATAATAAAGGCTAGGCATTTGCAGATAATAATAAAACAGTATCCAAGTACTAAACAACCATAGGCATGTGTTCCGTATATAGTCGTACGTGCTCGTAATGAGAAACTTGCACAACATCTTTTGTCCTACCAGCCGGTGGCAGCCGGGCCTCTAGGGAAACTACCGGTAATTAAGGTACTCCTTTTAATAGAGTACCGGAGCAAAGCATTAACACTCCGTGAACACATGTGATCCTCATATCACAGCCTTCCTCTCCGGTTGTCCCAATTTCTGTCACTTTGGGGCATCGGGTTCCAGACAGCAATATGTGTATACAACTTGCAGGTAAGATCATAAAACAATGAATATCATCATGAATCAATAACATGTTCAGATCTGAAATCATGGCACTCGGGCCCTAGTGACAAGAATTAAGCATAACAAGTTGCAACAATATCATAAAAGTACCAACAACGGATACTAGGCACTATGCCCTAAAAATCTTATGGCTATTACATGAACAATCTCATCCAATCCCTACCATCCCCTTCAGCCTACAGCGGGGAATTACGCACACATGGATGGGGGAATCATGGATGGTCGATGGAGAGGCGTCGATGGCGATGATGGTGATGATCTCCTCCAATTCCCCGTCCCGGCGGGTGCCGAACGGAGTTTCGATCCCGAGATTGAGTTTCGCAATGGCGGCGGAGTTCTGGATGTCTTCTGGAAAGTGGTCGAACGCGTTTTTAGGTCAAGGGCTTTACGTAGTCCAGAGGGGAGCGTCGGGGCTGGCCGAGGCGGACTCACCATAAGGCGGCGCCCCCCCCTCCCGCCGGCCTATGGTGTGGAGGCCGTGGGCCTCCCCCTGGCTTGCCCTTCTGGCTCCGTGTCTTCTGTAAAAATAGGCCCTTTGCAATTATTTCCGGGATTTTCCTGAAAGTTGATTTTCTACACAAAAAAAAGACACCAAGGCAATTCTTCTGAAAACAACGTTAGTCCGTGTTAGTTGTATCCAAAATACACAAATTAGAGGCAAAACAATAGCAAAAGTGTTCGGGAAAGTAGATACGTTTTGGACGTATCAAAGATCGAGGGGGCGGCGTCTCCTGTGCGTGCAGGATTGAGAGAGAGGGGCGGCTGGCGGTGCAAACGCGCGGTGATGGATTGAGGAGGATGTGTGGGATGCGACAAAGTGCTCAGGCTGCAGGTAGACACCTGCTTCTATGGAGGTCTATCATTTTCTTAAATTTCAACGCCCATACACTTCTGCGTGTAATATGCGCTGTGGACCAACTTCATGTCCTATGTGTGAATTAGATTATTCGTTTGTTCTCATCAGGCGAGATAAAATAAAATCTCACTACAATGCTACGACATGCCAGCCACTGGATCTCAAAGATAACTAAAGATTCACAAGGCGATATGTCACTTGGTCAGATTTTCTTTTTCAGGGAGTACCTTATTTTTCAATTTTTCGCCCGAACAATTTATCATGTGTTCACCCATTGCGAAGCACGGGTATTGTCCTAGTAGAAGTATGCTTCATAACCAAAGAGAATACATCATTATAATTTATACCTGAAATTTGGTTGAAACCTTTTGCTACTAATCTTGACTTAAACCTTGGAGGCTCATTAGAAGACAAACATGTCTTTCTTTCAAATATCCACTTACAGCGGACAACCTTCTTTTGTTTAGGCAAGAACACAACATCTCATGTGACATTTTTGTCAAACGATTACATCTCCTCTTGCATAGCAGAAATCCACTTCTCGCGGTCAACGGATAAAACGATATGAACATATGTAGCAGGTTCAGAATCATCCTCCACATGTTCAGCATAACTTAAAGCATATTGAACCATAAAACAATATCATAGAACAATATCCTTGCTCTATCAATACATCTCACAATATAATAAGATCAGATATCATAAAATAATATCATAGAACAAGGATCCACCACATAGGTATTACAAATATGGTCATAATCATGATAGGCAGCTCATATGGCACTAATTACTATGAAGAACATTAGAGAAATAGATCAAGCTACTACCACAAACCCGTAGTCCAGAGGTGGACTACTCCCTCTTGATCATGGTGATGATGATGAAGACGTTGGAGAAGGTGGAGATCTCTCCGTCGGTGATCCCGGCGGAGTTTCCCCCTCCAATCTTCTCTGCAGCAGCTTCTGTTTTGGTGTTTCTGTCTTTCTGCGGCGCTCTCCTCCGGAGAACTCTTCGGAGCCATTTATATAGAGTTTTTAGGAAAAAATACGTCGGTTGGCGAAAGAATCAGGGCAAACGGACGATCGAACGGAGGTGGGTGGCGCGGCCAGACTTCTAGGCCGCGCCACTTGACCTCGTTTGGCCCTCGGACCTCTCCAAGTGTGATTCAAAAGTCCATGTTGTTTCTCCCAATAAAAAAATGATGCTCCAAAAATATCTCAAGTCAATTTGACCCGGCATAGGTCTCTGAAAGTGAAAAATACGCGAAACGGGGTTTTCCTATTCTACAGGGTTATAAACCAAATAAAAGGGATCATTTGTAAACCCCATAAATCAATGTAGGACATGATATTATCATCATATATGTTGCAAATATGTGGGAATTTAATATGATAAAAGGACAAAGTTCATGTATGCATTTTACATGCATCAATTACACTTTTGAATTAAACGAGGATGTGGACCTTTGTTGATGCAAAAGAGGTGATGAGTTCTGAACAACAGTGTTATCATTTTCAGCAACATATTTTATTTCTCCTCCACGTGCTCCACCTGCACGCTAATCTTCTGTTGCTCATCATTAGAAACATTAGAAAAAATCAATAGCATCGGAAACATCTGTAGTTGAACTCTTATGAAACTTGACAGCCTCATTAAAAAAACATTCTTGCTATGCAAAACCTTCTTAGTTAGTATTCCATAACTTATATGTCTTAACTCCTGAACCATAACCAAGGAACACACACTTAAAAAACTCTAGGCTCTAGCTTTCCATTGTCAACATGTCCATAAATAGTGCAACCGAAAACTCTCAACTATGAACAATCGGTAGGTGAACCTGACCACACCTTAATAGGACTTTTATTATCAAGTGGAATGTAAGGTGACCTGTTTATCAAGTAACAAGCGATGGATGCTTTTTCATCCAAAAACGTCTATGCATACCAGCATTAGACAACATTCAAGGAGCATTGGAGATGATGATTTTGTTCATCCTCGCAGCCACACCATTCTGTTGAGGAGTGTATAGGATTGTGTGGTGCCTGATAATGCCTTTGTCGCTGTAGTAATCATTAAAAACAGTAGAATAAAACTCCATGACATTTTTAGCACGAAGCAATTTAACTTATTTTCAGTTTTCTTCTCTACCCTAATTTTCCACTTTCTAAAAACATCAAACACATCAGAATCATTTTTTAGAAAGAAAGGCCACACTTTTCTGGAGTAATCATCAATGACAATAAGCATGTAATTTGCACCACTAAAAGAAGTCTTGTGGTAAGTACCCCACACATCAACATGCACATAATCTAAAATCCCTTTAGTGGTATAAATGGAAGCATTGAATTTAACTCGTTTATGCTTACCAAAAATGCAATGCTCTCAGAACTCAAACTTACTCAAATTGCATCCATCTAGCAGGTCTCTCATGTGCAATTCTGTCATGCCATGTTCACTCATATGTCCATGACGCATATGCCACGGATCAGTTTTACTAAGTTCATCGGGAGTTACATCAACAACAATATCAGAGAATGTGCTACCTCTAAGAACATATAACTTTGCATAATTCATATCACCAATCATGTGTACGAAAGAACCTTTTGATACCTTCAAAACTCCATGAGAACCGGAGTGTTTGTACACATCAATAAGAAATCAAATTTTTGCTCATGCCAGGTGTGTGTCTCACCTCTTTCAGTGTGAGTGTCATGATGTCATGCATCTTGATCTGAACAGAGTCAATACCCACGATCTCATATGGATATGGGTTGTCATCTTCCATACGCACAACATCTCCATTCTGCACAAACTCATAAGAACTAATCCAGTCTTTGTTACGACAAATATGGAATGAACATGCAGAATCAAGTATCCACTCATCATTACCAGAAACACAACCAGCAAACACGACTAGGCAATCACCATCAGAATTATAATTGGAAACAACAACAGCCTTACCATCACCAACAGATTCAATTTTCTGGTAAGTACCGTTTCTTTTCTCCTTTTATACAGCTTCCAATAGTCATGAATTTTGTGGTTACTTTTCTTACAATACCCGCAGAACTTGTCTCTTCGCATGGACTTTGAGCGACCTTGTTGGTCTTGATCTTATCTTTGTTCTTGTTATCGTTGTTGTTGAAGTTGATGTGTTTTTTTTTTGCTCGGTCCTGCCTCGAACATGTAGTGCTTCTGCCTTAAATGATGACCCATCTGCATGCATCATAGATTTCATATTTTTCCTCTGCTGGAGGGCCTCAGAAACTTCGACAAGGGTTAGTTCACGGCTTAGTAATATGGAGTCTCGAAAATTTATAACCGAACAAGGCAATGAGACTAAGAGTAGAAGAGTGAGATCCTCATCTTTATACATTACCTCCATGGATAACAAATCAAAAACGATCTCTTTAAAGATTAATCAAGTGATCATCATCGACGCACCTTCTTACAACTTGTGCGACAACTTCATCTTTACATGCATCTTACTGGTTAGATCCTTGGACAGGAAGATCGATTCCAATTTCAACCACAGCGCCGCTGCAGTTTTCTCGGTCGGCACTTCCTGCAAAATAATATTGGATAGATGAAGTTAAATACAAGACAAAGCCAAGTCTTTGCATCAGACTTGCCGAATCCTTCCCGAGCTTCATCCATATCAGAACTTTTGATTAGATCGCCCTCATCTTCACTTGCCACAAAGAAAATCTCGTGGTGTAGTCCAGCTGCGGTAGATCGAACTTCAAGGAAAACATGTCACAAACCCTATACTGAAACACAGGATCCGATACCACTTGTTATAAACGCGACAAGCAAATAACAAAGAACAAAAAAGGAAAATCCAGCGGAGACACAAGATTTAACGTGGAAAACCCCTTCAAAATACAGAGGGGAAAAAACCATAAGCGCCAGCCAGCAAAAGTTCACTATATCGGGGAGTGTTTACAAACATCGTGGGTTCTCTTATAATCTGATAAACCCTAGTAGACGGCTTACAAAAGGTATATATAGGCGGTGATGACAATCCGTACCACTTGGGCTAAATAGTCACAAGCCAACCGGCGACGGACCTCGCTTCGCTCCGTTGTTAGCCTTCTAATTTGGATCACAATATAACATATAATACCCTCATAGAACATCTTGTATATACGAGAGTTCAGCTCTGTTACAAGTTTGGAAAACAAACATATATTGAATGTACTTAACTATTACTTCAGTGGAATGCATCACATGTAACAACTGTTAAATGTGAGTTAAACTTTGTTTTTACAATTAAGAAAGTACCGAGAATAAATATACTGGAAATATATGGATGCACATTGCTTTTTCATAGGTTGTGTCTTGTAAGTATAAGAGCATCTCCAGTCGCGTCCCCCAAAGCGTCCCCCAAAGGGATTTGGGGCGCGCCGGACAAAAAAAGCGTTCCAGCAACGTCCCCCAAAGCCCTTTTTGTCCGGCGCCCCTATATGGTGTCCGGCGCCCGAGCTCGTCCCCGTCCCGGGGACGCACTGGCACGCCAGCAAAGCGAGGCGAGGAGGCGCGGGCCGACGCGTCAGCGGCACGTTAATTTTAACCTAACCGTCGCCTACCTCGCGACGGAAGTTACGCGCGCAGCGGCATCTTTGACTTAATGGCGACGGAGGGGCAGGCGAGACGTCCGTCGGTGCTGCGCAGCCTCCACGCGTCGCCGGCGTTCGCACGCCACCGCCCGTTCCGCGCGAACTTCCCGCCTCTTCTCGTCCTGCTCCGCGCTTTCTTCCCGACGCCGGCGTCTATAAAAGGTCTCCCGGCTCATCAACGGTAGCCACCACACCCCGCCGGCAACAAACACAGCCCTCGTCGCTCCACAGCCGTCTCCTCCATCACCGGTGGCAATGGCGAACCGCCCGGCGATGGCCACTTCCCTCCACCGCCGCCTCTCCACTTCCAGCCCGGCAGTGGCGTGCGGCACAGAGGAGGCACTCGAGAGGAGGCCCGCCAGCAGGCGGCGGATCTAGCGGCGTTCTCCGCCCCTGCCTCCGCAGCTGAGGAGGCCGCGGCGCAGCGCGTGGCAGGAGCAGCAGGGCGACACCGTTGCGGCGTTCGACGCCTCGACGGGGTGCAAGAGGCGCGACGGCGCCCGGTACCGGGAGGAGATGGAGCAGCGATGGGCTGAAGAGCGCCAGCGCGATGAGCGGCAGGCGCTGTACCGTGAACGGCGTGACTCGATCGAGCGCCGGCGGCGTGAGTCGATCGAGCACCAGCAGCAGGTGACGGCGGAGGAGCGTCGGCAGCGGGAGGCGGCGCTGACGGCGCTATGGGGGAGGCGGGCGGAGCAGTTGGCGGCGGAGGCCGACGCGTTAGCGGCAGCGATGATGGAGGCGCCAACAGATGTGGAGGAGGAGGCGCCAATGGAGGAGGAGGAGGAGGCCGAGGCGGAGGAGACCGAGGTGGAGGACGACGACGACGACGAGTTCGACTGGTCCACGACGACGGGCCGCACCCGGACGAGACGGCCGATCAGCAACGCGCCCTCGTCGAGTCCTTCGAGTCGGAGAAGAAGCTCCAGGACGACGCCCGTGCCCGCGAAGAGGCGCATATTCGTCGCGCCATCGAGCTCTCCCTCCAGGCGGCGCAGCAGGCGGCGGAGGACGCGCGGCGGGAGCGGCACCGTCTGGCCACCGCCGCTCGCAAGGAGAGGAGGCGCGCGCAGGAGGAGCTGCGGCGTAGGGGAGGCGACGACGGGGCGGGGCCGTCGAACGCGCCGCCGGCGGTCAGTAGTCTAGGTTTAGATGAAATCTAGCCGTTTTCATTCAAACTTTGTAATATATAATCAAAATTGAATGAAAATCTTTATTTTCGTGCACAAATATTCATTTGGGGCGGCGTTTGGGGACGCGGCTGGGGAGCGACGTCCCCAAACGCGGCACGAATAAACACGTCCCCAAACGCTCGATCCGGCGCGGTTTGGGGGACGCTTTGGGGGACGCGGCTGGAGATGCTCTAACTGGTTGATTTCTCGTAATGAAAATCGGAGGTCACCTAGTTTTGTTTTTCAAAACTGGAAGGGAAAACGTACATGTAAAGCATGACTTACGTTGCAAATTGTGATGAATCAGGTGTTCTAACTCTATAAAATAGGTAGCTATGTTTGGGTCAGTCTCTATGCATGAGAGGGTGTAGGGAGCTCCAATAAATTCATGCAAATTTACATAAAATTTGGAAAATAATAATTAATTCCATGCAGCTATAGTAAGCGATGAGGCCATTGGGAATTTCCATAACCCCATAACCTAATCTGAACGTTATTGTGTATTGTTGTCCCGGCTATGCATGCACTACATATTCTAAACATGAATATATAGAGGGCTGTTGTGGGTATACTTTATGGGTATATCAACGACATGGCTTAGATCCGGTAAGCCCGGGTGGCCAACAGACGGTGATGGTGGCATGGGGCCCATCGGGCGGCCCAGTTGCTGTTGATCAAGAAGGATGAAGTCCAGCCCAGGAACCTGGAGCCGGATCCCAACCGACCTACGAAGGAGGTCGGATCCGTGGAGGCCCATAAAGTATCCGGATCCGGTACGACCATGAGGAAGACGGATCCTTGACGTACACGGCAAGATATTGTACCGTAGTTAGGCAACTTGTATTCCGGCTAGGACTCTCCATGTAAACCCTAGATCCGTGCGCCTTTATAAGCCGGATCCCGGGAGCCCTAGAGGCACAACCACAACCATTGTAACAACGCGCAAGCGCCTAGATAATTCCAGACAAGCAGCAGTAGGCCCTGTCATCGTGCAGGTGTTGCTGGGTAACTCGCGTACCACCGTCCCGTGTGCACTCCGCCCTATGGCCCCTACCTCTTCTCCCCCTCGTGAGGATCCCTCCTCCGAGGTATCGTCGATTAGGCAACGACAGTTGGCACCCACCGTGGGGCCAGGCGTCGGAGGCCGGAACCGGGAGGGCTCCGCCATGGGAAGCTACGACGACTCGATCGCTGTGGGGCGCGTACTTTACGCCGGGAATTTTCCGATCGTCCGCCCGGACGAATTCTGGATTCCGGCTAGGTCAAACCCCGTCAAGCTCTCCATCGTCCCAATCGGCGGCATCCACATCTTCATCGGCGAGACCGTCGATTCCGACGGAAACGCACTGGTAAGTAACGCCGACGCGTCCGCCGCTGAGCTGGACGCCGTCGCGAAGATCCGATCTGAGTCGCAGGAGCTTCCTAAGGAAGGTTCCGCCTTAGATCAGGAAAATCAAAACCCACCCAATCCGCCCCTGAGCAGGAGAAAACGGTGGAAGACCAATGCAGATCCGCCTGGGTCTCCCATGTGTTAGAGAAGCAAAGGTGTCACTTCGTGCACTTCTTGGCCCATACCGCAGAAGACGCCCTCCACCAGGACGAGGCCGATCCTTTGCAGGTTGAAGCGCCCGGAAACAACGTAGCTCCGGATCTGCCAGAAGCAGTCGGAGACAGCGACGTTCCGGGACAAGAGGAAGCCGGAAACCCCGAGGAATCAATCCTCGGTAACCTGAGCGCAAATTCCGACGATGCCTCCTCAATAGGCACAGAAGAATACAATCGCTTGACGAAGGAGCTCGCGATTGGGGAAGAAGATGACGGCGCTTCATCCATGAATACAGAGGAATTCAACCGCAAGCTCGAGGAACTCGGAGGCGGTGAGAAAGCTGAAGTAGAATCCGCCCAGCCGATGCAGGTTCTAGCAACCGTGGCACCGCTGGATCAGCCGGAAACGGAAGACGAAGCCTCCAACTCCAGCCCAGGACCATCCAACGTGAGGCCTCCCTTAGGACCACGGCCACGAAAGGATGTCCTGTCACCAGAAGAGATGGTCGAGCAAGCGCGCATGGATTTAGTCGCAAAGTCTGATATCCTCAACAAGCCAATAACTCCCGAGGAAGCTGCAGATCCGGAGGCCTTAGAAGCCAAAGACAGGAGATGCTAGCGACAGCTCGAAGTTTGCCAAGACCGCTGCCGCAATGCTGGAAGAAAGAACTCTAGCTGCAAACTTTCTGGACTACTCCCTAAAAAAGGATCGCGAAGTCGACGAAATGATGGCGACAGCCAAGGGACTCCGAAAGGAGTGGGAGAAAAGGTTAGCCGCTCAGCAGGAGGAGGCTGATAGGATCGCTCGTGAAGCCATCCCTCCCCGCAGGATTACCTTTGCAACACCCACAGAACAACAGCCGCTCGCAACCCCAAAGGATAACATGAAGAAGGCTGCGGAGATCCTGAAAAAGAAGGACGAGGAGATTGACATCAACTACGTCCGGAAGCTCGTTGCCTCAGGCAACAGCAAAGCAAGGCAGACACTTCGCGCAGTTAGCATCCAATCCGGAGCACGCATATCTACCGCGCAAGGACGCCACACAGGTCAACACCGTGATGGCGATCGCGCACCGGATCCACGGAGCGCAGGAGGAAAGTCGAGATCACCCGAATCCAATCCCGGTGTCTTCGGATTCAACCCGAAAATCCATTAAAAGGAAAGGATGCGATGTATACTGGCAGAGATAAGTACCGTGTTCCATCACCACCACCCCGAGCTTCGCGTCCTCCGCTACCCCCTCGACGTCGCAGCCCCGCCGGAAACACCAGGCCCATGGCCGTGGAATCAATATCCGCGACAACATGCCGCCTCCTAGAGACAGGAGCAGGGAACGTACGCCGGAACCACGCAGAAGCCGGAACCAAGACCGCGACCCGAGCCTCGTCGGAATCAAGAACGCGACCCCGAGCCTCGCAGAAGCCATGGACGCGATCCGGAACCAAGGAGGAGCCGGAACGAGGAGCGCGCACCAGCCACGCAGGAGCCGAACGACGGAGGCGACCACCACCAAGAGGAAAGGAGCCACCGCGGAGCCGCCGGGAGCCACGCCGAGAATCGAAGGCGGAAGAACATCTTACAGGCCCCCAGATCTCCCTCGCCACCACCCCTGGAGGCGGAGGTGGAGGCGGAGGCAGAGGCCAGAGATCCCGTTCCCGCTCGAAATCACCCGGCGGTGCCCCCGCGATGCCCGGGATCGCCTCAACGAGTACAGATCCCTACATTGGTCCAAGGTGCTTTGGCCAGATGATCCGAGAGGAACCAAAGCCAAGAAGCTTGAACCTTAAGCTGAAACCTGAAGCATTATGATGGCAGCGAGAGGCCGGATACCTGGATTGAGGATTACTACAATGCAGTAACCTTCGCGGAGGAACCCCGAATATAGCCTGCCACATGCTCCAGTTGTACCTTATTGGTCCAGCTCGTGTTTGGCTCTGACCTTGAGAAAAACACTATCTTTTGCTGGTTGGACCTGAAGAAGGCTTTCGAGAACCACTTCAGGGGTACCTACAAGAGACCGGCCACCACCAGCGATCTTCAAGCTTGTATCCAGAAGAAGGGTGAGACATCTAGGAGCTTTCTCACCCGATGGTTGGCAACCAGAAACGAGTGCGAGAACGTAGATAACCGCACAGGAATGCACGCCTTCATTGGTGGTTTGCAGTGTGGGGGGCTGCTGCGTCACAAGCTTACCTGCCTGGTGAACGCAAACAAGCTCACTCTTGATGAGATGATAAACATCGCCAGCGATCATACTGCCGCCGATGACGACGCAGGCGGAGATCTCGCAGCTACAGCCATACCCCTGCACCAACAGAAGAAAAACCGTGATAACGGCGTCAGCAACAGCAACAAGCGGAAGAACCCCCTGAAGACCAGAAGGGCGGAGGATCCGACATGGTAGCCATGACGTTCCAACGCGGTGGTTCAGGAGGCGGAAGAGGCCGCGGACGTGGAGGCGGAGCAGGTAGGGGCCAGCAGCGCGCTGACGAGGTCACCGCAGCCGGATCCCGCCCCCCCAAACGTACGAAGAATACAGGGATATGCCGTGCCTGGCCCATCTGGATCCGGCTACGGGCAAATCCACCCATACCAATCGCAACTGCAAGTGGGTCAACGATCTGAAGAACGACCCGGAGGCAGGATACAAGCGAGCCCGGAAGCACCGCGCGGCAAAGGAGGCAAGGGCAAGAACAAGGACAAAGAGGAGGACAGTTCCGAGGCCATGGACGAGGATGACGCTTCGCCGGAACCCAAGGAGGGTACCGCAGCCAACAAATCCAACCCCTTTGGCAAGAAGAGTGTCGGAACTTACCACACCTTCCTCGGAACCCCAACTGTCCGCGCAAAAAATCGGCGCTCCGGATCTTGAACGCCACAGTTCCGGCTGTGCCGCAGTATGTCAAGTGGTCGGAGAAAGCCTGTACCTTTGACAGGTCGGATCACCCGGCCGTCATCCCCAAAGAGTGCTACGCATAGACGGGTATGACTTCTCCAAGTGTCTTATGGACGGAGGAGCTAGCCTGAACGTCATGTACCTGGAGACCCTGGAGAAGATGAACCTCACAAGGAACAGCTCAAATACAGCACCACTGAATTTCATGGTGTGGTTCCGGTAAGAAGGCAAACTCTGGCAGCATCAAACTTCCTGTGGCCTTCGGCAATGTGAACAACTACCGCGAAGAGATGATCACGTTTGAAGTGGTGCCCTTCAAAAGCTCCTACCACGTGATCTTCGGCAGTCCCACCTACCACAAGTTCCACGCCAGGGCATGCTACATCTACAACAAGCTCAAGATTCCGGGTCCTAACGGGATCACCGTGTCCGGAGACTACAAGAAAGCTAGGGACTGCGAGGAAGGCGAGGCCGCCTTTGCAGAATCCGTCATATCTGAGAGGAGCTGCAAGGCTACAGAGCCGCGGTGGATCCGACCGAGATGCAGACCACCAAGAAGCAGATCTCCGAACAGAAGACCTCAAGGCCGCGATAGAAACCAAGAAGCATGACCTCGTTGAAGGTGACAACTCCAAGCAGGTTTCAGTCGGAGCCAACATGGACCCCAAATAAGCGCGCTCGTCGAGTTACTCAGAGCTAACATGGATATCTTCGCATGGCAACCTTCTGACATGTCCGGAGTACCAAGGGAACTCGCCGAGCACTACCTCAACATAAATCCGGGTGCAAAACCGGTGAAGCAAGCTATGCGACGCTTTGGAGATAAGAAGCGCCGCGCCATAGGAATGGAATTAGCAAAGTTACTAGAGGCAGGTTTTGTAGTAGAAGTTATCCATACTGATTGGGTCGCAAACCCCGTCCTTGTACCCAAAAAGAATTCTGAAATACTAAGAATGTGCATCGATTACTCCGGCTTGAATAAGCATTGTCCGAAAGATCCGTTCCCTTTGCCGCGCATTGACCAAGTCATTGATTCGACGGCAGGGGCGGAACTGTGTTTTCTTGACGCATATTCCGGGTATCATCAGATCCTGATGAAGGAGTCCGACCAAAAGGCGACCTCTTTCATCACACCCTTTGGCACATACTGCTATGTTACCATGCCTTTTGGCTTGAAAAACGCAGGTGCCACTTACCAACGTACGATGCAGCGGTGCTGAAGGACCAAATTGGCCGGAACGTGCACGCCTACGTCGACGACATCGCGGTCATGACCCGAAAGGGATCCGACCTGCTGAGCGACCTTAAGGAAACCTTTGATAATCTCCGACGGTACAAGATGATGTTAAATCCGCTGAAGTGCGTCTTTGGCGTGCCAGCGGAAAACTCCTTGGCTTCATTGTCTCTCACATCGAAGTTAACCTGGAAAAAATCAAGGCTATCCCGAACATCAAAAGGCCAACTTGTCTCAAAGATGTGCAACGATTAACTGGTTGCGTTGCGGCAATCAGTAGATTTGTTAGCCGTCTTGGCGAGAAAGCCCTACCTCTATACAAGCTGCTGAAGAAAACAGACAAATTTGTCTGGGATGAGGCAGCAGACGAACACTTCAGGGGTTGAAGAACATACTCTCCTTCCCACCAATGGCAGCTCCAGCTGAGTCGAGCCTATGCTCCTCTACATGGCGGCTACCAACAAAGTTATCAGCCTCGTAATCGTGGTGGTGCGAAAGGAAGAAGGATTTGAGCACGGAGTCCAAAGGCCTGTCTATTACATTAGCGAAGTCCTGACGGAATCCAAGCAGAGATACCCTCACTTTCAGAAGCTAGCATACGGAGTTTTCCTAGGCAGCCGGAAGCTGAGACACTACTTCCAGGAGCATCCAATGACAGTGGTGAGCAAGGCTCCCCTGGCAACGATCATCAACAACTCCGACGCAACAGGACGCGTAGCAAAATGGGGCATCGAATTATCTGCCTTTGACATCAACTACGAAGCCCGAACTGCCATCAAGTCTCAAGTTCTAGCGGATTTCATCGCGGATTGGACTGAAGCACCGGAGGGCACACCTGTGCCGGAACCTGAAGCTTGGGTCATGCACTTTGACGGATCCAAGCAGCATCAAGGCTCGGAGGCGGGAGTTACCCAAGTCACCTACCGGAGAAGAACGCAGTACGTTCTGATTCAAGCTACCAACAACATGGCGGAATACGAGGCTCTACTACATGGTCTGCATCGCTAAGGAAATTGGGATCAAGCACATCATATGCTGCGGAGATTCCGACCTGGTGGCACAACAAGTAGGAACTGGAACGCCGAAACTCCGTCATGGCGGCCTACGAGACGAAGTGGACGAGATCGCCAAGTGCTTCCTCGGATACGAAGTCAAGTACGTCAGGAGAGACGATAACACAGCAGCAGACATGATGTCCAAGCTCGGATCCCGCAGAACCAATTCCGCCTGGAATCTTCCTTGAGCATCTACGAGTACCCTCAGTGAAGGGTGCAAACCCGGAAAATCCCGATCTGGCAGTTTCTCCGGCTAAGGAAGTGATGGCAATCATTCCGGCCTGGACTCAGCCGTTCCTGGACTATCTCATTGATCAAAAGTTGCCGGAGGACGAGGTCCACGCGCGACAGATCATCAGACGAGCGAGATCCTACACGATTGTTGAGGGACAGCTCTACAAACGAAACGCAAACGGGGTATTTCTCAAATGCGTCTCTAGTCAAGATGGCATTGAAATCCTCAGAGAGATCCATGCAGGGGATTGCGGGCATCATGCCGCCCCCCAGTCCTCGTTGCAAAAGCTTTTTGGTTAGGATTTTCTGGTTAACAGCTAAAGAAGATGCTGAGAAGCTGGTAAAACTTGCCGAGGTTGTCAGTACTACGCTACTCAACCAAACGCTCCAGCCCAAGAGCTGAGGACCATCCCTATCACCTGGCCGTTCGCGGTCTGGGGCTCGATATGGTTGGTAAGTTAAAGAAATCATCTCCCGGTGGTCATGAATACCTCCTGGTCGCTATTGATAAGTTCAGTAAGTGGATCGAGGCAAAGCCAGTGAGAAAGCCGACGGTGCTACGGCACTAAAATTTGTTTGTAGCCTCGTGACGAGATTCGGCATCCCACACAGCATAATCACGTATAATGGCACAAACTTTGCGCAGGGAGAACTCAAGGATTACTGCGATGAAGTTGGGATCCGGCTTGACCTTGCATCTGTGGCCCATCCACAATCTAACGGTCAGGTCGAACGAGCCAATGGCCTTATACTAGCCGGAATCAAGCCTCGCCTTGAAGAACCGCTGCGCCGCGCAGCTTGGGCTGATGAGCTAGACTCTGTTTTGTGGAGTTTACGAACCACCCCTAACAGGTCAACAGGATTTACTCCTTTCTTCCTGGTATACGGATCCGAAGCTGTGCTCCCCACTAACATCATCCATGATTCACCGCGAGTTTCCGCCTACAATGAAGAAAGCTGACGAGGCTCGACAGCTATCCGTGGACCTGATCGAAGAAGCTCGGAATTTAGCGACCAACGCTCCACCATTTACCAGCAGAAGCTCCGACGCTATCATAGCCGTCGAGTTCGGAACCGCTCGTTCATGGTCGGAGACTTAGTCCTCCGCCTTCACCAGGTGAAAGATCACAAGTTGCAATCTCCATGGGAAGGACCTTTGTCATCAGCAAAGTACTACACAACGGATCCTATTATCTCGTTGATTTCCGGGAACTAAAGGATAGACCTGCCAATGGCATCGGAAACAAACGAGAAGATCCGGGTGACATATATGATGAAACGATCGTCCCTGGAACATAGCACAGCTACGTCCTTTCCACACTTAGCGCTTTACGCATTACATACCTTGTAATATATGTGATACATGATCAATGAAATAAAGCTTTTGGTTCACTCTTAGAGTCTTTTACCTCCTTTAATTTTTCATTTCTGGATCGTGTATGTTTTTCCGACTAAAACCGCAGAGCTGGATCTTTCCGCCTAGGCGTGTATGAAAGTTGTGATTTTCAAAATCGTCCCTTAGGACGTAAGCTTAAGTTTTCTGGTGGAAATTTTTTCTGTTGCAAACTCATGGATTCCTGGTAGCGACTTCCGGCACTTGGGCTGGGGGCTTGTTTCCGGTTATTGACGGATTGCCATTGGCTTGCTCGTCGCCGGCGAGCTTTCCGGCACGGGTTTTCCGGCTCGTGGAAGGTCAAGTGGGCAAGCCGGAAATTATCAAACCAGCACTTGCTTTCAAGAAACAACACATGCAAATAATATTAAAACGGATAGCAGGATAAGTATTTTCCGCCCACGCATGCATGCTTGTTTCGTCCCTAACTACTTAAGAATTTAAGTTATATTACAAACCCTCAAAATGATGCATTGTTTTATCCCGCAGGACATAAAAGTTCTCACTCCGCCTTGGACGGAGAAGCATTGCCTTCCGGATCTTTTCCTTTGGCGCCCTCAGCCGGAGACGACACATCTTCATCACTCTCTTCATCCTCTTCGGAGGTTGCAGCGCTGGACTTGGGTTCCTCTTGGGGAGCATCCTTGGAGCTGGTCCAGGTAAACTGGGTTCCGGATTCCGCAGGTCGGGCTTCCGCGTCACGCTCCTTTTGAAGTTCGTCTTCAAGGGGCTCGTCCGCAGGGAGAACCTCCTTGTCGTAGAATTCGTCGTGACGGATCCTCCGCGCGATGCGGGTGTCATAGCCACTCACTGCATCAAGCAGCGCTCCGACATCTGCTGTCGGAGGAACACCAGAAGTTACCCGGTCCAGATCCATCTCCGGGTTATGTGCCAAGCACATAGTTAAAGTCATGGCAGCTGCGCCTCGGGCTGATGAAGCTTGTAGATCTGTTACCAGCTCCGGAAGAATGTCCATCCGCTTGACAGTTTGCGCAGACCGCAGGTGCGGCTCTTCTTCAATGACAAGTTGTGGCATATCTTCCGTGAGGCGGAAATAAGATCCTTGCAATCATCGCCAGCAAGAGAAAGAACATCGTCCCGGGAAATTTATTCCGGCGCCTTTCAGAATATCCAAGTGGCTCTGCACAAAGATACAAGAATAAAAATTCAAGTTGAGCACAAGAAATTGTAAATCAAGACAAGAAACTCGGAGTATATGTACCCAGGATGTTTGTGGCCAGCAAGTCCCAATGGTGCTCCGCGGTCTCCATGTACTTCCGGAGTCCGTTGAGTTCTTTTTGCTGCCTCTTGATGGTCTCGCTATCAGCATTGCGCTTTAGCAAGAATTCGCCTTTCTCCCTGATGAGCTCGGAGTTTTTCTCCGCCAATTGCTTCTCGGCCTGCTCCTTCCTTTGCTCCGCCTCCTTTAGCTTCGTCTCCAACTCTTGGTATGAGGAGCGCAGGTTTTCAAGTTCGGAGGAGGTCGTAGCCAGGGAAGAAGATGCGCCTATAAGGATTCAAGTTAAATACAGTTCAAAGTCGGAACGTGAATTAATAACAAGAAAAGGCGGAAACCAACCTTGGGCGTCCGCCAGTTGTTTGTTCAGTTCTGCATTTTTATCTTTGAGGTCCGGATATTTTCTGCTTGGCCCAAGGTAACGCGGCGCTGCAGGGCGATATTCTTGTGTAGCTCATAGTGCAGTGCCTGCTGTTCCTGTAAAAAACAATCAGAGCAGGAGTAAAAATTCCGCCTACAAAAGTGGGGTCCTTTGAAGCATTATTGCCGGAATCTTTCCGACATCATGCTTGGGGGCTACTGCGACATTTTAAAAATCTTTCCAATCGTGGCTGTACTCTAAAGCATCTAAGCGCTAACTAGTACCTAGTTTCCGCCTACATGCTTGGGGGCTACTGGGGAGTACCTTTTGTTTGTAGACAAGCTTGTCGAAGAATTCGCCGACACCCTTCTTAAACTCCTGGATTTCCGACGTCGCGGCATCCGGTGTCCCCAGGCATTGTTCAGCATGGCGTTGAGCAGGTCTTGTTCAAGTTCCCACTTCTCCGCCTCAGCTTGTTGAAGAACTTTGTAGCATATGCCTTGGGGGTGGAAGTGAGGTCAGCCGGATCTCCGAAGTTTTTCGGAAAAACGACGACGTCGCCAGCACCGGCTCCGACCTTCTCGGAGGAAGTAACTTCAGCCTCTCCTTGGCCTTGAATTTCTGTTTCTTCTTGGGCAGGGCCTTTGGCCTTAGGACCTTTCCGCTGCTGACCGGAATTATTTCCGGTGGAGTGTTTGCGGCAGGAGGGGGAGATTGTTCCGCCTGAGGGGAGATGGCGGTGGAGCAGTGTGGGAAGCGCTTGGCGGAGCTGGAGTTGTGGGACCGATAGCCGGAGACTTCTTCATATACTTTGTGATGGGTTCTTGGCTGGTGGTCCGGGTGGCAGCGGTAGTCGGAGTCCTGCGAACAAATAAAAGAAGATCGCATAAGTAACAAATGCGTCAAAGTAAATATGTGCCATACACGGAAACTTACGGGGCGCCGGGGATGATGGGGCGTGAGCGTTTGCCTGCTGTGGAAAGCATTTTCAAACGTTCCCGCTCCGCTTTCCTTGAGTCTAGCGGAGGGGGCTTGATGATCTTGGGCTTCTTGGCGGAGGCCTCGCCGCTGGCTCCGGCTTCAGAGCTGGGAGCTTTGGCGCGGAACGCTTCGAAGGTCGAGGAGCTGCCTTGCGGGGTGCCTGCTCCTCTTCCTCCTCTTCGTCCTCCGGAACCTCCTCCGCCGTGTCGCCGCTGACGGGGACGCGAAGTATGGTGCGCAAGTTTTCCTCCGCCAATGTAGCGAGCTGGAGGGAAAGATATCATATGTTAGTCAATATTCAGAAACTTGTGAGGTTTGAAGTAACGAAGGGATCAAAGCTTACCGGAGGACACTGGTTGTTCGTGTAAATATCCTTGATCAATTCCGGGATCGGTTGACCCCGGCCTATCTTCACCAGCGTCTTGAATCTCCTTTTGAGAGAATCAGCCGGAAGGTCGTGGCGGGTAGCTCGGAGCTGGTCGTCCGCCCCGGTGTATGCGCAGATTAACCGCGCGTTATACCGCAGCGGCTGGATCCGCCGAGTGAACCAGCTAAGTGTGAGCTGGGTTCCGATTAGCCCATCGTGGACTAGCCAGAGATTCTCCGCGCTGCCTTCTCCAGGATGGGAGTTCGATGGGATGAAGCTCCAGCTTGCAAGCTCTTCCGGAGGCTCGTTGTTGAATTTGGGGAGACCGTCGTGGATCTCCGGAACTGACACATTCTTCTCGTAAAACCATCCGGCGTTCCAGTACCGGACGGATTCGTGCGAGTCATGAGGAGGGTACATGCGGCCAGGTCGGAGCATGAACGTCATGCTCCCGCAGTTCAGCATGGCTTTGTCCTTCGTCTCCTTCTTCACTCGGAAGAAAAACTGCCATAGCTTGACATCTGGTCGGATCCCAAGATGCCCTTCGCAAAGTGTCGCGAAGTTGGAGAGCAGAAGGTAGGAGTTGGGGCAGATGTTGTGGGGCTGAAGCCCATACGTGTTGAGGACGGAGAGAAAGAATTCCGAGCAGGGAAGCGATAATCCGCGTTCCACCCAAGCTTTGGTCATGACCACTTCTCCGGCTCCTGGCTTGGGGACGACGGTGTCGCGTATGAAACTCCAGTGAGCGGAGATCATACCCTCGTTCTGAAGCTCTCTGAGCTCCATATCAGTGGTTTCGCAGGGCCACCATTGACCCCGCTCTCCTTCGCGGATCCGAGCCTTGGAAGCTTTCTTGTTTTCCGTCTCCTGCACCTTGGCTGCCATTCTAGCTTGCCCTTGGAGTTCTTCTTCAATTTCTTGAGCGGTTGGGATCCGGCCTAGCTTGGTGCTGGAAGATGCGGAAAAAGGTTGAGCTAGCCGGATGTCGGAAACATATGGTGGTAGATATGCTATGGGATCCGGACAGATGGGCTCTAATGAACTGGGATCCGGGCTATTCGGAGAACTACCAGTACAGTGTGAGTCGATCGGCATGCTTCCGGCTGCACCCATGCAAAGTGTTTGAGTAACCGGAATCTACTCTACTCTACTCCTTCTTCTACAAGTCCGGTGCACGTACCGTCAATGGCGCGGCGAACCGGCGAAGCTCCGGCGAGGATGAAGGTCGCCGAACTTGCTGTGAAACGACCCGCGTGACCACGAATCGGCGGCGGGGGAGATTTCCCGATCAACCGCGGTGATCTTGGAACGAGGGGAGGCTTGGAGCGACCGGCGTGAGGTTCTCTGCGGCGGAGCTCGTCGGAGTTGAGATCTGACGGGCGGCGCGGCGGGAGGAGGAAGATGAAGTGGTGATGGGGTGAAACGAATGAGGAGTTACCGCGCGTGGGGGTATTTATAGACCTCGCGCGGAGATTCGCATTTCGGATCCTACGGCGGAAACTGAACAGTCTCACCGTTGGATGCATGACACGTGTCTTAGGTTAAAAGCGGTAAAATGACGTGGAGGTAATTTAACCGTGCGCTCCCGAAATTTCCGGCTAAAGATTCGCATCTCCGAAAATTTAGCGCGGGAAAATAGGAAGTTGTGCGCGGGAAAGGTGCAAACTCCGTTACATTATCGTTACTGAAGGACATGTGGATTTCCGAGTAAATGATATCGGAAGCAAAAAAGTTTGGAAGCTCTTCAAGATTCTCTTCGGTTCCGAGTTTCATGAAGACGGAAGAATGATGAATCTCGGAGAACTTCGGGGGCTACTGTTGTGGGTATACTTTATGGGTATATCAACGACATGGCCTAGATCCGGCAAGCCCGGGTGGCCCACAGACGGTGATGGTGGCATGGGGCCCATCGGGCGGCCCAGTTGCTGTTGATCAAGAAGGATGAAGTCCAGCCCAGGAACCTGGAGCCGGATCCCAACCGACCTACGAAGGAGGTCGGATCCGTGGAGGCCCATAAAGTATCCGGATCCGGTACGACCATGAGGAAGGCGGATCCTTGACGTACACGGCAAGATATTGTACCGTAGTTAGGCAACTTGTATTCCGGCTAGGACTCTCCATGTAAACCCTAGATCCGTGCGCCTTTATAAGCCGGATCCTGGGAGCCATAGAGGCACAACCACAACCATTGTAACAACGCGCAAGCGCCCAGATAATTCCAGACAAGCAGTCATCGTGCAGGTGTTCCGAAGCTGGGTAACTCGCGTACCACCGTCCCGTGTGCACTCCGCCCTATGGCCCCCTCTTCTCCCCCTCGTGAGGATCCCTCCTCCGAGGTATCGTCGATTAGGCAACGACAAGGGCCTTTGAGAGGAAGGTCGTCGGCGTAGTCCTCAGAATTTCGGCTTTTTCCATAATCTTTGTAGGGTTTTTTCTGTAAGAAGTGAGGTCTGTGTTGTAGTTAACTTTTCCTTTTGGGACCTTGATGTAATTGTAACTGTACCGTTTTAATGAATGGCAGTATCTAGGCCCTTCGGGACCTATCCCTGTTCAAAAAAAAAGGGGCCTTTTAGTATTTTGTCTACCCAAATATTTCTAAATTTTAACATCTAATAGAAAACAATAACAAGAAGTTGGATGCTCCTTTAGATCTACTACAGAGCTATTTTTTTGCGAATTACTACTACTACCTAGCTTTTGAACAAAAATAAAATAAAATGGACAATTATTTCGTTGTTTGCTGATATCATGTTACAAGCTGAGAGTCAAACCTAGGAAAGAACTAAACAATGGATGTACTTATCTATTACTCCAGTTGAGAGCATCTTATCCATATGGTTCATATATAGTAACCTATATCGTGAGAGCTGATGTCCTTACTAACAACTGGTATGCAAGGTCAACTTTGTGGAATGCAAGCAATGAAGTATTACGAGACATTTTGGTTTAGTGCTTGATATGACAAATGTGTAAAGCATATACATGTATATATGTGTGTGTGCTTACATGTGTGAGTTTGTTGTGTATGTGTGAGTAGGTTTGAACGTCCGAAACTATAACGCATGGGGGGTCTCCAATAAAATGAGGGAAAGCTGACATAAACCCTAGAAAAAACAATATTCTTTCTGTGTATGTAGTAATTTATGAGGCCATCAGGATTTTTGGTAACCCTAACCCTAACAGGTCCATGTTACCTTCCCCTTTATTTGCATGAACCACACACACGTTAGATCGAAAATATGTGCCTTTAAGTGTTTTCACATGCAAAACACTTCTACATTGACTGTTTATTAGAAAGAAACTACTAAAAAACTAGATGGTCCTTAAGATCAAGTGCCTACCTTTTGTTCTAAACAAAAGGTACAATTGTATGGTGGGTGGGGGGAATTGCCTTGGAGTGCATTTCCTCGGAATAGATATCGACGGGCGTGTAATCAGCTACGAATGTAACATCTTCCACATTCCAATCCTTCAACACAGTTGTGCAGTCACAACCGGGAAGGTCCTAAATTAATTAGCACTAGACATATGGGGGGCGGGGGACTTTTATCTTTTAGTATTTTTTTGCTAGCCAACATTTCGAATTTGACCATCTACAAAGGAATAATTGCGGGAAATTTGAATATTCCCCTTTAGATCAACCGCCTATCTTTCTTAATGAAAAGTAAGAGGACAATTGTTATGCAGCGGGGGGACGGAATCATTTTGTACCGCAATTCCCCTGGTTGGATAACGATGATCACCCGATCAGCTATAAATGAAACTGATTCCATGTTTCAATCCATGATCCCCTAAACACGGATACTGATCGAAACGGGCTAGATACTAAAAATGTGTAGAAAATATGCCAACTACCCAATCACAAGCTTTGAAAAAAAAATGTCAACTCTTGGGACGCATTATTGGCCCTAGAATATTCACAAATTCAGATCCAGGTATCTACCCATCCCTGTGCTGACATGCACTTTTCTAGAGACCTATGCGTGGAGACGCCAGCAGTGTGTAGTGTCCAACTTGGATCCATCCTGCGATTCCTGCGACTGCAGATCTGACGTGGCACCGGTCCAGCCTATATATACCCACGCCGCAGCTCCTCCTGCAACCCTACCACCGTCTGTGTGTGTGTGAAAAACATAGCGGTTTGCGCCGTAAAGAAACCAAGACCGATCGAGCGACACATTTGAACCCCTGGTTGGTCGATCGAGCAAGGCGGCGCAGCGCGAGCTCTAGCCAGAGAAAGCGAGAGCGGAGGAGAGGCATCGTCATGGCGGCGACGGTTTGCCCGGCGCCGATGCAGGCGACGTCGCACGGCGTGTTCCAGGGCGACAACCCACTCGACTACTCGCTGCCGCTCGCCATCCTGCAGATCTGCCTCGTCGTCGTCGTCACCAGGGGGCTCGCCTACGCCCTCCGCCCGCTCCGACAGCCCCGGGTCATCGCCGAGATCATCGTAAGCACTTCACCTCCTCCTCCGCCTCATTGGTTAGTTTGGTTTCGTCTCTATTCTCCCGCCGCCGGGCGCGCTTAGGGTTTAGCAGCTTTGCCAGCCGGCCGGTGAATGTCGTGAATCCCGTGCCGCCGGAGACCGGGACGACGAAGTGGCCGGCGAATTTTCTTCCCACGACCCGACGTGGCGACTGCACGTACGGGTCTGAACTCCGGAGTCTACGGGAGACCGGAGACACGTTGTTGGACTAGTCCATTTCGACTAGCCCGATATTAGAGAGAAAAAACGAAAACTTTCGTTCGTCGGCTAGCTTTCCGGTGACCGTCGCTCTCCTCTTCTTCTTCTGGTACTAGACAGAGACAGACGTGGCTTCCGATCGCCGTTCCTGTCGACAAGTAATCAACAAACTGGCCGTTGCTAGCTACTTGGATTTTGTGGGGCTGGTGCTCTTGTCGAGCTTGCTAGTTTTATTCTGCTGGTTAGTCGCTGGACTGCTGTTGATCAGGCATGTCAATGATCAACAACGGCTTCCAGCTAGTTAGTTAACTAGTGGTTGATTTGGGAGTTGGACATGATACGCACACATAAAAAAAATATTATGATCTACCATAGGCTAGAGCTCTAAAGCACATATGCAAGCAGTGGGGCTGCAACTTGGATTTTTGTCTATTGGAAATGGATTCTAACTGGGATTTTTCAGTTGCAAGTTGAGTTGTAACTGAAATTTTTCGTGTTACAAGTTAGGTTGCAACCGAGATTTTAAATCGCAAGTGAGTTGTAATAATAAAAAATGGTCCGCACTACAAAATTATAGGATAACATCACTTGAATGAGAATTAGGATAATTCTTAGTCACTGAGAATTAGTCACACCCTTAATTTTTGAAACAAGATAAAAGATTTGCCATTATCGTTGATTAGGAAAAAAAAGCTTTTGGCAGGTTTACAAACCCGGCACTGACAAAATGTTAAGGCATAAGACAACGTCTACTCTTGCGGCACGATATTACAAAGGGCCTTAGCACCGCCGAGCCCCCACATGTTTGCTTCATCTTTGATTTTTTGCTATAAGCATGGTGTGGGTAGAAGCATGGCCACGGAAGACATGCGAATTCCTTTCCTTTCAAATTTCCCAAAATACTAACATACGGAGCGCAGAGTGTGCCAACTGTTTGGATGGATATCATAGATGCCAAGCCAATTCTTCAATGCATTTTAAACAAGATTGGTGAAACGACACCTTGTAGAGGAGATGGAAGGCCGATTCTTGCACTTGGTTGCATAAGTAGTTGTTGGTTGTTGCTGATTTAGCTAAACGGAGTGGGAGGGAGTACTTGTTTTTGTTTTTTTAGGGAAGGGAGGGAGTATACTTGTTAATTAATCAATGCCTCGCCTGAACGAGAAAGGACAGAGGATCTTTAGTACAGTGCTGCCCACGTGAGGAAACGTTCCAAGGCAGACAGCCCGGATCCCCATTCCCCGACTCCCTGGGGGAGGCTGGACTCAGATAAACATGCTCTGCTGCAATCAGATCATATCAGATCAGATCGATCGCCGACCAATGTCAGGTTGATTTAATTATGGAGTTTTAGGTATACTTATCTCTAGAGATTAGAGCTGTCCGCTAGCTTAGCCAGGAGAAAGAAGATTTCAAGTATCTCGCAAAACATATGTTATGTCCTAATTTTCGATAAAGATGTTATGTCCTAATTACTAAAAGATAGACCTCTGTCTCCTAAGGGCACGTACTCAGTGCTGAACAACTGCACCACGTCTTGGAGACACAGCTTGCTATCAATATATATATAGTAGTCACTATAATCTGCAACGATTTTCAGTTTGGAGAGAACAGCTAGGTAACACGTACTTTATCGGGAAAAAAAAGCAAGATAACACATGGTTTTTTTAAATCGTCCAGAAAATAAATAAAAACGATATGCTTTTGTACAGGGACGGCATTGAGATTTTCGAAATATTGTTAGGCTTAAACAATCCACAAGCCAGTCAATGACCCGACTGTGCTCTGTCTATGAAATGAGCGTTTTGATCAACTAGCTGAGCTACAGCAGTCATGCACTGCTTTTTTTATATAGCGGGAATGGCCTGTAAGAGGGCTTGGAAACTTGCCATTAGTCAACCCAAGCGTACAAGATTGCAGTGAGGAACCTAGAAAAGATAAAAGGGATAGTGCCGCCACAGATGACACAACCACTTAGGGCGACACCAGCGAGGTACGCCGCACGGAGGTCCAAGATCCTCCAGATCGGCATCAAGAGTTCAGGAGGAACAAATAGCTCGGGCTATGCTTGCAACCGAGCGTGGAGAGGCCCCAATGGACAAGGATAATGACGGCACAAGGTAGTAGTCATTGAGGAGCTACGCAAGTTGATGTCGCCGCTTCCAGGTTGCACAAGACATGCACATCGCCATTTGGCAGAATCCAAGAAATGTCGTAATCTCTAGTGAGGGAGAGGAGCCGGGGGGGTGGTAGTGGGGTGGGGGTGGGGGGGGGGATGATCAACATGATAACATCCCTATTATCCTGTATTGGCGTGTCACGGTAGCGGTAGCAAATATACCTGGATCACCCATGTCAGCTCGGTCAAAATATAACCCGTGGCACGGGTGCACGCCACAGGTAAGTTCCTACACGTGACTCACATGTTTGTGACGCACCACTTTTTTCATGCGTCACAAGTAAGAAACTCATCTATAGTTGTATTTCTACTACCGAAGGGGGCGGGGGGGGGGATGAGCCATCACACTCATGTGTCACGAAACTCACCTAAGCAAGCTTCTCTGAACGCTGAGACACACATGGCCTCTTATTTTCGTATAAAGCATCGTTGGCTAGTTCACTTAGAATGGGTCAAAACTGAACATGGACATGCATGTAGCCGTCTTCGCGGTTTAGTTACCTGACATGCATTATTGACAGAAAGACAGTCCCTGCTGGCTAACTAGCTAAGCAGCTGCTGCCTTCCGTTGACTTGCAAGCCTTGCTTAAGCAAGAGAAAGTGCTGCCAAGTCCCAACTAGTAGCAAACTAGCTTACTCATGCGTGAAGTAGCTTGTAAGAGCTATCTACCCGCGTATTATTGGCTTATTACTAGTACACCCCTGGGTTTTAAGTAGCTTGTAATTTTGTTCTTGCTTGCTAGATCACAAACTGGCTTTGTATTTTGACATTTCGCATGATGACAGTGGCACATACTAGTACACTACCTCATGTGGGCAGATTGTATTTGAACCTTTCTAGCAAATTCCGGAGTCTATGCATGACCCGCATATGACATTGCACATTGCTCATATAACCACAAAATTGAATTTATTTAGCTATACTACATCGTGACAAGTTATTTCCATCGGTCCATGAATAAGTGCGCCTTTAGCTTCTGTTTAAATCAAAGTTTCTGAAATTTGACAAAAAAAAATCATTAAAAAATTAGCAACATATGTGACATTAAGTTAGTATGTTATAAAACTGGAATTCAAGATGACTCTAGTACACCCTCTATCCTAGAAACTTGTTTCAGGCTTGTCAAAATTTAGATGTATGTAGATACTATTTAGTATCTAGGTGCATCTAAATCTAGACAAATTTCTGACATCTTTCGTGGAACGGAGTGAGTACTACTAATTCAGAGTCATAAAATCCTTATTTTTCTAAAAAGAAGTTAATCAAATTTAATAAAGTTCAATTTGGGACAATGCTAAACGTATAGTTGTGGACGGAAGTAAGGAGTTTGCAAGTATACAAATATGAGCTTTTGCTATATTATCTCTTGACAACTGAATATCATGACTGAAATTAGACATTGTTCATATGCGCAAAAATATGAATTTTGTTGTATTATGCCTTGACAAGTGAATATGCAAGGTATACAAATATGATTTTTTTTGCATTCGAAACATATGGAAATATGGCGTGGCTTGTTGACTGAAATTAACGGCCATGCATGGTTGATGGATGCAGGGAGGTGTCCTGCTTGGCCCGTCGGCGCTGGGCCGGAGCAACAAGTTCTTGAACGCCGTGTTCCCGCACAAGAGCCTGCCGGTGCTGGACACGCTGGCCAACATCGGTCTGCTCTTCTTCCTCTTCCTCGTCGGCCTGGAGCTCGACATCGCGGCCATCCGCCGCACGGGCAAGAAGGCGCTCGCCATCGCACTCGCTGGCATCTCCCTCCCGTTCGCGCTCGGCATTGGAACCTCCTTTGCCTTCCGCGCAACCATCGTCAAGGGCGCCCCGCAGGCGCCGTTCCTCGTCTTCATGGGCGTCGCGCTCTCCATCACCGCCTTCCCGGTGCTCGCCCGCATCCTTGCCGAGCTGAAGCTCCTCACCACGGACCTCGGACGCATGGCCATGTCAGCGGCTGCGGTGAATGACGTCGCCGCCTGGATCCTGTTGGCGCTTGCTGTCGCCCTCTCTGGAGATGGTTCACCCATCATCTCGCTCTGGGTGCTCCTCACTGGCGTCGGCTTCGTCATCGCCATTATCGTCCTCCTCCGGCCGTTGCTGGCATGGATGGCGAACCGGTCCCCCGAGGGCGAGCCGGTCAAGGAGGTGTACATCTGCGCCACCCTCGCCATTGTCCTCGCCGCTAGCTTCGCCACCGACGCCATCGGCATCCATGCGCTCTTCGGCGCCTTCATGGTCGGCATCGTCGTCCCCAAGGACGGGCCCTTCGCCGGCGTGCTGATCGAGAAGGTGGAGGACCTCATCTCGGGCCTGTTCCTCCCGCTCTACTTCGTGTCCAGCGGCCTCAAGACAAACGTGGCCACCATCAGTGGAGCAAAATCTTGGGGATTGCTGGTGCTCGTCATCACGAACGCCTGTATCGGCAAGATCGGCGGCACGGTGATCACGTCGCTGGTGGTGAAGATCCCGGTCAGGGAGGCGGTCACGCTGGGGTTCCTGATGAACACAAAGGGCCTCGTGGAGCTCATCGTCCTCAACATCGGCAGGGACCGCAAGGTGCTCAACGATGAGGCTTTTGCTATCTTGGTTCTCATGGCTCTCTTCACCACCTTCATCACGACGCCCATCGTCATGGCCATCTACAAGCCAGCGCGGCCGTCGGCACCGTACAAGCGCCGCACCGTGGAGGGCTCTCCATCCGACGCTGACAGCGAGCTCCGCGTTCTTGCGTGCTTCCACAGCAACCGCAATGTCCCAACGCTGCTGAACTTGGTCGAGTCGTCGCGTGGTACAAGCCGGCGCCGCCTCGCCATGTACGCCATGCACCTGGTAGAGCTCTCGGAGCGGTCGTCGGCGATCTCCATGGTGCACCGCACGCGCCGCAACGCCATGCCCTTCTTCAACAGCGGGGACAAGGATGGACAGATGGTGGTGGCTTTCGAGGCGTTCCAGCAGCTGAGCACCGTGAGGGTAAAGCCCATGACTGCCATTTCCGACCTCGAGACCATCCACCGGGACGTGATCAACAGCGCCGCCGAGAAGCGGGCGGCCATCGTGATCATGCCGTACCACAAGATGCTCCAGCACGACGGCACGTTCCACTCGCTCGGGTCCCAGTACCACGACATGAACAAGCGCGTGCTCCGCGGCGCGCCATGCTCCGTCGCGATTCTCGTCGACCGCGGCCTCGGCGGCCACTCCCAAGTCGCCGCCAAGAACGTGGCATTCTCTGTGTCCGTGCTCTTCTTCGGCGGGCCCGACGACCGAGAGGCGCTGGCCTACGCCACGCGCATGGCTGAGCACCCCGGCGTCGCCGTAACGCTGACGCGCATCCGGCCTAGCCGACCGCCCCACGATGAAGAGTCTGACGAGGTGGTGGTGGAAGCGTTCAAGGCCAAGGTTGACGCCGTGAAGGACGGGTCGGTGAGCTTCGACAACATTGAGGCGTCCGGCAAGGAGGAGGTGCTGGAGGCGATCAACTCGTTGTCCAAGTGCAACATGTTCGTGGTCGGGCGGATGCCACCGACGGAGCCGCTGGTGGAGAGGCCAGAGGAGCTGGGGCCCGTGGGGAGCTACCTGGCGTCGCCGGAGTTTAAGACATCGGCGTCGGTACTGGTCATCAAGAGGTACGACCCAGCGACGAACCCGGCCAGCAAGAGGTTCGACCCCAAGGCGAGGCCGCCCGTGGCGACCGACGTGGAGGACGACGACGAGGAGATGAACAGCGGAGGCGGCAGCGCCTCCGTCGTGCCCGTGCAGTGGACGCCGACGCACGACTCCGCCTGAGTGAGCCGGCTTAACAGAGCTTATCGGCTTGAGCTCGTTCTCGATCGCCTGCCATACGTCGTTCGGCCATGTATCTGTGCTAATTTTGTTGCTCTCGTACGTACGTGTGGTAATGATGTAAGTGTATATAATTGTTGTGTTGTAATTGTACTGCAGCCAGCCTTGGATTTGGATAGGAGACACATGCTGCTGCTGCTGCTGCTGCTGCTGCGGCTGTACTTCGAGCTAGCCCTTTCGATCGGAGTATTGTTGTATCTTCTGCAAAATTCAAAAAGTACGTCTTCCGTTTATCCAGTCACACATGACGAGATTATTATTTTTCAGAATTTAGTAGTTGACTCTAGTATAGATGTATCTAGATATATTTTAGTTCTAGATACATCCAATTAATATTAATCGTAGGAGTACTACTTATGTCAATAAAAGAACGTCGCAAGTTTGTCTAAGCTTGACATTCTATATTTAGATTTTCAGCACTAGTCAAAATTGCCACCAGTGAAATGTCGACTCATCCAGAAACACTTCCTCACGTGTCGCCCCCGCTCGGGCGATAATGGATGACCCCAACTCTAGCGCCCCTCCCCCACTCCCCACTCTCCATCCTCGTCGTGGCGCCGCCACCTGAGGAGGACGCCGGGCATGCCCACACATGTGAAGTGAAGGTGGCGGCGAGGCTCTCGTCCCTCCGTCTCGTAGTTGAGGACCTAGGATCTGGGCGACGGCTCTCCCTGGCTTGGTGACGGCGTCCAACGACGGGCAGCTCTCGATGTCGTCCTCGACCTCGCGGGAGGTGATGCGGCATCGGGCGTCGACAACAGCATGGATCTCCTTCCCCGCTAGAGACATGTGGTAGTTGCTCTTCACTTTGACTCCCCCCCCCCCCTCTGCCGCCAGCTCCTGCTGAACGTGCTATTGACGCCGGGTATGGGGCTTGGGGGCTTGGGGTGCTCGGGGACAGGGGAAACCCTAGGCTGGTTGGTTCAGCCCAGCGGCGTTGACGCCCTCGGGGGACCGGTATTCCTCCTTGGAGGCGTTGTTGAGACCTCCCCCCCCCCCCTCAATCCACCACCGCCCCATCTCCTGGGCGAAAGTCCAAAATCCCTTCAATTGGGCAGCGTTGCGTCGTGACCTTCTTGGAGGAGTCGCCTAGGGAGTTTTGGGGTTCGGGTGGGGGAGACGAAGGTGGGAGCTTTGAGGCCTCATTGACCACTGCCATTTCTCGACAGTTGTGCCTTGTTGCTCTAGGGTGTTCAAGGGCGGCGGAAGTTTGGATGGTGTGGTGTGCTCTTCTTTTCATGGTGGATATGCTCTAGGACTACTTTACATCTCGAGCCCAACACATCTCCAACTCTCGGGTGAACTTCTCTCATGTCTGTTTGTTCGATGCCTCTGAGCCAAGGCGAGAGGGTAGGGGCCTTCTACGGCATGAGAGCAGGAAGGTGCTTTTTGGTGCTCCTTTACGTATGACCTCATTAAGCAAAAAATCTCGCCAACTCCTCTTGAATTGCTTGCACGCGTTCCTCCGGTAGAAGCAGGCCATGTAGAATATCAGCCTTTAAAAGGAGGAGATCAATATATGTATATATATGAATATATGAGTAGTATGAATGAAACTCAACACAATTGATGGTAATAAAATAAATGCATGAATATTGTCAACGTACTTGAAGGAAATCCTCCCTACGCAGCTCAGTGGTACTCATGCGGATGTACTCGCAAATGTAGTATGCACATAAATTAGTTTCCTCCGCCTGCATCAACCACTTTACGAGAATAGAATTCAATCAAATATTAGTCAAGAATGATAATATATAGTATTGAAACTAGAATTAAAAAGATTCATGGATCTAGTACTACTTACTTTATGCTTTACAAAACGCAGCTCTGGTTTTTATTAACCGGGAATCTTTTTGATGAATCTTTTTCCAAACCCTACGATAATGCAGAGGAAACAAGGAAATGAACGAAAGAGGCCGATATAGTGTGATAATGATTGAAATCTCCTTTGGAGCATATCGTGTAAGTTCTTGTACAACTCAGTATCTTTGTCTAATGGGTCGATGATATCAACTTTTCCATCGTTAATTTGAATAATTAGCATAATCCAGTGGAAGCTGCACACGTTTACATAAGGAGGCATGCATATAACTCATAGATTATAGTACTAAATATCAAGTATAATTAAGCAAAATAGAATGTGTGCAAAAGGGCAGTAATACTCACGAGAAGTTGTAAGGAAATAGTATATTTGAACATTCATTTTGTTGGACTAAAACCTTTAGCAAGTTATCCTCTTGTCCTTAGGGTATTGTTCTACCGTAATCCAATGATTGTGCTATGGGTCAATGAATCCAATGGTAAAGATTCTCTTTCTTCTGCATTCTACAATCTTCATTCTGCATATATAGCGTACAAAAAATATAGTGAGGACAATTTAATGCAATGAACGAGCTTAGCTAGATAGAGATGTAATTACAGAAATAAATAACTTACAGAAAGTAGCAACTGACGATAGATTTGTCAAGGGTGTCTTGATTGCATAACAGAAAAAGTTCTTCAAACTCAATACACATATCGTTGTCACGGATGTAATGCCTTTTTATTTGTAACTTTCACCATGAGCATGGTTTACCCTTCCTGTATGACTTGCATATACCAGTCATGCAATATTCACATTTGGGTTGGTAGATGGTCAACTTGCTCAGGTCTGACGAGAGACTCTCTGAGGGCATATTTATATGCTAGTTCATCCTTAGGATAATATACCTCCTTTATCAGTCTATTAACAGTCATACCAAGTTCACTAGCTAACCTCTCGTAATCTTGTATTGATGCCTCATTTACCGGGGGTAACGATTGGTATTTTCCGGCTAGTTCTTCATCGGAAAACACCTTGAGTGGGGGCACCGATTGGTTTTCCTGTGTTCTGAGCTGGGCAACTTTCTTCCGCCTCTTTGCCACAGACTTCGAAAGAGAGCGGACATAGTCTGATATCGGACTTTCTTGCGGTCTCCCAAGGTTGTCCACAAACTTCTTTACGACTTCCGGATCTAGTACCTCCTTTGGCAGCGGTATTTTCGGTGCAAAATGGGCTTTCACTTGGGCAGGCACAACCGCATCGGTTTCCTCCGGAGTCAAATGATAAGGTAACTTTGGAAGATCCTTCTTGACTCTCTTCTTAGTAATTTTCTTCCGACGAGGGATAGACTTGGAGGTGGGGATATACTTTCGCTTTGAGCGCCGCTGGAACGTACTGGACGGAGTAGGCTCACGCGCCGATAATGGAGATGGACTCGTGCTGGGAGCCCTCTCGAACCCAACATCTTCATGCTGGAGAGGTAGACTCATGCTGGGGTCCCTCTCGAACCCAATATCTTCATACTGGAGAGGTGGACTTATGTTGGGGTCCCTCTCTCGAACCCAATATCTTCATGAGGTGGACTCGTGTCGGGGTCCCTCTCGAACCCAATATCTTCATGCTGGAGAGGTGGACTTGGTGGACTTGGAGGTGCTGGAGGAGACGGTGGCCTTGGTGTCCAGCCTGGAAACACGATGTGTTTCTTTGGCCATAAAATGATCCCACCCATGACTTCTCCCAGTGTCGACTCCCCTTCAACTCCAGGGATGTCAAGCTCTAGTGACTCATATCCCTGTACAACTTCATCCACCCCGACACGAGCATACCCAGCTTCAATCTCACCGCCATGCCAGCGTGCTCCAGGTTCACAAGCTAAAGCAAAGCTGGTCGCCACCCTCAATGATATATTCTTCA
Source organism: Lolium multiflorum (assembly GCA_030979885.1). Classification (NCBI taxonomy): domain Eukaryota; kingdom Viridiplantae; phylum Streptophyta; class Magnoliopsida; order Poales; family Poaceae; genus Lolium; species Lolium multiflorum. The sequence continues at coordinate 27,957,880 of CM061751.1, read as the reverse complement.
CTGGCTGATGTAGCTCACAGTTTTCTTCCCACTGATATCATCCACGGGGTAGCGATCCATCGGTCCATCATGACGATGAGCCCCCGCGGAACCTAGGCTCCTAATGGGCTGAGATGGTTGTCGAACCCAGGATCTTGCTGCAGCAAAATATTTTTTTCTTGCTTGCCCATGTGTTGTGATACGTTACAAACGTATCATGATCCATGCTTGTTTCACAACAATTGCTATATGTTTTGTTTACACTTCGTGGCATTTTTATGCATTTTCTAGAACTAACCTATTAACAAGATGCCACAATGCCAGTTCTTGTTTTCTGCAGTTTTTTATTTCAGAAAAGTTGTTCTAGAAATATTCTCGAAATTGGACGAAACAAAAGCCAAAGTTCCAATTTTTGTCACGAAGACGGAGTACGAAGGAGAGCCGAAGAGGTGCACCAGGGAGGGCACACCATGCCTAGGCGCGCCCCTAGCCGCGCCTAGGGGTGGTGTGGGCCCCCGGGCGCCCACCGACCTCGCCCTTTCGCCTATAAATTGACATCCTCAGGGAAAACCTAAATACCCGAGTCTCCATCCACGAAAAGTTCCGCAGCCGCCGCCATCATCGACCCTACTTTGGGAGGGTTCTGAAGCTCTTCCCGACACCCTGCCGGAGAGGGAGATCATCACCGGAGGCGTCTTCATCACAATGCCCGCCTCCGAAGTGATGCGTGAATAGTTCATCTTTGTACTACGGGTCCATAGCAATAGCTAGATGGTTGTCTTCTCCTCCTTATGCTTCATGTCCAGATCTTGTGAGCTGCCTAACATGATCAAGATCATCTTTATGTAATATTACATGTTGTGTTTTCTGGGATTCGATGAATATTGAGTACTATGATTGAGTTGATTATAGATCTGCTTTATATGTTATTTATGATTTTGCATGCTCTCCGTTGCTTGCTCTGGCCAAGTATGTGCTTGTGACTCTAAGAGCGAGTATTTATGCTCGATAGTGGGTTCATGCCTCTAGTAATCTGGGAGAGTGACAATAACTCCTAAGGTTGTAGATGTGATGTTGCTACTATGGAGAAAATAACAATGTTTTATCCAAAGATAATTTTATTGTTTAGTTTACACACTTTACTTAATGCAATAATCTGTTGCTTGCAACTTAATACCCAAAGTTGTTCGGATTATATCCTGAGGGTGGATTAGTAGTCATAGATGCAGTTGTATTACGGTCTATGAATCTTTTTATAATGCCCAAATGAATCTCATAGTAATCATCTTATCATGTATATATAGTCTTTATTCTGTCAATTGCCTAGCTATAATTTATTTACCGAACATGTTATTTATCTTTATGGAGAGACACCTTGATACGTCTCAAACGTATCTATAATTTCTTATGTTCCATGCTACTTTTATGACAATACTCACATGTTTTATACATACTTTACATCATTATTATGCATTTTCCGGCACTAACCTATTAACAAGATGCCGAAGCGTCAGTTGTTGTTTTCTGCTGTTTTTGGTTTCAGAAATCCTACAAAGGAAATATTCTCGGAATTGGACGAAATCAACGCCCAGGGTCTTATTTTTCCACGAAGCTTCCGGAAGACCGAAGGGATACACTACAAGAAAAGTTCTGATAGACAACGTCCCAAAATCGTCAACTAAGGGGCATTTTTCGTCGCCTATGGGCCTAACCCGACGATATGGGTTCTGTTGTCGAAACTGCGTCAGGCAAAGTCCTACGACGTTTTTTCGGTCCGTCGCGTTTGGGCGCCCTTCCGCCACGGAAAATCGGACCGTTGCGGAAGTGTTTTCGGGAGCCCGTTGACTGCTGACGTCGCCGTTAACGCAGTTAACGGCGTTAACCGGCTGAAACCCCGTGGTAGATGGTAGGCCCACACGAGGCCTGCCACGTCTTAAGCGGGCCGGGCCAGATGACATAGTTTGACCGGTCAAATATATAGCTGGGCTGGTCCATTAGTTACGTGGCCGGGCCTAACCTCTAAGGTTGACTGGTCAAAACTTAAAGGGCGGCCCATTTAACATGTGGGGTCCACCTTACAAGACAGGGGTCGGCCCAAGAAGCAAGTGGGCCGGGCCAAAAACACAGGTGGTGCCACTTTCCCGTTAAAGGGCCGGCCCATTTAGTGTGGGGTCCACCGTATAGCAATGGCCGGCCCAACAAGCTAGTGGGGCGGGCCAAAAACACAGGTGGGTCCCACTTTCCAGTTAAAGGGTCGGCCCATTTAGTATGTGGGGTCCACCATATAGCAAGTGGCCGGCCCAACAAAATAGTGGGCGGGCAAAAACACGGTGGGTCCCACTTTCGTTAGCGCGCCCATTTAGTATGTGGGGTCCACCATATAGCAAGTGGGTGGCCACCAAGATAGTGGGCCGGGCCAAAAACACAGGTGGGTCCCACATTCTGATGGGGCCGCCCATTTGATATGTGGGGTCACCATATAGCAAGTGGGCGGCCGACAAAATAGTGGGCCGGGCCAAAAGCACATGTGGGCCCCACTTTCTGTTAAAGGGCCGGCCCAATTAGTATGTGGGGTCCACCATATAGCAAGTGGGCCGGCCCAACAAGATAGTGGGCCGGCCAAAAACATAGGTGGGTCCCACTTTCCTCTTAAAGGGCCGGCCCATTTAGTATGTGGGGTCCACCACAAAAGCAAATGGGCTGGCCCAACTAATTAGTGGGTCGGCCTAGTAGTGGGTGGGGTCCACCTTAAAGCAAGTGGGCCAGCCCAATTAGAGTGTGGGGTCCACCATAAATCAAAGGGATTTCTATTTTCGTGCCCCTGCTTCGTTAGTTGTACTCAGTTTTCCCCAGCTCGTTAGTTTTTCCTCAGTTTTCCCCTCCCTCTAGTTTGAAACCCATCGAAGACGCGGGTTGCCGTCAGGTCAGAGGCCTTACCGTTACCGTGAGGTCAGTTCCTCGCTGACCGTCTCGTGCTGACGGGTGGATCCATCTACCGCTGACGCGTGGGCCGTTTTATTTACTGATTGTATACGCGGTGCTGCCAATGACAAATGGGGCCGCTCTATGGGGCTGCCGCAGCCAATGACCAGTGGGTCGTCTATTTATTTATAGAAAATTATATATTGCCGCTCTGTGGGGCCTCCGCAGTCAATGACCGCTGTGGTCGTCTATTTTATTTAGAGAATATAATATAGAGCCGCTCTGTAGGGGCCGCCTCAGCCCATGGCAGGTGACTATTTTCGCAGCTTAATCTAAAGTGACTTTTATGCTAAACATTGTGCATCCCGGCGTTGACCTAGCAGTGGCGGCGAGGATGTGGTGCTCGAATAATAGTGGAAATGCGATATTATTTTTTACATGCATAATATATAGAAAATAGCTAGATCTCTAAATCGATGCATATGAAGCTACATATATATTCTTGGTCATGATCCCCTTAATTATCTAAAGGGGATGGATGCATGGCTTCACGTCGTCGTCGCTTTCATCGTCAGTATCTTCGTCGTCTGAGTAGTAGTACCTCCTGCACATTGTTCCGTCAAACACCTTCACTGTGAGCACATCATCGCCTTCATATTTGAAGTGTACGAACCAGCCAAAATCCACACCGTGCGCGATGGCGAATTTCTCCCAGCCCTTGTCGAGGTACATCCGGCCTTGTCCGTCAAATAGGACCTCCACGGTCCAGAGACGAGGACCGCAGTCAGCTGCTCGCAGATACACCTTAGCTGGCTCCTTGCCGTCAAGATAGTCCGCAAATTTTTTTGGGAGTTCCTGCAAAGAGATCGAGCGCCGATCGTTTGAAATTAGGGAACCCTTGAAATTAAAGGTTTTTTAGAACATGCCCATAATTAATCACATGCATCATATATGTGGGAACGCGTACGTACCTTCTTGACCAAAGGGTCTTCATAGACGACGATGAAGAACTCCTCTATGATCAATGGCAGTGTTGACGGTGGTGGTGGCAATGATGATGATCCACTTCCCATTCCCCTTCCCCTTCCCCTTCCGGTCCGCGTCCGAGACGTGGAAGCCATGGCAATGGATAAAGTGTATGTGAACGAAGAAGAGAGAGGCAGAACCTATTGACACAAGGGATGGCCGTGTGGGTGTTTATAAGGAAGAGATGACCGTTGTAGGGGTTTACACAATAAAATAAGGAGGAGATGACCGTTGTGGGGGTTTATACACAATAAATTAAGGAGGAGACGACCGTTGTGGGGGTATATATCTCAACAAAAAAAGTAATGCGGACTATGTTGACTAGTTTATCATTTTACCGTGAAAAGTAATGCCTAAAAGAAAAGTAATGGCTACAAGAAATCGGTGATGGTTTATCGTTTTTTGCGTGAAAAGTAATGGGTACAAGAAATGGGTGATGGTGTATCATTTTTTGCGTGAAAAGTAATGGCTACAACAAAATCGGTGATGGTTTATCGTTTTTTGCGTGGAAGGTAATGGGTACAAGAAATGGGTGATGGTGTATCATTTTTTGCGTGATAAGTAATGGGTCCAAGAAATGGGTGATGGTGTATCATATTTTTGCGTGATAAGTAATGGCTACAACAAAATCGGTGATGGTTTATCGTTTTTTGCGTTGAAAGTAATGGCTACAAGAAATGGGTGATGGTGTATCATTTTTTGCGTGAAAAGTAATGGCTACAACAAAATCGGTGATGGTTATCATTTTTTGCGTGAAAAGTAATGGCTACAAGAAATGGGTGATGGTGTATCATTTTTTGCGTGAAAAGTAATGGCTACAACAAATCGGTGATGGTTTATCATTTTTTGCGTGAAAAGTAATGCCTAAAAAGAGTTTATAATTTAGCTCGTGAAAAATAATGCAGAAAACCAAACTTTAGCGTACTAGGTAACCGCCCTTTCGCATACATAGAGTGTGGAAGCTAACCGACGACAGAGAGAGAGAGGGTGGTGGCCCCGACCAGAGAGAGAGATAGGGGTTATCCTGCCCGTTAGATCATACGATCAACGGTCGGCGGGCAAGATCCGCGTGACATGGGCTAGACCAATCAGGGCAATGTTGGGCGTCTGTGAGAGTTTGTGAAGGGAGAGGGCAAAACTGAGTAGTATCAAGAAACCAAGGGCAAGTGAGTAGTAAACAGACTAAGGGATTCAAATATGAGATTTAAAAAATGGAAAATGCGTGTTTTGTACAATGAAACCCATCTTGGCCTACCTCAAACTATTTGCAATACCAATATACATCAGTGTGAGAATTGTGGCCTCATTTAGACAAAGTATGTTTTGGGGAAAGCTGTTTTGGGTAGGGCTTATTATGGAAAACCATGCACCTTCATAGCTACTAGGTGATTTGAGAAGTGGCAATTTGTGGTGAAACTTGATTTATCTATGATTTATCTATGATTTGAGAAGTGGCAATTTGTGGTAAAGACTCCATGAGTAAGTGCCACTCTTTTTCGGATTTTTTTGCACATTAAATAACTCATTTAACTAGTTAATCCCATTTGTTGACTCTCTGTTGACCAGCCACTTGAGGGTAAAACTGAGTATATTGCACTAGCCAGTATTAGCACTCGAGGAGAAAACTGAGCACACAAAAAATGCTAGTATATGACTCGAGGGTATACCTGAGTATATCTAAATTTCCAGGGTTAGACTCGAGGACGCGTGTTGCGGTGCAGAAGTGGAAGACGTGCCATTGTTGACGCGTGTCGCGGTGCAGACGTGCAAATAGTGGACGCGTAGGACGCGGGTCGCATTTAGGACGCGTAAGCCCCTCCCTCCCTCCCTCTGCACACAGTCGTCTCATTCTCGCTCACGCACGAAACCACCCCTCTCACGTCCCATCAACTTCTCCAAATCGAAAAAACCCCAACCGCCGTACGCACGCTACCCTGCCGGCGATGGAGAAGAAGAATGCGCCGGCGGCCGTCGCCTCCGAGCCCGTCGCCTCCGAGCCCGTCGCCTCCGCGCCCGTCGCCGCCGAGCCAGTCGCCGCCGAGCCCGTCGCCGCCGAGCCAGTCGCCGCCGAGCGCGTCGCCTCCGAGGGCGGCGCATCCAAGCGCGGCTCCTCCGTGAACTGGGCCTCTCTCTCGGCTGATGGACCACTTCACAAGATCGGCGAATGCTTGCTGGCGAACGAGGAGTACGCCGACACCTACTCTGCCATGAGGCAAGTCTGTAGAAATTGGCGCTCAGGTTTGCCTGAGCCCGACGTGCACCTGGACGAATGGATCATGCTACACCACGCCCTTCCACACGTCGCTGAGTTCACCTTCCTCCAACTCGGCACATCACGCTACGTCACCATAGATCTATCGGAAGTTCATACAAGGTTCAACTTCCTCCATATCTACCTCTTTATTTTCAATCTTAAACATCTTAGTGCTGAATGTTATCGTGCTTGCCCAGATACTACTTCGTCGGATTTTGCCGTGGCGTCATCGTGCTTGCCCAGAAGAACCCGCCGCACAAGATACGGCTTCTGAACCCACTCACAAAGAAATCGAACACTATGTTTGAGGCGCAGATGCCATCTGTTTTCCTGAAATCAGTCGATGTGATCAAATCCCCGACTATGGTCTTCGTTACCGCACATTACCCGTCGGAAATTGGTTGGGTCGATGAGAGCACTCCAACTAAGGATATAGATAAAGATTGGGAAAACAGATTTTCGATCAAGAACCATTGTCTGCGTTGCATTACACCGTTCAATGGTGAACTGTATGCACTAGCTGTGGACAATTTAGAGCATGGAAGAATAGTGTGCACCAATGTAAAGTTGCAGCAGCGCGCGAGCACTGTCAAGATGGAGACACTAATTTCATTTCCAGAACTTGGACATCAGAAGTTCTACCTCGTGAAGTCGGATGGTGATCTGCTGCTTGTGTTGTTGGTCAGCGTGGCTTTGGCGGGCAGACCATTGGTGTACCGTGTGGACACTCAGAGCCGCTCTCTCCATCCGGTCAGTAACATTGGCAGTAATGCCTTCTTCGTGAATTATACCCGGTGTATCTCCGTCGACACCAGAGTGTACCCGACACTTCGACCTGGCTGCATCTACTACACGGATTTGGGTTATATCAGAGAGTACTCTCATGATACAAAGGCCTGGGAGGAGTGGCCAGAACGTGTGGATAGAATAGGAAACTCCGGTCTGAGAAATGAACACAGGCCATACCGTTTGGAGGATGTATTGGCCTCACACTGCAGACGGAAGGAGTTCAATGAATATTTCCTTGGGGTAATGCACGGCTGGACCGACGAAGAAATATATGAGGAGGAATGAAGATACTGAGAATATTTACGCAGCATTGATTTCTGTCGGATAGCCTCACTTACCACAAGCACCAAAGAAAAAATGCGCGAAAGAACTATAAAAACTAACTAAATATTACATCAGCTGCAAGGCATTGAAAAAATATTACAGAACCCAGAGAAATTGAATGGTAATTAAACCTAGCAATACAATGAAGCGATCCGGCAATCTTTTAAGTTGTCCATGCAGCACCTATATCTGAAACAAAGACATTACAAGTTAAGACAGCAACAATGGAAAGGCAAAGACACTACAATATTGTTTGGCAAAGAATTTGGAACTCATCATTTCGTCGTTATAACAAGATCATTGTAATGCGCACAATAAGCAAACAAAGAGTGCATGCCGCATACCAACAGCCAATATAACAGAGCATGTTAGAATGAAACAGCAGACTTACTACTGTTGAGTCCCATGCAAACCAACATGTTCAGGGAGTACAAAATTGGCATGAACAACATAGTAGCAGGCTATAAATTTTGTAACAACGACTGAGCAAGATGAAGTTATGATGGCTACATCTACAGAGCAGGGAATGTAAACCAAAAATAGAAGTTATGATGGCAAAAGCTAAAGAGGAGGGAATGTGAACCAACATGTGCCAAGTGCAATTACTTCATTTTGGCCGTGAACTAAATAATACTCCTGAACTTATAGTGAAGGGGATGCAAATCAAGATGTTTCGGGATATAAACTTGTAATGAGCAACACATAGAGGATAGTTAATGCTGGAGCTTAGGATGGACCAGATACAGAATATAGTGGGATCACCTGTGAACTTGTATAAGAGGGAATGCAAACCAATATGTTCAGCTTTCCATATGTGAGCGTCATGCCAAGTCAGAGAAACAAGTCAATAATGCAGCTTTTGAAGAACAAGATGGCACGCAAAATTATTATCTAGTAGTATGACAAGTTTATTTGTACTACAGGCTAGATAGCAGAGTGATAGCATGCCAAACTAAGTCCTTACTTTGTTAGCTTACAATGAACTAGATACAAAACAATGGCATCACCTGTAGTACAGGGAATGCAAGCCAACATGTTCATGGAGTAAAAAATTGGCACAAACAACATAGTAGCAAGCCATAATTTTTGTAACAACGACTGAGCAAGATAAAGTTATGATGGCTAGATCTACAGAGCAGGGAATGTAAACCAAATATAGAAGTTACGATGCCAAAAGCTATAGAGCAGGGAATGCGAACCAACATGTGCAATTACTTAAAATTGGCCATGAACTAAATAATAGCAGGATGTTACTATAATACCTATAATTTTTGTAACAACGACTGAGCAAGATAGAAGTTATGATGGCTACATCTACAGAGCAGGGAATGCAAACCAAAATGTTCAATCGCTTAAAGTTAGCAATGAAGTAGAAAATAGCAAGGTGTTACGGTCATAGCTAGGAATGAACTAAAAGAGCTTCAGACAAACAAGCATCTGAACCCAGAACATGGCGCTAAAACAAGGGACTTACATTAGGAGAAGCACTCTGTGGGAGTCACAGCAGATCTTCCTGGGGTTGATAGATCCGGTGATGAAGTACGCTACATGTGCTACTTGGGGTTGGAGAGACGGCCATTACACTTCATGGTTACTCATCTCATCTGCAAAAACGTAACGGCGCGTCGTTAGCACAAACAGGTTCCCCCAAGATTAAACAAGAACTTGCAGGCAAGCAATAGAAAAGCGACAGTAGAAGAGTTTAGATCATGCACGGCACCGGTGAAGCAGATCCGGTTCATGCACAGCGGTGTCGGTGAGCAAGATCCGATGCGGTGGACGACGGATCCGGCGAAGCGGCTCCGGTGGGGTGGACGATGCCGCAGCTGAAGCGACTGCGGTAGACTGGATGAGCATATGGTTTCGAGGTTCGGCGGGGATGATCCGGTCCGGTTGATGACGGCGTCGATGAAGCGCTCCGGCAGGCCGGATGATGAGGATCGCGAGGCCTCGGGTAGGCCAGGGAAGTCCGGCGGGGATGTTCCGGTGCGGTGGTCGTGGAGGTGGGAGAGAGAGGGACTTGGGAAGTTCCGGTGGGTGGTCTCAGAGGAGAGAGTGAGGGAAATGAATTTTTTTTCGGGGAGTTTCCGGAGCTAGGGAGGTGGTGATCGAAAAAAAATGACGGGTAGACCCCCCACCAACCGACTTATACATGGACATTGTTGTCATCTTTACGAGGGTAGAATGGGAAGTTAGAAGCGTGTGAAATATTTGTATTTTTCGGGCGGGAAGTTTTGCCGCTGGAATGAGATTTCGAATTTGGCTACAGTCCAAGTAATACAAAAATATGAGACCGTACTAGTACGGCCAAATGTCACATCAATTCATCATCACGTTGAAAATCGGTTACGACGATCATAATTATTGGCCGTTGGCACATCAGTTCTCCAACGCTTGATCCAACGGTCAAAGTTCCTTTTTTTAAGAGAACGGTCAAAATTCATTGGATTCGCTCGGGAACTGCGCGCGCCAAAACGAGTCAGACGAAGATGTTTCTAGAGTTCTCACGGACGCGTCTTGGCGATACATTGAATGCAAATCTTGCAAGGTCAAAAAAATGCAAATCTTGCAGGATCGTATGTGGCTGCTATGAGCTGAAGTACTCCATGAAACCGTGAACATACATGTAGATGGGAATCCCATGTAGACGATCTGAAGAACGACCCGCTGCATCTTTCACAAATCCATCTACATGACATGATAAACTTTAATTAAGAAGCAGCCACGTAACAATTATTGCCCAAAATCTAACGGGTTCGACAATAAGCTGGTAATTCTCTATTATATATAAACACCAAAAAAATATAGCAAGTAAGAAAGGAGTGTCAATGCCACCAGGACTTACAAAAAAAGGGAATTAGCACTTCGTAATCTCTTTGTTTTTACACATACCTTCTGCTCAGGAATCCAGGGCCTAGGGTCACATCAAGTCATAATCAGAAACCAAAGTCGGTTCCCATGTTCTCCAATTCAAAACGCGTACAAAATATTTCAGTGTGTGAAATAATTGTATTCGATAGGCAGGAGGTATATGCTACAGTGTTGAGATTTTGAATTAGAGGGTTGTTAAGCTATTGATTATATGGAGTCGAAATTTGGTAGCATACATAAGTATCTCTGTTCACAACTCGCCTGTACAGAAGCAGGAACAGCTGTTGTGTTGCAGCACAACACAAAGGAGAAGCCACTGTTCCGTTCATTGCACTCAATACAGCGATGAATGAACCAGACCAGTTGACAAGCTTCTAGACCTGGGCTATATGTAGAAAGATGGAAATCAATGGATCACAGAAAATCATCAGTGTCAAGCTTTAATGCACTAGCCAACGCGACCAAAAGTCCGAACTGATGGAAAGGGCTAGGCAATCCACTTTATACATCGCAACATAGTCAAGGCAACAAAAAGTCCAAACTGACAGAAAAGGCTAGACCGGGAGAAGAGAAGAGAAGGTTTGTGAAAGCGATGACTCGAACTTGAGACTATGGGCTCTGATACCACGTCAAGCTTCATCCACGAGCCAACGGAACCACAAGTCAGAACTGATGGAAAGGGCTAGGCAATCCACTTATAATATTAACAATCAGCAGGGTTCCGGTTCAAAAAAAATCCACATCACAACAAGGAAACGACCACCAAGATCATAGCAATTGCAGATAAATGCACCTACGAAATATGCTCAGACTAAGGAACCATTTTACAAGACCAAGGTAATGACCTGTCACTGTCCCCGTTCATCTCCAATTATCTAGCAGATACTCTTCTTACTACTTACTAGCATTCCTAACCTGCTCCAGTAGGGCCTCCTTCTGTGCTGCTATCGTTCTAAAATTGTCGACTTCTAGTCTTAGCGCAGCTGATGCAGCTCGTTCTACTTGGAGTTGCTCCTCTAGAACTTGAGCATGCAAATACTTTGACTTGGACATGGACTTGCACTTCAGCAGTCCAGCATTCCGTAAGAAAGTGTTTTTGGCAATGCCTTTCTTTTTTATTGCCATAGAAAATGCCTTCACACATTCTTCATCGGTTTTTTCCAGACCGTTTTTACCGGTTTTTGCCATCTCTAATTTCATATCTTCCTGCAAAAAATTCAGTTCGTACACATGTGTAAACATGATAGTTACTACAGAGAAACTTGCTGATAGTAGATTTATCATGTGTATGACCTACTTTTATTCCTACAGTTTGGCATGTCTGATTCACATCACATGAATTTTAATAAACATATATAATATCATATTGACATGTACTTTACTACTCCTACAAGTTGGGATGTGAGTCGTCACAAAATTTCAATCTTTGAGAAGACTTACAAGAACACTCTGTGCGACTTCTCCAATCACTTCAAGTTTGTTCTTCTGGCATGCTTCAAAAATCTCTGGCAGAGTCATCTCTTTGTTTGGTTCCCTTTTACTTGCATTATGTAACATCTGCATTTTAGTACTACCATTTATAAATCGAATAACGTGGTTGAAATGGAGGATCATAATATAAGCTGCACACTGGTGTATATACTCTGCATGATCTTTTACTAAAATATTTCTAAATAGCAGTATAAAACAACATGTCCTTACTTTTTGCCGAATGTGCACTATAAGGTTACGAGATCCCGTACGGCTAGGTAAAAGTAGTTTACCGCGGTTTTCCTGATTCTGTTTAGCCAAATTCTGCAAAAAGGAGACTAGTGAGACACTGCTATAAATAAGAATCCAAGATGTGATCTGGTCTCAGTCTTACAAATCATACCATATTCTTTGGATCAGACCAGTGCTTCACAAGATCTCCCCACTGTTTGTCAGTCATTTGCTTAAAAGGAGATATAGTTGGAACACTCCCAGTAATCTTTCCAGTGAAGTATTTCTTCTTTAGCCTGCTGCGATACTGGCGCAGACAGTCTGAGAATAGACTGTTGAGAACATGCTTTACTTCCTCTTGGTCCTCATCGAACTCGAACCTTAACTGTTCACAACAATATAAACCGTTGGTGTGATATACATAGATCCAACAACAAGCTAGAAGGAACGGGACGTGCCAATGTGGTATACTAGTATGAGTAACATTACCAAGAGAAAGATGACTTACGTGTAACCTGTGCACTAATTTTTCAAAATGCGCAGAGGTGTCTACGTGCTCTTTCCATGTTGGGAAGATAGGAATTTCATTCCTGACGAAAATTCCTACATCCGATGCTAATTTACAAGATTCTTCTGGGTCCAGTGGCCTTCTGCCACCTACGATAGATGAAAGGCGAAATCTTGATTCCATCCCAGCAAGCTTAGCTACGAACATTTTCCCTACTGTTGGGCCCCTCGTTTTTCTTGATCGTGGTGCAACTACAAAGTTAAGCATTACATCAAGCTATCAAGGTAGATATATATATATATATATATATATATATATATATATATATATAGGGTGACACTATTTGAAACCCGGTGCTCAGAATATTATTCTGAGCACCACCTCACCCTATATAGACGCGGACACGCACGAAAAAAAAAGAAACAAGTCGCAGAAACGAACCCACTGCCCACGAACGATCCCCCGTCTGCTTCGATCCCAATCTCTCGTGTTCCCCACCTTCCTGCCTCCCGCCGCCGGCCACCCAACCGCCGGCCCGGAGAGCCCCGCGCCGCCGCCTGGAAGCCCACCGTGCCGCCGCCTCAAGGTTCCCCGCGCCGCCGCCTTAAGGCCCGACGCGCCGCCGACCAGATGACCCTCGCGCCGCCGCCTCCTGGACGGCTCCGCTGCCGGTCGGTGCCCCGCGTCTACGGGCTTCCCTCGCGCCGCCGGCCGGGGCCCTCGCATTCGGCCTCCCGGCACGCCACGGAGGTCGCCCTCGACGCAGGCGGTCCTTCCCCGCAGCTCCTGGACGCCGGCAGTCCTGGCAGTGCTCTGCTGGCCGCTTTCCCCGCGCGTCGCTGGCTTCTTCCCCTGCGCACCTCTCAGCCACCAACGGGCGCCCCCGCGACCGTGCCGCCACCGTCGGTTGCTCCGCGACTGACCCGCCGCCCAGGAACCTTACCGCATCGGCGGCCCCGAATCTCGTCGACGAGGAAGAACGGCGCTGCAAGGGGCCTCCTGCAGGTTGTCCTCCATGGGATCCGCCGCGGCGGCCACCACACGCCTAGCCGCTGGACCACCCCAGCGACGCGCGGCTCCTGCCGTCGTCGGCTATGCCGAGGCGAGCTCGGGGATGAGGTCCTCCGATGACACCACTGCCATTAAGTTCTTTTTTGTCTAATATTCCTCTGTATTTTCAACTTTGTTTTCCAACATTCTGCATGAGTGGTAGGAAAGTACAAATGTGCTGGCCTGAAGAATACTCGATCTTCCCAGGCAATGAAATTTTCGTTCCTGAAAAACATTATTTGCTGGGAATTACACGGAATTGGTAGCGGGAAGAACAACAAATTGGCAGGGAAAAGTATGAGAATTTGATACCAACTCAGCAGCAAAAATTGGTAGCAGGAAGTACGCGGAAGCTCAGAGTTAGTTTTGCAAAAGTCTAGCAGCAAGCACATCCTCAGTAGCAGTACACGCATGAGCACTTTATCTTTGCAATAGCACACGTAGCAGTACCTGCGAGGCAGAATTATTTTGAGATACATGAAATAAAGTTTTTTGACAAGCATCTCTTCCGTGTCATCTGATTTTGGGGAAAAAAGAATAATAAACATATGGATAACATGGACTCCTGTCGGCAGCGTATACCCCTGCATGTTGTAGGCCGCCGCTGCGCTGACCCTCAACTCCTGCCTAACTCAGTGTTACATCTGAGTTTTTCTATTTCTCGGGCTAGGCAGTGCATGCAAGTTCATAAGAAAGTTTAATTGCACGGTGGCAGGAAGTGCAACTCAAAGTAGAGCCTTACAACTAGCACTTGTCGCCCCTGCACCTGTGACTCCTGCCGACATCGCGAGTTCCTTGTGCCACCGGCCGACGGTGCACAGCCCCTACATCTCCCGCAGTGTAGGACTGCCGCTGAACTTCCTTGCCGCGAACCTTGTACTTATTTTGCCAGGGCGCTTGTACTTCTTTGATTTTTATTTTATCTTGTGTCAAATATCCTCTTTGATTCGCAGCTACAATCTAGGAAATCGAAAAACACTAATTTGCTCTAGCTCCTAGCCGCACGACGCTGGCGACAACGCACGCCACTGTTCACCTTCCCTGCTCGCTGAAGGCCACCTCCCCCGCGTGCCGCCGGATACCTCCCCCGCGCACCGCGGATACCTCCCCCGCGCGCCGCCGGATACCTCCCTTGCTCGCCGCCAGCCCATTGCGCCGCTGGACCCGCCACCTCCCTAGTTGCTCGCGGCGGCCTTCGATGCTCCACGCGCTGCGCAGCTCCGGCTCCCTCCTACTCCACCGTTCTCCCGTGCAGAACCCCACCGCCACTATTCGCGGGATCCCGCGCCGAACAACGCCCCGATTGCCCGCCACTTGCTGCCCATCCCCCAGCCTGGGGGCACCAAGCCCTGCCGCCGGCCCTCCGGCACCGCACAAAGCGGCCGCGCAGCTTCCCCGCTTCCCTCCTGCATCCCGGGGCGCCCGATACTCCCTCCAGCTCCTACACGCCGGCAGGGCAGCCCTTCCTCGGCCGTGCAAACCTTGTTGTTCCACGGCTGCTGCCATGGCTCCTCTCACCGACGACCAACGATGTCGGTCGGCTGTCCCCCTTGGATAGAGACGGCGACGTCGACTGCCGATGGGGAAATAGGGCCGGCACTACCGTCCCTCATCCTCCCTGCAGCGCCCTCTTCCTCGTACACTGTTTTGCTTCGTTCGGAAGTACAAGAAAGTTCAGAAAAGAAGTGTACTTGGTTATAAAGCAGAAGCACAAATATTATAGTGCATGGGTAATGCTAGGATTTTATTTTACCTCTGTTCTTCGTGCTCGATGTAATTGCTTTTATGTATATTAAGAGGCGGGACATGTTCTATCATCAAGAGACAGTGGGTAAATACATTTAGAACATGCAGATAAGTGCAGATCTAGCAGAATCACATCCTCGCTTGTTAATTTCATCAGCTTCATCTGCTGCTCTGTATCCACACAGCGCAACACTACATATTTGGTAACAGATGCAGTGCACTTGGTGGTTAACAGAATTACAATTTTTTTAATTACATCGACCATGTAACTTCCTCGTATGATTGAATATGTGTATGCGTTCGAGTAGGTGCTGAATCTGTTAGCTCTTGTGCTGAACCTGTTTTGATCGATTCGCTCCCACAGTCCTGATCTCAATTCTGGTGATTGTTGCTAAACAGTACACTTACCGCAGACCAGCGGTAAATTTAACTTGTAATAGTAGTGCTTCTTTTATTTCCGAGATGACATTGTTCTTCACAGACTAAAAGCATCTGACGTTTAAAGTTCGGATGTTTTTCTTTCCCCTATTTCAATTTTTCTTTGATGATTTGACATAAACGAAGTGCATCTAGAGAAGTACGTATAAAACGGTGACCAACTGTATTTAGTGTAATTATTTTCTGAAACATTATATAACTACAAGCACATCTAGCAGTACATCATGGAGAAAATGAAACAAAAGTGCCCACACGAACTACACTTAGCAATGTCGAAAAAGTACACAAAAAGAAAAATTGGTCATAAAAGTCTTAGTTGATTGGCGGAAATGTACGTCGCTATAAGGGGAAGTGCAGAAGTGTTTCCTTGAAGTAATACGCTTGTTAAAGAGGATTTATTGGTGTAAAATTAAATGCATAAAAACAAACGATAGCATGGTTTGAGAAAAAGGAAAATAAAATATGGGGGGAAGATCAATTGGAAAATTTTGAGGAGTACAAACCATGATTATTTGAGGTAAAAGAAAAAAAAATCAGGGTAGTACACCCACTTAATATAGGAAGTGCAAGAAAACCTACAAAATCAAAATATACAAAAAAAAACATAAATAATCTCATCATCCGCGAGGAAGTTCAAATACTTGACGCTAAAAAGTACAACCATTCTACATGAGCAGTACACCCACTTAATATAGGAAGTACAAAAAAACCGATAAAATACAAATTTACAAAAAACAAAAAAAAACCGTCATCCGCGAGGAAGTTCAAATACTTGACGCTGAGAAGTATAACCATTTTGGTATAAGCAGTGGTCCCGAGAAGTACACGCGGTGATTACGAGAAGTACATGTGGTCATTTTTGGATGTGCTAAAAACTAATTATTCTAGGAAGGACAAGTGCATGACGTGGGAAGTACAAATACTAGGTTCTTAAATAATAATTTTTTTAAATCATTCAACACGATTAGTACACCCACTAAATATAGGAAGCACGATAAAACCGACAAAAACCAAAAAGAATCCCATCATCCGTGGTGAAGTTCAAATACTTGATGCTGAGAAGTACAACCATTCGACACGAGCAGTACACCCACTGAATATATGAAGTACAGAAAACCAATAAAAAACAAAAAGTAGAGAAAAAAAATCCTCTCATCCGAAGGGAAGTTCAAATACTTGACGACAAGAAGTACAAGCATTGGACACGAGCAGTACACCCATTTAATATAGAAAGTACGAGAAAACCAACAAAATCCAAATGTAGAAAAATAAAATAATCCCGTCATCTGTGAGGAACTTCAAATAGTTAACGCTGAGAAGTACAACCATTCAACACGAGCAGTACATGCACTTACTACAGGAAGTACAAGAAAACCGACAAAAAATGTACAAAACAATTGTGTGACCATGGAGTTCAAACGAACAACCGTATGAGAAACTTATAGTCATTTTACTGAACACTTTCGTGAAACAGCACCGAGAAGTACAACCGCATTGCCCTATAAGTACAAGTTCGTGTCGAGGGAAGTTCAGTGCTCTGTTTTTACGGGGCGGAAATCTATTGTTCAAATCTCATCGATTTGATCACCAACCACTTCAATCATTGTCACCAAAAGCTTTATATGGTAGAGTATATGTCTAATTTCATTACCTACAACATTTTACAACAAATAAATGGATCTAATCCATCAAATTCAAATCATTATCCCACAAAATATACCGGAAACATGATTTCAAAACTTCTAAAATTAGTTTTAAACCGTTTGGATTTGGCAAAAATGGTAGATACGAAAAAGATGCGCCATTTTGACACCTTTCCAACCGTATATCATTTGCATTGTTTAAATATACCGCATGGAAATCGCGGGGATAATCATTCGGTGCCCGTCACATAAAATGGGCGGACAGTAATTCGAGTTGTTCTCTTAAACTATAAGGAATTAGAGAAAACAATTGGAATAAGAAAGTTGCGCCTAGTCCATAGCTTTCCAACGCCATATCATTTGCATCATTCCGACAAACGGTTGAAACAAATCATCCAAATTACTGTCCGCTCGTTTTTTGAGTACGTCCGAATTTCGGTATTTTCAAAATTGTTCAAAAACTGTGAGGATTTTGAAAAAACATAAAACATGAAAAAGTTGCGCAATTTCATTATCTATCCAACGGTATATCATTTGCACAGTTTCGATAAGCGATTCGAAAATCGAACTAAAAGTTCGTTTTCTGGCCATATAGAAGCGTTTTCGTATTTTCAAAATTAAATTTAAACCGTGCAAAATCTGTGAAAAGTGTGAACATGAAAAAGTTGCGGTTTTTCATTATCTATCCAACGGTATATCATTTGCATAGTTCCGACAAATGGTTGAGAAACTCGAGGTATAATCAGTACCTCTGAAGAAAACGGGAAGTTCAGGTAAGTTCGACAGAAAGTTGAACCCTGTCATCCGGGAAGTACGACCTTGTGTCCACGAAAGTACAAGTCGGTGCTCAGAATATTATTCTGCAACCGGTTGCAGAATAGTGCTGGTATATATATATATATATATATCTATAAAGTATAACTTTATAACGGAGAATGAAACTATAAGCATTGGAAAATGTACCTTCTTCGGTGTGGGGCTCATCCTCAGGGGAGTTGTCTATGGCAGGACTAATATGGGTCAGTGGGAGATCATCAACAGTTTGTTGATGTTGTGCTAGCAGTGTTTGGCCAGTTGTGGTTGTGTCAGCTGGGACTGGTACAGTGTGTCCTTGGGCAGTATTTCCTACCACAGCTACTGCTGATCCCAATTGTGGCTGAGAAGTTGCCGTGGAAACTTGTTCTGCTGCCAATTGTTGTTGAGAAGTTGCTGTGGAAACTGGTTCTGCTGCCAATTGTGGCTGAGAAGTTGCTGTGGAAACTGGTTCTGCTGCCGATTGTCGCTGGTTGACTGGATTGGTAACAGGTGGCTGATTCAACCGCTTGGGGTGTTCACCACGTTTTTTTATTTCAGTACTCTTAGAATTTTCGTTATTTTCTTCAACTGGTGCCATGAATCGCTGAGACTGTCTAGTAGCAGAAGCAGGTTTCTTTTTTGGTTGCAGCTGTTCTATCACCGATTCAGGTGCCTGTTGAATGGTCTTCCTCTCATTGGTGGTTCCTGCGAAATTCTTACTTGAAGCTGCAGATTCCTAGCACACATAAACGATATTTCAGTCTACAGAAGTCCCATATATGATGATATGCAAATGGAATAGAATGAAGAACAGTAAAGGATGACGTGCATGCTGAAACATATATATGATGCATTAAGGAGACCTAGAGGTGGCATGTGAACATGTTTGGTGGGATTCAGGATACAAGTATACAACACATGGAAGTTGCAACAGATATCTCAAAGTAAAAACACAGAAATCACCTGGTGGGGTTGAGGAGAATGGTCAGGCAAGGCATCTTCCTGAGTCAGCTCTCCAAGAGGCTCAGCAGGATCAAATTGTGAATCATAACATTGTTCTTTATCTTTGGGGAGGGGAAAGGGTTCTTCTCCGATTTTGTTCAGGTTTGCACTAGAGGCAATAGCGTTACACATGTTTGTGCCCACACGGCTTGCATATCTTATACATATATTCCGTATCCGTTTCTCTTTTAATTCATTCTTCTGTATTGCAATAATATCTAGCATGCATTACAAAAAAAATGCTAATGAGATGGCGGTGCAAGTAAGCAAAAAAATACTTTTCGAAATCACATGCATAACGAATGCGGCCATATCAACCTTCTTGGAAGTGGGCGCGTGTACGCTTTGGTTTCCAGCCGTGGAACATCATGGAGGCGCTTTCTGTACCCATCTCTCCAGTCCGGTGGACGGAAGGAGTCGGGGATTAAGATACGAGAACCCGGCGATGGTGACTGTCGCTGACAAGGCGGCGGTGGAAGTCGGCTACGGAGGAGCTCGTATGGTACAGTGGTCGTCGGTGGGGGTGGGGGAGGTGGAAGCTACTCCGGCTTGCTAAAAAGCAAGGGAGACGGCGGAACGTCGTCGGTCACTACGGTGGCCGATGAGAAGGCAGTAGTGCTGGTGTGGGAGTGGGACAGTGGGCCGGCGCCGGCGTGTGAGATGATCCGGTGGGTCATGCAGGGTGGAAGCGTGAGAGAGAGATGCGGGGTTCGGCGCCGCCGGTGATAGGTCTGAATTGAGCGGTCCGGGGGGATAAGATCGACACTGTACTTATTTCACATCGCTTTGAATTTTGGAAGCGGGGGGATTTCGGCGGGAATTTTGGGGCAGAGTTGAAATTATTACTGGTTGGTGGAAAACTGTGGAACCCTAGCCTACGAAATCCCAAGTCTGAAGCTGAGGGCCCTTTTGCTGTGGCTTTTTGGCTTTTGGATTTTGGAAGCCAAAAGAATATAATATTTGTTTTTGGCTTCCAAAATCCAAAAGCCAAAAAGGCAAAAAAAAACCACAACAAAAGGGCCCTGAGTATGTTCGGGTTCAAGGGGATATGCTTGTTGGTTCTTGGGTGCATATGATCTCTTTATTTCGAAATTCATCTTCTATACATTTTGAAATGTCAAAAAAGAATAAAACGAAAAATGCATGTGTACTTCTTCGCTTGCTTTATACACATAAAATATTTCAATGGAAAATCGAATAGTAATTTGGGCTATGTAAAAAAGAGTTACTCCGTAAAAAAATTGTGCTAACCATAAGGCTTTTTATGAGACATGTTTTCTCTCTTTTTTTACATCGACCATGAAAAAAACTTGTTTTTTTACATCAACCATGAAAAATACTTTTTTTACATCGACCATGAAAAATACTAGGAATTTGCTAAGAGCATCCACAACGTGTAGCCAAAAGTGGTTCCATATTTGATTTTTGGCTTTTGGAACTAGTTCCATACATTGTAGAGGTAGTTCCAAAACCAGAAAAACAGGGAACCGGAGCAAGTAGGTGCTCCGATGCCAAATTTCACTTTTGGCATTTGGAACTAGTTCCCTACATTGTGAGAGTAGTTCCATATTGGCTTTATGTGTTGTTTTAGCTTGATGGCGGGACCCACGTTATAAATATTTGGAACCACTACATTGTGGAGCTATTGCTATATTTCACACCAAAGCCAAATTCACCATCGTATCAGATTTGGCAATAGCAACATTGTGGATAGCCTAAAGTTATATTTTCCATCTTGTACACAATTAAAAATATCTTTAAAACAAACAAATCTCTAATGTCTAGGTGTACCATCTCTACTAGTACTAGTATATATACACGTGCCTTGCACGTGAGGGCTCTTTTTTTTAGTGAAACAACTTCGACGCAATAAGAATTCGATCTTTTTTTTAACAAAGGAGGGGGGCCCAAGGGCTTGGATACCATTAAGTGCAACAGAGGGGTACATATTACAGATTGCAGTCAATAGTCACTTGGGTTGAAAGCCAATGCAAGCCCGCCTACATGATAGCAGGATTTTGTGAAGCTTTTTAACTTAATTGGTCAAACATGCGAAGCATGTGCCATTTACTTGTACAACTTTATCGGAAAAAAATTACTTGTACAAGCTAGTTCCCCTAAGTACTACCAGCACATAAGTAAACAAAAGAACCAGGGACATCATCAACTGAAAACAACAATCTATTCATATAGCGGCTCTTGCATCACCCTTTGAAAATCATCTACCTGCAAAGATGAGTGCAGAGTTTCTGCTCGTGCTTTCACCTGTTCCAAGATCGTCCAGTTGATCTCATGGACATCTGCATCAGCCAAAGCGGTAACCAAGTTGCCAGCCACTAGCTTCTGCAGATCAGCAACAGCATGTAGGCCATCTTGAATTGTAGAATTCCATCCTCGGTTCATTTCTTTGTTCCGCCAAGTGGCCACATCCAAGTCCTTTTGAAGACGCCTAATCTTAGCTTCCCCAGTGCCACATCCTTCTGTTTTGTTCCTACAAACGTTTGCATCACTGGAACTCTGGACATCTGTGCTACAATGCTGCTTGGCAGGGACATGAGCAGTCACTTGCTTCTGCGATTTGCCATGCATAAAATCAATCAGCAGATTAAAAGGAAATATGTTGGTTGATTCATGTCACCACTTTCAGCAACCCATGAGTTTCTAAACCTTAAATGGAGTCTAAAACATTGCAATAAAAGGGTGGGTGCATCATTTGGATGCAGAGGCCGGGGCGACCCTATTTTCAAGAAAAAATTAGGAAATCTGAAATCTATATCTATATCTCTACCATCTATACCACTCCACTCCTGTTGACAGTTTGATCTCTTTCAGTACATTAGATTATGTCATGTTTAAAACACTATTATAAAATTACCTCCTTAATGTTGAGCTCAGGAGGATCCAGATGTGCTGATCCTAGGCGGCCCCTCAAATGATTGCTTGCTAGAACAATAGGACCAAATCCCGCCTCCTTTCTACCAATGTCTGCATCACTGGCGCGCTCACTGTCTTTGTTAGGAACATGAGCAGTGGCTAGCTGCTGCAAATCAAAGTTCATCAAATCAATCAGCAAACAACACATATGAAATTTGAGCAGTGCGGCTAAATACCTTCTTCAGCAGCTGCCCCACGGAATCGTCCTTTTGGCGGCACATCACACGGGTGAAAAATCTCGGCAACGACTTGGGGTGCGGTGATTTTGTCCCATTCCACAGTATGCCGAGCTTGGCTGCAATTATCATATTCTGCAAGATATTTTGCCTCCGAGATTCTTCGTAGGCATTCTCGAGGGGAATATCTAGCAGGCATTACAAAAAAAAACAGATGCTAATAACAAGCAGTGGAAGCAAGCAATAAACTAGTCTCGGAAATCAAATACATAACAAAAGCTGCCGGACAAAGTGTTCAACCTTGGTCGACTGGGGAGGTGGCGCGTTGGCCGTTCGGTTTGGTTCGGTGGATCATGGTGGCGCTTTGTGTACCGATCTCGCCGGCCGGTAAGATGAACCAGTGAGTCGGGGAAGCAGATCCGACGAAGCGGACGGAGTGTGGTTGACGGCGTCGCTGAGCTGGCTCCGGCGCGGTGGATGTCGGCTACGGATGGAGGACTGAGAGGGAGCGAGACGGACTAGGTGCGAGGTAGGGAGAGAGGCCCTTGCTTGTCCGTGGGTGGGGCTGGATATAGGGGAAATGAAAGCCTTAGAAGATAGCATCCTGCTAATTTATGGTGCTGAACTAGAAAATCCCGCCAATATATGGTGCTGAATTGCGGGCGGCTCATAGCTTGTGCACAAATAAAATGGGAAAATCCAAAAAATGTAGTTCAACAAAAAAAACTCTAGTAGGCAAAGTCGCTAGCTCGCCATGAGAAGATGCACTCCGCCAAAAAAATGTCATGACAAGCTAGTTTGCTATGGATCTTGCATTAACCCTGCTCGATAAAATGGTGGGCAAAAAAAGACAAGCTAAATCAAAAATAATGGTGGTAGAAAGATGTAACTCTCAAATGTAAACTCTACTAAACAGGGCCAGCTCAAAAATATGCCTCATATTATTAGTACTTCCTCCGGTCCATATTAACTGCCACTAAAATGGATGTATCTACAAATACATCCATTTGAGTGGCATGTATATGGATAGGAGTAGTAGATCAAGGAGTTGCGAGACAGTGGAGGAAATGAGGTGGGGAGGAGGAGGGTGACGACCAGACCCCCACCTCCACGGCACCGCATAAATAGAAGCTAAAATATGTGAAACAGTGGAGGAAATGAGGTGGAAAGGTCTTCTTTTTAGCCCCAGCGTCACCGCAGATCAGGTGACATGCACCTATTGCATGTCACCGTGTGACATGCGGTTTAAATTCAAATTTGAACACTGCGAACAAATCTGAAAAAAATCATGCATGTTCATAGATATTAAGATAACCCCTAAATTAAGATCAAAATTCGAAACATACATCGAGAAACAAAAAAGAGAAATCTGTCATGAATAGTTCCCGAATTCAAATCTGAGTTTCTCTGTAGACTATTCCCATCTGAGTTTCTCTTTTTTGTTTCTCGATGTATGTTTCGAATTTTGATCTGAAATTTTTAGGGGTTATCTTAATATGAGCTGTGAACGTGCATGATTTGTTTCAGATTTTTTCGCAATGTTTAAATTTGGATTTAGGCCGCATGTCACCTCGCTACCGCTCGAGAAATGGAGCCCCTCTCCGCTGGGCTCCATAAAAGCTTCACTGCTCGTGTCAGACTGTTGAAGACACTGGCAAGTGCATGTCAGGGGGACAGAGAATAAATTTCGTCCACGCGTCGGCGCGTGCTGTCTACCCCAAACCCTAAACTCTGTCTTTATGAAGTCAAGCATGCATGAAGAGAAGTGGTTTTTGGTTTCAAACATGGAAATTTCAAAAACCCTCTCAAGAGCTACATTTTGGAGTGACTAATTTTTCATATTCATGATTTAAACTTGTTTAAATGGGCATAAAAATGGGCATAAAATTCAAAATAAATCAAAATAAATGAAAAACCAAGGCACATAGTCTTCTTATGTCATATAGTAAGCATTCAATTAAGTTGATAAACAAGGTCTAGACATATTCGAACCAGAAAAATCATGTATCTACCCCCTAACCCTAAACTCTGTCTTATGAAGTCAAGCATGAAGAGATGTGGTTTTTGGTTTCAAACATGGAAATTTCGAAAACCCTCCCAAGAGCTTCATTTTGGAGTGACTAAGAAGCATACATGCTTACTTTTTTATATTCATGTTTTAAACTTGTTCAAATCTTGGTCAAACCTAGGATTTGACCAAGATTCAAATGGGCATAAAAATTCAAAAAAATGAAGAAAAAAATGAAAAACCAAGGTCTTCTTATGTCATATAGTAAGCATTCAATTAAGTTGATAAACAAGGTCTAGACGTTTTAAACCTGAAAAATCATGTATCTACCCCCTAACCCTAAACTCTGTCTTATGAAGTCAAGCATGCATGGTGAAGAGAAGTGGTTTTTGGTTTCAAACATGGAAATTTTAAAAACCCTCCCAAGAGCTTCATTTTGGGGTGACTAAGAAGGATACATGATTACTTTGTCATATTCATGTCTTAAACTTGTTTAAGTCATGGTCAAACCTAGGATTTGACCAAGATTCAAATGGGCATAAGAATTCAAAAAAAACAAAGCACATAGTCTGTGTATGTCATATAGTAAGCATTCAAGTTGATAAACAAGGTCTAGACATATTCAAACCAGAAAAATCATGGAAATTTCAAAAACCTCCCACGAGCTTCATTTTGGAGTGACTAAGAAGGATCGATGCAGGTTACTTTTCATATTATTCATGTTTTAAACTTGTTTAAATCTTGGTCAAACCTAGGATTTGACCAAGATTCAACAAATGGGGATAAAAAAATGAAAACCCAATGCACATAGTCTTCTTATGTCATATAATAAGCATACAATTAAGTTGATAAACAAGGTCTAGACATATTCAAACCAGAAAAATCATGTATGTGGCTACCCCTAACCCTAAACTCTGTCTTATGAAGTCAAGCATGAAGAGATGTGGTTTTTGGTTTCAAACATGGAAATTTCAAAAACCCCTTCCAAGAGCTTCATTTTGGAGTGACTAAGAAGCATACATGCTTACCTTTTCATATTCATGTTTTAAACTTGTTCAAATCTTGGTCAAACCTAGGATTTGACAAAGATTCAAATGGGCATAAAAATTCAAATAAAATGAATACCAAGGTCTTCTTATGTCATATAGTATGTGCGCATTCACTTAAGTTGATAAACAAGGTCTAGACATATTAAACCTGAAAAATCATGCATGTATCTACCCCTAACCCTAAACTCTGTCTTATAAAGTCAAGCATGCATGGTGAAGATAAGTGGTTTTTGGTTTCAAACATGGAAATTTCAAAAACCCTCCTAATTAAGAGCTTCATTTTGGAGTGACTAAGAAGGATACATGCTTACTTTTACATATTCATGTTTTAAACTTGTTTAAGTCGTGGTCAAACCTAGGATTTGACCAAGATTTAAATGGGCATAAAAATTCAAAAACAAAATCAAAAACCAAAGCAAGTCTTTGCATGTCATATAGTAAGCATTCAAGTTGATAAACAAGGTCTAGACATATTCAAACCAGAAAATCATGTATATATCTACCCCTAACCCTAAACTCTATCTTTATGAAGTCAAGCATGCATGAAGAGAAGTGGTTTTAGGTTTCAAACATGGAAATTTCAAAAACCATCCCAAGAGCTACATTTTGGAGTGACTAAGAAGGATAGATGCTTAATTTTGCATATTCATGATTTAAACTTGTTCAAATCTTGGTCAAACCTATGATTTGACCAAGATTCAAATGGGCATTAAAAAAATAGAAAAATGAAAAACCAAAGCACATAATCTTCTTATGTCATATAGTAAGCATTAAAGTTGATAAACACAAGGTCTAGACATATTCAAACCATACAAATCATGTATCTACCCCTAACCCTAAACTCTGTCTTATGAAGTCAAGCATGAAGAGATGTGGTTTTTGGTTTCAAACATGGAAATTTCAAATACCCTTCCAAGAGCTTCATTTTGGAGTGACTAAGAAGCATACATGCTTACCTTTTCATATTCATGTTTTAAACTTGTTCAAATCTTGGTCAAACCTAGGATTTGACCAAGATTCAAATGGGCATAAAAATTCAAAAAAATGAATACCAAGATCTTCTTATGTCATATAGTATGCGCGCATTCAATTAAGTTGATAAACAAGGTATAGACATATTAAACCTGAAAAATCATGTATCTACCCCTAACCCTAAACTCTGTCTTATAAAGTCAAGCATGCATGGTGAAGATAAGTGGTTTTTGGTTTCAAACATGGAAATTTCAAAAACCCTCCTAATTAAGAGCTTCATTTTGGAGTGACTAAGAAGGATACATGCTTACTTTTTCATATTCATGTTTTAAACTTGTTTAAATCTTGGTCAAACCTAGGAAAATCATAAATATATCTACCCCTAACCCTAAACTCTGTCTTATGAAGTCAATCATGAAGAGAAGTGGTTTTGGGTTTCCTACATGGAAATTTCAAAAACCTCCCAAAAACTTCATTTTAGAGTGACTAAGAACGATACATGCTTCCCTTTTCATTTTCATGTTTTAAACTTGTTTAAATTATCTTGGTCAAAATCTAGGATTTGACAAGATTCAAATGGGCATCAAAATAAAAAAATCAGAAAAATGAAAAACCAAAGCACATAGTTTTCTTATGTCATATAGTAAGCATTAAAGTTGACAAACAAGGTCTAGACATATTCAAACAAGACAAATCATGTATCTATACCCCCTAACCCCTAAACTATGTCTTATGAAGTCAAACATGAAGAGAAGTGGTTTTGGGTTTCAAACATGGAAATTTCAAATACCCTTCCAAGAGCTTCATTTTGGAGTGACTAAGAAGCATACATGCTTACCTTTTCATATTCATGTTTAAACTTGTTCAAATCTTGGTCAAACCTAGGATTTGACCAAGATTCAAATGGGCATCAAAAATAAAAAATTAGAAAAATGAAAAACCAAAGCACATAGTTTTCTTATGTCATATAGTAAGCATTCAAGTTGATAAACAAGGTCTGGACATATTCAAACCAGAAAAATCATGTATGTGGCTACCCCTAACCCTAAACTCTGTCTTATGAAGTCAAGCATGAAGAGATGTGGTTTTTGGTTTCAAACATGGAAATTTCGAAAACCCTTCCAAGAGCTTCATTTTGGAGTGACTATTTAAGAAGCATACATGCTTACCTTTTCATATTCATGTTTTAAACTTGTTCAGATCTTGGTCAAACCTAGGATTTGACCAAGATTCAAATGGGCATAAAAATTCAAAAAATGAATACCAAGATCTTCTTATGTCATATAGTATGCGCGCATTCAATTAAATTGATAAACAAGGTCTAGACATATTAAACCTGAAAAATCATGTATCTACCCCTAACCCTAAACTCTGTCTTATAAAATCAAGCATGCATGGTGAAGATAAGTGGTTTTTGGTTTCAAACATGGAAATTTCAAAAACCCTCCTAATTAAGAGCTTCATTTTGGAGTGACTAAGAAGGATACATGCTTACTTTTTCATATTCATGTTTGAAACTTGTTTAAATCTTGGTCAAACCTAGGAAAATCATGTATATATCTACCCCTAAGCCTAAACTCTGTCTTATGAAGTCAATAATGAAGAGAAGTGGTTTTGGGTTTCCTACATGGAAATTTCAAAAACCTCCCAAAAACTTCATTTTAGAGTGACTAAGAACGATACATGCTTCCCTTTTCATTTTCATGTTTTAAACTTGTTTAAATTATCTTGGTCAAATCTAGGATTTGACAAGATTCAATGCAAATGGGCATCAAAATAAAAAAATCAGAAAAATGAAAAACCAAAGCACATAGTTTTCTTATGTCATATAGTAAGCATTAAAGTTGACAAACAAGGTCAAGACATATTCAAACCAGACAAATCATGTATCTATACTCCCTAACCCCTAAACTATGTCTTATGAAGTCAACCATGAAGAGAAGTGGTTTGGGGTTTCAAACATGGAAATTTCAAAACCTCCCAGAAGCTTCATTTTAGAGTGACTAAGATGGATACATGCTTCCCTTTTCATTTTCATGCTTTAAACTTGTTTAAATTATCTTGGTCAAATCTAGGATTTGACAAGATTCAAATGGGCATCAAAATAAAAAAATCAGAAAAATGAAAACCAAAGCACATAGTTTTCTTATGTCATATAGTAAGCATTAAAGTTGACAAACAAGGTCTAGACATATTCAAACCAGACAAATCATGTATCTATACCCCTAACCCCTAAACTATGTCTTATGAAGTCAAGCATGAAGAGATGTGGTTTTGGGTTTCAAACATGGAAATTTCAAAAACCTCCCAAAAGCTTCATTTTAGAGTGACTAAGATGGATACATGCTTCCCTTTTCATTTTCATGTTTTAAACTTGTTTAAATTATCTTGGTCAAATCTAGGATTTGACAAGATTCAAATGGGCATCAAAATAAAAAAATCAGAAAAATGAAAAACCAAAGCACATAGTTTTCTTATGTCATATAGTAAGCATTAAAGTTGACAAACAAGTTCTAGACATATTCAAACCAGACAAATCATGTATCTACCCCTAACCCTAAACTATGTCTTATGAAGTCAAGCATGAATAGAAGTCGTTTTGGGTTTCAAACATGGAAATTTCAAGAACATCCCAAAAGCTTCATTTTAGAGTGACTAAGAAGGATCCATGATTACCTTTTCATTTTCATGTTATAAACTTGTTTAAATCTTGGTCAAACCTAGGATTTGACCAAGATTCAAATGGACACAAAATTTAAAAAATCAGAAATATGAAAACCAAAGTACATAGTCTTCTTATGTCATATCGTAAGCATTCAAGTTGATAAACAAGGTCTAGACATATTCAAACCATACAAATCATGTATCTACCCCTAACCCTAAACTCTGTCTTATGAAGTCAAGCATGAAGAGAAGTTGTTTTGGGTTTCAAACATGGAAATTTGAAAAACCTCCCAAAAACTTCATTTAGAGTGAATAAGAAGGATACATGCTTCCCTTTTCATTTTCATGATTTAAACTTGTTTAAATCTTGGTCAAACCTAGGATTTGACCAAGATTCAAATATATGGGCATAAAATTCAAAAAAATAGAAAAATGAAAAACCAAAGCACATAATCTTCTTATGTCATATAGTAAGCATTAAAGTTGATAAACAAGGTCTAGACATATTCAAACCATACAAATCATGTATCTACCCCTAACCCTAAACTCTGTCTTATGAAGTCAAGCATGAAGAGATGTGGTTTTTGGTTTCAAACATGGAAATTTCAAATACCCTTCCAAGAGCTTCATTTTGGAGTGACTAAGAAGCATACATGCTTACCTTTTCATATTCATGTTTTAAACTTGTTCAAATCTTGGTCAAACCTAGGATTTGACCAAGATTCAAATGGGCATAAAAATTCAAAAAAAATGAATACCAAGATCTTCTTATGTCATATAGTATGCGCGCATTCAATTAAGTTGATAAACAAGGTCTAGACATATTAAACCTGAAAAATCATGTATCTACCCCTAACCCTAAACTCTGTCTTATAAAGTCAAGCATGCATGGTGAAGATAAGTGGTTTTTGGTTTCAAACATGGAAATTTCAAAAACCCTCCTAATTAAGAGCTTCATTTTGGAGTGACTAAGAAGGATACATGCTTACTTTTTCATATTCATGTTTTAAACTTGTTTAAATCTTGGTCAAACCTAGGAAAATCATGTATATATCTACCCCTAACCCTAAACTCTGTCTTATGAAGTCAATCATGAAGAGAAGTGGTTTTGGGTTTCCTACATGGAAATTTCAAAAACCTCCCAAAAACTTCATTTTAGAGTGACTAAGAACGATACATGCTTACCTTTTCATTTTCATGTTTTAAACTTGTTTAAATTATCTTGGTCAAATCTAGGATTTGACAAGATTCAAATGGGCATCAAAATAAAAAAATCAGAAAAATGAAAAACCAAAGCACATAGTTTTCTTATGTCATATAGTAAGCATTAAAGTTGACAAACAAGGTCTAGACATATTCAAACCAGACAAATCATGTATCTATACCCCTAACCCCTAAACTATGTCTTATGAAGTCAAGCATGAAGAGAAGTGGTTTTGGTTTTCAAACATGGAAATTTCAAAAACCTCCCAGAAGCTTCATTTTAGAGTGACTAAGATGGATACATGCTTCCCTTTTCATTTTCATGCTTTAAACTTGTTTAAATTATCTTGGTCAAATCTAGGATTTGACAAGATTCAAATGGGCATCAAAATAAAAAAAATCAGAAAAATGAAAAACCAAAGCACATAGTTTTCTTATGTCATATAGTAAGCATTAAAGTTGACAAACAAGGTCTAGACATATTCAAACTAGACAAATCATGTATCTATATACCCCCTAACCCCTAAACTATGTCTTATGAAGTCAAGCTGAAGAGAAGTGGTTTTGGGTTTCAAACATGGAAATTTCAAAAACCTCCCAAGCTTCATTTTAGAGTGACTAAGATGGATACATGCTTCCTTTTTCATTTTCATGTTTTAAACTTGTTTAAATTATCTTGGTCAAATCTAGGATTTGATAAGATTCAAATGGGCATCAAAATAAAAAAATCAGAAAAATGAAAAACCAAAGCACATAGTTTTCTTATGTCATATAGTAAGCATTAAAGTTGACAAACAAGGTCTAGACATATTCAAACCAGACAAATCATGTATCTACCCCCTAACCCCTAAACTATGTCTTATGAAGTCAAGCATGAAGAGAAGTGGTTTTGGGTTTCAAACATGGAAATTTCAAAAACCTCCCAAAAGCTTCATTTTAGAGTGACTAAGATGGATACATGCTTCCCTTTTCATTTTCATGTTTTAAACTTGTTTAAATTATCTTGGTCAAATCTAGGATTTGACAAGATTCAAATGGGCATCAAAATAAAAAAATCAGAAATATGAAAAACCAAAGCACATAGTTTTCTTATGTCATATAGTAAGCATTAAAGTTGACAAACAAGTTCTAGACATATTCAAACCAGACAAATCATGTATCTACCCCTAACCCTAAACTATGTCTTATGAAGCCAAGCATGAAGAGAAGTCGTTTTGGGTTTCAAACATGGAAATTTCAAGAACATCCCAAAAGCTTCATTTTAGAGTGACTAAGAAGGATCCATGATTACCTTTTCATTTTCATGTTATAAACTTGTTTAAATCTTGGTCAAACCTAGGATTTGACCAAGATTCAAATGGACACAAAATTTAAAAAATCAGAAATATGAAAACCAAAGTACTTAGTCTTCTTATGTCATATCGTAAGCATTCAAGTTGATAAACAAGGTCTAGACATATTCAAACCATACAAATCATGTATCTACCCTTAACCCCTAAACTATGTCTTATGAAGTCAAGCAAGAGAAGTGGTTTTGGGTTTCAAACATGGAAATTTCAAAAACCTCCGAAGCTTCATTTTAGAGTGACTAAGAAGGATCCAGGCTTACGTTTTCATTTTCATGTCTGAAACTTGTTTAAATCTTGGTCAAACCTAGGATTTGACCAAGATTCAAATGGGCATAAAATTCAAAAAAAAATTAGAAAAATGAAAACCAAAAGCACATAGTCTTCTTATGTCATATAGTAAGCATTCAAGTTGATAAACAAGGTTTAGACATATTCAAACCAGACAAATCATATATCTACCCCTAACCCTAAACTCGGTCTTATGAAGTCTAGCATGAAGAGAAGTCGTTTTGGGTTTCAAACGTTTAAGCCAAAAGCCCCATTTCAAATATTTCAAACTTATTCAAATTTGGTTCAAATTTGAAAGACATACAAGTTATAGCACACATAGTGCATACATGTTCACACATACTGCACTAGATGCTAACCCTACAGTTTAGGGGCGGACCTAGGATAAATTTTTAGAGGGGGCAAACATATGATAA
The DNA here is from genome assembly GCA_030979885.1 of Lolium multiflorum. Classification (NCBI taxonomy): domain Eukaryota; kingdom Viridiplantae; phylum Streptophyta; class Magnoliopsida; order Poales; family Poaceae; genus Lolium; species Lolium multiflorum. Next base: position 27,925,773 of record CM061751.1, on the reverse strand, counting down.
GTGATGCAAATATCATATTACAAGGTTTCAGAAAATTGAGTGGGGGCAGCTGCCCCCCTTGGCTATAGTCTGGATCCGCCCATGCTATAGTTTGAGGCCATTTGGATGACGTCGAAAAAATCTTTGATTAGAAATGGGGTTGTTCGAACCCCGTAGTTGGATTTTTTGAACCTTGATCTGTAGTACTAGGCAAAACCCTAGTTTAACCTAGTATATTTAATTATAGATTCGTAGGTCGAATTTTCTACCTTTTTATTATTACTATGCAGCACATATGTGTTTGCCCGTCGAGTGAAACTCGGAGGAAGAGGGATCACTCGGAAGGAGAGAAGAAGGGAGAGCATTATGGTGTTTCCCCTTTTTCGGGTGATGATGTTGACTTTTGTGCAGGGTTTGTCAGTGAGCAGGAGGTGCGAGCGAGCGAGCGAGTCGAGCGAGGCCGAGAATGAGAGAGATTTGTTTTTTTGTGAGAGGGACAACCGAAGGATCTGAAGGACCCAGAGACTTCCAATACGCATCGTGATGCGTCTTCTCTTGACAAAGAAAATGGCTGGGAGTTTGCGTACCTATTGCACGTGACCTGTGCTCACTAAAGTGTGGGACCTCACGCATGGGCACCACACGTAAGTGACAGACCTGTTGGTGTAAAAACTCGGTTGATTAGTATAGTGCATTAGAACAAAGTTTCCTATGGATTCAAGGGTAGGAAATCCAAGTTAACTCATTTACATGACATTATTTTTTCCATTAAGCAAAGTTAACACATCTATCAATTGGTACATTTTGGAGTGACTAAGAAGGATCCAGGCTTACTTATTCGTTTTCACGTGTTAAACTTGTCTAAATCTTGGTCAAACCTAGGATTTGACAGAGATTCAAATGGGCGGAAAATTAAAAAAAAACAGAAAAATGAAAAACCAAAGCACATAGTCTTCTTATGTCATATAGTAAACATTAAAGTTGATAGACAAGGTCTAGACATATTCAAACCATACAAATCATGTATCTACCCCTAACCCTAAACTATGTCTTATGAAGTCAATCATGAAGAGAAGTGGTTTTGGGTTTCAAACATGGAAATTTCAAGAACCTCCCAAAAGCTTCATTTTAGAGTGACTAAGAAGGATCCAGGCTTACCTTTTCATTTTCATGTTTGAAACTTGTTTAAATCCTGGTCAAACCTAGGATTTGACAAAGATTCAAATATATGGGCATAAAATTCAAAAAAAATAGAAAAATGAAAAACCAAAGCACATAATCTTCTTATGTCATATAGTAAGCATTAAAGTTGATAAACAAGGTCTAGACATATTCAAACCATACAAATCATGTATCTACCCCTAACCCTAAACTCTGTCTTATGAAGTCAAGCATGAAGAGATGTGGTTTTTGGTTTCAAACATGGAAATTTCAAATACCCTTCCAAGAGCTTCATTTTGGAGTGACTAAGAAGCATACATGCTTACCTTTTCATATTCATGTTTTAAACTTGTTCAAATCTTGGTCAAACCTAGGATTTGACCAAGATTCAAATGGGCATAAAAATTCAAAAAAAATGAATACCAAGATCTTCTTATGTCATATAGTATGCGCATTCAATTAAGTTGATAAACAAGGTCTAGACATATTAAACCTGAAAAATCATGTATCTACCCCTAACCCTAAACTCTGTCTTATAAAGTCAAGCATGCATGGTGAAGATAAGTGGTTTTTGGTTTCAAACATGGAAATTTCAAAAACCCTCCTAATTAAGAGCTTCATTTTGGAGTGACTAAGAAGGATACATGCTTACTTTTTCATATTCATGTTTTAAACTTGTTTAAATCTTGGTCAAACCTAGGAAAATCATGTATATATCTACCCCTAACCCTAAACTCTGTCTTATGAAGTCAATCATGAAGAGAAGTGGTTTTGGGTTTCCTACATGGAAATTTCAAAAACCTCCCAAAAACTTCATTTTAGAGTGACTAAGAACGATACATGCTTCCCTTTTCATTTTCATGTTTTAAACTTGTTTAAATTATCTTGGTCAAAATCTAGGATTTGACAAGATTCAAATGGGCATCAAAATAAAAAAATCAGAAAAATGAAAAACCAAAGCACATAGTTTTCTTATGTCATATAGTAAGCATTAAAGTTGACAAACATGGTCTAGACATATTCAAACCAGACAAATCTTGTATCTATACCCCTAACCCCTAAACTATGTCTTATGAAGTCAAGCATGAAGAGAAGTGGTTTTGGTTTTCAAACATGGAAATTTCAAAAACCTCCCAGAAGCTTCATTTTAGAGTGACTAAGATGGATACATGCTTCCCTTTTCATTTTCATGCTTTAAACTTGTTTAAATTATCTTGGTCAAATCTAGGATTTGACAAGATTCAAATGGGCATCAAAATAAAAAAATCAGAAAAATGAAAAACCAAAGCACATAGTTTTCTTATGTCATATAGTAAGCATTAAAGTTGACAAACAAGGTCTAGACATATTCAAACCAGACAAATCATGTATCTATATACCCCTAAACCCTAAACTATGTCTTATGAAGTCAAGCATGAAGAGAAGTGGTTTTGGGTTTCAAACATGGAAATTTCAAAAACCTCCCAGAAGCTTCATTTTAGAGTGACTAAGATGGATACATGCTTCCCTTTTCATTTTCATGTTTTAAACTTGTTTAAATTATCTTGGTCAAATCTAGGATTTGACAAGATTCAAATGGGCATCAAAATAAAAAAATCAGAAAAATGAAAAACCAAAGCACATAGTTTTCTTATGTCATATAGTAAGCATTAAAGTTGACAGACAAGTTCGATCTAGACATATTCAAACCAGACAAATCATGTATCTACCCCTAACCCTAAACTATGTCTTATGAAGTCAAGAATGAATAGAAGTCGTTTTGGGTTTCAAACATGGAAATTTCAAGAACATCCCAAAAGCTTCATTTTAGAGTGACTAAGAAGGATCCACGATTACCTTTTCATTTTCATGTTATAAACTTGTTTAAATCTTGGTCAAACCTAGGATTTGACCAAGATTCAAATGGACACAAAATTTAAAAAATCAGAAATATGAAAACCAAAGTACATAGTCTTCTTATGTCATATCGTAAGCATTCAAGTTGATAAACAAGGTCTAGACATATTTAAACCATACAAATCATGTATCTACCCTTAACCCCTAAACTATGTCTTATGAAGTCAAGCCTGAAGAGAAGTGGTTTTGGGTTTCAAACATGGAAATTTCAAAAACCTCCCGAAGCTTCATTTTAGAGTGACTAAGAAGGATCCGGCTTACGTTTTCATTTTCATGTCTGAAACTTGTTTAAATCTTGGTCAAACCTAGGATTTGACCAAGATTCAAATGGGCATAAAATTCAAAAAAAGAATTAGAAAAATGAAAACCAAAAGCACATAGTCTAGACATATTAAACCTGAAAAATCATGTATCTACCCCTAACCCTAAACTCTGTCTTATAAAGTCAAGCATGCATGGTGAAGATAAGTGGTTTTTGGTTTCAAACATGGAAATTTCAAAAACCCTCCTAATTAAGAGCTTCATTTTGGAGTGACTAAGAAGGATACATGCTTACTTTTTCATATTCATGTTTTAAACTTGTTTAAATCTTGGTCAAACCTAGGAAAATCATGTATATATCTACCCCTAACCCTAAACTCTGTCTTATGAAGTCAATCATGAAGAGAAGTGGTTTTGGGTTTCCTACATGGAAATTTCAAAAACCTCCCAAAAATTCATTTTAGAGTGACTAAGAACGATACATGCTTCCCTTTTCATTTTCATGTTATAAACTTGTTTAAATTATCTTGGTCAAATCTAGGATTTGACAAGATTCAAATGGGCATCAAAATAAAAAAATCAGAAAAATGAAAAACCAAAGCACATAGTTTTCTTATGTCATATAGTAAACATTAAAGTTGACAAACAAGGTCTAGACATATTCAAACCAGACAAATCATGTATCTATACCCCCTAACCCCTAAACTATGTCTTATGAAGTCAAGCATGAAGAGAAGTGGTTTTGGGTTTCAAACATGGAAATTTCAAAAACCTCCCAGAAGCTTCATTTTAGAGTGACTAAGATGGATACATGCTTCCCTTTTCATTTTCATGTTTTAAACTTGTTTAAATTATCTTGGTCAAATCTAGGATTTGACAAGATTCAAATGGGCATCAAAATAAAAAAATCAGAAAAATGAAAAACCAAAGCACATAGTTTTCTTATGTCATATAGTAAACATTAAAGTTGACAAACAAGGTCTAGACATATTCAAACCAGACAAATCATGTATCTATACCCCTAACCCCTAAACTATGTCTTATGAAGTCAAGCATGAAGAGAAGTGGTTTTGGGTTTCAAACATGGAAATTTCAAAAACCTCCCAAAAGCTTCATTTTAGAGTGACTAAGATGGATACATGCTTCCCTTTTCATTTTCATGTTTTAAACTTGTTTAAATTATCTTGGTCAAATCTAGGATTTGACAAGATTCAAATGGGCATCAAAATAAAAAAATCAGAAAAATGAAAAACCAAAGCACATAGTTTTCTTATGTCATATAGTAAGCATTAAAGTTGATAAACAAGTCGATCTAGACATATTCAAACCAGACAAATCATGTATCTACCCCTAACCCTAAACTATGTCTTATGAAGTCAAGAATGAATAGAAGTTGTTTTGGGTTTCAAACATAGAAATTTCAAGAACATCCCAAAAGCTTCATTTTAGAGTGACTAAGAAGGATCCATGATTACCTTTTCATTTTCATGTTATAAACTTGTTTAAATCTTGGTCAAACCTAGGATTTGACCAAGATTCAAATGGACACAAAATTTAAAAAATCAGAAATATGAAAACCAAAGTACATAGTCTTCTTATGTCATATCGTAAGCATTCAAGTTTATAAACAAGGTCTAGACATATTCAAACCATACAAATCATGTATCTACCCTTAACCCCTAAACTATGTCTTATGAAGTCAAGCCTGAAGAGAAGTGGTTTTGGGTTTCAAACATGGAAATTTCAAAAACCTCCCAGAAGCTTCATTTTAGAGTGACCAAGAAGGATCCAGGCTTACGTTTTCATTTTCATGTCTGAAACTTGTTTAAATCTTGGTCAAACCTAGGATTTGACCAAGATTCAAATGGGCATAAAATTCAAAAAAAAATTAGAAAAATGAAAACCAAAAGCACATAGTCTTCTTATGTCATATAATAAGCATTCAAGTTGATAAACAAGGTTTAGACATATTCAAACCAGACAAATCATATATCTACCCCCTAACCCTAAACTCGGTCTTATGAAGTCTAGCATGAAGAGAAGTCGTTTTGGGTTTCAAACGTTTAAGCCAAAAGCCCCATTTCAAATATTTCAAACTTATTCAAATTTGGTTCAAATTTGAAAGACATACAAGTTATAGCACACATAGTGCATACATGTTCACACATACTGCACTAGATGCTAACCCTACAGTTTAGGGGCGGACCTAGGATAAATTTTTAGAGGGGGCAAACATATGATAAGTGATGCAAATATCATATTACAAGGTTTCAGAAAATTGAGTGGGGGCAGCTGCCCCCCTTGGCTATAGTCTGGATCCGCCCATGCTATAGTTTGAGGCCATTTGGATGACGTCGAAAAAATCTTTGATTAGAAATGGGGTTGTTCGAACCCCGTAGTTGGATTTTTTTGAACCTTGATCTGTAGTACTGGGCAAAACCCTAGTTTAACCTAGTATATTTAATTATAGATTCGTAGGTCGAATTTTCTACCTTTTTATTATTACTATGCAGCACATATGTGTTTGCCCGTCGAGTGAAACTCGGAGGAAGAGGGATCACTCGGAAGGAGAGAAGAAGGGAGAGCATTATGGTGTCTCCCCTTTTTCGGGTGATGATGTTGACTTTTGTGCAGGGTTTGTCAGTGAGCAGGAGGTGTGAGCGAGCGAGCGAGCGAGTCGAGCGAGGCCGAGAATGAGAGAGATTTGTTTTTTTTGTGAGAGGGACAACCGAAGGATCCAGAAGGACCCACAGACTTCCAATACGCATCCTGATGCGTCTTCTCTTGACAAAGAAAATGGCTGGGAGTTTGCGTACCTATTGCACGTGACCTGTGCTCACTGAAGTGTGGGACCTCACGCATGGGCACCACACGTAAGTGACAGACCTGTTGGTGTAAAAACTCGGTTGATTAGTATAGTGCATTAGAACAAAGTTTCCTATGGATTCAAGGGTAGGAAATCCAAGTTAACTCATTTACATGACATTATTTTTTCCATTAAGCAAAGTTAACACATCTATCAATTGGTACATTTTGGAGTGACTAAGAAGGATCCAGGCTTACTTATTCGTTTTCACGTGTTAAACTTGTCTAAATCTTGGTCAAACCTAGGATTTGACAGAGATTCAAATGGGCGGAAAATTCAAAAAAAACAGAAAAATGAAAAACCAAAGCACATAGTCTTCTTATGTCATATAGTAAGCATTAAAATTGATAAACAAGGTCTAGACATATTCAAACCATACAAATCATGTATCTACCCCTAACCCTAAACTATGTCTTATGAAGTCAATCATGAAGAGAAGTGGTTTTGGGTTTCAAACATGGAAATTTCAAGAACCTCCCAAAAGCTTCATTTTAGAGTGACTAAGAAGGATCCAGGCTTACCTTTTCATTTTCATGTTTTAAACTTGTTTAAATCCTGGTCAAACCTAGGATTTGACAAAGATTCAAATATATGGGCATAAAATTCAAAAAAAATAGAAAAATGAAAAACCAAAGCACATAATCTTCTTATGTCATATAGTAAGCATTAAAGTTGATAAACAAGGTCTAGACATATTCAAACCATACAAATCATGTATCTACCCCTAACCCTAAACTCTGTCTTATGAAGTCAAGCATGAAGAGATGTGGTTTTTGGTTTCAAACATGGAAATTTCAAATACCCTTCCAAGAGCTTCATTTTGGAGTGACTAAGAAGCATACATGCTTACCTTTTCATATTCATGTTTTAAACTTGTTGAAATCTTGGTCAAACCTAGGATTTGACCAAGATTCAAATGGACATAAAAATTCAAAAAAAATGAATACCAAGATCTTCTTATGTCATATAGTATGCGCACATTCAATTAAGTTGATAAACAAGGTCTAGACATATTAAACCTGAAAAATCATGTATCTACCCCTAACCCTAAACTCTGTCTTATAAAGTCAAGCATGCATGGTGAAGATAAGTGGTTTTTGGTTTCAAACATGGAAATTTCAAAAACCCTCCTAATTAAGAGCTTCATTTTGGAGTGACTAAGAAGGATACATGCTTACTTTTTCATATTCATGTTTTAAACTTGTTTAAATCTTGGTCAAACCTAGGAAAATCATGTATATATCTACCCCTAACCCTAAACTCTGTCTTATGAAGTCAATCATGAAGAGAAGTGGTTTTGGGTTTCCTACATGGAAATTTCAAAAACCTCCCAAAAACTTCATTTTAGAGTGACTAAGAACGATACATGCTTCCCTTTTCATTTTCATGTTTTAAACTTGTTTAAATTATCTTGGTCAAATCTAGGATTTGACAAGATTCAAATGGGCATCAAAATAAAAAAATCAGAAAAATGAAAAACCAAAGCACATAGTTTTCTTATGTCATATAGTAAGCATTAAAGTTGACAAACAAGGTCTAGACATATTCAAACCAGACAAATAATGTATCTATACCCCCTAACCCCTAAACTATGTCTTATGAAGTCAAGCATGAAGAGAAGTGGTTTTGGGTTTCAAACATGGAAATTTCAAAAACCTCCCAGAAGCTTCATTTTAGAGTGACTAAGATGGATACATGCTTCCCTTTTCATTTTCATGTTTTAAACTTGTTTAAATTATCTTGGTCAAATCTAGGATTTGACAAGATTCAAATGGGCATCAAAATAAAAAAATCAGAAAAATGAAAAACCAAAGCACATAGTTTTCTTATGTCATATAGTAAACATTAAAGTTGACAAACAAGGTCTAGACATATTCAAACCAGACAAATCATGTATCTATACCCCTAACCCCTAAACTATGTCTTATGAAGTCAAGCATGAAGAGAAGTGGTTTTGGGTTTCAAACATGGAAATTTCAAAAACCTCCCAAGCTTCATTTTAGAGTGACTAAGATGGATACATGCATGTTTTCAAACTTGTCTAAATCTTGGTCAAATCTAGGATTTGACAAGATTCAAATGGGCATCAAAATAAAAAAATCAGAAAATGAAAAACCAAAGCACATAGTTTTCTTATGTCATATAGTAAGCATTAAAGTTGACAAACAAGGTCTAGACATATTCAAACCAGACAAATCATGTATCTATACCCCTAACCCCTAAACTATGTCTTATGAAGTCAAGCATGAAGAGAAGTGGTTTTGGGTTTCAAACATGGAAATTTCAAAAACCTCCCTAAGCTTCATTTTAGAGTGACTAAGAAGGATACATGCTTCCCTTTTCATTTTCATGTTTTAAACTTGTTTAAATTATCTTGGTCAAATCTAGGATTTGACAAGATTCAAATGGGCATAAAATTCAAAAAAAATTAGAAAAATGAAAAACAAAAGCACATAGTCTTCTTATGTCATATAGTAAGCATTCAAGTTGATAAACAAGGTTTAGACATATTCAAACGAGACAAATCATATATCTACCCCCTAACCCTAAACTCGGTCTTATGAAGTCTAGCATGAAGAGAAGTCGTTTTGGGTTTCAAACGTTTAAGCCAAAAGCCCCATTTCAAATATTTCAAACTTATTCAAATTTGGTTCAAATTTGAAAGACATACAAGTTATAGCACACATAGTGCATACATGTTCACACATACTGCACTAGATGCTAACCCTACAGTTTAGGGGCGGACCTAGGATAAATTTTTAGAGGGGGCAAACATATGATAAGTGATGCAAATATCATATTACAAGGTTTCAGAAAATTGAGTGGGGGCAGCTGCCCCCCTTGGCTATAGTCTGGATCCGCCCATGCTATAGTTTGAGGCCATTTGGATGACGTCGAAAAAATCTTTGATTAGAAATGGGGTTGTTCGAACCCCGTAGTTGGATTTTTTGAACCTTGATCTGTAGTACTGGGCAAAACCCTAGTTTAACCTAGTATATTTAATTATAGATTCGTAGGTCGAATTTTCTACCTTTTTATTATTACTATGCAGCACATATGTGTTTGCCCGTCGAGTGAAACTCGGAGGAAGAGGGATCACTCGGAAGGAGAGAAGAAGGGAGAGCATTATGGTGTCTCCCCTTTTTCGGGTGATGATGTTGACTTTTGTGCAGGGTTTGTCAGTGAGCAGGAGGTGCGAGCGAGCGAGTCGAGCGAGGCCTAGAATGAGAGAGATTTGTTTTTTTTTGTGAGAGGGACAACGAAGGATCCGAAGGACCCAGACTTCCAATACGCATCCTGATGCGTCTTCTCTTGACAAAGAAAATGGCTAGGAGTTTGCGTACCTATTGCACGTGACTTGTGCTCACTGAAGTGTGGGACCTCACGCATGGGCACCACACGTAAGTGACAGACCTGTTGGTGTAAAAACTCGGTTGATTAGTATAGTGCATTAGAACAAAGTTTCCTATGGATTCAAGGGTAGGAAATCCAAGTTAACTCATTTACATGACATTATTTTTTCCATTAAGCAAAGTTAACACATCTATCAATTGGTACATTTTGGAGTGACTAAGAAGGATCCAGGCTTACTTTCGTTTTCACGTGTTAAACTTGTCTAAATCTTGGTCAAACCTAGGATTTGACAGAGACTCAAATGGGCGGAAAATTCAAAAAAAAAAAAACAGAAAAATGAAAAACCAAAGCTCATAGTCTTCTTATGTCATATAGTAAGCATTAAAGTTGATAAACAAGGTCTAGACATATTCAAACCATACAAATCATGTATCTACCCCTAACCCTAAACTCTGTCTTAATTATGAAGTCAAGCATGAAGAGAAGTTGTTTTGGGTTTCAAACATGGAAATTTGAAAAACCTCCCAAAAACTTCATTTAGAGTGAATAAGAAGGATACATGCTTCCCTTTTCATTTTCATGATTTAAACTTGTTTAAATCTTGGTCAAACCTAGGATTTGACCAAGATTCAAATGGGTATCAAAAATAAAAAATTAGAAAAATGAAAAACCAAAGCACATATTTTTCTTATGTCATATAGTAAGCATTCAAGTTGATAAACAAGGTCTAGACATATTCAAACCAGAAAAATCATGTATGTGGCTACCCCTAACCCTAAACTCTGTCATATGAAGTCAAGCATGAAGAGATGTGGTTTTTGGTTTCAAACATGGAAATTTCAAAAACCCTTCCAAGAGCTTCATTTTGGAGTGACTAATTAAGAAGCATACATGCTTACCTTTTCATATTCATGTTTTAAACTTGTTCAAATCTTGGTCAAACCTAGGATTTGACCAAGATTCAAATGGGCATAAAAATTCAAAAAAAATGAATACCAAGATCTTCTTATGTCATATAGTATGCGCGCATTCAATTAAGTTGATAAACAAGGTCTAGACATATTAAACCTGAAAAATCATGTATCTACCCCTAACCCTAAACTCTGTCTTATAAAGTCAAGCATGCATGGTGAAGATAAGTGGTTTTTGGTTTCAAACATGGAAATTTCAAAAACCCTCCTAATTAAGAGCTTCATTTTGGAGTGACTAAGAAGGATACATGCTTACTTTTCATATTCATGTTTTAAACTTGTTTAAATCTTGGTCAAACCTAGGAAAATCATGTATATATCTACCCCTAACCCTAAACTCTGTCTTATGAAGTCAATCATGAAGAGAAGTGGTTTTGGGTTTCCTACATGGAAATTTCAAAAACCTCCCAAAAACTTCATTTTAGAGTGACTAAGAACGATACATGCTTCCCTTTTCATTTTCATGTTTTAAACTTGTTTAAATTATCTTTGTCAAATCTAGGATTTGACAAGATTCAAATGGGCATCAAAATAAAAAAATCAGAAAAATGAAAAACCAAAGCACATAGTTTTCTTATGTCATATAGTAAACATTAAAGTTGACAAACAAGGTCTAGACATATTCAAACCAGACCAATCATGTATCTATACCCCCTAACCCCTAAACTATGTCTAATGAAGTCAAGCATGAAGAGAAGTGGTTTTGGGTTTCAAACATGGAAATTTCAAAAACCTCCCAAAAGCTTCATTTTAGAGTGACTAAGATGGATACATGCTTCCCTTTTCATTTTCATGTTTTAAACTTGTTTAAATTATCTTGGTCAAATCTAGGATTTGACAAGATTCAAATGGGCATCAAAATAAAAAAATCAGAAAAATGAAAAACCAAAGCACATAGTTTTCTTATGTCATATAGTAAGCATTAAAGTTGACAAACAAGGTCTAGACATATTCAAACCAGACAAATCATGTATCTATACCCCCTAACCCCTAAACTATGTCTTATGAAGTCAAGCATGAAGAGAAGTGTTTTTGGGTTTCAAACATGGAAATTTCAAAAACCTCCCAAAAGCTTAGAGTGACTAAGAAGGATACATGCTTCCCTTTTCATTTTCATGTTTTAAACTTGTTTAAATTATCTTGGTCAAATCTAGGATTTGACAAGATTCAAATGGGCATAAAATTCAAAAAAAATAGAAAAATGAAAACCAAAAGCACATAGTCTTCTTATGTCATATAGTAAGCTTTCAAGTTGATAAACAAGGTTTAGACATATTCAAACCAGACAAATCATATATCTACCCCCTAACCCTAAACTCGGTCTTATGAAGTCTAGCATGAAGAGAAGTCGTTTTGGGTTTCAAACGTTTAAGCCAAAAGCCCCATTTCAAATATTTCAAACTTATTCAAATTTGGTTCAAATTTGAAAGACATACAATTTATAGCACACATAGTGCATACATGTTCACACATACTGCACTAGATGCTAACCCTACAGTTTAGGGGCGGACCTAGGATAAATTTTTAGAGGGGGCAAACATATGATAAGTGATGCAAATATCATATTACAAGGTTTCAGAAAATTGAGTGGGGGCAGCTGCCCCCCTTGGCTATAGTCTGGATCCGCCCATGCTATAGTTTGAGGCCATTTGGATGACGTCGAAAAAAATCTTTGATTAGAAATGGGGTTGTTCGAACCCCGTAGTTGGATTTTTTTGAACCTTGATCTGTAGTACTGGGCAAAACCCTAGTTTAACCTAGTATATTTAATTATAGATTCGTAGGTCGAATTTTCTACCTTTTTATTATTACTATGCAGCACATATGTGTTTGCCCGTCGAGTGAAACTCGGAGGAAGAGGGATCACTCGGAAGGAGAGAAGAAGGGAGAGAATTATGGTGTCTCCCTTTTTCGGGTGATGATGTTGACTTTTGTGCAGGGTTTGTCAGTGAGCAGGAGGTGCGAGCGAGCGAGCGAGTCGAGCGAGGCCGAGAATGAGAGAGATTTGTTTTTTTGTGAGAGGGACAACCGAAGGATCCTGAAGGACCCAGAGACTTCCAATACGCATCCTGATGCGTCTTCTCTTGACAAAGAAAATGGCTGGGAGTTTGCGTACCTATTGCACGTGACTTGTGCTGAAGTGTGGGACCTCACGCATGGGCACCACACGTAAGTGACAGACCTGTTGGTGTAAAAACTCGGTTGATTAGTATAGTGCATTAGAACAAAGTTTCCTATGGATTCAAGGGTAGGAAATCCAAGTTAACTCATTTACATGACATTATTTTTTCCATTAAGAAAAGTTAACACATCTATCAATTGGTACATTTTGGAGTGACTAAGAAGGATCCAGGCTTACTTATTCGTTTTCACGTGTTAAACTTGTCTAAATCTTGGTCAAACCTAGGATTTGACAGAGATTCAAATGGGCGGAAAATTCAAAAAAAAACAGAAAAATGAAAAACCAAAGCTCATAGTCTTCTTATGTCATATAGTAAGCATTAAAGTTGATAAACAAGGTCTAGACATATTCAAACCATACAAATCATGTATCTACCCCTAACCCTAAACTCTGTCTTAATTATGAAGTCAAGCAAGAGAAGTTGTTTTGGGTTTCAAACATGGAAATTTGAAAAACCTCCCAAAAACTTCATTTAGAGTGAATAAGAAGTATACATGCTTCCCTTTTCATTTTCATGATTTAAACTTGTTTAAATCTTGGTCAAACCTAGGATTTGACCAAGATTCAAATGGGTATCAAAAATAAAAAAATTAGAAAAATGAAAAACCAAAGCACATATTTTTCTTATGTCATATAGTAAGCATTCAAGTTGATAAACAAGGTCTAGACATATTCAAACCAGAAAAATCATGTATGTGGCTACCCCTAACCCTAAACTCTGTCTTATGAAGTCAAGCATGAAGAGATGTGGTTTTTGGTTTCAAACATGGAAATTTCAAAAACCCTTCCAAGAGCTTCATTTTGGAGTGACTAATTAAGAAGCATACATGCTTACCTTTTCATATTCATGTTTTAAACTTGTTCAAATCTTGGTCAAACCTAGGATTTGACCAAGATTCAAATGGGCATAAAAATTCAAAAAAAATGAATACCAAGATCTTCTTATGTCATATAGTATGCGCGCATTCAATTAAGTTGATAAACAAGGTCTAGACATATTAAACCTGAAAAATCATGTATCTACCCCTAACCCTAAACTCTGTCTTATAAAGTCAAGCATGCATGGTGAAGATAAGTGGTTTTTGGTTTCAAACATGGAAATTTCAAAAACCCTCCTAATTAAGAGCTTCATTTTGGAGTGACTAAGAAGGATACATGCTTACTTTTTCATATTCATGTTTTAAACTTGTTTAAATCTTGGTCAAACCTAGGAAAATCATGTATATATCTACCCCTAACCCTAAACTCTGTCTTATGAAGTCAATCATGAAGAGAAGTGGTTTTGGGTTTCCTACATGGAAATTTCAAAAACCTCCCAAAAACTTCATTTTAGAGTGACTAAGAACGATACATGCTTCCCTTTTCATTTTCATGTTTTAAACTTGTTTAAATTATCTTGGTCAAATCTAGGATTTGACAAGATTCAAATGGGCATCAAAATAAAAAAATCAGAAAAATGAAAAACCAAAGCACATAGTTTTCTTATGTCATATAGTAAACATTAAAGTTGACAAACAAGGTCTAGACATATTCAAACCAGACCAATCATGTATCTATACCCCTAACCCCTAAACTATGTCTAATGAAGTCAAGCATGAAGAGAAGTGGTTTTGGGTTTCAAACATGGAAATTTCAAAAACCTCCCAAAAGCTTCATTTTAGAGTGACTAAGATGGATACATGCTTCCCTTTTCATTTTCATGTTTTAAACTTGTTTAATTTATCTTGGTCAAATCTAGGATTTGACAAGATTCAAATGGGCATCAAAATAAAAAAATCAGAAAAATGAAAAACCAAAGCACATAGTTTTCTTATGTCATATAGTAAGCATTAAAGTTGACAAACAAGGTCTAGACATATTCAAACCAGACAAATCATGTATCTATACCCCCTAACCCCTAAACTATGTCTTATGAAGTCAAGCATGAAGAGAAGTGTTTTTGGGTTTCAAACATGGAAATTTCAAAAACCTCCCAAAAGCTTCATTTTAGAGTGACTAAGAAGGATACATGCTTCCCTTTTCATTTTCATGTTTTAAACTTGTTTAAATTATCTTGGTCAAATCTAGGATTTGACAAGATTCAAATGGGCATAAAATTCAAAAAAAAATTAGAAAAATGAAAACCAAAAGCACATAGTCTTCTTATGTCATATAGTAAGCTTTCAAGTTGATAAACAAGGTTTAGACATATTCAAACCAGACAAATCATATATCTACCCCCTAACCCTAAACTCGGTCTTATGAAGTCTAGCATGAAGAGAAGTCGTTTTGGGTTTCAAACGTTTAAGCCAAAAGCCCCATTTCAAATATTTCAAACTTATTCAAATTTGGTTCAAATTTGAAAGACATACAAGTTATAGCACACATAGTGCATACATGTTCACACATACTGCACTAGATGCTAACCCTACAGTTTAGGGGCGGACCTAGGATAAATTTTTAGAGGGGGCAAACATATGATAAGTGATGCAAATATCATATTACAAGGTTTCAGAAAATTGAGTGGGGGCAGCTGCCCCCCTTGGCTATAGTCTGGATCCGCCCATGCTATAGTTTGAGGCCATTTGGATGACGTCGAAAAAATCTTTGATTAGAAATGGGGTTGTTCGAACCCCGTAGTTGGATTTTTTTGAACCTTGATCTGTAGTACTGGGCAAAACCCTAGTTTAACCTAGTATATTTAATTATAGATTCGTAGGTCGAATTTTCTACCTTTTTATTATTACTATGCAGCACATATGTGTTTGCCCGTCGAGTGAAACTCGGAGGAAGAGGGATCACTCGGAAGGAGAGAAGAAGGGAGAGAATTATGGTGTCTCCCCTTTTTCGGGTGATGATGTTGACTTTTGTGCAGGGTTTGTCAGTGAGCAGGAGGTGCGAGCGAGCGAGCGAGTCGAGCGAGGCCGAGAATGAGAGAGATTTGTTTTTTTTGTGAGAGGGACAACCGAAGGATCCAGAAGGACCCACAGACTTCCAATACGCATCCTGATGCGAAAATGGCTGGGAGTTTGCGTACCTATTGCACGTGACCTGTGCTCACTGAAGTGTGGGACCTCACGCATGGGCACCACACGTAAGTGACAGACCTGTTGGTGTAAAAACTCGGTTGATTAGTATAGTGCATTAGAACAAAGTTTCCTATGGATTCAAGGGTAGGAAATCCAAGTTAACTCATTTACATGACATTATTTTTTCCATTAAGAAAAGTTAACACATCTATCAATTGGTACATTTTGGAGTGACTAAGAAGGATCCAGGCTTACTTATTCGTTTTCACGTGTTAAACTTGTCTAAATCTTGGTCAAACCTAGGATTTGACAGAGATTCAAATGGGCGGAAAATTCAAAAAAAACAGAAAAATGAAAAACCAAAGCTCATAGTCTTCTTATGTCATATAGTAAGCATTAAAGTTGATAAACAAGGTCTAGACATATTCAAACCATACAAATCATGTATCTACCCCTAACCCTAAACTCTGTCTTAATGAAGTCAAGCATGAAGAGAAGTTGTTTTGGGTTTCAAACATGGAAATTTGAAAACCTCCCAAAAACTTCATTTAGAGTGAATAAGAAGTATACATGCTTCCCTTTTCATTTTCATGATTTAAACTTGTTTAAATCTTGGTCAAACCTAGGATTTGACCAAGATTCAAATGGGTATCAAAAATAAAAAAATTAGAAAAATGAAAAACCAAAGCACATATTTTTCTTATGTCATATAGTAAGCATTCAAGTTGATAAACAAGGTCTAGACATATTCAAACCAGAAAAATCATGTGGCTACCCCTAACCCTAAACTCTGTCATATGAAGTCAAGCACATGAAGAGATGTGGTTTTTGGTTTCAAACATGGAAATTTCAAAAACCCTTCCAAGAGCTTCATTTTGGAGTGACTAATTAAGAAGCATACATGCTTACCTTTTCATATTCATGTTTTAAACTTGTTCAAATCTTGGTCAAACCTAGGATTTGACCAAGATTCAAATGGGCATAAAAATTCAAAAAAAATGAATACCAAGATCTTCTTATGTCATATAGTATGCGCGCATTCAATTAAGTTGATAAACAAGGTCTAGACATATTAAACCTGAAAAATCATGTATCTACCCCTAACCCTAAACTCTGTCTTATAAAGTCAAGCATGCATGGTGAAGATAAGTGGTTTTTGGTTTCAAACATGGAAATTTCAAAAACCCTCCTAATTAAGAGCTTCATTTTGGAGTGACTAAGAAGGATACATGCTTACTTTTTCATATTCATGTTTTAAACTTGTTTAAATCTTGGTCAAACCTAGGAAAATCATGTATATATCTACCCCTAACCCTAAACTCTGTCTTATGAAGTCAATCATGAAGAGAAGTGGTTTTGGGTTTCCTACATGGAAATTTCAAAAACCTCCCAAAAACTTCATTTTAGAGTGACTAAGAACGATACATGCTTCCCTTTTCATTTTCATGTTTTAAACTTGTTTAAATTATCTTGGTCAAATCTAGGATTTGACAAGATTCAAATGGGCATCAAAATAAAAAAATCAGAAAAATGAAAAACCAAAGCACATAGTTTTCTTATGTCATATAGTAAGCATTAAAGTTGACAAACAAGGTCTAGACATATTCAAACCAGACAAATCATGTATCTATACCCCTAACCCCTAAACTATGTCTTATGAAGTCAAGCATGAAGAGAAGTGGTTTTGGGTTTCAAACATGGAAATTTCAAAAACCTCCCAGAAGCTTCATTTTAGAGTGACTAAGATGGATACATGCTTCCCTTTTCATTTTCATGTTTTAAACTTGTTTAAATTATCTTGGTCAAATCTAGGATTTGACAAGATTCAAATGGGCATCAAAATAAAAAAATCAGAAAAATGAAAAACCAAAGCACATAGTTTTCTTATGTCATATAGTAAACATTAAAGTTGACAAACAAGGTCTAGACATATTCAAACCAGACAAATCATGTATCTATACCCCTAACCCCTAAACTATGTCTTGTGAAGTCAAGCATGAGAAGTGGTTTTGGGTTTCAAACATGGAAATTTCAAAAACCTCCCAAGCTTCATTTTAGAGTGACTAAGATGGATACATGCTTCCCTTTTCATTTTCATGTTTTAAACTTGTTTAAATTATCTTGGTCAAATCTAGGATTTGACAAGATTCAAATGGGCATCAAAATAAAAAAATCAGAAAAATGAAAAACCAAAGCACATAGTTTTCTTATGTCATATAGTAAGCATTAAAGTTGACAAACAAGGTCTAGACATATTCAAACCAGACAAATCATGTATCTATACCCCTAACCCCTAAACTATGTCTTATGAAGTCAAGCATGAAGAGAAGTGGTTTGGGTTTCAAACATGGAAATTTCAAAAACCTCCCAGAAGCTTCATTTTAGAGTGACTAAGAAGGATACATGCTTCCCTTTTCATTTTCATGTTTTAAACTTGTTTAATTATCTTGGTCAAATCTAGGATTTGACAAGATTCAAATGGGCATAAAATTCAAAAAATTAGAAAAATGAAAACCAAAAGCACATAGTTTCTTATGTCATATAGTAAGCATTCAAGTTGATAAACAAGGTTTAGACATATTCAAACCAGACAAATCATATATCTACCCCTAACCCTAAACTCGGTCTTATGAAGTCTAGCATGAAGAGAAGTCGTTTTGGGTTTCAAACGTTTAAGCCAAAAGCCCCATTTCAAATATTTCAAACTTATTCAAATTTGGTTCAAATTTGAAAGACATACAAGTTATAGCACACATAGTGCATACATGTTCACACATACTGCACTAGATGCTAACCCTACAGTTTAGGGGCGGACCTAGGATAAATTTTTAGAGGGGGCAAACATATGATAAGTGATGCAAATATCATATTACAAGGTTTCAGAAAATTGAGTGGGGGCAGCTGCCCCCCTTGGCTATAGTCTGGATCCGCCCATGCTATAGTTTGAGGCCATTTGGATGACGTCGAAAAAAATCTTTGATTAGAAATGGGGTTGTTCGAACCCCGTAGTTGGATTTTTTTGAACCTTGATCTGTAGTACTGGGCAAAACCCTAGTTTAACCTAGTATATTTAATTATAGATTCGTAGGTCGAATTTTCTACCTTTTTATTATTACTATGCAGCACATATGTGTTTGCCCGTCGAGTGAAACTCGGAGGAAGAGGGATCACTCGGAAGGAGAGAAGAAGGGAGAGAATTATGGTGTCTCCCCTTTTTCGGGTGATGATGTTGACTTTTGTGCAGGGTTTGTCAGTGAGCAGGAGGTGCGAGCGAGCGAGTCGAGCGAGGCCGAGAATGAGAGAGATTTGTTTTTTTGTGAGAGGGACAACCGAAGGATCCTGAAGGACAGACTTCCAATACGCATCCTGATGCGTCTTCTCTTGACAAAGAAAATGGCTAGGAGTTTGCGTACCTATTGCACGTGACCTGTGCTCACTGAAGTGTGGGACCTCACGCATGGGCACCACACGTAAGTGACAGACCTGTTGGTGTAAAAACTCGGTTGATTAGTATAGTGCATTAGAACAAAGTTTCCTATGGATTCAAGGGTAGGAAATCCAAGTTAACTCATTTACATGACATTATTTTTTCCATTAAGCAAAGTTAACACATCTATCAATTGGTACATTTTGGAGTGACTAAGAAGGAGGCTTACTTATTCGTTTTCACGTGTTAAACTTGTCTAAATCTTGGTCAAACCTAGGATTTGACAGATTCAAATGAGGAAAATTCAAAAAAAAAACAGAAAAATGAAAAACCAAAGCTCATAGTCTTCTTATGTCATATAGTAAGCATTAAAGTTGATAAACAAGGTCTAGACATATTCAAACCATACAAATCATGTATCTACCCCTAACCCTAAACTCTGTCTTAATTATGAAGTCAAGCATGAAGAGAAGTTGTTTTGGGTTTCAAACATGGAAATTTGAAAAACCTCCCAAAAACTTCATTTAGAGTGAATAAGAAGGATACATGCTTCCCTTTTCATTTTCATGATTTAAACTTGTTTAAATCTTGGTCAAACCTAGGATTTGACCAAGATTCAAATGGGTATCAAAAATAAAAAATTAGAAAAATGAAAAACCAAAGCACATATGTTTCTTATGTCATATAGTAAACATTAAAGTTGACAAACAAGGTCTAGACATATTCAAACCAGACAAATCATGTATCTATACCCCTAACCCCTAAACTATGTCTTATGAAGTCAAGCATGAAGAGAAGTGGTTTTGGGTTTCAAACATGGAAATTTCAAAAACCTCCCGAAGCTTCATTTTAGAGTGACTAAGATGGATACATGCTTCCCTTTTCATTTTCATGTTTTAAACTTGTTTAAATTATCTTGGTCAAATCTAGGATTTGACAAGATTCAAATGGGCATCAAAATAAAAAAATCAATGAAAAACCAAAGCACATAGTTTTCTTATGTCATATAGTAAGCATTAAAGTTGACAAACAAGGTCTAGACATATTCAAACCAGACAAATCATGTATCTACCCCTAACCCTAAACTATGTCTTATGAAGTCAAGCATGAATAGAAGTCGTTTTGGGTTTCAAACATGGAAATTTCAAGAACATCCCAGCTTCATTTTAGAGTGACTAAGAAGGATCCATGATTACCTTTTCATTTTCATGTTATAAACTTGTTTAAATCTTGGTCAAACCTAGGATTTGACCAAGATTCAAATGGACACAAAATTTTAAAAATCAGAAATATGAAAACCAAAGTACATAGTCTTCTTATGTCATATCGTAAGCATTCAAGTTGATAAACAAGGTCTAGACATATTCAAACCATACAAATCATGTATCTACCCCTAACCCTAAACTATGTCTTATGAAGTCAATCATGAAGAGAAGTGGTTTTGGGTTTCAAACATGGAAATTTCAAGAACCTCCCAAAAGCTTCATTTTAGAGTGACTAAGAAGGATAGATGCTTAATTTTTCATTTTCATGTTTTAAACTTGTTTAAATCCTGGTCAAACCTAGGATTTGACAAAGATTCAAATATATGGGCATAAAATTAAAAAAAACAAAAAAAAAACCAAAGCACATAATCTTCTTATGTCATATAGTAAGCATTAAAGTTGATAAACAAGGTCTAGACATATTCAAACCATACAAATCATGTATCTACCCCTAACCCTAAACTCTGTCTTATGAAGTCAAGCATGAAGAGAAGGTTTTGGGTTTCAAACATGGAAATTTGAAAAACCTCCCAAAAACTTCATTTAGAGTGAATAAGAAGGATACATGCTTCCCTTTTCATTTTCATGATTTAAACTTGTTTAAATCTTGGTCAAACCTAGGATTTGACCAAGATTCAAATGGGTATCAAAAATAAAAAATTAGAAAAATGAAAAACCAAAGCACGTAGTTTTCTTATGTCATATAGTAAGCATTCAAGTTGATAAACAAGGTCTAGACATATTCAAACCAGAAAAATCATGTATGTGGCTACCCCTAACCCTAAACTCTGTCATATGAAGTCAAGCACATGAAGAGATGTGGTTTTTGGTTTCAAACATGGAAATTTCAAAAACCTCCCAGAAGCTTCATTTTAGAGTGACTAAGAAGGATACAAGCTTCTCTTTTCATTTTCATGTTTTAAACTTGTTTAAATCTTGGTCAAACCTAGGATTTGACCAAAAGATTCAAACATGGACATTTCAAAAACCTCCCAAAATTAAGTTTCATTTTAGAGTGAGTAAGAAGGATCCATGCTTACCTTTTCATTTTTATGATTTAAACTTGTTTAAATCCTGGTCAAACCTAGCATTTGAAAAGATTCAAATATATGGGCATAAAATTCAAAAAAATATAAAAATGAAAAACCAAAGCACATATATAGTCTTCTTATGTCATATAGTAAGCATTAAAGTTGATAAACAAGGTCTAGACATATTCAAACCAGACAATCATGTATCTACCCCTAACCCTAAACTATGTCTTATGAAGTCAAGCATGAAGAGAAGTCATTTTGGGTTTCAAATATGGAAATTTCAAAAACATCCCAAAAGCTTCATTTTAGAGTGACTAAGAAGGATCCATGATTAACTTTTCATTTTCATGTTTTAAACTTGTTTAAATTTTGGTCAAACCTAGGATTTGACCAAGATTCAAATGGACACAAAATTAATAAAAATCAGAAAAATGAAAACCAAAGTATATAGTCTTCTTATGTCATATCGTAAGCATTCAAGTTGATAAACAAGGTCTAGACATATTCAAACCATACAAATCATGTATCTACCCCTAACCCTAAACTCTGTCTTATGAAGTCAAGCATATGAAGAGAAGTGGTTTTGGGTTTCAAACATGGTAATTTCAAAAACCTACCAAAAACTTCATTTTAGAGTGACTAAGAAGGATACAAGCTTCGCTTTTCATTTTCATGTTTTAAACTTGTTTAAATCTTGGTCAAACCTAGGATTTGACCAAAAGATTCAAATGGGCATAAAAATTCAGAAAAAATCAAAAGAATGAAAAAACAAAGGACATAGCATTCTTATGTCATATATATAGTAAGCATTCAAGTTGATAAACAAGGTCTAGACATATTCAAACCAGAAAATCATGTATATATCTAACCCTAACCCTAAACTCTGTCTTATGAAGTCAATCATGCATGAAGAGAAGTGGTTTTTGGTTTCAAACATGGAAATTTCAAAAACCCTCCCAAGAGCTACATTTTGGAGTGACTAAGAAGGATAGATGCTTAATTTTTCATATTCATGATTTAAACTTGTTTAAACCATGGTCAAACCTAGGATTTAGACGTAATTTCCTGTTTATTTTGTGTCCTGCTGTAAACTGTGCTCTGATGCGTATTGGAAATCTGGGTCCTTGAGGATCGTTCGGTTGTCCCTGTAACAAAAAAAAATCTCTCTCATTCTCGGCCTCGCTCGCTCGCACGGTCGCACCCCCTGCGCACTAACAACCCTGCACAACAGTCAACATCACCCGAAAAAATCTAGACACCATAAATAAGTGGGGCCCCGTGACTGCTCTCCCTTCGTCTCCTCCCGTGTGATCCCTCTTCCTCCGACTCCCGACCTTGCGGAAAAGAAAAATGAAATGAAAGAGTTTCACTGGACGGGCAAACACATGTGCTGCCTAGTAATAATAATAAAAGCGTAAAAAAATCGACCTACGAATACTCGCACATTTCAGAAGTTGAGTGCCCAGCTTAGAATAAGTATTGCTTTGGTACTATTTAGAAATATCAACATATCTAGTTAGAATAGACATTTGCAATTTTGTTTCTTTTATTTCAAAATTGTAGTGTAGATAGTCGATATACTTGTATCTCTCCATGAACAAGTACATGATTTCCTTTCTAAGAACAGTGTATACAATCATATCTCCCTTTCTCTCACTCTTTCTAAAAGAGTTCTCTTGTTGGTGTCAATCTAAAGAATCATTTTTCAGGTAGGAGGAATTTAAACGCTTGAAAATGGTTCATGCCGGCGTCTTAGCTCCTAAAAAAATTATACACCAATTGATTTGATGAATTGATGATTTACTCTAGTCTGCTTCTAGACCATGCAGCTAGCGAGTATTCATATGTACTGCATGGAGCCCCCAACTTTTGACTTCCCATGTCGGAAAAGGCCTGTTTAATAATGTGGAGCAGTGAGGTACCCCGAAGTATCTAGAGGGTTCCAGTGTTTCAGGCTTTCAGCATCGCCAGTCCAAGGGAAGGATGGGTGACGAATCCGTGCATTCACAGCCGTTAGATCTGAAGAGTCCTTGTATGATGAGCGGTAGATAGCACCTCTAAGCTGCAAATCAACGGCTTCAATTACTTCAAATGAGCATTGGCCGGAAGGCTGACAGAGTGAAAAAATTCAAATTCAAAAACTCATGTATAGAATAGAAAAAAATAAAAAACATGTAGATAGATAGAGGTATAGATAGATATTATAGATAAATAGATTAGCCCAAAAAAGAAGAGGACGGGGAAATTTACACCAGCAGACACCTCCCTCGCGCACCTAAACTTTCGAACGCGCGCCCAATATTTCGAACGCTCGCCTTTAACCCAGCACCCAGCCCACCTTGTTCTTCTCTAGACACCTCCTTCGGCGCCCTGTTCTTCTCTAGACACACCCTCGGTGAACCAGGCCGCGCACCAAAACTTCCCCACGCTGTCTATCAGCCGCGTCAGCCGGCGACTGCTGGTGGCGCCGTTCTTCTCCAGCCGCACCGGCAGGCGCGGTCAGCTGGTAGATCCTCACGGTATGCATGCTATCTTCAGGCCTGGGCAAGTACGATTCATTATAGCTCAATCGAAGTCAGTCGCCGTCGCCCAGCCCTTATAAGTTCGTTAGTTCGTTCGAATCGATCGGTTGATATTGTTTTCCTCTCGATGTGTTTGTTTGACATTGTTTTCCGCTTTACCTATTTGCTCGAATTCGTTCGTACTGTACACTGTACTGCTCACCATTGCCCAATGTCTGTAGTCGTCGCTTGGTGCCAGTCCTCTATGGACCTGTTTGTAATCTTATTACTTCTGGGTTCTTTGCACTGCTAATACATCGGTGGATTTACGGCCAAAAAGAAGAAATAATTTGTTGGTATTATATTGCTTTCGATTGATCTGTTCGCCCCCAAGCATTTACAGAAGCCGCAAGAGATTCAAGGATGAAATGGCTCTCCTTGTTCGTAAGGCAAAGAGGAAATCATATCATGGCTTATTGGCTTATCATCATGGGTAGAACCTTTTTAGCTAGATTTTGCTGTTTGGGATCTATGATCCTTTTAGTTGCTGCTCTCCAGTAACCTTTTCCCTCTTTTTTATTACAGTGAAAAATACACAGCGAGGAAACCACTGTCCAGCCTAAAAAAATAGACCTCAGTTGGTTTGCTGAAATCGGCTCAAATAACGTGGCATTTAGTTATATAGTTTTATATTCGACCTGTTTGCTCAGATATGTTGGTTTACATTCGTACGCAACCTGTTGGGCAAGTATGGACACAGCTTCAGTGACTTTCAGGTCAAAATTCCAGCGGTTGAGTGATTTTTGGTTGGATCCATTCCTGTGCGTTCGATCGGCTTTTGATGGCTGTTATTGAGACAAAGTCATGGCTGGACTTTTGACGCAGCTCCAGTGACGTTCAGGTCAAAAGCCCAGCGTTGACTTTGGTTCAATATCAGCCATCCAAAGCCAATCGAACGCACATGAATGTATCCAACCAAAAATCACTCTACAATAAGTCGTTTCCAGACTAAAACAATGTTTATTCCCAAACTATTTTTTTGAATCCGACCAATCTTTCCCAGAATGCAGAAGAAATATATAAGATTTACTGGAATGTTGTTCTTTTTACTGGACAGTTTGAATTTTAAGTTTAAAGTTGGTTGTAAAACATAAAATGAGGTTTATTGATAAACAATATGGCTGAATCTGATGAAACTCCCCCAGAATGCATAACCCAACATATAAGATTTACTGGATTTTTGTTTCAAAAACTTCTAGGCAGTACGAATTTTAAGTTTAAAATTTTCTCGTGAAACTAAAAATGGGTAAATTTTGGATCCATTCTCGTGCGTTCGATCGGCTTTTGATGGCTGTTATTGAAACAACGGTTAATTGGTTCTATGCCACTCCTCAATTCACAAGTTGTGTTTATGCCATTACAAAAACTGAAGTTGTGGTAATGCCACTCTCAATTCTCAATATCCCCTTCTATGCCATTTTCAATACTCCACTATAATAAATATAGCATATCTATGATAGTACTCCATGATACCACCCACTATGCACCCATGTTCCAAAACACCACTCCCGCTGAGTGTACCTTATTGTATCGAGCGATAAGCTTGATGAGCAACCCAAACAAACAAACAAAAAGACTGTACCTTATTGTACTTGCTCTTACCCGTATCTTCTCTTTCTCTTTCATCGCGATTGCAGCTAATTCAGTTAGTTTTCCAATGAATATTAATATTTTGTCTCAATGATTTTTATGAAGAACTAATTGAAGATTCATTTTTGAAAGATGTCATGTTTCGACTAACAATTAGCACTTTTGAATTCTTAGATTGCTTTTTCACACGATGCACTTCTTTTAATTTATTTTACCACATTTCAATGTGAACCTTGACCAAATAAATAGGACAACAATATCACGATCATATAATACATAAGCAACATTGTTAGAATCGTGTTGGAAAATACTTTCTAATGATACCAGTTTTATATCAAATATTTTTTATATACTTCATCCTGAAAAATATGTTTCAACTTCATCAAAACTTGCATGTATCTGCAAACTAAACTCATCTAAATACATGTATATCTACATAAAATTGAAACATCATTTTTAAATAGAGAGATATAGATTAATATTTTTTCGAAGATAAAATACGAAAAACAAGGGTGCATTGTTTATTGAAATGGAGTGAGTAGTATATATAAAATCATTTTAGTTGCCAATGATCATGTTGAGGTCCTCTATTTCTTGTTTTGCTCAGGCCCTCCGTATTCTCAGGTACGGCCCTGGTGGTCTATGGACCTGTTTGTAATCTTATTACTTTTGGCTTCTTTGCACTGCTAATAGATCGGCGGAATTACGGCAAAAAAGAAGAAAGAATGTGTTGGTATTGTATTGCTTTCGATAGATCTGTTCGCCCCTCCCCCCAAGCATTTACAGATGGCACAAGAGATTCAAGGATGAAATTGCTCTCCTTGTTCATAAGGCAAAGAGGAAATCATATCATGGGTAGAACATTTTATATATATTTTGCTGTTTGGGATCTATGATCCTTTTAGTTGCTGCTCTCCAGCAACTTTTGTACATATTTCCCTCTTTTTATTAATAAAAAAATACAAAGTGGGGAAACCCAGTGGTCAGCCTAAAAAAATCTGTTCGCTAGGTAGCCGTAGTTTTGCACTCAGTTTGTTTGCTGAAATCGGCTCAAATAATGTAGCATTTATAGTTTTATATTCGACCTGTTTGCTCAGGTATGTTTGCTTACATTCGTAGGTGACCTGTTTGTTGAAATAGCTTATTGCTTCTCTGACCATCTATCTCCTCAACAGATGGACAGAACTTGGATATTATTTCACTCATTAAACACACCAACATATTTGAGTGGTATTGAAGACTTCATGAAGCATGTTAGTGATTTTACTGACGGCGACACGACAAAGGAAGTGATTTGTCCATGCCGCGTATGTTTGAATATTGGGTCCAAGCCTCAACATGTAGTCTCAGATCATTTATTCGTTTATGGGATGGACCAGACATATATCAGGTGGATTAACCATGGTGAACACTATGATCAGCCTGAGATTATTGATCCTCTTTATTCTGATGGTTATCAGCCTGAAGATCTCGTCCAGGATGAGGCTACTGCTAATTTGTTACGGGATCTGTATCCATATGCAAGCCAACAGCCCCATGGTTATCACAAAAAGCCTCTTTTCCATGACCTGATAGAAGATGCTAAGCGCTTAGTGGCCCCTGGTTCTGTTGTGTCAAGATTCGAATTAATTGTGAAATTACTTCATGACAAGTCATACCAGGGGATTACCAATAAAGCCTTCAATGCAGTTGCGAAGACATACAGCGATGCACTCCCTGGGGCTGGACTGCCAAAATCCTTTTATGAGGTGAAGCAGTACATCAAGGTACTGGGACTTGGATATGAGAAGATTGATTTTTGCAAAAATAACTGTGCACTGTTTTGGATGGAGTATAATGACCTCGATGAATGTCCAGTATGTAAGGAATCAAGATGGAAACATGATGGAGCTGGTGGTAAGAAAAAGATTCCTTGGAAGGTTCTGAGATACTTTCCACTTGTACAAAGATTGCAGAGGTTGTTTGCTTCAGAACAAACATCTCGGGAAACAAGATGGCACAAAGAGATTCTCACGCCCGACCCTGATTTACTGAGGCATCCTGCTGATGGCGATGAATGGAAGCAATTCGACCTGGATCATCCAGATTTTGCTGCAGATCCAAGGAACCTGAGACTTGGCCTTGCTACAGATGGATTCAACGCATTTGGCAACATGAGCAACTCGTATAGCATGTGGCCAGTACTAGTTACACCTTACAACCAGGCTCCCTGGACATGCACCGATCAGTCAAACTGTATGATGGCCTTACTCATCCCAGGTCCCAAATCTCCTGGGAAGGATTTTGATGTGTTCATGCAGCCTCTTATTAGAGACTTGCAAACATTATGGGAGGGTGTCCCTACACGGGATGTGTGTCAACCTAAAGAACAAAATTTTCTATTACGTGCTGCTGTACTGTATTGCACCCATGATTATCCAGCTTTGGGCACTATGTCAGGCAGAGTAACATCAGGTTATAATGCATTTGCCTCAAGATATATTCCTGATATTGAGACCAGATTCAACCGGCAGAGTAACATCAGGTTGCATTGCAGTGGCGTATATTGCTGCTGAAGCATATACATTTGCCTCAAGATATATTCCTGATATTGAGACCAGATTCAACCGGGGTCGCAGAATTTTGGAAGTTGGAGGATCTGTTTTTAATCATGGTGTTGAGCTAATAGGAAAGAGGACCGAAAAAACATTAGAGCAGTCTGAATTTGAACAGCTGTCTTGGTATGTGCTGAATAATGCTACAGAGGCTGATGAATATGTTAAGTGAGTACTATGCACACGAAATCCTCAGTTCCTCGCATATACTATGAACTTGTATCAAAATGAAATATATTCAGCTGACTTGGCTATGTTTTGCAGGTTGTACATGGAAACAAATGGAAAGCTATCGGCACGTGGGAGTGGGTTTCAGGACTGGTTTGAGAAACATGTAAGATGTTCAATTGCACTCTGACTTGTCTATGTGTTTTCACATGAGATGACCTCTTGTCTATTTTGTAATCGTAGATCTCGAAACTCCATGCGGAGAATCCAGGCGCTGTTAGTGCTGATCTCCTTGTCCTATCACGTGGTCCAGATAAGAGGGTGTTGGTAGCTGCAGCTTGCAATGCCAATGGTGTCCATTACAGCTCCTATGAGCGTGAACAACATTTGAAGACACGAAATAGTGGCATCACAACCAGTGGAGATCACTTGACAACCAGAAAAAAGAGATCAGAGTCATTTGACCATTATGGTCACATAGAAGAGGTTATTCAGTTGTTCTATAGTGATAAGGTTACTGTCCGATCTGTGGTTCTATTTAAGTGTTATTGGTACAACCAAGATCCAAACAAGGGCAAAGGTGCCAGAAATGATGGGTATTTCATATCAGTCAATACTACTGCTCAGTGGTACAAGGATGATCCTTATATTTTGGTACCTCAAGCGGCCAAGGTACTTTTCTTGGAAGACAGATCTAGAAAAGGATGGCAGTATGTGCAAAAGTTTGTGGCAAGGAACATATATGATTTGGATGAGAATGCGGATCCAATAATTGGTGCCCAGCAAGATGATTTCGCTGGTTGTATGCAAACTAAAGTTGCTGACATTGATGAAACCTCGTTGGATACAGGTATCCCTGCACATGATGGAGAAGTAGATTTCACTGTTGAGGTTAGCATAGTCGACAAAGAGATGGATAAACTGAAGCTACCTGGTGAATCTCAGGAGGAGAATGGACACGACGAGCAGGATGAGACCATGCACGAATATCAGAATGAAGACGGAGGTGATGATGATGATGATGATGATGATGATGATTAGACTCTTGTCTCTGTATCATGCTGTGAGATGAAGAACCATGATTTGTTTTGATTTTTCTATTTGGAAAATGTATGAGTCCTGAAGACAATTATCTGTTGGATTGTAATCCCATGATGACTAATTATTTATGTTTGTTGTCCTACTAAAAGTTGGTCAAACTTAATTGTGTGGAAGTAATCCCATGCTGTTTGATTCATAGGGTCATATCCCATAGGAAAATAGAATGATAATAGATCAAACTAATGCAGAATATCTTATAACCACAATCAAATAGAATTTCTCTTGACATAGGATTCAAGTTGGCATGGCATCCCTATCATACAGGGTTTTTATTCTTCCTTATCCCCTCGCTCATGCTAGCAGCTACTTGCAGCCATTGCTACACCAGCGAGGTGATCTCTATGATAGGCACGGTTTTAGTAAGACAGCAAGTTGTAGATAGCTAACCATGAGACACATGCCTCTCTGGTTGAGACTGAGCTCGCTCTTGTGATTGGGCTCCAATGGTCGAGGTGAGTCACAGCTGCAATGACAGAGGTTTGTGCTGGATGTAGGCACTGGGATAGAATTAATTAGCACAGTCATAACTGCTACTCCCTCCGCCATCGCATCAACTACTTCTTCTTGAACCGCATCAACAGCTGCTACTCCATCATTCATCAAGTGTGCTTCATCTTCAACATCTAGTGGGATCTCCATGCTATCAAGCCATGCTTCAAATTCCGTTTGCAAATCCCACAGCCACTGCAAACAAAATTCACGCGTATATTCAGAGCTAAAAACGATTGGCATGTTCTGTCACAATTTTCAGAGCTAAAAACGAACCTGCATATTCGGTCTATGTTCTTCCATGAACGCAACGTCGCTGTTCTCGAAGTTGTGGTTATCGTCGAGCAGCTCCATGCTTCCATCCAGCATGAACGGGAACAGGCCTCCGTCGCCATGACCCCTAGGCAGGGCTCCGCCCGACCCGCCGTGGCATGGCTGCCCACCAAGGCCTCGTCCATGTCCATCCCCCTGCCACTAGACGATCCCTGGCCATCATCCTTCGCGCAGGCGGCATGGGACAGCAGCAGCACCAACACCATCAACGCCGTCGCCATGGAAACCTAACGGGAAAACGAGTGGAAGAAAATGAGAGAGGAGGTCCGAGAGTGAAGGAGTAGAGCTTCTCTCCCATGGCGCCATCATCTATAATGGGAGGCGGTGGCGGCTGCTGTAACTCGGGCGCAGGAAGCGAGGCGCTCGCGCGGGGAGACGAGCGAGAACGAAGGGTCGGCTGTTAATGCGATTAGATTTTCCAGGGAACCAGAATAAGGATATGTAATCATTTTATATAAGGTAGTACCAATTAGTCGTTATATTGCAGAACTTAAAGAGTTTTGAGAGATTCAACTCGTTGCTACTCCATAAGAATGGTCATGTTGACAAATTTGATCCAGTGTTGAACAGAGCCAGAAACATTTCAAAAACTTGAGCATGGAAGAGGCTAGGGGTAAATGCCCCAAGGCCAGCCGAGCCTATCGTAGGTGCCGTCCCGAGGAGGAAGTACCTTAATTTGGGGCGCGCGCGGACGCTGCGGTACCCCGAGCTCGAGACGCCGCCGTACCGGTAGCTCGACCCGCGACGAGGCATGGCGGCGGCGGCGGAAGCGGAGCGGCGGCGGCGGAAGGTAAAGCTCCTGCTGACAAACATATTAGGCACAAATGGGCAACCTTCAGTAACCCATGTTCCATTTTTTTTGTCAGGATAACCCCATGTACCACCTTCCCAATAGAAAAAGTACTGTTCAACCTTCCCCTGTTGGGCCCAATATTTCACTTTTGGGTTGCCAAGGAACATCTACATGGTAATTGTTATCGGTCTACTTGCTCCGGCCGTCGAAGCCCAATAACTGCAAATGGGCCTTTCTGCTCATGCAATTTCGGCCCTTTTCTAATGAAACACAGATCCTATGATTGGCAAAAAAAAATACACGGAGATTCTACATAAAAGTTGTTTTTATTTATTTTGAATTATAGGGTTCCAATTTTTGAAACTGCTCATGCCCAATATGAAAATCCTTGATCGCTCCATACCCACATGGATAACGGTATTTTTAAAAATTCATAAAGTGGATTTGAAATTTAAAACATATCCTAATAATTCCTTGATTTAATCTATCAACTTGCAAGATCTTGGAGCCAAAGAGCTTGTATTAGTCTGCGAAAATAATACTGATAAACCTGTCGTTAACAAGAAATGAAGGTTTATCGTTCAGAGAGGATGCCATGTGGGACCCATGAGACAGTAGCGTCCTCAACGTTTCAAAGAAAAAGGCAAGTAGCCCGAAAATAGGGGTAAAAAATAAATCCTACAAAGGAAACATTTATAGTTCATAGAGGCTGACATGTGGGACCGATCTGCCAGCTGCATCCTCATCATTTCGAAGTCGGCAGGGATCAGAAGAAAAAGGCAAATAGCCAGAAATTAGGGGTCAAAAATAAATCCAAAAAGGAAACTTTTATTCTTCATAGAGGATGACATGTGGGACCGACCTGCCAGCAGCGTCCTCATCGTTTCAAAGGCCGCAGGGGATCAAAAGAAAAAGGCAAATAGCCAGAAATTAGGGGTAAAAAATAAATCCAACAAAGGAAAGGTTTATTGTTCATAGAGGCTGACTTGTGGGACCCATGAGCCAGCGGCGACCTCAATTTCAAAGGCGGCATATGATCGAAAAGAAAAAGGCAAGTTAGCAAAAATCAGTGGGTAAAAAAATCTAAGAAATGAAACTTTATTGTACAGTCCCATGAGCCAGCACCTTACTCAACGTTTCAGTGGCGGCATGAGATAGAAAGAAAAAGGAAAGTGACCAAATATCAGGAGCAAAAAATAATCCAAGAAAAGAAACTTTTATTGTACATAGATGATGACATATGGGTCCCACTTATACAAGCTCTTTCGCTCCAAGATCTTGCAAGTTGATTGTACATAGAGGATGACATGCGGGCCCCTTGTGTCAGCAGCTTACTCAACGTTTCCAAGGCGGCAGGGGATCAAAAGAAAAAGGAAGTAGCCAGAAATTAGCGGTAAAAAATAACTCCAAGGAAGGAAACTTTTATTGTTCATAGAGTATGACATGCGGGACCCATGCGCTAGCAGCTTCCTCAACGTTTCAAAGGGGGCATGAGATCGAAAGAAAAAGACAAGTGACCAAATATCAGGAGCCAAAAATAATCCAAGAAAAGAAACTTTATTGTACATAAAAGATGACATGCGGGTCCCATTTTGCAGCAGCGGTGTCAACGTTTCAAATGCGGCTTGAGATCAAAAGAAAAAGAGTAGCCAGAAATTAGGGGTAAAAAAACTCCCAGAAAAGAAAGTTGATTGTACATAGAGGATGGCATGCGGGTCCCATGACCCAGCACCTTACTCAACGTTTCAGAGGCGGCATGAGATCGAAAGAAAAAGGAAAGAGACCAAATACCAGGAGCAAAAAATAATCCAAGAAAAAGAAACTTTTATTGTACATAGAGGATGACATATGGGTCCCACTTATACAAGCTCTTCCGCCCCAAGATCTTGCAAGTTGATTGTACATAGAGGATGACATGCGGGCCCCTTGTGTCAGCAGCTTAATCAATGTTTCCAAGGCGGCAGGGGATCAAAAGAAAAAGGAAACAGCCAAAAATAAGAGGGTGAAAAAATCCAAGAAAAGAAACTTTTATAGTATCGAGGATGACATGTGGGTCCCATGAGCCAGCAGCTTCTCAACGTTTCAGAGGCTGCATGAGATCGAAAGAAAAAGGCAAGTGACCAAAAATAAGGGGGTAAAAAAATCCAAGAAAAGAGACTTGATTGTACATAGAGGATGACATGCGGGTCCCACCAGTCAGCAGCTTACTAACGTTTCCAAGGCGGCAGGGGATGAAAAGAAAAAGGAAATAGCCAAAGATCAGAGGGTGAAAAAAATCAAAGAAAAGAAACTTTTATAGTACATAGAGGATAACATGTGGGTCCCATGGGCCAGCAGGTTCCTCAACGTTTTCAAGGGCGGCATGAGATCGAAAGAAAAAGGCAAGTGACCAAAAATCAGAGGGTGAAAAATAATCCAAAAAAAGAAACTTTTATTATACATAGAGGATGACATGCTGTCCCAACGTTTCAAATGCGGTTTGAGATCAAAAGAAAAAGAAAGTAGCCAGAAATTAGGGGGTAAAAAAACTCCAAGAAAAGAAAATTGATTGTACATAGAGGATGACATGCGGGTCCCACGAGTTAGCAGCTTACTCAACGTTTCCAAGGCGGCAGGGGATCAAAAGAAAAAGGAAATAGCCAAAAATCAGAGAGTGAAAAAAAACCCAAGAAAATAAACTTTTGTAGTACATAGAGGATGACATGCGGGTCCCATGAGCCAGCAGGTTCCTCAACGTTTCAAACGTGGCATGGGATCGAAAGAAAAAGGCAAGTGACCAAATATCAGGAGCCAAAAATAATCCAAGAAAAGAAACTTTATTGTACATAGAGGATGACATGCGGGTCCCATTTTGCAGCAGCGGTCCCAACGTTTCAAATGCGGCTTGAGATCAAAAGAAAAAGAAAGTAGCCAGAAATTAGGGGGTCAAAAAAACTCCAAGAAAGGAAAGCTTTATCGTTCATACAGGCTGACATGTGGGACCTATGAGCCAGCAGCTTAGTAAACGTTTCAAAGGCGGCAGGGGATCAAAAGAAAAAGGAAATAGCCAAAAATCAGAGGGTGAAAAAAATCCAAGAAATCAAACTTTTATTGTACATAGAGGATGACATGCGGGTCCCATGAGCCAGCAGATTCCTCAACGTTTCAAACGTGGCATGAGATCGAAAGAAAAAGGCAAGTGACCAAATATCAGGAGCCAAAAATAATCCAAGAAAAGAAACTTTATTGTACATAGAGGATGACATGCGGGTCCCATTTTGCAGCGGTCTAAACGTTTCCAAGGCGGCACAGGACCAAAAGAAAAATGAAGTAGCCAGAAATCAGGGGGTGAAAAAATCCAAGAAAAGAAAGATTTCAATTGGGCTGCATCTGGACATCTGGGCCTTCGAACTATCCTTCTGGGCCTTTTGACTCGTACAATTTCAGCCCACTCCAGAACATGAAAGTTCGGATTTTTCTCAAAAAAAAACAGGAAAGTCCTATGCTTCGCCAAAACAAAAAACAAGGAGATTCAAGATATATGTTGTAAAAATAAAGATTTAATTTATCCGTTTGCAATAGCTCAGAGCGAAATACACTGTTTATTGTCTGCAAAATAATCAAGATATCACATGTTTCTTGTACGGGGAGGCTGACATCGGGGACCCATGAGCCAGCAGCGTCGTCAACGTTTCAAAGGCGGCAGGGGATCGAAAATAAAAAAAACCAAAAATCAGTTGGTAAAAAAATCCAAGAAAAGAAAACATTTATCGTTCTGAGAGGATGACATGCGGGACCGATGAGGCAGCAGCATCCTCAACGTTTCCAAGGCGGCAGGGGATCAAAGAAAAAAAGGAAATAGCCAGAAATTAATTAGGGGTAAAAAATAAATCCACCAAAGGAAACTTGTATTGTTCATAGAGGATGACATATGGGACCGACCTGCCAACAGCGTCCTCATCGTTTCAAAGGGGGCAGGGGATCAAAAGAAAAAGGCAAATAGCCAGAAATTAGGGGTCAAAAATAACTCCAAGAAAATAAACTTTTATAGCACATAGAGGATGACATGCGGGTCCCATGAGCCAGCAGGTTCCTCAACGTTTCAAACGTGGCATGAGATCGAAAGAAAAAGGCAAGTGACGAAATATCAGGAGCCAAAAATAATTCAAGGAAACTTGATTGTACATAGAGGATGACATGCGGGTCCCATGAGTAAGCAGCTTACTCAACGTTTCCAAGGCGGCAGGGCATCAAAAGAAAAAGGAAATAGACAAAAATCAGAGAGTGAAAAAAACCATAGAAAATAAACTTTTATAGCACATAGAGGATGACATGCGGGTCCCATGAGCCAGCAGGTTCCTCAAAGTTTCAAACGTGGCATGAGATCGAAAGAAAAACGCAAGTGACCAAATATCAGGAGCCAAAAATAATCCAAGAAAAGAAAGTTTTATAGTACATAGAGGATGACATGCGGGTCCCATTTAGCAGCAGCGGTATCACCATTTGAGGCGGCAGGTGATCGAAAGAAAAAGTCAAGTGACCAAATATGAGGTGCCAAAAATAATCCAAAAAAAGAAAGTTTTATAGTACATAGAGGATGACATGCGGGTCCCATTTAGCAGCGGTATCACCGTTTGAGGCAGCAGGTGATCGAAAGAAAAAGTCAAGTGACCAAATATGAGGTGCCAAAAATAATCCAAAAAAAGAAAGTTTTATAGTACATAGAGGATGACATGCGGGTCCCATTTAGCAGCAGCGGTATCACGTTTGAGAGGCAGCGGGGATCGAAAGAAAAAGTCAAGTTACCAAATATGAGGTGCCAAAAATAATCCAAGAAAAGAAAGTTTTATAGTACATAGAGGATGACATGCGGGTCCCATTTAGCAGCAGCGGTATCACTGTTTGGGAGGCAGCAGGGGATCGAAAGAAAAAAGTCAAGTGACCAAATATGAGGTGCCAAAAAAATCCAAGAAAAGAAAGTTTTATAGTACATAGAGGAAGACATGCGGGTCCCATTTAGCACTGCGGTATCCGTTTGAGAGGCAGGGGATCGAAAGAAAAAGTCAAGTGACCAAATATGAGGTGCCAAAAAAATCCAAGAAAAGAAAGTTTTATAGTACATAGAGGATGACATGCGGGTCCCATTTAGCAGCAGCGGTATCTGTTTGAGAGGCAGCAGGGGATCGAAAGAAAAAGTCAAGTGACCAAATATGAGGTGCCAAAAAAAAAGAAAATAAAGTTTTATAGTACATAGATGATGACATGCGGGTCCCATTTAGCAGCAGCGGTATCACCGTTTGAGAGGCAGCAGGGGATCGAAAGAAAAAGTCAAGTGACCAAATATGAGGTGCCAAAAAAAATCCAAGAAAAGAAAGTTTTATAGTACATAGAGGATGACATGCGGGTCCCATTTAGCAACAGCGGTATCACTGTTTGAGAGGAGGGGATCGAAAGAAAAAGTCAAGTGGCCAAATATGAGGGGCCAAAAAATCCAAGAAAAGAAAGTTTTATAGTACATAGAGGATGACATGCGGGTCCCATTTAGCAGCAGCGGTATCACCGTTTGAGAGGCGGCGGGGATCGAAAGAAAAGGCAAGTGACCAAATATGAGGTGCCAAAAATAATCCGAAAAGAAAGTTTTATAGTACATAGAGGATGACATGCGGGTCCCATTTAGCATCAGCGGTATCACCGTTTGAGAGGCGGCAGGGGATCGAAAGAAAAAGGCAAGTGACCAAATATGAGGTGCCAAAAATAACTCCAAGAAAAGAAAGTTGATAGCTCATAGAGGATGACATGCGGGTCCCATTTAGCAGCAGCGGTCTCAACGTTTCCAAGGCGGCAAGGGATCACAAGAAAAAGGAAGTAGCCAGAAATCAGGGGGTCAAAAAATCCAAGAAAAGAAGGAATTTTGGTTCATAGAGGATGACAAGCGGGACCCATGATCCTGCATCGTAAACGGCTCGATCGGAGAGCGTTGAACGAGATGGCGCGATCGAGAAAAAAACAATGCTAGAGAGGCTGCCATGTGGGCCCTACATCCCTGGGCGGTGCGGATTTGCGTTGACTCGGCCGGCGAACCCGAGAATTCGTGATGCACCACGTCCCGGGCCACCATACGCGACGTTTTGGCCGCTTTCGTCGGGCTAGGTGGCCTCAAAAACGAGAAAAAAAAGTTTTGACATGAACCACGGAGGGACCAAAAATCGTCGGCCATGGTGCACCAGCAACCACGGCGCGACTTCAACTTCGTCGGCCATGGCAACTTTTCTTGTAGTGATAACGAAGTGGGGCGACGAGGCGCCGCCACCATAGGGCCGCGCGGCCAGTGGGGGGCCCGCGCCGCCCTATGGTGTGGGCCCCTCGCCGCCTCTTGACCTACCCTTCCGCCTACTTAAAGCCTTCGTCGCAAACCCCCTGTACCGAGAGCCACGATACGGAAAACCTTCCAGAGACGCCGCCGCCAATCCCATCTCGGGGGATTCAGGAGATCGCCTCCGGCACCCTGCCGGAGAGGGGAATCATCACCGGAGGGCTCTACATCATCATGCTCGCCTCCGGATTGATGCGTGAGTAGTTCATCCTTGGACTATACGCTTCGGCATCTTGTTAATAGGTTAGTGCCGGAAAATGCATAATAATGATGTAAAGTATGTATAAAACATGTGAGTATTGTCATAAAAGTAGCATGGAACATAAGAAATTATAGATACGTTTGAGACGTATCAAGCATCCCCAAGCTTAGTTCCTACTCGCCCTCGAGTAGGTAAACGATAACAACAAATAATTTCTGAAGTGACATGCTACCAACATAATCTTGATCAACATTATTATAAAGCATATGAGATGGATGGAGTGATCTGAAGCAAAAGATTGCTAACAAAAGATAATGACTAAACAAATGAATCATATAGCAAAACTTTTCATGAATAGTACTTTCAAGACAAGTATCAACAAGACTTGCATAAGAGCTAACTCATAAAGCAATAGATTCAAAGTAGAATGCATTGAAGCAACACAAAGGATGATTAAGTTTCAGCGATTGCTTTCAACTTGTAACATGTATATCTCATGGATATTTGTCAACATAGAGTAATATAACAAGTGCAATAAGTAAACATGTAAGAATCAATGCACACAGTTAACACAAGTGTTTGCTTCTAAGATAGAAAGAAGTGGGTAAACTAACTCAACATAAAGTAAAAGAATGGCCCTTCGCAGAGGGAAGCATGGATTACTATTTTTGTGCTAGAGCTTTTGTTTTGAAAACATAGAAACAATTTTGTCAACGGTAGTAATAATTCATATGTGCTATGCATAATACTTCCTACAAGTTGCAAGCCTCATGCATAGAATACCAATAGTGCCCGCACCTTGTCCTAATTAGCTTGGATTACATGGATTATCATTGCATAACATATGTTTCAACCAAGTGTCACAAAGGGGTACCTCTATGCCGCCTGTACAAAGGTCCAAGGAGATCAATTGCATTTGATTTCTCGTTTTTAATAGATCTCAACTTAAGACATCCATACCGGGACAACATAGACAACAGATAATGGACTCCTCTTTTAATGCTTAAGCATTCAACAACAGATAATATTCTCATAAGAGAGTGAGGATGTATGTCCAAACTGAAAACTTCCACCATGATACATGGCTTTGGTTAGCGGCCCAATGCTCTTCTCTAACATATGCATACTCAAACCATTTGATCATGACATCACCCTTACTTCAGACAAGACGAACATGCATAGCATCTCACATGATATCCAACAAAGGTAAAAAGTTGATGGCGTCCCCAGAAACATGGTTACCGCTCAACAAGCAACTTATAAGAAATAAGACACATAACTACATATTCATCACCACAATAGTTTTTAAGCTATTTGTCCCATGAGCTATATATTGCAAAGATAAAGGAATGAAATTTTAAAGGTAGCACTCAAGTAATTTACTTTGGAATGGCAGAAAAATACCACATAGTAGGTAGATATGGTGGACACAAATGGCATGGGTTTTGGCTCAAGGTGTTTGGATGCACGAGAAGCATTTCCTCTCAGTACAAGGCTTTGGGCTAGCAAGGTTGTTTGAAGCAAACACAAGTATGAACAGGTACAGCAAAACTTACACAAGAACATATTGCAAGCATTATAAGACTCTACACTGTCTTCCTTGTTGTTCAAACACTTTACCAGAAAATATCTAGACTTAGAGAGACCAATCATGCAAACCAAATTTTAACAAGCTCTACGGTAGTTCTCCACTAATAGATTAAACTACATGATGCAAGAGCTTAAACATGATCTAATGAGAGCTCAAAACAATTGCCAAGTTTCAAGTTATTCCAAACCATATGAAGCATTTTCTGATTCCAACCAAATAGCAATCAACGAAGCAATTTTCAGCCTTCGCCATGAACATTAAAGCACAACTAAGAACACAAGTGTTCCATATGAAAAAGCGGAGCGTAATATCTCCAATATAAGGATGGTGGGATCCAACTTTATTCAAACCAAAACAAAAATAAAAGCAAAAAGATGCTCCAAGTAAAGAACATAAGATGTGATGGAATAAAAATATAGTTTCACTAGAAGTGACCTGATAAGTTGTCGATGAAGAAGGGGATGCCTTGGGCATCCCCAAGCTTAGATGCTTGAGTCTTCTTGAAATATGCAGGGATGAACCACCGGGGCATCCCCAAGCTTAGACCTTTCACTCTTCTTGATCATATTGTATCATCCTCTTCTCTTGACCCTTGAAAACTTCCTCCACACCAAACTTCAAGCAAACTCATTAGAGGGTTAGTTCATAATCAAAAATTCACACATTCAGAGGTGACATAATCATTCTTAACACTTCTGGACATTGCACAAAGCTACTGAAAGTTAATGGAACAAAGAAACCCATTCAACATAGCAAAAGCGGCAATGCGAAATAAAAGGCAGAATCTGTCAAAACAGAACAGTCCGTAAAGACGAATTTTCCAGAGGTACTTAACTTGCTCAAACGGAAAAACTCAAAACTAATGAAAGTTGCGTACATATCTGAGGATCACGCACGTAAATTGGCAGATTTTTTGATTTTTCTACAGAGAGTTCTACGCAAATTCGTGACAGACAGCAATTTGTTTCTGCGCAGCAATCCAAATCTAGCATCAACTTTACCATAGAGACTTTACTTGGCACAAAAACATGATAAGGAGAGGTTGCTACAGTAGTAACAACTTCCAAGACTCAACAATACAGTAGTAAAATAAAAACATGGGTTATCTCCCAAGAAGTGCTTTTCTTTAACGCCTTTCAGCTAGGCGCAGAAAGTGCAAATCAAGTATTATCAAGAGAAGAAGCATCAACATCATAATTTGTTCTAATAATAGAATCAAAAGGCAACTTCATTATCTTTCTAGGGAAGTGTTCCATACCTTTCTTGAGAGGAAATTGATACTTAATATTTCCTTCTTTCATATCAATAACAGCACCAACAGTTCGAAGAAAGGGTCTTCCCAAGACAATAGGACAAGATGCATTGCATTCAATATCCAAGACAACAAAATCAACGGGGACAAGGTTATTGTTAACCGTAATGCGAACATTATCAATCCTCCCCAAAGGTTTCTTTTTAGAATTATCAGCAAGATTAACATCCAAATAACAATTTTTCAATGGTGGCAAGTCAAGCATATCATAAATTTTCTTAGGCATAACAGAAATACTTGCACCAAGATCACATAAAGCATTACATTCAAAATCATTGAATTTCATCTTAATGATGGGCTCCCAACCATCTTCCAACTTCCTAGGAATAGAAGCTTCAAGTTTTAATTTCTCTTCTCTAGCTTTAATGAGAGCATTTGTAATATGTTTTGTAAAGGCTAAATTTATAGCACTAGCATTAGGACTTCTAGCAAGTTTTTGTAAGAACTTTATAACTTCAGTAATATGACAATCATCAAAATCTAAACCATTATGATCTACAGCAATGGGATCATTGTCCCCAATATTTTGAAAAATTTCAGCAGTTTTATCACAAGCAGTTTCAGCAGTTTCAGGCAATTTTGCACGCTTTGCACTAGGAGTAGAAACATTGCCAACACCAATTATTTTACCATTGATAGTAGGAGGTGTAGCAACATGTGAAGAATCAACATTACTAGTGGTGGTAATAGTCCAAACTTTAGCTACATTATTCTCTTTAGCAAGTTTTTCTTTTTCTTCTCTATCCCACCTAGCATGCAATTCAGCCAACATTCTTATATTATCATTAATTCGAACTTGGATGGCATTTGTTAGCAGATTTTTTATCATTATCCTCAGGTTTAGCAGCCATTTTATTAATTAAAGAAGATTGTGATTCAGACATATATGAGATTCGATTTTCAGCATTTGAAAGTTTAGTTTGCAAACCAGAAATTTTCACATTCAAATTTTCAAGTTGATTTCCTATATTTTTCAACAAGGCAGATTGTTCATTCATAGTTTTAGTAAACAATTGATTTTGCTCATATTGTGATTGCATAAAGCTCTTAGTAGTTCTTTCAATTTCCAGTATCTTTTCCTCACTAGGCAAAACAGATCTACCATAAGAATTACCATAACCACTACCATTATTAGAAGGATATGGCATATAGTTGTTGTTACCATAATTATTCCTATAAGCATTGTTGTTGAAATTATTATTCTTAATGAAATTCACATCAACATTTTCTTCTTGAGCAACCAATGAGGCTAAAGGAACATTATTAGGATCAATATGAGATCTACCATTTGCAAGCATAGACATAATAGCATCAATCTTATCACCCAAAGAAGAGGTTTCTTCAACAGAATTTACCTTCTTACCTTGAGGAGTTCTTTCAGTGTGCCATTCAGAGTAATTAATCATCATATCATCAAGAAGCTTTGTTGCGGCGCCCAAGGTGATGGACATAAAAGTACCTCCAGCAGCTGAATCCAATAAGTTCCTTGAGGAGAAATTCAATCCTGCATAAAAGGTTTGGATGATCATCCAAGTAGTTAGTGATGACCCACAAGTATAGGGGATCGCAACAGTCTTCGAGGGAAGTATTACCCAATTTATTGATTCGACACAAGGGAGACAAAGAATACTTGTAAGCCTTAACAGCGGAGTTGTCAATTCAGCTGCACCTGGAAACAGACTTGCTCGCAAGAGTTTATCAGTAGTAACAGTTTTATGGCAGTGGAAATAGTGAAATAACAGCAGCGGCGAAATAAAGACAGCAGTAGTGATTGTAGTAAACAGCAGGATTAAAATACTGTAGGCACAGGGACGGATTTAACGGGCGTTGCATGGATGAGAGAAACTCATGTAACAATCAAAGCATGGGCATTTGCAGATAATAATAAAACGGTATCCAAGTACTAATCAATCAATAGGCATGTGTTCCATATTTAGTCGTACGTGCTCGCAATGAGAAACTTGCACAACATCTTTTGTCCTACCAGCCGGTGGCAGCCGGGCCTCTAGGGAAACTACTGGATATTAAGGTACTCCTTTTAATAGAGTACCGGAGCAAAGCATTAACACTCCGTGAACACATGTGATCCTCACATCACTACCATCCCCTCCGGTTGTCCCGATTCTTGTCACTTCGGGGCCATTGGTTCCGGACAGCGACATGTGTATACAACTTATAGGTAAGATCATAAACAACGAATATCTTCATGAATCAATAACATGTTCAGATCTGAGATCATGGCACTCGGGCCCTAGTGACAAGCATTAAGCATAACAAGTTGCAACAATATCATAAAAGTGACATCTACGGATACTAGGCACTATGCCCTAACAATCTTATGACTATTACATGACCAATCTCATCCAATCCCTACCATCCCCTTCAGCCTACAGCGGGGGAATTACTCACACATGGATGGGGGAAACATTGCTGGTTGATGGAGAGGCGTTGGCGGTGATGGCGGTGAAGATCTCCTCCAATTCCCCGTCCCGGCGGAGTGCCAGAACGGAGACTTCTGGCTCCCGCGACGGAGTTTCGCGATGTGGCGGCTCTCTGGAGGGTTTCTGGCGACTTCGACTTCTCTCCGTGCGTTTTTAGGTCGAACCCGATAAGTAGTCCAAAGGGGGGCGTCGGAGGCCGGCCGAGGGGGCCACACCACATGGCCGCGCGGGCCCCCCCTGGGCCGCGCCGCCATGTGGTGTGGGGCCCTCGGGCCTCCACCTCCTTTGCCCTTCTGGCTCCGTCAATATTTTGGTAAAATAGGGCCTTCTGCAAGAATTCCGAGGATTTTCCCGAAAGTTGGATTTCTGCACAAAAACGAGACACCAGAGCAGTTCTGCTGAAAACAGCGTTAGTCCGTGTTAGTTGTATCCAAAATACACAAATTAGAGGCAAAACAATAGCAAAAGTGTTCGGGAAAGTAGATACGTTTTGGACGTATCAACTCCCCCAAGCTTAGCTTATTGCTTGTCCTCAAGCAATTCAGTTAACAACTGAGCGATAAAAGAACTTTCACGAACACATTTGCTCATATGATGTATATATTCTCATGCTATGGCTAATACTTAAGCAGTTCATAATGAGATACATGCAAATAAGATCATCCAACAGCTATG
This sequence comes from Lolium multiflorum, assembly GCA_030979885.1. Lineage (NCBI taxonomy): Eukaryota > Viridiplantae > Streptophyta > Magnoliopsida > Poales > Poaceae > Lolium > Lolium multiflorum. The sequence continues at coordinate 27,882,167 of CM061751.1, read as the reverse complement.
TCAATCATGGAGAGGTACCAACAATTAATAATAAGCACCATGAATCATGTATATAAGCAGGATTGCAATGTTCATAAGAGAATATGATAAAGTGGTATCTCGCTTGCCTGTATTTGATCGGCAAAACATAAATGCCGAGGCACCTCTTGAGTTCATAGAAAGACTAGAAGTAGTGATTGTCAAAGATAAAAGCATCAAAGTTATACCACAATCAATCATATTTTGAGACAAGCATATTATACTAAGAATGACAGTCGTGCTCTCAAGATAGTGCTCAAAGAAAGAATGGAGACACAACATAAAAAGTAAAAGATTGACCCTTCGCAGAGGGAAGCAGGGATTAACATGCGCTAGAGCTTTTTATTTGTAAAGCAGGAGTAAAATTATTTTGAGAGGTGTTTGTTGTTGTCAACGAATGGTAATGGGTACACTAACTACCTCATCAACCGGACTCACAAGAGCGGCTCCCATTTTATTTTTGGTTGGCACTCCTTCCAACCTTTCTTTCACAAACCATGGCTAACCGAATCCTCGGGTGCCTGCCAACAATCACATACCATGAAGGAGTGCCTTTTTATTTAAGTTTTATTATGATGATGACACTCCCCCAACCTTTGCTTACACAAGCCATGGCTAACCGAATCCTTCGGGTGCCGTCCAACAATCACAAACCATGGAGGAGTGTCTATTTAAGTTAATTAATTTGGGACTGGGAATCCCATTGCCAGCTCTTTTTGCAAAATTATTGGATAAGCGGATGTGCCACTAGTCCATATGAGAGTCCGTCAAAAGTAAATGACAAGGTTGAAAGCTAAACACCACATACTTCCTCATGAGCTATGAAACATTAACACAAATTGAGAAGCATTTTGAAAGTTTTAAAGGTAGCGCATGAGAATTTACTTGGAATGGTTTGAAATGCCATGCATAGGTATTTATGGTGGACACTTTTGGAACAACTTGGTTTTCAGGTGTTTGGAAGCACGAGCGGCGTCACCGCTCAGTACAAGTGAAGGCTAGCAAAAGACTAGGGAGCGACAAATCAAGAGAGCAGTAACTGTCATAATCATGCTTGCGGCAAAATAAATTAACGGAGGCATAAAAGTGATACAATAACTCTGAAGCAATATAAATCATCGAGGCTTAATTGACTTTTTGTTCAGTCATATGCATGCGTGAGCATGTGCCAAGTCGATATAAATGAATTATTCAGAGGAGGATACCACAATGCCATACTTACTTATGAATAAAACAATGCAAGCAAACATCCATGACATGCTACTCATATTAATAAATTGGAACTAAACATGAGAGATCATGAGCTACTAGACTTTCTCAAATAACATATACCTCACATGAACCAACTAAGCATGCTCATATGGATGAGTATATGTACAAAAATGAAAGCAAATAGAGTTCATACCAGCCTCTCACCACAATCAGATTGTCGTAGATCGTCATTATTGCCTTTTCACTTGTGTAGCTTGGATAATATGAAATGAAAACCACGCTCCAGCCACCGAAGACCATTGAACTCATGATGAACTTTACAAACCAAAGAAGAACAGCAAATATTTTTGGTGTTTTCGAATTAGAAACAAGCACGAAAGAAAACAAGCAAACAAAGCAAAATCTTTTTGGGTTTTCTTATAGCAAACTAACGATAGCAAATAAAGCAAACTAAGAGCAAGGAACCAAATAAATAAATGGTGAAGAGAAACAACAGAAATATTTTTGGTCTTTTTGTGTTTTAGGAAAGAAACAAAGTGAAAACAAAAGAATGCAAACTAACAGAAACACAGAAAAGCAGGATGACAGAAATCTGCCAAATCCTGACAGCAGTACAGAAATCGAATTTAACAAAAATCTTCCATTGCTCAGACCAAAAAGTGTTCAACTAATGAAAGTTAGATAACAACCTGGGGAACATGCTCAAAAATTGGCAGCTCAAAATAACGTTCTGGCTGTGCGTACGAATTTTTTTGGTAACAGCACAGAATCTGTTTTTGGACAGCACTTCCCCAAATATCATCTCCCTCTCATTAGAAAACCACTCTAGAGACTAAACAAGTATGTACAAGTATCCAGCAACCATAATATGCAAAGAATGAGTGATGCCGGTATACCTCCCCCAAGCTTAGGCTTTTGGCCCAAGTGGAGTTCATTCCCAACGAGGGTCGGAGTTCCACGCCGGTGGATCATACATGGAGTGGTAATAGGGCCCCTGTGCAGAAGAATATCGTGGAGGCTCCACATGACCATGATGTTGATATGAGGAGCTTGCTGCATCGGATGAAGAGTCGGGATGCTCCTCGGTCTCCTCCACATCTTCCCTCGCACGACGGCTTTCTCTTTCTATGTATGCGTTTAGCTCATTTTCTGTGATCGACCACCCGTCCCTGGCATCAAGGTTAAACAAAGCAGGTGCAGGCAAGCGTACTAATTTTTCAATTTTCTTAGTTATACTCCAACTTTTCTTATACAAAGTTATCCTATAATGCAGGTTGTTCAAACTAGATGCATCTGAAATAAACTCATGCCTGATCATGGAGAAAACATCAAGTTTCTCTATAGAAAGCGGAATATCTAAATGGTGAGGACCTACACCATGCATAGCTAATAAGCGAGAGGCAATAAGACCTCCACAAATTCCTCCTTTCTCACGGTTAGTAGCAAGTCTACAAGCTATTAAAGCACCCAAATTATAAGTCCTATCCTGTTGCAAAGCAGCAGCTAAGAAAGCCAAGTCTGGGACAGATAATTTACCTCCAGTCCTTCTTGCAAGAACGCACTTTGTAATGAAATAGGCAAAGTAGCGGATGGCTGGATGTTGAATGCTACTAATCTTACCACCATCATTGGAGAAGCTCCTCCCATTACAAATCCTTGTATAAAGATCTGAGAGCTCCCGCGGTGTTCCCCTGATCTTCTCGCAGGATCCCCACTGCGGCACTCTAATCGCTGTGCAAAAATCACTGAAAGGCAAGTCAATAGTTTTGTTATAAATTTTATACCGGACCATGGGGTCAGTTCGAGACCGGTGAAATTCGAAATCCTGCACAACCGACACCGTTAGTTTAGCATATTGGTGAGGTTCACCAACAGCAAAATTTCCCAATCCTGCATTGGAAATTAGTGTTTGCACATCTTGCAGGATTCCTGCATTCCGCATAAAGTCCGTGCATGGGTAATAAGAGGGGTATACTCCCTCTTCACGATGGACTCTCATAACTTGCTGTACCTCCAACTCTTCTTGGTTCAATTGGGGCACACCTTCTTCCATTTTCTGAAATTTTCAACAATCATTATAAAATTTGATTTCAAGGTATGTAATTGAAGGGAACTACTATAGGAACTTGCTAGAGTACTAAACATGCATCAAAACTAATTTCTTCCACTTAGAACAAGCATGCAAGCTCACTAAACATGTTATCTACAGCAGCAAAATATTCAAGATATACTCAACCAAATGAAATTCTAATTGGACAATCAAAGGAGTCACATACCAAGGAGTAAATGTGCCAAATTTCAGACAGAAATCTGGGCTGAGCAAGGAGATCGAAAAATCGCGAGTTCTTGAGCAGAAACACGAGTGAGAGAAACTTGGTACGAGCTTTTTCGGGAGAGAGAAGATGCTGGGAGGAAGAGATGGTGAAGTGGGGCAAGGGGTGGCCCACACCACATGGTGGCGCGGCCCCCTTGCTGGCCGCGCCGGCCTATGGTGTGGCACCCCCTGGTGCCCCACAGGTCATCCTCTGGTGCTCCCAGGTGCCTCGTCGAAAAATAGGACCAACGGTGTAATTTTTGTAATTTTTAGAGAACTTCGAAAAATGCACATTTCTGGGTATTAAATTAATGATTACTGCGCAGGAAAATGATTTCTAAAATCTTAAATGACTAAAGCATATTGCAAAACAAAAGTGCTACAGCAAGTAAAATAGGTGAAGGGAGAAAGAAAGAAAGAAGTGTTGTTTAGCTCTTTTATGCAATAAAATATACTTGTTAACAAGGTTGATCAAGTCTTGCTATCAAATAAATTTTATATGACATAAGAAGAAATAAACCTCAAATCAATCATGTTACCTTATATTGAATTGATATGGATCCAATCACAAGAGTTTGATATTCTTCTTTAGGCTCATATATAGGACAATCAATGGATCCCACTTTGATAGTTTTCACATTAAAAATTGTATTGACTCCACATACTTTATCAATCCTCTTGGGAAAATAAACAGTGTGTTCCTTATCATCAACATTGAAAGTAACCATGCCTTTATTGCAATCAATAACAGCCCCTGCAGTATTAAGAAAGGGTCTTCCAAGAATAATGGACATATTATCATCTTCAGGCATTTCCAACACAACGAAATCAGTTAATATCAAGCAATGCTGAGTAACTTGAACAGGAACATTTTCACATAAACCAACAGGAATAGCAGTAGATTTATCAGCCATTTGCAAAGATATATCAGTTGGTATCAATTTATCTAAATCAAGTCTCTTATAAAGAGAAAAAGGCATTACACTCACACCTGCTCCCAAATCACATAGAGCAGTTCTAACATAATTATTCTTGATGGAACAAGGAATAGTTGGTATACCTGGGTCGCCCAACTTCTTTGGAATCTTACCATTGAAGGAGTAATTAGCAAGCATAGTGGAAATTTCCTCATTGGGGATTTTCCTTTTGTTAGTAACAATATCTTTCATATACTTTGAATAAGGAGGCAATTTAATAGCATCAGTCAAAGGGATTTGCAGAAATAAAGGTTTCATCCAATCACAAAATTTATTATAATGTTCCTCTTCCTTTGATTTTAGTTTCTTAGCAGGAAAAGGCATTTGCTTTTGAACCCAAGGTTCTCTTTCATTACCATGCTTCTCAGTAATAAAGTCTTCTTTAGTGTACTTTTTATTTTTAGCAGGCTTTTCAGGTTCCTTTTCAATTTCTTCTTTATCAGGAGTATCATTCTTATCATTATCTTCCTCATGTTCATTACCACTTTCAGTTTCAGCATCAGAAATAGAAATACTATTAGGATCATTAACAGGTTCAGAGGATTCTACAACATTCTTATGTTTCTTTTTCTTTTTCTTAGATGGAGCACTAGTTTTAATTAGTTGAGAATCTTGTTCAACTCTTTTGGGATGCCCTTCAGGATATAGAGGATCCTGGGTAGAAGCACCACCTCTAGTTGTTACTTCACAAGCATGTTTTTCTTTAGAATTATTTCCCAACAAGTCATTTTGCACTTTAGTAAGTTGATCAATTTGAGTTTGAACCATTTGAAAATGTTTAACAAGTATCTTAACATCATTGGAGGTTCTCTCCACAATACCATGCAATTCACTAATAGCTCGAGAATTTTCCATTAAATGATTCTCTACTCTCATATTAAAGTTTTCTTGCTTAACAATATAATTATCAAATTCATCTAAGCATTGAGCAGGAGATTTTGAATACGGAATATCTTCTCTAGTAAAGTGTTGAAGCGAGTGTACCTCAATCATGGATGAAGGGGGAATCGTCTCACATATATCTTCTATAGGAGGTAAATTCTTCACATCTTCAGGTTTAATACCCTTCTCCTTAAGAGACTTCTTGGCTTCCCTCATATCTTCATCATTTAATTTAATCATACCCCTCTTCTTCACTATTGGTGTCGGGGTTGGTTCAGGTGTAGACCAATCATCATGATTCCGGCCTATTTTAGCCAATAATTCTTCAGCGTCGTCTGGAGTTCTTTTCCTGAAAACACAACCAGCACAACTATCCAGGTATGCCCTAGACTCAATAGTTAGTCCACTATAAAATATATCAAGTAAATCATGCTTTTCTAAATCATGGTCAGGCTGAGCTCTAATAAGAGAACAAAATCTAGCCCAAGCCTCAGGCAATTTCTCTCCATCTTCCTGGTCAAAATTATAAATTCTCTGCAAAGCAGCATGTTGAGCACTAGCAGGAAAGTATTTACGGAAGAAAACATCAAGCAATTCTTTTGGACTTTTAATAGAACCAGGAGGCAAATTATTATACCAAGTTTTAGCATCATCCTTTAATGAGAAAGGGAAAATTTTAGCGACAAAATAAGTACGCATCTTAATATCATCAGAAAACAAGCCACTAAGAGTAGATAACTCAGTCATGTGTTCAACAGCACTTTCTTTTTCAGTACCACAAAAGGGTGTTTTCTCAACAATAGCTATATGAGATAGATCAAGAGAAAAATCATAATCTTTATCCCTAATGTTTATAGGAGATGTGGCAAATTTAGGATCAGGAGATGGTTTATATCTAACAGCATGTTCTGCAAGCAACTTTTTAATTTTTCTTGCATCAGTAGTAGCATTGCATTTTTCAATAAAATCATCATCAAGCTCTACATAATCTTCATCAAGATCATCACTAGAATATTCAACAGACTCAGGTGAATTAACAGGTGTAGCAACATTTTCATTAGGAGTTTCAGTATTTTCAATTTGTCTAGACTTAGCAATTGTAGCATCTAGAAAAGATCCCAATGAACCACTATCATCAAGCACAGCAGAAACATTATCAATATTATGAGAATTTTCAGATTCAGCAGAAGTACCAGCACGCGAAGCATGTGGCGGTGAAACAAGTTTATCAATCACAGATGGTGAATCAAGAGCAGCAGAGGTACTCAGAGTTGTACCTTTTCTTGTAGTGGATGGTAATATGGCGATCTTAGTATCGCGAGGTTTACCCATAATGGAGAATTTGCAGCGAACAATATCAATCCAAGTGAACTTCCAAATAAAGCTATGCTCCCCGGCAACGGCGCCAGAAAATAGTCTTGATGACCCACAAGTATAGGGGATCGCAACAGTCTTCGAGGGAAGTATTACCCAATTTATTGATTCGACACAAGGGGAGACAAAGAATACTTGTAAGCCTTAACAGCGGAGTTGTCAATTCAGCTGCACCTGGAAACAGACTTGCTCGCAAGAGTTTATCAGTAGTAACAGTTTTATGGCAGTGGAAATAGTGAAATAACAGCAGCGGTGAAATAAAGACAGCAGTAGTGATTGTAGTAAACAGCAGGATTAAAATACTGTAGGCACAGGGACGGATTTAACGGGCGTTGCATGGATGAGAGAAACTCATGTAACAATCAAAGCATGGGCATTTGCAGATAATAATAAAACGGTATCCAAGTACTAATCAATCAATAGGCATGTGTTCCATATTTAGTCGTACGTGCTCGCAATGAGAAACTTGCACAACATCTTTTGTCCTACCAGCCGGTGGCAGCCGGGCCTCTAGGGAAACTACTGGATATTAAGGTACTCCTTTTAATAGAGTACCGGAGCAAAGCATTAACACTCCGTGAACACATGTGATCCTCACATCACTACCATCCCCTCCGGTTGTCCCGATTCTTGTCACTTCGGGGCCATTGGTTCCGGACAGCGACATGTGTATACAACTTATAGGTAAGATCATAAACAACGAATATCTTCATGAATCAATAACATGTTCAGATCTGAGATCATGGCACTCGGGCCCTAGTGACAAGCATTAAGCATAACAAGTTGCAACAATATCATAAAAGTGACATCTACGGATACTAGGCACTATGCCCTAACAATCTTATGACTATTACATGACCAATCTCATCCAATCCCTACCATCCCCTTCAGCCTACAGCGGGGGAATTACTCACACATGGATGGGGGAAACATTGCTGGTTGATGGAGAGGCGTTGGCGGTGATGGCGGTGAAGATCTCCTCCAATTCCCCGTCCCGGCGGAGTGCCAGAACGGAGACTTCTGGCTCCCGCGACGGAGTTTCGCGATGTGGCGGCTCTCTGGAGGGTTTCTGGCGACTTCGACTTCTCTTGTGCGTTTTTAGGTCGAACCCGATAAGTAGTCCAAAGGGGGGCGTCGGAGGCCGGCCGAGGGGGCCACACCACATGGCCGCGCGGGCCCCCCTGGGCCGCGCCGCCATGTGGTGTGGGGCCCTCGGGCCTCCACCTCCTTTGCCCTTCTGGCTCCGTCAATATTTTGGTAAAATAGGGCCTTCTGCAAGAATTCCGAGGATTTTCCCGAAAGTTGGATTTCTGCACAAAAACGAGACACCAGAGCAGTTCTGCTGAAAACAGCGTTAGTCCGTGTTAGTTGTATCCAAAATACACAAATTAGAGGCAAAACAATAGCAAAAGTGTTCGGGAAAGTAGATACGTTTTGGACGTATCAACTCCCCCCAAACCAAAGATTTCATTCTCTCCCATGCTTGAGCAACATGTTCATTATCAAATTGCTTAAAATTCATAATGCTACTTCTCAAAGATATAATCTTAGCAGGGGATAATATTTACCAATAAAAGCATCTTTACATTTAGTCCATGAATCAATACTATTCTTAGGCAAAGAAAGCAACCAATCTTTAGCTCTTCCTCTTAATGAGAAAGGAAACAATTTCAGTTTTATAATATCACCATCTATATCCTTATACTTTTGCATTTCACAAAGTTCAACAAAATTATTAAGATGGGCAGCAGCATCATCAGTACTAACACCAGAAAATTGCTCTCTCATAACAAGATTCAGTAAAGCAGGTTTAATCTCATAAAATTCTGCTGTAGTAGCAGGTGGAGCAATAGGAGTACTTATAAAATCATTATTATTTGTGCTAGTGAAATCACACAACTTAGTATTTTCAGGAGTACCATTGCTAAAATGAATACCCCTGAAAATACTAAGTTGTGTGACTTCACAAACACAAATAATAATGATTTCCTATGCACACCTATTGCTCCACCTGCTACTACAGCAGAATTCTTTGAAATTAAACCTGCTTTACTGAATCTTGTTATGAGAGAGCAATTTTCTGGTGTTAGTTCTGATGATGCTGCTGCCCATCTTAATAATTTTGTTGAACTTTGTGAAATGCAAAAGTATAAGGATGTAGATGGTGATATTATTAAATTGAAATTGTTTCCTTTCTCATTAAGAGGAAGAGCTAAAGATTGGTTGCTATCTTTGCCTAAGAATAGTATTGATTCATGGACTAAATGTAAGGATGCTTTTATTGGTAGATATTATCCTCCCGCTAAAATTATATCTTTGAGAAGTAGCATAATGAATTTTAAGCAATTAGATACTGAACATGTTGCTCAAGCATGGGAGAGAATGAAATCTTTGGTAAAGAATTGCCCAACCCATGGACTGACTACTTGGATGATCATCCAAACCTTCTATGCAGGACTAAATTTTTCTTCGCGGAATTTATTGGATTCAGCTGCTGGAGGTACCTTTATGTCCATCACTTTGGGGGCGGCTACAAAGCTTCTTGATGATATGATGATAAATTACTCTGAATGGCACACGGAAAGAGCTCCACAAGGTAAGAAGGTAAATTCTGTTGAAGAAACCTCTTCCTTGAGTGATAAGATTGATGTGATTATGTCTATGCTTGTGAATGGTAGATCTAATGTTGATCCAAATAATGTTCCTTTAGCTTCATTGGTTGCTCAAGAAGAAAATGTTGATGTGAATTTCATTAAAAATAATAATTTCAACAACAATGCTTATAGGAACAATTCTGGTAATAACTATAGGCCATATCCTTCTGCTAATGGTAATGGTTATGGTAATTCTTATGGGAATTCTTACAACAATAATAGGAGTGTACCCCCTGGTCTTGAAGCCATGCTTAAAGAATTTATTAGTACACAAACTGCTTTTAACAAATCTGTTGAGGAAAAGCTTGATAAAATTGATATTATTGCTTCTAGAGTTGATAGACTTGCCTCTGATGTTGATCTATTAAAATTGAAAGTTATGCCTAATAAGGATATTGATAATAAGATTACTACTACAGCAAATGCCATCCAAGTTAGAATTAATGAGAATATAAGATTAATGGCTGAATTGCGTGCTAGGTGGGATAGAGAAGAAAATGAAAAACTAGCTAAAGAGAATAATGTAGCTAAAGTTTGGACTATTACCACCACTAGTAATGATAATGATTCACATGTTGCTGCACCTCCTACTATCAATGGTAAAATAATTGGTGTTGGCAATGTTTCTACTCCTAGTGCAAAGCGTACAAAACTGCCTGAAATTGCTAAAACTGCTGAAACCACTTGTGATAAAACTGCTGAAATTTTTTCCAACCTTGGGGACAATGATCCCATTGCTGTAGCTCATAATGATTTAGATTTTGATGATTGCCACATCTCTGAAGTTATAAAGTTCTTACAAAAACTTGCTAAAAGTCCTAATGCTAGTGCTATAAATTTGGCCTTTACAAAACATATTACAAATGCTCTCATAAAAGCTAGAGAAGAGAAACTAAAACTTGAAACTTCTATTCCTAGAAAGTTAGAAGATGGTTGGGAGCCTATCATTAAGATGAGGGTCAATGATTTTGATTGTAATGCTTTATGTGATCTTGGTGCAAGTATTTCTGTTATGCCTAAGAAAGTCTATGATATGCTTGACTTGCCACCATTGAAAAATTGTTATTTGGATGTTAATCTCGCTGATAATGCTAAAAAGAAACCTTTGGGGAGAGTTGATAATGTTCATATTATGGTTAACAATAACCTTGTCCCCGTTGATTTTGTTGTCTTGGATATTGAATGCAATGCATCTTGTCCCATTATATTGGGAAGACCTTTTCTTCGAACTGTTGGTGCTACCATTGATATGAAGGAAGGTAATATTAAATATCAATTTCCTCTCAAGAAAGGTATGGAACACTTACCTAGAAAGAGAATGAAGTTACCTTATGATTCTATTATTAGAGCAAATGTAATGTTGATGCTTCATCTCTTGATAATACTTGAATTACACTTTCTGCGCCTAGCTGAAAGGCGTTAAAGAAAAGCGCTTATGGGAGACAACCCATGTTTTTACTACAGTACTTTGTTTTATATTTGAGTCTTGGAAGTTGTTTACTACTGTAGCAACCTCTCCTTATCATGTTTTTGTGCCAAGTAAAGTCTCTATGGTAAAGTTGATGCTAGATTTGGATTGCTGCGCAGAAACAGCATTGCTGTCTGTCACGAATTTGAGCAGAAGTCTCTGTAAAAAAATCAAAAAAATCTGAAAATTTACGTGTGTGATCCTCAGATATGTACGCAACTTTCATTAGTTTTGAGTTTTTCCATTTGAGCAAGTCTAGTGCCCCTTTCAGGTTCGTCTTTACGGACTGTTCTGTTTTTGACAGATTCTGCCTTTTATTTCGCATTGCCGTATTTGCTATGTTGGATGAATTCCTTTGATCCATTAATGTCCAGTAGCTTTGTGCAATGTCCAGAAGTGTTAAGAATGATTGTGTCACCTCTGAACATGTGAATTTTTAATTGTGCACTAACCCTCTAATGAGTTTGCTTGAAGTTTGGTGTGAAGGAAGTTTTCAAGGGTCAAGAGAGGAGTATGATATACTATGATCAAGAGGAGTGAAAGCTCTAAGCTTGGGGATGCCCCCGTGGTTCATCCCTGCATATTTTAAGAAGACTCTAAGCTTGGGGATTCCCAAGGCATCCCCTTCTTCATCGACAACATCATCAGGTTCCTCCCCTGAAACTATATTTTTATTCAGTCACATCTTATGTACTTTGCTTGGAGCGTCGGTTTGTTTTGTTTTTGTTTTTGTTTGAATAAAATGGATCCTAGCATTCACTGTATGGGAGAGAGACACGCTCCGCTGTTGCATATGGACAAATATGTCCTTAGGCTTTACTCATAATGTTCAAGGCGAAGGTTGAAATTTCTTCGTTAAATTGTTATATGGTTGGAATCGGAAAATGCTACATGTAGTAATTCTAAAATGTCTTGGATAATGTGATACTTGGCAATTGTTGTGCTCATGTTTAAGCTCTTGCATCATATACTTTGCACCCATTAATGAAGAAATACATAGAGCTTGCTAAAATTTGGTTTGCATATTTGGTCTCTCTAAGGTCTAGATAATTTCTAGTATTGAGTTTTGAACAACAAGGAAGACGGTGTAGAGTCTTATAATGTTTACAATATGTATTTTATGTGAGTTTTGCTGCACCGGTTCATCCTTGAGTTTGCTTCAAATAACCTTGCTAGCCTAAACCTTGTATCGAGAGGGAATACTTCTCATGCATCCAAAATCCTTGAGCCAACCACTATGCCATTCGTGTCCACCATACCTACCTACTACATGGTATTTCTCCGCCATTCCAAAGTAAATTGCTTGAGTGCTACCTTTAAAATTCCATCATTCGCCTTTGCAATATATAGCTCATGGGACAAATAGCCTTAAAAACTATTGTGGTGATGAATATGTAGTTATGTGTCTTAATTCTTATAAGTTGCTTGTTGAGCGGTAACCATGTTTCTGGGGACGCCATCAACTTTACCTTTGTTGGATATCATGTGAGATGCTATGCATGTTCGTCTTGTCTGAAGTAGTGGACTTCACGATCAAATGGTTTGAGTATGCATATGTTAGAGAAGAACATTGGGCCGCTAACTAAAGCCATGTATCATGGTGGAAGTTTCAGTTTGGACATACAACCTCAATCTCTTATGAGAATATTAACTATTGTTGAATGCTTAAGCATGAAAAAGAGGAGTCCATTATCTGTTGTCTATGTTGTCCCGGTATGGATGTCTAAGTTGAGAATAATCAAAAGCGAGAAATCCAATGCGTGCTTTCTCCTTAGACACTTGTACAGGCGGCATAGAGGTACCCCTTTGTGACACTTGGTTGAAGCATATGTTATGCGATGAGAATCCGTGTTTCCGAGATAGTAGGACAAGGTGCGAGCACTATTGGTACTCTATGCATGAGACATGCAACTTGTAGGAAGTATTATGCATAGCACATATGAATTATTACTACCGTTGACAAAATTGTTTCATGTTTTCAAAATAAAAGCTCTAGCACAAATATAGCAATCGATGCTTTCCTCTTTGAAGGACCTTTCTTTTACTTTTATTGTTGAGTCAGTTTACCTATCTCTCTCCACCTTAAGAAGCAAACACTTGTGTGAACTGTGCATTGATTCCTACATACTTGCATATTGCACTTGTTATATTACTTTACATTGACACTATCCATGAGATATACATGTTATAAGTTGAAAGCAACCGCTGAAACTTAATCTTCCTTTGTGTTGCTGATACGTCTCCAACGTATCGATAATTTCTTATGTTCCATGCTACTTTATTGATGATACCTACATGTTTTATGCACATTATATGTCATATTTATGCATTTTCTGGAACTAACCTATTAACAAGATGCCGAAGAGCCTTGTTGTTTTCTGCTGTTTTTGGTTTCAGAAATCCTAGTAAGGAAATATTCTCGGAATTGGACGAAATCAACGCCCAGGGTCCTATTTTTGCACGGAGCTTCCAGAAGACCGAAGAGGGAAGGAAGTGGGGCCACGAGGCGCCGTCACCATAGGGCCTGGCCGCGCCGACCTATGGTGTGGGGCCCTCGTGTGGCCCCCCACGTTGCCCTTTCGCCTACTTAAAGCCTCCGTCGCGAAACCCCCCGAGAGCCACGATACGGAAAACCTTCCAGACACGCCGCCGCGAATCCCATCTCGGGGGATTCAGGAGATCGCCTCCGGCACCCTGCCGGAGAGGGGATTCATCTCCCGGAGGACTCTTCATCGCCATGATCGCCTCCGGAGTGATGAGTGAGTAGTTCACCCCTGGACTATGGGTCCATAGCAGTAGCTAGATGGTCGTCTTCTCCTAATTGTGCTTCATTGTTGGATCTTGTGAGCTGCCTAACATGATCAAGATCATCTATCTGTAATACTATATGTTGTGTTTGTCGGGATCCGATGGATAGAGAATACTATGTTATGGTGATTATCAATCTATTGTTTATGTGTTGTTTATGATCTTGCATGCTCTCCGTTATTAGTAGAGGCTCTGGCCAAGTTTTTACTCTTAACTCCAAGAGGGAGTATTTATGCTCGATAGTGGGTTCATGCCTTCATTGACACCTGGGACAGTGACAGAAAGTTCTAAGGTTGTGATGTGCTGTTGCCACTAGGGATAAAACATTGATTCTATGTCTAAGGATGTAGTTGTCGATTACATTACGCACCATACTTAATGCAATTGTCTGTTGCTTAGCAACTTAATACTGAATGGGGTTCGGATGATAACCTGAAGGTGGACTTTTTAGGCATAGATGCAGTTGGATGGCGGTCTATGTACTTTGTCGTAATGCCCGGATTAAATCTCACTATATTTATCATATCATGTACATGCATTGTTATGCCTTTCTCTATTTGTCAATTGCCCGACTGTAATTTGTTCACCCAACATGCTTTTATCTTATGGGAGAGACACCTCTAGTGAACTGTGGACCCCGGTCCTATTCTTTACATAGCATACAATCTCTGCAATTGTGTTTTACTGTTTTCTTGCAAACAATCATCTTCCACTCGATACGCTTAATCCTTTGTTACAGCAAGCCGGTGAGATTGACAACCTCACTGTTTCGTTGGGGCAAAGTACTTTGGTTTTGTTGTGCAGATTCCACGTTGGCGCCGGAATCCCTGTTGTTGCGCCGCATCACATTTCGCCACCATCAACCTTCAACGTGCTTCTTGGCTCCTCCTGGTTCGATTAAACCTTGGTTTCTTTCTGAGGGAAAACTTGCCACTGTGCGCATCATACCTTCCTCTTGGGGTTCCCAACGGACGTGTACATTTACGCGCATCAAGCCTTTTTCTGGCGCCGTTGCCGGGGAGATCAAGACACGCTGCAAGGGGAGTCTCCACTTCTCAATCTCTTTACTTTGTTTTTGTCTTGCTTTATTTTATTTACTACTTTGTTTGCTGCACCTAAACAAAACACAAAAAAATTAGTTGCTAGTTTTACTTTATTTATTGTCTTGCTCTCTATATCAAAAACACAAAAAAATTAGTTACTTGCATTTACTTTATCTAGTTTGTTTTATTTACTGTTGCTAAAATGAATACCCCTGAAAATACTAAGTTGTGTGACTTCACAAATGCAAATAATAATGATTTCCTATGCACACCTATTGCTCCACCTGCTACTACAGCAGAATTCTTTGAAATTAAACCTGCTTTACTGAATCTTGTTATGAGAGATCAATTTTCTGGTGTTAGTTCTGATGATGCTGCTGCCCATCTCAATAATTTTGTTGAACTTTGTGAAATGCAAAAGTATAAGGATGTAGATGGTGATATTATTAAATTGAAAGTGTTTCCTTTCTCATTAAGAGGAAGAGCTAAAGATTGGTTGCTATCTTTGCCTAAGAATAGTATTGATTCATGGACTAAATGCAAGGATGCTTTTATTGGTAGATATTATCCTCCCGCTAAAATTATATCTTTGAGAAGTAGCATAATGAATTTTAAGCAATTAGATACTGAACATGTTGCTCAAGCATGGGAGAGAATGAAAACTTTGGTAAAGAATTGCCCAACCCATGGACTGACTACTTGGATGATCATCCAAACCTTCTATGCAGGACTAAATTTTTCTTCGCGGAATTTATTGGATTCAGCTGCTGGAGGTACCTTTATGTCCATCACTTTGGGGGCGGCTACAAAACTTCTTGATGATATGATGATAAATTACTCTGAATGGCACACGGAAAGAGCTCCACAAGGTAAGAAGGTAAATTCTGTTGAAGAAACCTCTTCCTTGAGTGATAAGATTGATGTGATTATGTCTATGCTTGTGAATGGTAGATCTAATGTTGATCCAAATAATGTTCCTTTAGCTTCATTGGTTGCTCAAGAAGAAAATGTTGATGTGAATTTCATTAAAAATAATAATTTCAACAACAATGCTTATAGGAACAACTCTGGTAATAACTATAGGCCATATCCTTCTGCTAATGGTAATGGTTATGGTAATTCTTATGGGAATTCTTACAACAATAATAGGAGTGTACCCTCTGGTCTTGAAGCTATGCTTAAAGAATTTATTAGTACACAAACTGCTTTTAACAAATCTGTTGAGGAAAAGCTTGATAAAATTGATATTATTGCTTCTAGAGTTGATAGACTTGCCTCTGACGTTAATCTTTTAAAATTGAAAGTTATGCCTAATAATGATATTGATAATAAGATTACTACTACAGCAAATGCCATCCAAGTTAGAATTAATGAGAATATAAGATTAATGGCTGAATTGCGTGCTAGGTGGGATAGAGAAGAAAATGAAAAACTAGCTAAAGAGAATAATGTAGCTAAAGTTTGGACTATCACCACCACTAGTAATGTTAATTCTTCACATGTTGCTGCACCTCCTACTATCAATGGTAAAATAATTGGTGTTGGCAATGTTTCTACTCCTAGTGCAAAGCGTACAAAACTGCCTGAAATTGCTAAAACTGCTGAAACTGCTTGTGATAAAACTGCTGAAATTTTTTCCAACCTTGGGAACAATGATCCCATTGCTGTAGCTCATAATGATTTAGATTTTGATGATTGTCACATCTCTGAAGTTATAAAGTTCTTACAAAAACTTGCTAGAAGTCCCAATGCTAGTGCTATAAATTTAGCCTTTACAAAACATATTACAAATGCTCTCATAAAAGCTAGAGAAGAGAAACTAAAACTTGAAACTTCTATTCCTAGAAAGTTAGAAGATGGTTGGGAGCCCATCATTAAAATGAAATTCAATGACTTTGAATGTAATGCTTTATGTGATCTTGGTGCAAGTATTTCTGTTATGCCTAAAAAGATTTATGATATGCTTGACTTGCCACCATTGAAGAATTGTTATTTGGATGTTAATCTTGCCGATAATGTTAAAAAGAAACCTTTGGGGAGGATTGATAATGTGTGCATTACGGTTAACAATAACCTTGTCCCCGTTGATTTTGTTGTCTTGGATATCGAATGCAATGCATCTTGTCCTATTGTATTGGGAAGACCTTTTCTTCGAACCGTTGGTGCTGTTATTGATATGAGGGAAGGTAATATTAAATATCAATTTCCTCTCAAGAAAGGTATGGAACACTTCCCTAGAAAGAGAATGAAGTTGCCTTTTGATTCTATTATTAGAACAAGTTATGATGTTGATGCTTCTACTCTCGATGTTACTTGATTTGCACTTTCTGCGCCTAGCTGAAAGGCGTTAAAGAAAAGCGCTTATGGGAGACAACCCATGTTTTTACTACAGCAATTTTTTGTTTTGTTGAGTCTTGGAAGTTGTTTACTACTGTAGCAACCTCTCCTTATCATGTTTTTGTGCCAAGTAAAGTTTCTATGTCAAAGTTGATGTTATATTTGGGATCGCTGCGCAGAAACAGCATTGCTGTCTGTCACGAATCTGGTCACAAGTCTCTGTAGAAAATTCTAAAAAATCTGCCAGTTTACGAGCGTGATTCTCAGATATGTATGCAACTTTCATTAGTTTTGAGTTTTTCCATTTGAGCAAGTCTGGTGCCATCTTTAAATTCGTCTTTACGGACTGTTCTGTTTTTGACAGATTCTGCCTTTTATTTCGCATTGCCTCTTTTGCTATGTTGGATTTATTTCTTTGATCCATTAATGTCCAGTAGCTTTATGCAATGTCCAGAAGTGTAAAGAATGATTGTGTCACCTCTGAATATGTGAATTATTAATTGTGCACTAACCCTCTAATGAGTTTGCTTGAAGTTTGGTGTGAAGGAAGTTTTCAAGGGTCAAGAGAGGAGTATGATATACTATGATCAAGAGGAGTGAAAGCTCTAAGCTTGGGGATGCCCCCGTGGTTCACCCCTGCATATTTTAAGAAGACTCAAGCGTCTAAGCTTGGGGATGCCCAAGGCATCCCCTTCTTCATCGACAACATTATCAGGTTCCTCCCCTGAAACTATATTTTTATTCAGTCACATCTTGTGTTCTTTACTTGGAGCGTCGGTTTGTTTTTGTTTTTGTTTTTGTTTGAATAAAATGGATCCTAGCATTCACTTTGTGGGAGAGAGACACGCTCCGCTGTTGCATATGGACAAATATGTCCTTAGGCTTTACTCATAATGTTCAAGGCGAAGTTTCTTCTTCGTTAAATTGTTATATGATTGGAATTGGAAAATGCTACATGTAGTAATTCTAAAATGTCTTGGATAATGTGATACTTGGCAATTGTTGTGCTCATGTTTAAGCTCTTGCATCATATGCTTTGCACCCATTAATGAAGAAATACATAGAGCTTGCTAAAATTTGATTTGCATATTTGGTCTCTCTAAGGTCTAGATAATATCTAGTATTGAGTTTTGAACAACAAGGAAGACGGTGTAGAGTCTTATAATGTTTACAATATGTCTTTTATGTGAGTTTTGCTGCACCGGTTCATCCTTGAGTTTGCTTCAAATAACCTTGCTAGCCTAAACCTTGTATCGAGAGGGAATACTTCTCATGCATCCAAAATCTTTGAGCCAACCACTATGCCATTTGTGTCCACCATACCTACCTACTACATGGTATTTCTCCGCCATTCCAAAGTAAATTGCTTGAGTGCTACCTTTAAAATTCCATCATTCACCTTTGCAATATATAGCTCATGGGACAAAATAGCCTTAAAAACTATCGTAATATTGAATATGTACTTATGCACTTTATCTTTTATTAAGTTGCTTGTTGTGCGATAACCATGCTTCTGGGGAACGCCATCAACTATTGTTGAATATCATGTGAGTTGCTATGCATGTCCGTCTTGTCTGAAGGATCTATCACCTTAATGATTGGAGCATGCAAATTGTTAGAGAAGAACATTGGGCCGCTAACTAAAGCCATGAATCATGGTTGAAGTTTCAGTTTTGGACATATATCCTCAATCTCATATGAGAATAATAATTGTTGCTACATGCTTATGCATTTAAGAGGAGTCCATTATCTGTTGTCCATGTTGTCCCGGTATGGATGTCTAAGTTGAGAATAATCAAAAGCGAGAAATCCAAAATGCGAGCTTTCTCCTTAGACCTTTGTACAGGCGGCATGGAGGTACCCCTTTGTGACACTTGGTTGAAACATGGCATGCAAAGATCCGGTAGTCCAAGCTAAGTAGGACAAGGTGCGGGCACTATTAGTATACTATGCATGAGGCTTGCAACTTGTAAGATATAATTTACATAACTCATATGCTTTATTACTACCGTTGACAAAATTGTTTCATGTTTTCAAAATAAAAGCTCTAGCACAAATATAGCAATCGATGCTTTCCTCTTTGAAGGACCATTCTTTTACTTTTATTGTTGAGTCAGTTTACCTATCTCCCTCCACCTTAAGAAGCAAACACTTGTGTGAACTGTGCATTGATTCCTACATACTTGCATATTGCACTTGTTATATTACTTTATGTTGACAATATCCATGAGATATACATGTTATAAGTTGAAAGCAACCGCTGAAACTTAATCTTCCTTTGTGTTGCTTCAATACCTTTACTTTGATTTATTGCTTTATGAGTTAACTCTTATGCAAGACTTATTGATGCTTGTCTTGAAGTACTATTCATGAAAAGTCTTTGCTATATGATTCACTTGTTTACTCATGTCATTACCTTTGTTTTGATCGCTGCATTCATTACATATGTTTACAAATAGTATGATCAAGATTATGATGGCATGTCACTTCAGAAATTATCTTTGTTATCGTTTTACCTGCTCGGGACGAGCAGAACTAAGCTTGGGGATGCTGATACGTCTCCAACGTATCGATAATTTCTTATGTTCCATGCTACTTTATTGATGATACCTACATGTTTTATGCACATTATATGTCATATTTATGCATTTTCTGGAACTAACCTATTAACAAGATGCCGAAGAGTTGCTGTTTTCTGCTGTTTTTGGTTTCAGAAATCCTAGTAAGGAAATATTCTCGGAATTGGACGAAATCAACGCCCAGGGTCCTATTTTTGAGGGAAGGAAGTGGGGCCACGAGGCGCCGTCACCATAGGGCGGCGCGGCCCAGGCCCTGGCCGCGCCGACCTATGGTGTGGGGCCCTCGTGTGGCCCCCACGTTGCCCTTTCGCCTACTTAAAGCCTCCGTCGCGAAACCCCCAGTAGCGAGAGCCACGATACGGAAAACCTTCCAGAGACGCCGCCGCCGCGAATCCCATCTCGGGGGATTCAGGAGATCGCCTCCGGCACCCTGCCGGAGAGGGGATTCATCTCCCGGAGGACTCTTCATCGCCATGATCGCCTCCGGAGTGATGAGTGAGTAGTTCACCCCTGGACTATGGGTCCATAGCAGTAGCTAGATGGTCGTCTTCTCCTAATTGTGCTTCATTGTTGGATCTTGTGAGCTGCCTAACATGATCAAGATCATCTATCTGTAATACTATATGTTGTGTTTGTCGGGATCCGATGGATAGAGAATACTATGTTATGGTGATTATCAATCTATTGTTTATGTGTTGTTTATGATCTTGCATGCTCTCCATTATTAGTAGAGGCTCTGGCCAAGTTTTTACTCTTAACTCCAAGAGGGAGTATTTATGCTCGATAGTGGGTTCATGCCTTCATTGACACCTGGGACAGTGACAGAAAGTTCTAAGGTTGTGATGTGCTGTTGCCACTAGGGATAAAACATTGATTCTATGTCTAAGGATGTAGTTGTCGATTACATTACGCACCATACTTAATGCAATTGTCTGTTGCTTAGCAACTTAATACTGAATGGGGTTCGGATGATAACCTGAAGGTGGACTTTTTAGGCATAGATGCAGTTGGATGGCGGTCTATGTACTTTGTCGTAATGCCCGGATTAAATCTCACTATATTTATCATATCATGTACATGCATTGTTATGCCTTTCTCTATTTGTCAATTGCCCGACCGTAATTTGTTCACCCAACATGCTTTTATCTTATGGGAGAGACACCTCTAGTGAACTGTGGACCCGGTCCTATTCTTTACATAGCATACAATCTACTGCAATTGTGTTTTACTGTTTTCTTGCAAACAATCATCTTCCACTCGATACGCTTAATCCTTTGTTACAGCAAGCCGGTGAGATTGACAACCTCACTGTTTTGTTGTGCAGATTCCACGTTGGCGCCGGAATCCCTGTTGTTGCGCCACATCACATTTCGCCACCATCAACCTTCAACGTGCTTCTTGGCTCCTCCTGGTTCGATTAAACCTTGGTTTCTTTCTGAGGGAAAACTTGCCACTGTGCGCATCATACCTTCCTCTTGGGGTTCCCAACGGACGTGTACATTTACATGTTGCTTCAATACCTTTACTTTGATTTATTGCTTTATGAGTTAACTCTTATGCAAGACTTATTGATGCTTGTCTTGAAGTACTATTCATGAAAAGTCTTTGCTTTATGATTCATTTGTTTACTCATGTCATTACCATTGTTTTGATCGCTGCATTCATTACATATGCTTACAATAGTATGATCGAGGTTATGATGGCATGTCACTCCAGAAATTATCCTTGTTATCGTTTACCTGCTCGGGACGAGCAGAACTAAGCTTGGGGATGCTGATACGTCTCCGACGTATCGATAATTTCTTATGTTCCATGCTACATTATTGATGATATCTACATGTTTTATACACATTATATGTCGTATTTACGCATTTTCCGGCACTAACCTATTAACAAGATGCCGAAGAGCCGGTTGATGTTTTTCTGCTGTTTTGGTTTCAGAAATCCTAGTAAGGAAATATTCTCGGAATTGGACGAAATCAACGCCCAGGGTCCTATTTTTGCACGAAGCTTCCAGAAGACCGAGGGGGAAAGGAAGTGGGACCACGAGGCGCCGCCACACTAGGGCGGCGCGGCCAGCCTTGGCCGCGCGGCCCTAGTGTGTGGGGCCCTCGTGTGGCCCCCCGCGTTGCCCTTCCGCCTACTTAAAGTCTTCGTCGCGAAACCCTCTGTACCGAGAGCCACGATACGGAAAACATTACTGAGACGCCGCCGCCGCCAATCCCATCTCGGGGGATTCAGGAGATCGCCTCCGGCACCCTGCCGGAGAGGGGAATCATCTCCCGGAGGACTCTTCATCGCCATGATCGCCTCCGGAGTGATGAGTGAGTAGTTCACCCCTGGACTATGGGTCCATAGCAGTAGCTAGATGGTCGTCTTCTCCTAATTGTGCTTCATTGTTGGATCTTGTGAGCTGCCTAACATGATCAAGATCATCTATCTGTAATACTATATGTTGTGTTTGTCGGGATCCGATGGATAGAGAATACTATGTTATGGTGATTATCAATCTATTACCTATGTGTTGTTTATGATCTTGCATGCTCTCCGTTATTAGTAGAGGCTCTGGCCAAGTTTTTTCTCTTAACTCCAAGAGGGAGTATTTATGCTCGATAGTGGGTTCATGCCTCCATTAAATCTGGGACAGTGACAGAAAGTTCTAAGGTTGTGGATGTGCTGTTGCCACTAGGGATAAAACATTGATGCTATGTCTAAGGATGTAGTTGTTGATTACATTACGCACCATACTTAATGCAATTGTCTGTTGCTTGCAACTTAATACTGGAAGGGGTTCGGATGATAACCTGAAGGTGGACTTTTTAGGCATAGATGCATGCTGGATGGCGGTCTATGTACTTTGTCGTAATGCCCTGATTAAATCTCACTATATTTATCATATCATGTATGTGCATTGTTATGCCCTCTCTATTTGTCAATTGCCCGACTGTAATTTGTTCACCCAACATGCTTTTATCTTATGGGAGAGACACCTCTAGTGAACTGTGGACCCCGGTCCTATTCTTTACATCGCATACAATCTACTGCAATTGTTCTTTACTGTTTTCTTCGCAAACAATCATCTTCCACACAATACGGTTAATCCTTTGTTACAGCAAGCCGGTGAGATTGACAACCTCACTGTTTCGTTGGGGCAAAGTACTTTGGTTGTGTTGTGCAGGTTCCACGTTGGCGCCGGAATCCCTGGTGTTGCGCCGCATCACATTTCGCCACCATCAACCTTCAACGTGTTTCTTGGCTCCTCTGGTTCGATTAAACCTTGGTTTCAACCCTAGAGGGAAAAGTCCAAGGTGGACTCCACCAAAGGGGCCGGCCACCCCCCTTCATGGAAAGGTGGGAATCCCACTTTGGTGGGAGTCCCACCTTGGGTAGGTTTCCCTACTACATGGAAGGTTTTGGAATCGGGTCTTATTCGAAGACTTGTAGTCCAACACTTGGGGTTCCACCTATATAATGAGGGGCATAGGGGAGGGGGCCGGCCACCACAAGCCACCAAGCTGGCCGCACCCATAGAGGCCGGCCACCCCCTCTCCCAAACCCTAGCCGCCCCCTCTCTCCTCCACCTCTCCCGCACGCTTAGCGAAGCTCCGCCGGAGTTCTCCATCGCCACCGCCACCACGCCGTCGTGCTGCCGGATTCAAGGAGGAGCTACTACTTCCGCTGCCCGCTGGAACGGGGAGAAGGACGTCGTCTTCATCAACACCGAACGTGTGACCGAGTACGGAGGTGCTGCCCGATTGTGGCACCGTGATCAAGATCTTCTATGCGCTTTTGCAAGCGGCAAGTGATCATCTACCCAGCAATAAGAGCCTACTCTTATAGGCTTTGGAAATCTTCAAGGGTGAGTCTCGATCATCCCCTCATTGCTCCCGTCTTCTAGATTGCATCTTGGCTTGGATTGCGTTTCGCGGTAGGAAATTTTTTGTTTTCTATGCAACGAATCCCTACAGTGGTATCAGAGCCGTGTCTATGCATAGATGGTTGCACGAGTAGAACACAATGGTTTTGTGGGCGTTGATGCTTATGTTGTCTTTAGTTTGAGTACTTTGCATCTTTGTGGCATAGTGGGATGAAGCGGCTCGGGCTAACTTTACATGACCGCGTTCATGAGATTTGCTCCACGCTCGACATGCAACTTGTATTGCATAAGTGGCTTTGCGGGTGTCTGTCTCTCCTACTATAGTGAAGATTCAATTTACTCTTCTATTGACAACACTAGTATCACCGTTGTGGTTCATGTTCGTAGGTAGATTAGATCTTACTCGAAAACCCTAAACCACGTAAAATATGCAAACCAAATTAGAGACGTCTAACTTGTTTTTGCAGGGTTTGGTGATGTGATATGGCCATAATGTGATGATGAATATGTATGAGATGATCATTATTGTATTGTGGCAACCGGCAGGAGCCTTATGGTTGTCTTTAAATTTCATGTTGAGTAGTTTTTCAAAGTAGTTGTAATAGTTGCTACATGAGGTGAACAACCATGAAGACGGCGCCATGGACCTTGACGCTATGCCGACGATGATGGAGATCATGCCCGTTGATGATGGAGATCATGTCCGTGCTTTGGAGATGAAGATCGAAGGCGCAAAGACTAAAGGGCCATATCATATCACATATGAATTGCATGTGATGTTAATCCTTTATGCATCTTATTTTGCTTAGATCGCGACGGTAGCATTATAAGATGATCCCTCACATTAATATCAAGATAATAAAGTGTTCTCCCCTCGTATGCACCGTTGATATAGTTCGTCGTTTCGAAGCATCTCGTGATGATCGGATGTGATAGACTCAACGTTCACATACAACGGGTGTAAGCCATGTTGCACACGCGGAATACTTGGGTTTGCTTGACGAGCCTAGCATGTACAGACATGGCCTCGGGACAATGGAAACCGAAAGGTTGAACACGAGTCATATGGATGATATGATCAACATGTTGATGTTCACCATTGAAGCTACATCATCTCACGTGATGATCGGTTTTGATGTAGTGGATTTGGATCGTGTACCACTTAACAACTATGAGGGATGTTGTATTAAGTGGGAGTTCATTAGTAATTAGATTAAAACATGAACTAATTATCATAAACATAGTCTGAGTAGTATTTTGAATTAATTTGTAGTATTGGCATCCGTTTTTCTACCAAGCGCTAGTCTTGTTATTGAGATAGAAATACTGTTAAAATCTGAAAATAAACTTTACGGACTGGTACCGTATTGTTAAAGAATCAAGAAATGATTAAGTCCTATTGCAAACTTTTAGTAAACCTCACATTGTTGATTCAAAGAGCTATGGTTTCAATTAGTACCTAAAGTTATCTTGTCTCCGTGAAACTTGAAGTTCAAATCTGTTTGAAAAGTAAGGAGCTGAAAATTTAGTTTTCAGAAATAATCAAGGTATGAGATATATGTGATATCTAAGACCTTGTTGCAAGGTGATAGAATATAATTTGGTGAGACTACATAAACTCATAAGTTTTATGGGAATGTACGAAGGTTGAAGACGCAAGGCGTCCCAATCCTCCAACTATTGGGGCACTAACGATATTCGTATATCCATGAAGTGATCGTCCTTAGTATGCACCGTTGCTAAGACTCATAGTTTCGAATACTAAGGTATAGATTCTATGTGTGCATACAACGGGTGCAAGCCAGATTTGCACACGCGAATACTGAGGTTAAACTTTACGAGCCTAGCATGTACAGACATGGTCTCGAAAAGTCGTCATGATATGATGGATAAAATTATGAGTGAAATTGTTCATCATATTAAAAGGTTACTAATAGTGAAATCCGGAACACTTGTCATATGATGATCAACTTCAAAGAACCTCAAGGTTATTGGTATTTGACCAACAAACCTAGAAGTTATTGATGTTGAAGTGTTTTTATGAATAATGAGGAAAGCTAAAAGAGAAACTACAAAGGATATTTTGGCAGAAAGAAAAGAAAAGACTAGAAAGTCTAGCTCAGGTGTATATAAATGATATACATGTTATGGTTGTATTCCTAGTTTGATCACACAATGAAATTCTTGGGTATTAGTACCATATTGGTTGGTATGAAGTGTCATACAAAACAACACAATACAAGAATACAATGGCCTAAGTGACTGACAAGGAATATGATAGGAATGCACTTTAGGAACAAAAATAAAGTGTTATTATGTTCGTCGTTGGCATTCTATCTAGCCCTTAGAATTTATAATAAAGAACTTAATAATTGTTATTTTGCTCTGGTCAAATGAAAACAATGAGTTGTTCAAATTATGACATTACTCCATGTACAATGGATAAGTTATTATAAATCTTAATGGTGAAACACACATACATAACACTGACGCTAAAATGCCATAAGGCAAATGATTTGAATTCCACTTATTTGTGGAACCGCTATTTAGGTCATGTTAGAGAGGAACGCATGAAGGAACTCCATGCAAATGGATTTTTGGAGTCATTTGATTTTTGAATCGTTTGGCGCTTGCAAATCTTTTCTAAAGAGAATGACTAAAATACCGTTCATAGGCCAAGAGTTGAAACGGGCAACTAACTTAGTGGAAATATACATGATGATGTATGTGGTTCACTGGGCATAGTTGTGTGCGGGAGATTCTTCTACTTCATGAAAACTTCCAACAATGAATTGAGTATATATGTGGATATATTCGATAAGGAAGAAGTTTGAAACATTTGAATAGATTCAAATAAATTTCAGCATGAAGTGGAAATCATCGTAATAGAAAAGTCAAATATCTATGATTGGATCATAGTGGAAATATTTGAATTACGAGTTTTAGCGAACATCTAAGAGAGTTATGAAGTTGTTCTACAACTCACGTTTCTTGGAGTATCATAGTGATGATGGAGTATCCGAGAGATGTATCCAAACCTTGTTGGATCAATGATGAGATAAAATATTGATGCCATTATATTTTTGTGGATTATGCTTTAGAGACTACCGCTTTTACACTGAATAGAGCATCATCATGATCCGTTGAAATGACACCATACGAGTTATGGCATGGGTATGAACCCTAATAGTCCTTTCTTAAATTTTGGTATGCATAGCATAAGTAAATAAGTTTACAACCAAAATCGGATGAATGTCTTTGTTGGTTATCCCAAAGAATTAATTGGGAATTCTTTCCACTATGAAGTAAAAGACAAAAGTGTTTGTTAATGTTACTTGCTTATTTCCAAGAAATTGTTTTTAGCGAAGTATTTGAGTGGGAGGACAATAGAACTTGATAAGGTTTATGAACCTGAGCATAATGATCAGAGTAGCGTAGCATCGGAATTAGTTCCGGAAGCGGCCACGACGATCATGGCTCCCATGTCTACAAAATGTTATAGTCATGGAGATCAAAGTACTTATTGAACCTTGTAGGTATGATTTACTTTGACTCCGTTAAAATGGCTATACACCATGAAATCCAAGATAGATAAATACTTTTTGAAAGTAAATGGATCTATAAAAGTGATGAACTTGGATGGAATATCCTTGAATAAACTCGACTTGTCGAAAAGTTGTTTACGACAAAGTTCAAAGAATTGACTACGATAAGATTAGATCTTCCGTAGCAATGCTTATAGTCTATGTGGATTATTCTAGTAATCGCTACATATTTCTTTCATGAGATATGATAGTAGGATGGCAAAATACATTACTTAACAGAAGTGTGTATTAAAGGTGTATACAAGATACAACCAATTGTTTTGCTAGTCCGTGGAATACTAGATAGGTATACGAACTTCAATTGGATGAAGTGAGTATCGCGGAGTTGGAATCTTCACCGGATGAAATAGTCAAAGAGTTTTGGATTTCATCAGAAACGATGAAGATGCTTGCATTTGCAAGAAATTAAGTGGGAGCGCTGAGACATATTTGTAATACTTTATGTAGCTGACATATCGTTGATTATAAATATTGTAATTATATAATTGATTAAAAGGTTTCATTGAGAATTAGCTTCAATGAAAGGATATGGACTGAAACATATTTAGTGTCAAGATCTATGAAGATAGATTGAACACATAATAAGTTTAAGTCAAAGTACATAGAATGGATATTGAAGTAGTTCAATATAGAAATATTAAGAAAATGTTCTTGTCATGTGAAGGTTTAACAAGACTTGAGTGTATCTGACACTCAATGAGTAAAAACACATGAGTGATTTTAGATCACAATTAATATGTACACAATCAGATGTCCTGAGCTCTAAAAAGTTAGGAGCATATACCAGAATGATTCATGTGATGATCATTGACAAACAGTAAGAATATCCATGTGTGCTTTAGAAGAACCAAGGATATATATAGTTTTATATGGGTAATGACAAACAAAATCGCTGTAAAGTGTTGCACCGATATTAGTTTGGTCACATATAAAAATAAATTTCAATCTCAATTAGGCTAAGTGTTATTAAAAAGGTAGCACAATGCTAGATTTAGAAGAGTTCTAAATATTGTGACGGATTCTACAAAAGAAGGCAGAGTATGTCATTGTTTTGACAATGATTGAGGATGTTGAGTCAAGAAGTTCTTTGAGAACTTGGTGTAGTTCCGATAGTGTTAGAACTTTGAAGCTATATTGTATGTGACAATATTAGTGACATATTTCAGACCGCGGAATTAAGGTTCCACCAGAAGACCAAACATATTTAATGCCGACTCATTTGGAAAATGAGTGATGCGTGAAGACGCAAATGAATTGCAAAATACATACGTTTCTGAATGTGTCAGAACCGTTGACTAAAGCTCTCCCTAGGGCAAAGCATGACCAACACCAGAATGCCATGGGTGTTAGGTACCTTACAATGTAATCTAGATTATTGACTCTAGTGCAAGTGGGAGACTGTTGGAGATATGCCCAAGAGGCAATAATAAAAGTGGTTATTATATATCTTTATGTTTATGATAAATGTTTATATACCATGCTATAATTGTATTAACCGAAACATTAATACATGTGTGATATGTAAACAACAAAGAGTCCCTAGTAAGCCTCTTAACTAGCTTGTTGATTAATAGATGATTAGTTTCATAATCATGAACATTGGATGTTATTAATAACAAGGTTATATCATTATATGAATGATGTAATGGACACACCCAATTAAGCGTAGCATAAGATCACGTCATTAAGTTTTTTGCTATAAGCTTTCGATTCATAGTTACCTAGTCCTTATGACCATGAGATCATGTAAATCACTTATACCGGAAAGGTACTTTGATTACATCAAACGCCACTGCGTAAATGGGTGGTTATAAAGGTGGGATTAAGTATCCGGAAAGTATGAGTTGAGGCATATGGATCAACAGTGGGATTTGTCCATCCCGATGACGGATAGATATACTCTGGGCCCTCTCGGTGGAATGTCGTCTAATGTCTTGCAAGCATATGAATAAGTTCATAAGAGACCACATACCACGGTACAAGTAAAGAGTACTTGTCAGGAGACGAGGTTGAACAAGGTATAGAGTGATACCGATGATCAAACCTCGGACAAGTAAAATATCGCGTGACAAAGGGAATTGGTATCGTATGTGAATGGTTCATTCGATCACTAAGTCATCGTTGAATATGTGGGAGCCATTATGGATCTCCAGATCCCGCTATTGGTTATTGGTCGGAGAGAGTTCTCAACCATGTCTACATAGTTCGCGAACCGTAGGGTGACACACTTAAGGTTTGATGTTGTAATAGTAGAACTTGAATATGGAATGGAGTTCGAAGTTTTGTTCGAAGTCTCGGATGAGATCCCGGACATCACGAGGAGTTCCGGAATGGTCCGAAGAATAAGATTCATATATAGGAAGTCATTTTATATGTTTGAAAATGATCCGGTGCATTTATGGAAGGTTCTAGAAGGTTCTAGAAAAGTCCGGAAGAAATCACTAAGGAAGGAGGAGTCCCGGAGGGACTCCACCTCCCCATGGCCGGCCAACCCTAGAGGGGGGAGTCCAAGGTGGACTCCACCAAAGGGGCCGGCCACCCCCCTTCATGGAAAGGTGGGAATCCCACTTTGGTGGGAGTCCCACCTTGGGTAGGTTTCCCTACTACATGGAAGGTTTTGGAATCGGGTCTTATTCGAAGACTTGTAGTCCAACACTTGGGGTTCCACCTATATAATGAGGGGCATAGGGGAGGGGGCCGGCCACCACAAGCCACCAAGCTGGCCGCACCCATAGAGGCCGGCCACCCCCTCTCCCAAACCCTAGCCGCCCCTCTCTCCTCCACCTCTCCCGCACGCTTAGCGAAGCTCCGCCGGAGTTCTCCATCGCCACCGCCACCACGCCGTCGTGCTGCCGGATTCAAGGAGGAGCTACTACTTCCGCTGCCCGCTGGAACGGGGAGAAGGACGTCGTCTTCATCAACACCGAACGTGTGACCGAGTACGGAGGTGCTGCCCGATTGTGGCACCGTGATCAAGATCTTCTACGCGCTTTTGCAAGCGGCAAGTGATCGTCTACCGCAGCAATAAGAGCCTACTCTTATAGGCTTTGGAAATCTTCAAGGGTGAGTCTCGATCATCCCCTCGTTGCTCCCGTCTTCTAGATTGCATCTTGGCTTGGATTGCGTTTTCGCGGTAGGAAATTTTTTGTTTTCTATGCAACGAATCCCTACAACTTAATGCAATTGTCTGTTGTTTACAACTTAATACTGGAAGGGGTGCGGATGCTAACCTGAAGGTGGATTATTTAGGCATAGATGCATGTTGGATAGCGGTCTATGTACTTTGTCGTAATGCCCTGATTAAATCTCATAGTGATCATCATGATATGTATTGAATCTTTATTTGTCAATTGCCCACCTGTAATTTGTTCACCCAGCATGTTATTTATCTTATTGGAGAGACACCACTAGTGAACTGTGGACCCCGGTCCATTCTTTTACATCTGAATACAATCTACTGCAATCATTGTTCTTTACTGTTCTTTGCAAACAAACATCATCTTCCACACTATACGTTTAATCCTTTGTTTTCAGCAAGCCGGTGAGATTGACAACCTCACTGTTACGTTGGGGCAAAGTATCTTGATTGTGTTGTGCAGGTTCCACGTTGGCGCCGGTTTCACTGGTGTTGCGCCGCACTACACTCCTCCACCAACAACCTTCACGTGCTTCCTTGACTCCTACTGGTTCGATAACCTTGGTTTCTTTCTGAGGGAAAACTTGCTGCTGTGTGCATCACACCTTCCTCTTGGGGTTCCCAACGGACGTGTGCATCACGCGTAATCACACCTCTAGTTAAATGTGGACCCCGGTCCTTCCTTTTACACTGATAAAACCATCTACTACAAATACTCGTCCTGTTTCCTTACTGCAAACATTGTTCTCTGTATTTCACTGCAAACAAACATCTCTTTCCACACTATACGTCTATTCCTTTGTTTTCAGCAAAATTGGGGCAAAGTAGTTTGGTTGTGTTGTGTGCAGGTTCCACGTTGTTGCTGACACCGGTAGTGCGTCCTGCCAAAGTCAGC
Organism: Lolium multiflorum; assembly: GCA_030979885.1. NCBI lineage: Eukaryota > Viridiplantae > Streptophyta > Magnoliopsida > Poales > Poaceae > Lolium > Lolium multiflorum. The sequence continues at coordinate 27,850,988 of CM061751.1, read as the reverse complement.
CAGCAACACCTTCAGAAGTGATTTCTTTCTCCTACTGGTCGATTAAACCTTGGTTTCTTTCTGAGGGAAAACTTGCTGATGTGCTTGATACGTCCAAAACGTATCTACTTTCCCGAACACTTTTGCTATTGTTTTGCCTCTAATTTGTGTATTTTGGATGCAACTAACGCGGACTAACGCTGTTTTCAGCAGAATTGCTCTGGTGTCTCGTTTTTGTGCAGAAATCCAACTTTCAGGAAAATCCTCGGAATTTATGCGAAAGGTCCTATTTTCCCAGAATATTGACGGAGCCAGAAGGGCAAGCCAGGTGGGGGCCCGAGGCCCCCACACACTAGGCCGGCGCGGCCCAGGAGGGGGGCGCGCCGCCTTGTTGTGTGGGCGCCTCGGCGGCCCCCCGACGCTCTCCTTCGGACTATATACGTCTTTCGACCTAAAAACGCCAGGGGGTACGTCGATATTTCCAGAGACCATCCAGTACGCCGCCGCCATCGCGAAACTCCGCCTCGGGACCAGAAACTCCGTTCTGGCACTCCGCCGGGACGGGGAATTGGAGGGGATCTTCACCGCCATCACCACCGACGCCTCTCCATCGACCAGCCATGTTTCCCCCATCCATGTGTGAGTAATTCCCCCGCTGTAGGCTGAAGGGGATGGTAGGGATTGGATGAGATTGATCATGTAATAGTCACAAGATTGTTAGGGCATGGTGCCTAGTATCCGTAGATGTTACTTTTATGATATTGTTGCAACTTGTTATGCTTAATGCTTGTCACTAGGGCCCGAGTGCCATGATCTCAGATCTGAACATGTTATTGTTTCATCATGATATGCATTGTTTTATGATCTTACCTGCAAGTTGTATACACACGTTGCTGTCCGGAACCAATGGCCCCGAAGTGACAGAAATCGGGACAACCGGAGGGGATGGTAGTGATGTGAGGATCACATGTGTTCACGGAGTGTTAATGCTTTGCTCCGGTACTCTATTAAAAGGAGTACCTTAATTTCCAGTAGTTTCCCTAGAGCCCGGCTGCCACCGGCTGGTAGGACAAAAGATGTTGTGCAAGTTTCTCATTGTGAGCACGTACGACTATATATGGAACACATGCCTATTGATTGATTAGTACTTGGATACCTCTTTATTATTACCTGCAAATGCCCTACCATGATTGTTATATGAATTCTCTCATCCATGCAACGCCCGTTCATCCGTCCCTGTGCCTACAGTATTTTAATCCTGCTGTTTACTATAATCACTACTACTGTCTTTATTTCACCGCTGCTGTTATTTCACTATTCCTACTGCTATAAAACGGTTGCTACTGATAAACTCTTGCGAGCAAGTCTGTTTCCAGGTGCAGCTGAATTGACAACTCCCTGTTAAGGCTTACAAGTATTCTTTGTCTCCCCTTGTGTCAAATCAATAAATTGGGTAATACTTCCCTCGAAGACTGTTGCGATCCCCTATACTTGTGGGTCATCAAGACTATTTTCTGGCGCCGTTGCCGGGGAGCATAGCTTTATTTGCAAGTTCACTTGGATTGATATTGTTCGCTGCAAATCCTCCATCATGGGTAAACCTCGCGATACTAAAGTCGCCATATTACCATCCACTACAAGAAAAGGTACAACTCTGAGTACCTCCGCTGCTCTTGATTCACCATCTGTGATAAGTCAACTTGTTTCACCACCACAAACTTCACGTGTTGGTATTTCTGCTGAATCTGAAAATTCCTCTGATAATTTTGATGATGCTTCTACTGTGCTTGATAATGCTGGTTGATACGTCCCAAACGTATCTATAATTTCTTATGTTCCATGCTACTTTATTGATGATACCTACATGTTTTATACACATTATATGTCATTATTATGCGTTTTCCGGAACTAACCTATTGACGAGATGCCGAAGTGCCAGTTCCTGTTTTCTGCTGTTTTTGGTTTCAGAAATCCTAGTAAGGAAATATTCTCGGAATCGGACGAAATCAACGCCCAGTACCCTATTTTCACCAAAAGCTTCCAGAGCACCCGAGAGGGACCAGAGGGGGGCCACAGGCCCCACACACTATGGCGGCGCGGCCCAGGGGGGGCGCCGGCCTGTTGTCTGGCCCCACCAGGGCCCCTCCGAGGCTCCCCTTTCGCCTATATAAGCTCCCTGACCTAAAACCCCGATACGAATAAGCCACGGTACGCGAAACCTTCCAGCCGCCGCCATCGCGAAGCCAAGATCGGGGACAGGAGTCTCTGTTCCGGCACGCCGCCGGGACGGGGAAGTGCCCCCGGAAGGCTTCTCCATCGACACCACCGCCATCTCCATCAACGCTGCTGCTCCCATGATGAGGAGGGAGTAGTTCTCCCTCGAGGCTAAGGGCTGTACCGGTAGCTATGTGGTTAATATCTCTCCTATGTACTTCAATACAATGATCTCATGAGCTGCTTTACATGATTGAGATTCATATGAGCTTTGTATCGCTACTAGTCTATGTGCTACTCATGTGATGTTATTAAAGTAGTCTATTCCTCCTGCATGGTGTAATGGTGACAGTGTGTGCATCATGTGGTTCTTGTCGTAGATTATGATCATAATCTCTTGTAGGTTATGGAGTTGATTATCGCTATGATAGTATTGATGTGATTTATTCCCCCTTCATAGTGTAAAGGTGACAGTGTGCATGCTATGTTAGTACTTGGTCTATTTTGCAAAGATCTATTATGCTCTAAGGTTACTTAAATATGAATATCGAATGTTGTGGCGCTTGTTAACTCCGGCTTGAGGGAGCTCTTGTAGCCCTACACAATTAGTGGTGTTCATCATCCAACAAGAGTATATGTAGCACAAGGAAGAGAACTTATTTATTATGTGATCAATGTTGAGACTCTCCACTAGTGAAAGTATGATCCCTAGGCTTTGTTTCCACCACAAAGAATTGCTTCCTACGCCAGCAAGCTATTTTCTGGCGCCGCTTGTTTACTGTTTTACTGCATCTTTACTTCTGCAACATACTACCATCTATACCACCTGTGTTTTACTATCTCTTCGCCGAACTAGTGCACCTATACATCGACAAGTGTATTAGGTGTGTTGGGGACACAAGAGACTTCTTGCATTGTGATTGCAGGGTTGCTTGAGAGGGATATCTTTGACCTCTTCCTCCCTGAGTTCGATAAACCTTGGGTGATCCACTTAAGGAAAACTTGCTGCTGTTCTACAAACCTCTGCTCTTGGAGGCCCAACACTGTCTACAAGAAAAGAAGCGTGAGTAGACATCAAGCTATTTTTCTGGCGCCGTTGCCGGGGAGGAAAGGTAAAAGGTACTCACACTCCGGATCTCGGCTACTAAGCTATTTTCCGGCGCCGTTGTAAGTACTCAAAGCTATTTCCTTTAGATCCTGCAATTGCATCTTTTTGTTTCTTGTTTTTATTTTCACTAGTTAGGCATAATGGAAAACAACAAAAAAATTAGTGAGCTTTTTAATCTTTTTCCTGATTTAGAATTGTTTGATGCGAAAATTAAAAAACCTATGGAACCTTATTTGCATGCTAGTAGCAATGTTATTAGTATGAATGCAATTACTGCTAATGCTATGGAGAAGTCTAAGCTTGGGGAAGCTAGTTTTTGTGATCTTTTTAGCCTCCCATCTTTAGGGGAGAAAATTTGCTCTGATAATACTTTATCTCCCATATGCGATAACTCTAATGATGCTTGTGATATTTTAAATCCACCTACTGAAAGTATTCCGTATAAAATACCTATGAAAATTATTGAACGTGTTATGGATAACCGCTATGAAGGGGATGGAACTGTTCATCCTGAAGATCATTTACTGTTTTTGCATGAATTATGCGGGTTATTCAAGTGTGCAGGTATTTCAAATGAAGTTATGAACTAATGTTTGCGCATATAAACTATTGGTACGGGCGCTCTCTTGATTGGAAGGTGTCTCTATTGGAAGTTCTATCCTCCAAGTGAAATTCACAAAGAGAAACCGTATATATATTTCTGGCCTCATGATGGAGAGAGTATTGCCCAGATGATTGAAGATTAATGCTCAAGCTCAAATGAATCTTCCTGGTAATATCATCATTGATAATTTCTATGCAAGACTTTCTTTTCAAGATAAAACCTTGCTGGATACTGCTTGTTCTGGATCATTCACACGCAACAAAGAAGAGTTTAAATGGGACCTTCTTAATCGGATTCAAAGAACGCTGAAGATTGGGAGAACGACAAAGGTAAAGAGTCAGGTATAAATTATGATTATGAATGCATTGAAACTTTTATGGATACCGATAAATTTCGAAATATGAGTGCTACTTATGGTCTTGACTCTCAAGTTATTGCAAATCTTTATAAAGCTTTTGTTTCTCACATTGAATTGCCTAGGAAGAATTTTGATAAGTATCATGAACCTTTCAAAGACGCTTGCATGAAGGATGAAACTGTTATTAATGATTGCAATGAACATGTTCAAACTTCTGAAAATGCTATTTCCTATAAGCATGTTAATTTTTGTGGAATACATAGACCTTGTGGAATTAATCAAATAGATGATTATATATCATAAATGAATGAAAAAAAAATGGTCTAGGGCTCTAGATGATCTTGGAGAAAAAGTGTGTGCCCTCTATCCTTTTATTTGTGAACTTTGCCATAGAGTTGGTCATTTTAATTTTCAATGCTCCTCCAATGATAATTCGAACCCCATGAGTGCTGCAAATTTGTATTGTGATGATGAAATTATTCCTAATCAGCATGATGAACTTACCTTATTTTTGAAGTGTGAAGAGTTATCAAGAAAAATTTCTTTGTTAGATATTAAGGATCTTGATATTGATGATGTCCTGCATGGGTGTCTTTCTTACTGCATTAATAATTGCCATACAAATACTTACATACAAAATATTTTAGAAGATGACACTTTGCCAAAATATGATAGGACCGTTATGTGTTTCAAACTTATTAATGAAAAGAAGGAATCCTCCAAGGTTTCTTCTATTGTTTCTGGAAATAAAGCAGGTTATGTGGAGAAGCCTCTCATCAAGCCTCTCCCTCCTAAAGAAGGGAACGAAGAAGAAGAAGAAGAAAGAAGAAGAAGAAGAAGAAGAAGAAGAAGAAGAAAGGAATAAAAAGAAAGAGGAACAGCATATCCCCGCGTGTATGAGGTAACAATAGGTAACCGTAAGTATGTTGCTCCTAATGATTATTATGATAACGAATCTGAGTACGATGATCTTCCTATACCCTTCACCCATATTAGTGATCATGATTTGGATGAGCACACTACCTTTGATATTGGAAATCTCTTTGGTACTGGTTATGAAAGTAATGATGATAGCATTATTCATGTCCCCTCAAACGATGATATTGAAAGCTCTAAGCTTGGGGATGTTGTGCTTGAAGATCCTATATTTGAGACCTCTACTTTTAGTGAAAATGATGATATTACATATTCTGGTTTAGATAATCGCTATAGAGATGGATATGACACATATTACAATTATCCTTATGAAACTTGTCATAGTTATGATGGGCTTGCCAAAAACCATTCCCTTAGTATGCAACTTGTTTACCATGTTCAAATTCTTGATAATGATCCTGCTCCAATTACTATTAATGAGAAGAGTTTTTCTTATGTCAAAAATAATGATACCTTTATGCATATGAACCATGATAAGAATGTTTTAAGTGATGGTTATATTGTGGATTTCATCAATGATGCTACTGAAAGTTATTATGAGAGAGGGAAACATGGTTATATTCATCTTAATAATATTAAGTTTCCCCTCTTTATGTTGAGAATCTTGAAATTGTGCTTGTGTTGTTTTTCTATGCTTGCCACTTTGTTCTTCATGAATCTATTTGTGTGCAAGATTCCTTTTCATAGGAAGAGGGTTAGGCTTAAATTTGCTTCATACTTGCTTTTTGATACTCTCTTTGCTGCGACTCTCATCCTTATGAAAGCATCATCATTGAAATTGCTAAGCCCATCTTAATGGCTATAAAGAAAGAACTTCTTGGGAGATAACACATGTGTTTATTTTACTACAGCAATTTTTGTTTTGTTGAGTCTTGGAAGTTTTTACTACTGTAGCAACCTCTCCTTATCTTAGTTTTGTTGCATTTTTGTGCCAAGTAAAGTCTTTGATAGTAAGGTTCATACTAGATTTGGATTACTGCGCAGAAACAGATTTCTTTCTGTCACGAATCTGGGCCTAATTCTCTGTAGGTAACTCAGAAAATTATGCCAATTTACGTGAGTGATCCACAGATATGTACGCAACTTTCATTAAATTTGAGCATTTTCATCTGAGCAAGTCTGGTGCCATTTTAAAATTCGTCTTTACGGACTGTTCTGTTTTGACAGATTCTGCCTTTTATTTCGTATTGCCTCTTTTTCTGTGTTGGATGGATTTCTTTGTTCCATTAACTTTAAGAAGCTTTGTGCAATGTCCAGAAGTGTTAAGAATGATTGTGTCACCTCTGAACATGTGAGTTTTTGATTATGCACTAACCCTCTAATGAGTTGTTTTGAGTTTGGTGTGGAGGAAGTTTTCAAGGGTCAAGAGAGGAGGATGATATACTACGATCAAGAAGAGTGAAAAGTCTAAGCTTGGGGATGCCCCGGTGGTTCATCCCTGCATATTTCAAGAAGACTCAAGCATCTAAGCTTGGGGATGCCCAAGGCATCCCCTTCTTCATCGATAAATTATCAGGTTCCTTCTCTTGAAACTATATTTTTATTCCATCACATCTTATGTACTTTACTTGGAGCGTCTGTATGTTTTTGTTTTTGTTTTGGTTTGAATAAATGATTGTTTGGGAGAGAGACACGCTCCGCTGGTTCATATGAACACATGTGTTTTTAGCTTTTAATTTTCATGGCGAAGGTTGAAACTGCTTCGTTAATTGTTATATGGTTGGAAACGGGAAATGCTACATGTAGTAATTGGTAAAATGTCCTGGATAATGTGATACTTGGCAATTGTTGTGCTCATGTTTAAGCTCTTGCATCATATACATTGCACCTATTAATGAAGAAATACATAGAGCTTGCTAAAATTTGGTTTGCACAATTGGTCTCTCTAAGGTCTAGATAATTTCTAGTAAAGAGTTTGAACAACAAGGAAGACGGTGTAGAGTCTTATAATGTTTACAATATGTCTTTTATGTGAGTTTTGCTGCACCGCTTCATACTTGTGTTTGTTTCAAATAACCTTGCTAGCCTAAGCCTTGTATCGAGAGGGAATACTTCTCATGCATCCAAAATCCTTGAGCCAACCACTATGCCATTTGTGTCCACCATACCTACCTACTACATGGTATTTCTCCGCCATTCCAAAGTAAATTGCTTGAGTGCTACCTTTAAACAATTCAAAAGTTATCACCTCTGATTTGTGTCAATGTTTTATATCTCATGAGGAAGTATGTGGTGTTTATCTTTCAATCTTGTTGGGCAACTTTCACCAATGGACTAGTGGCTTCATCCGCTTATCCAATAACTTTGCAAAAAGAGCTGGCAATGGGATTCCCAGTCCCAAATTAATTAACAAAAATAGACACTCCTCCATGGTATGTGATTGTTGGACGGCACCCGAAGAATTCGGTTAGCCATGGCTTGAGAAAGCAAAGGTGGGGAGGAGTGTCATCTAAATAAAACTAAAATAAAAGGCACTCCTTCATGGTATGAGATTGTTGGCAGGCACCCGAGGATTCGGTTAGCCATGGTTTGTGAAAGAAAGGTTGGAAGGAGTGCCACACAAAAATAAAAATAAAATGGGAGCCGCTCTTTGAAGGTTTGTCTGGCAAGGGGGTTAGAGTGCCCACTACCATTCGTTGACAACAACAAACACCTCTCAAAACTTTACTTTTATACTCTCTTGATGTTTTCAAAATCAAAGCTCTAGCACAAATATAGCAATCAATGCTTCCCTCTGCGAAGGGCCATTCTTTTACTTTTTATGTTGAGTCAGTTCACCTATTTCTCTCCACCTCAAGAAGCAAACACTTGTGTGAACTGTGCATTGATTCCTACATACTTGCATATTGCATTTGTTATATTACTCTATGTTGACAATATCCATGAGATATACATGTTACAAGTTGAAAGCAATCGCTGAAACTTAATCTTCCTTTGTGTTGCTTCAATACCTATACTATGAAATTATTGCTTTATGAGTTAACTCCTATGCAAGTCTTATTGATGCTTGTCTTGAAGTACTATTCATGAAAAGTCGTTGCTTTATAATTCATTTGTTTACTCATGTCATTACCATTGTTTTAATCGCTGCATTCATCTCATATGCTTACAATAGTATGATCAAGGTTATGATGGCATGTCACTTAAGAAATTATCATTGTTATCGTTTACCTACTCGAGGGCGAGTAGGAACTAAGCTTGGGGATGCTTGATACGTCCCAAACGTATCTATAATTTCTTATGTTCCATGCTACTTTATTGATGATACCTACATGTTTTATACACATTATATGTCATTATTATGCGTTTTCCGGAACTAACCTATTGACGAGATGCCGAAGTGCAGTTGTTTTCTGCTGTTTTTGGTTTGAAATCCTAGTAAGGAAATATTCTCGGAATCGGACGAAATCAACGCCCAGTACCCTATTTTCACCGGAAGCTTCCAGAGCACCCGAGAGGGGCCAGAGGGGGGCCACAGGGGCCCCACACACTATGGCGGCGCGGCATAGTGTGTGTTTGGTTTCAGAAATCCTAGTAAGGAAATATTCTCGGAATCGGACGAAATCAACGCCCAGTACCCTATTTTCACCGGAAGCTTCAGGCACGAGAGGGACCAGAGGGGGCCACAGGGCCCCACACACTATGGCGCGCGGCCGAGGGCGCCGGCTGTTGTCGGCCCCACCAGGGCCCCTCCGAGGCTCCCCTTTCGCCTATATAAGCTCCCTGACCTAAAACCCCGATACGAATAAGCCACGGTACGCGAAACCTTCAGAGCCGCCGCCATCGCGAAGCCAAGATCTGGGGGATAGGAGTCTCTGTTCCGGCACGCCGCCGGGACGGGGAAGTGCCCCGGAAGGCTTCTCCATCGACACCACCGCCATCTCCATCAACGCTGCTGCTCCCATGATGAGGAGGGAGTAGTTCTCCTCGAGGCTAAGGGCTGTACCGGTAGCTATGTGGTTAATATCTCTCCTATGTACTTCAATACAATGATCTCATGAGCTGCTTTACATGATTGAGATTCATATGAGCTTTGTATCGCTACTAGTCTATGTGCTACTCATGTGATGTTATTAAAGTAGTCTATTCCTCCTGCATGGTGTAATGGTGACAGTGTGTGCATCGTGTGGTTCTTGTCGTAGATTATGATCATAATCTCTTGTAGGTTATGGAGTTGATTATCGCTATGATAGTATTGATGTGATTTATTCCCCCTTCATAGTGTAAAGGTGACAGTGTGCATGCTATGTTAGTACTTGGTCTATTTTGCAAAGATCTATTATGCTCTAAGGTTACTTAAATATGAATATCGAATGTTGTGGCGCTTGTTAACTCCGGCTTGAGGGAGCTCTTGTAGCCCTACACAATTAGTGGTGTTCATCATCCAACAAGAGTATATGTAGCACAAGGAAGAGAACTTATTATGTGATCAATGTTGAGAGTGTCCACTAGTGAAAGTATGATCCCTAGGATTTGTTTCTGATACGTCTCCGACGTATCGATAATTTCTTATGTTCCATGCTACATTATTGATGATATCTACATGTTTTATACATTATATGTCGTATTTACGCATTTTCCGGCACTAACCTATTAACAAGATGCCGAAGAGCCAGTTGCTGTTTTCTGCTGTTTTTGGTTTCAGAAATCCTAGTAAGGAAATATTCTCGGAATTGGACGAAATCAACGCCCAGGGTACTCTTTTTGCACGAAGCTTCCAGAAGACCGAAGGGGGAAGGAAGTGGGGCCACGAGGCGCCGCCACACTAGGGCGGCGCGGCCCAGGCCTTGGCCGCGCGGCCCTAGCGTGTGGGGCCCTCGTGTGGCCCCCCGCGTTGCCCTTCCGCCTACTTAAAGTCTTCGTCGCGAAACCCTTTGTACCGAGAGCTACGATACGGAAAACCTTCCAGAGACGCCGCCGCCGCCAATCCCATCTCGGGGATTAAGGAGATCGCCTCCGGCACCCTGCCGGAGAGGGGAATCATCTCCCGGAGGACTCTTCATCACCATGATCGCCTCCGGAGTGATGAGTGAGTAGTTCACCCCTGGACTATGGGTCCATAGCAGTAGCTAGATGGTCGTCTTCTCCTAATTGTGCTTCATTGTTGGATCTTGTGAGCTTCCTAACATGATCAAGATCATCTATCTGTAATACTATATGTTGTGTTTGTCGGGATCCGATGGATAGAGAATACTATGTTATGGTGATTATCAATCTATTACCTATGTGTTGTTTATGATCTTGCATGCTCTCCGTTATTAGTAGAGGCTCTGGCCAAGTTTTTGCTCTTAACTCCAAGAGGGAGTATTTATGCTCGATAGTGGGTTCATGCCTCCATTAAATCTGGGACAGTGACAGAAAGTTCTAAGGTTGTGGATGTGCTGTTGCCACTAGGGATAAAACTTTGATGCTATGTCTAAGGATGTAGTTGTTGATTACATTACGCACCATACTTAATGCAATTGTCTGTTGCTTGCAACTTAATACGGAAGGGGTTCGGATGATAACCTGAAGGTGGACTTTTTAGGCATAGATGCATGCTGGATGGTGGTCTATGTACTTTGTCGTAATGCCCTGATTAAATCTCACTATATTTATCATATCATGTATGTGCATTGTTATGCCCTCTCTATTTGTCAATTGCCCGACTGTAATTTGTTCACCCAACATGCTTTTATCTTATGGGAGAGACACCTCTAGTGAACTGTGGACCCCGGTCCTATTCTTTACATCACATACAATCTACTGCAATTGTTCTTTACTGTTTTCTTCTCAAACAATCATCTTCCACACAATACGGTTAATCCTTTGTTACAGCAAGCCGGTGAGATTGACAACCTCACTGTTTCGTTGGGGCAAAGTACTTTGGTTTTGTTGTGCAGGTTCCACGTTGGCGCCGGAATCCCTGGTGTTGCGCCGCATCACATTTCGCCACCATCAACCTTCAACGTGCTTCTTGGCTCCTCCTGATCGATTAAACCTTGGTTTCTTTCTGAGGGAAAACTTGCCACTGTGCGCATCATACCTTCCTCTTGGGGTTCCCAACGGACGTGTACATCTACGCGCATCAAGCCTGTTTTCTGGCGCCGTTGCCGGGGAGATCAAGACACGCTGCAAGGGGAGTCTCCACATCCAATCTCTTTACTTTGTTTTTGTCTTGCTTTACTTTATTTTATTTTCTGTCTTGTTTGCTTTATATCAAAAATACAAAAAATAGTTACTTGCATTTAATTTATTTTGTTATCATGTCTAGTCATGTACTTGTTTTTATTTTCACTAGTTAGGCTTAATGGAAAACAACAACAAAATTAGAGATCTTTATGAACTTTATCTTGAATTAGGACATGATGTGTTTGAAGAGAAAATTAAAAAACCCATGGAACTTTGTTTGCAAAATAGTTGTAGCAATGTTATTAGCATGAACTCTTTGAACACCATTATTGCTAAAGCTATGGAAGAATTTAAGCTTGGGGAAGCTGGTTTTGAGGAGCATGATATTTTTAGTCCCCCAAGCATGGAGGAGAAAATTTACTTGGATGATACTTTACCTCCTATATATGATGTTTGCAATGATATTTTCAGTCCACCTACTATTGAGGAGAAAATTAATTATGATTACAATATTCCTCCTATATATGATGATTATGGTGATGAGAATAATAATGATAGCTATTTTATTGAATTTGCTCCCATTACAACTAATAAAATTGATTATGCTTATGTGGAGAGTAATAATTTTATGCATGTAGCTCATGACAAGAATGTTTTATGTGATAGTTATATTGTTGAGTTTGTTCATGATGCTACTGAAAGTTATTATGAGAAAGGGAAACATGGTTATATGCATCTTAATAATATTAAGTTTCCCCTCTTTATGTTAAGAATTTTGAAGTTACTCTTGTTTTATCTTACTATGCTTGTCACTTTGTTCTTCTTGAATTCATTTGTGTACAAGATTCCTATGCATAGGAAGCGGGCTAGACTTAAATGTGTTTTGAATTTGCTTCTTAATACTCTCTTTTGCTTCAACCCTTATTTCTTGCGAGAACATCATTAAAATTACTGAGCCCATCTTAATGGCTATAAATAAAGCACTTCTTGGGAGATAACCCATATGTTTATTTTACTACAGCAATTTTTGTTTTGTTGAGTCTTGAAAGTTGTTTACTACTGTAGCAACCTCCCCTTATCATGTTTTTGTGCCAAGTAAAGTTTCTATGTTAAAGTTGATGTTATATTTGGGATCGCTGCGCAGAAACAGCATTGCTGTCTGTCACGAATTCTGGCATAAGTCTCTGTAAAAAATTCGAAAAAATCTGCAAATTTACGAGCGTGATCCTCAGATATGTACGCAACTTTCATTAGTTTTGAGTTTTTCCATTTGAGCAAGTCTAGTGCCCCTTTCAGGTTCGTCTTTACGGACTGTTCTGTTTTTGACAGATTCTGCCTTTTATTTCGCATTGCCGTATTTGCTATGTTGGATGAATTTCTTTGATCCATTAATGTCCAGTAGCTTTGTGCAATGTCCATAAGTGTTAAGAATGATTGTGTCACCTCTGAATATGTGAATTTTTAATTGTGCACTAACCCTCTAATAAGTTTGCTTGAAGTTTGGTGTGAAGGAAGTTTTCAAGGGTCAAGAGAGGAGTATGATATACTATGATCAAGAGGAGTGAAAGCTCTAAGCTTGGGGATGCCCCCGTGGTTCATCCCTGCATATTTTAAGAAGACTCAAGCGTCTAAGCTTGGGGATGCCCAAGGCATCCCCTTCTTCATCGACAACATCATCAGGTTCCTCCCCTGGAACTATATTTTTATTCAGTCACATCTTATGTACTTTGCTTGGAGCGTCGGTTTGTTTTGTTTTTGTTTTTGTTTGAATAAAATGGATCCTAGCATTCTCTGTATGGGAGAGAGACACGCTCCGCTGTTGCATATGGACAAATATGTCCTTAGGCTTTACTCATAATGTTCAAGGCGAAGGTTGAAATTTCTTCGTTAAATTGTTATATGGTTGGAATCGGGATATGCTACATGTAGTAATTCTAAAATGTCTTGGATAATGTGATACTTGGCAATTGTTGTGCTCATGTTTAAGCTCTTGCATCATATACTTTGCACCCATTAATGAAGAAATACATAGAGCTTGCTAAAATTTGGTTTGCATATTTGGTCTCTCTAAGGTCTAGATAATTTCTAGTATTGAGTTTTGAACAACAAGGAAGACGGTGTAGAGTCTTATAATGTTTACAATATGTCTTTTATGTGAGTTTTGCTGCACCAGTTCATCCTTGAGTTTGCTTCAAATAACCTTGCTAGCCTAAACCTTGTATCGAGAGGGAATACTTCTCATGCATCCAAAATCCTTGAGCCAACCACTATGCCATTCGTGTCCACCATACCTACCTACTACATGGTATTTCTCCGCCATTCCAAAGTAAATTGCTTGAGTGCTACCTTTAAAATTCCATCATTCGCCTTTGCAATATATAGCTCATGGGACAAAATAGCCTTAAAAACTATTGTGGTATTGAATATGTACTTATGCACTTTATCTCTTATTAAGTTGCTTGTTGTGCGATAACCATGCTTCTGGGGACGCCATCAACTCTTTGTTGAATATCATGTGAGTTGCTATGCATGTCCGTCTTGTCTGAAGTAAGGGAGATCTACCACCTTAATGGTTAGAGCATGCATATTGCTAGAGAAGAACATTGGGCCGCTAACTAAAGCCATGAATCATGGTGGAAGTTTCAGTTTTGGACATATATCCTCAATCTCATATGAGAACACTAATTGTTGCCACATGCTTATGCATTAAAGAGGAGTCCATTATCTGTTGTCCATGTTGTCCCGGTATGGATGTCTAAGTTGAGAATAATCAAAAGCGAGAAATCCAAAATGCGAGCTTTCTCCTTAGACCTTTGTACAGGCGGCATGGAGGTACCCCTTTGTGACACTTGGTTGAAACATGTGTATTGCGATGATCCGGTAGTCCAAGCTAATTAGGACAAGGTGCGGGCACTATTAGTATACTATGCATGAGGCTTGCAACTTGTAAGATATAATTTACATAATACATATGCTTTATTACTACCGTTGACAAAATTGTTTCATGTTTTCAAAATAAAAGCTCTAGCACAAATATAGCAATCGATGCTTTCCTCTTTGAAGGACCTTTCTTTTACTTTTATTGTTGAGTCAGTTTACCTATCTCTCTCCACCTCAAGAAGCAAACACTTGTGTGAACTGTGCATTGATTCCTACATACTTGCATATTGCACTTGTTATATTACTTTACATTGACACTATCCATGAGATATACATGTTATAAGTTGAAAGCAACCGCTGAAAATTAATCTTCCTTTGTGTTGCTTCAATACCTTTACTTTGATTTATTGCTTCATGAGTTAACTCTTATGCAAGACTTATTGATGCTTGTCTTGAAGTACTATTCATGAAAAGTCTTTGCTTTATGATTCATTTGTTTACTCATGTCATTACCATTGTTTTGATCGCTGCATTCATTACATATGCTTACAATAGTATGATCAAGGTTATGATGGCATGTCACTCCAGAAATTATCCTTGTTATCGTTTACCTGCTCGGGACGAGCAGAACTAAGCTTGGGGATGCTGATACGTCTCCGACGTATCGATAATTTCTTATGTGCCATGCTACATTATTGATGATATCTACATGTTTTATACACATTATATGTCGTATTTACGCATTTTCTGGCACTAACCTATTAACAAGATGCCGAAGAGCCGCTGTTTTCTGTTGTTTTTGGTTTCAGAAATCCTAGTAAGGAAATATTCTCGGAATTGGACGAAATCAACGCCCGGGTCCTATTTTTTTTTGAAGAAGCCAGAAGACCGAAGGGGAAAGGAAGTGGGGCCACGAGGCGCCGCCACACTAGGGCGGCGCGGCCCAGGCCTTGGCCGCGCGGCCCTAGCGTGTGGGGCCCTCGTGTGGCCCCCCGTTGCCCTTCCTACTTAAAGTCTTCGTCGCGAAACCCTCTGTACCGAGAACCACGATACGGAAAACCTTCCAGAGACGCCGCGCCGCCAATCCCATCTCGGGGGATTCAGGAGATCGCCTCCGGCACCCTGCCGGAGAGGGGAATCATCTCCCGGAGGACTCTTCATCGCCATGATCGCCTCCGGAGTGATGAGTGAGTAGTTCACCCCTGGACTATGGGTCCATAGCAGTAGCTAGATGGTCGTCTTCTCCTAATTGTGCTTCATTGTTGGATCTTGTGAGCTGCCTAACATGATCAAGATCATCTATCTGTAATACTATATGTTGTGTTTGTCGGGATCCGATGGATAGAGAATACTATGTTATGGTGATTATCAATCTATTACCTATGTGTTGTTTATGATCTTGCATGCTCTCCGTTATTAGTAGAGGCTCTGGCCAAGTTTTTGCTCTTAACTCCAAGAGGAGTATTTATGCTCGATAGTGGGTTCATGCCTCCATTAAATCTGGGACAGTGACAGAAAGTTCTAAGGTTGTGGATGTGTTGTTGCCACTAGGGATAAAACTTTGATGCTATGTCTAAGGATGTAGTTGTTGATTACATTACGCACCATACTTAATGCAATTGTCTTGCTTGCAACTTAATACTAGAAGGGGTTCGGATGATAACCTGAAGGTGGACTTTTTAGGCATAGATGCATGTTGGATGGCGGTCTATGTACTTTGTCGTAATGCCCGATTAAATCTCACTATATTTATCATATCATGTATGTGCATTGTTATGCCCTCTCTATTTGTCAATTGCCCGACTGTAATTTGTTCACCCAACATGCTTTTATCTTATGGGAGAGACACCTCTAGTGAACTGTGGACCCCGGTCCTATTCTTTACATCACATACAATCTACTGCAATTGTTCTTTACTATTTTCTTCGCAAACAATCATCTTTCACACAATACGGTTAATCCTTTGTTACAGCAAGCCGGTGAGATTGACAACCTCATTGTTTCGTTGGGACAAAGTACTTTGGTTGTGTTGTGCAGGTTCCACGTTGGCGCCGGAATCCCTGGTGTTGCGCCGCATCACATTTCGCCACCATCAACCTTCAACGTGCTTCTTGGCTCCTCCTGGTTCGATTAAACATTGGTTTCTTTCTGAGGGAAAACTTGCCACTGTGCGCATCATACCTTCCTCTTGGGGTTCCCAACGGACGTGTACATCTACGCGCATCAGTTTCCACCACAAAGAATTGCTTCCTACGCCAGCAAGCTATTTTCTGGCGCCGCTTGTTTACTGTTTTACTGCATTTTTACTTTCTGCAATATTACTACCATCTATACCACCTGTGTTTTACTATCTCTTCGCCGAACTAGTGCACCTATACATCTGACAAGTGTATTAGGTGTGTTGGGGACACAAGAGACTTCTTGCATTGTGATTGCAGGGTTGCTTGAGAGGGATATCTTTGACCTCTTCCTCCCTGAGTTCGATAAACCTTGGGTGATCCACTTAAGGGAAAACTTGCTGCTGTTCTACAAACCTCTGCTCTTGGAGGCCCAACACTGTCTACAAGAAAAGAAGCGTGAGTAGACATCACTGGTTCATTAGGTCCTTTTCTAGATGCTACAATTGCTAGGTCTAGACAAATTGAAATTACTGAAACTCCTAATGAAAATACTGTTACACCTGTTAATTCACCTGAGATTGATGATCTTGATGAAGATTATGTGGAACTTGATGATGATCTTGATGAAGATTATTGATAAATGCAATGCTACTACTAGTACAAGTAACCTTAAAAAGCTTATTGCACAACATGCTGTTAGATATAAACTGTCTCCTGATCCTAAATTTGCCACATCTCCTATAAACATTAAGGATAAAGATTATGACTTTTCTCTTGATTTATCTCATATATCTATTGTTGAGAAAACACCTTTTTGTGGTACTGAAAAAGAGAGTGTTGTAGAACATATGAATGAGCTTTCCACTTTAAGTAGCTTGTTTTCTGATGATGTTAAGATGCGTACTTATTTTGTTGCTAAGATTTTCCCTTTATCATTAAAGGATGATGCTGAGATTTGGTATAATAATTTGCCTCCTGATTCTATTAATAGTCCAAGTTGTTTGCTTGATGTTTTCTTTCGAAAATACTTTCCCGCTAGTGCTCAACATATGGCTCTGCAGAGAATTTATAGTTTTGATCAAGAAGATGGAGAGAAATTGCCTGAAGCTTGGGCAAGATTTTGCTCTCTTATTAGAGCTCGGCCTGGACATGATTTGGAAAAGCATGATTTACTTGATACATTTTATAGTGGACTAACCATTGAATCTAGGGAATTTGATGCGCGTAGATGTACACGTCCGTTGGGAACCCCAAGAGGAAGGTATGATGCGCACAGCAAGTTTTCCCTCAGAAAGAAACCAAGGTTATCGAACCAGTAGGAGCCAAGAAGCACGTGAAGGTTGTTGGTGGAGGAGTGTAGTGCGGCGCAACACCAGTGAAACCGGCGCCAACGTGGAACCTGCACAACACAATCAAAGTACTTTGCCCCAACGTAATGAGGTTGTCAATCTCACCGGCTTGCTGAAAACAAAGGATTAAACGTATCGAGTGGAAGATGGTGTTTGTTTGCAAAGAACAGTAAAAGCAGTAGAATGTATTCAGATGTAAAAGAATGGACCGGGGTCCACAGTTCACTAGTGGTGTCTCTCCAATAAGATAACTAACATGCTGGGTGAACAAATTACAGGCGAGCAATTGACAAATAAAGATTCAATACATATCAACGATGATTACTATGTGATTTAATCAGGGCATTACGACAAAGTACATAGACCGCTATCCAGCATGCATCTATGCCTAAATAATCCACCTTCAGGTTATCATCCGAACCCCTTCCAGTATTAAGTTGCGAACAACAGATAATTGCATTAAGTATGGTGCGTAATGTAATCAACACAAATATCCTTAGACAAAGCATCAATGTTTTATCCCTAGTAGCAACAACATCCACAACCTTAGAACTTTCTGTCACTGTCAATGGAGGCATGAACCCACTATCGAGCATAATTACCCCCTCTTGGAGTTACAAGTATCAACTTGGCCAGAGCCTCTACTAGCAACGGAGAGCATGCAAGAACATAAACAACACATATATGATAGATTGATAATCAACTTAACATAGTATTCTCTATTCATCGGATCTCACCAAACACAACATGTAGCATTACAAATAGATGATCTTGATCATGTTAGGCAGCTCACAAGATCTATAACAATGAAAGCACAAGCGGAGAAGACAACCATCTAGCTACTGCTATGGACCCATAGTCCAAGGATGAACTACTCATGCATCAATCCGGAGGAGGGCATGATGATGTAGAGCCCCTCCGGTGATGATTCCCCTCTCCGGCAGGGTGCCGGGGCGATCTCCTCCCGAGATGGGGTGGCGGCGGCCTCTCAATGTTTTCCGTATCGTGGCTCTCGGTACAGGGGGTTTCGCGACGGAGGCTTTAAGTAGGCGGAAGGGTAGGTCAAAGGGCGTCACGAGGTGGCGACACAACAGGGCCGCGCCGCCCTAGTGTCTGGCCACCTCGTGGCCCCACTTCGTCTCCTCTTCGGACTTCTGGAAGCTTCGTGCAAAAATAGGACCCTAGGCGTTGATTTCGTCCAATTCCGAGAATATTTCCTTACTAGGATTTCTGAAACCAAAAACAGCAGAAAAAACAACTGGCACTTCGGCATCTTGTTAATAGGTTAGTGCGGAAAATGTAAAATAATGATGTAAAGTGTGTATAAAACATTCAAGTATTGTAATAAAAGTAGCATGGAACATAAGAAATTATAGATACGTTTGCGACGTATCAAGCATCCCCAAGCTTAGTTCCTACTCGTCCTCGAGTAGGTAAACGATAACATAAATAATTTCTGAAGTGACATGCTACCAACATAATCTTGATCAACATTATTGTAAAGCATATGAGATGAATGGAGTGATCTGAACAAAAGATTGCTAACAAAGATAATGACTAAGCAAATGAATCATATAGCAAAACTTTTCATGAATAATACTTTCAAGACAAGTATCAATAAGACTTGCATAAGAGCTAACTCATAAGCAATAAATTCAAAGTAGAATGCATTGAAGCAACACAAAGGATGATTAAGTTTCAGCAATTGCTTTCAACTTGTAACATGTATATCTCATGGATATTTGTCAACATAGAGTAATATAACAGTGCAATAAGTAAACATGTAAGAATCAATGCACACAGTTAACACAAGTGTTTGCTTCTAAGACAGAAAGGAATGGGTAAACTGACTCAACATAAAGTAAAAGATTGGCCCTTCGCAGAGGGAAACATTGATTACTATTTTTGTGCTAGAGCTTTTGTTTTGAAAACATAGAAACAATTTTGTCAACGGTAGTAATAATTCATATGTGCTATGCATAATACTTCCTACAAGTTGCATGTCTCATGCATAGAGTACTAATAGTGCTCGCACCTTGTCCTACTATCTCGGAAACACGGATTCTCATCGCATAACATATGCTTCAACCAAGTGTCACAAAGGGGTACCTCTATGCCGCCTGTACAAGTGTCTAAGGAGAAAGCACGCATTGGATTCTCGCTTTTGATTATTCTCAACTTAGACATCCATACCGGGACAACATAGACAACAGATAATGGACTCCTCTTTTTAATGCTTAAGCATTCAACAATAGTTAATATTCTCATAAGAGATTGAGGTTGTATGTCCAAACTGAAACTTCCACCATGAGGCTTTAGTTAGCGGCCCAATGTTCTTCTCTAACATATGCATACTCAAACCATTTGATCGTGAAGTCCACTACTTCAGACAAGACGAACATGCATAGCATCTCACATGATATCCAACAAAGATAAAGTTGATGGCGTCCCCAGAAACATGGTTACCGCTCAACAAGCAACTTATAAAAACTAAGATACATAAGCGACATATTTATTACCACAATAGTTTTTTAGGCTAATTACCCATGAGCTATGTATTGCAAAGACAAGGAATGAAATTTGAAAGGTAGCACGCAAGCAATTTACTTTGGAATGGCAGAAAAATACCACATATAGGTAGTTATGGTGGACACAAATGGCATAGGTTTTGGCTCAAGGTTTTTGGATGCACGAGAAGCATTTCCTCTCGGTACAAGGCTTTGGCTAGCAAGGTTGTTTGAAGCAAACACAAGTATGAACCGGTACAACAAAACTTACACAAGAACATATTGCAAGCATTATAAGACTCTACACTGTCTTCCTTGTTGTTCAAACACTGTTACCAGAAAATGCAAACCAAATTTTATCGAAGCAATAGGAGATGAAGGCCACGTGAAGGTTGTTGGTGGAGGAGTGTAGTGCGGCGCAACACCAGTGATTCCGGCACCAACGTGGAACCTGCACAACACAATCAAACTACTTTGTCCCAACTTAACAGTGAGGTTGTCAATCTCACCGGCTTGCTGAAAACAAAGGATTAAAGTGTGGAGAATTATGTTTGCTTGCAGAAAACAACAGAGAACAATGATTGCAGTAGATTGTATTTCAGATGTAAAAGAATGGACCGGGGTCCACAGTTCACTAGTGGTGTCTCTCCAATAAGATAAATAGCATGTTGGGTGATGATAACGCGTGAAGCACACGTCCGTTGGGAACCCCAAGTGGAAGGTGTGATGCGTATAGAAGCAAGTTTCCCTCAGTATAAAACCAAGGTTTATCGAACCAGTAGGAGTCAAGGGCCACGTGAAGGTTGTTGGTGAAGGAGTGTAGTGCGGCGCAACACCAGTGATTCCGGCGCCAACGTGGAACATGCACAACACAATCAAAATACTTTGCCTCAACGTAACAGTGAGGTTGTCAATCTCACCGGCTTGCTGAAAACAAAGGATTAAACGTATGGTGTGGAGAATGATGTTTGTTTGCAAAGAACAACAGAGATTGCAGTAGATTGTATTTCAGATGTAAAAGAATGGACCGGGATCCACAGTTCACTAGTGGTGTCTCTCCAATAAGATAAATAGCATGCTGGGTGAACAAATTACAGGTGGGCAATTGACAAATAGAGATGCATATACATATCATGATGACTACTATGAGATTTACTTAGGGCATTACGACAAAGAACATAGACCGCCAGCATGCATCTATGCCTAAAAAGTCCACCTTCGGGTTAGCATCCGCACCCCTTCCAGTATTAAGTTGCAAACAACAGACAATTGCATTAAGTACTGTGCGTAATATAAACAATACAAATATCCTTAGACAAAGCATTGATGTTTTATCCCTAGTGGCAACAGCACATCCACAACCTTAGGGTTTTCTGTCACTCCCCCAGATTCAATGGAGACATGAACCCACTATCTAGCATAAATACTCCCTCTTGGAGTCACAAGTATCAACTTGGCCAGAGCCTCTACTAGCAACGGAGAGCATGCAAAAACATAAATAACACATATATGATAGATCAATAATCAACTTGACATAGTATTCCATATTCATCGGATCCCAACAAACACAACATGTAGCATTACAAATAGATGATCCTGATCATGATAGGCAGCTCACAAGATCTAAACATGATAGCACAAGAGGAGAAGACAACCATCTAGCTACTGCTATGGACCCATAGTCCAAGGATGAACTACTCACGCATCAGTCCGGAGGCGGGCATGGTGATGTAGAGCCCTCCGGTGATGATTCCCCTCTCCGGCAGGGTGCCGAGGCGATCTTCTGAACCCCCCGAGATGGGGTTGACGGCGGCGGCGTCTCTGGAACTTTTCTCGTATCGTGGCTCTCGGTACTAGGGTTTTCGCGACGGAGGGAATAAATAGACGAAGGGGCAGCGTCGGGGGCGCCCGAGGGGCCCACCCCATAGCCGGCGCGGCCGAGGTGGGGCCGCGCCGCCCTATGGTGTGGCCACCTCGCATCCCCTCTTCGTCTCCTCTTCGGTGTTCTGGAAGGCTCCGTGGAAAATATGACCGTGGGCTTTTGTTTCGTCCAATTCCGAGAATATTTGTAAACTAACTTTTCTGAAATCAAAAACAGCAGAAAACAGAACTGGCACTGCGACATCTTGTTAATAGGTTAGTCTCGGAAAATGCATAAAAACATTATAAAGTATGACTAAAACATGTTGGTATTGTCATAAAACAAGCATGGAACATAAGAAATTATAGATACGTTGGAGACGTATCAGACGACGAGGCGACGGCAAGGAGGGATGCCAGGGCAAGGGCAAGGTTGCTGGCGCGGGCGGCGCGTCGTCGTCGTCCGTTCAACGACGACAGTCAGTCCGACTACAACTCCTCCACGGACGCGTCATCCTCCAGTTCCTCTTCCGACGAGGAGGTGACAAGCAAGAGGCGCAAGAATGAGGACGACGAGGCAGGACCTTCTAACAAGAAGGTGAAAAATTAGTTTTTATATGTTTTTAAATTTGTTCTTGTTTGTATGTTAAATATGTTTGAACCTATTCGATTGAAGTATCCGGTAATCTATTCGATTGGAGCAACATGACATCTCAGTACTACTTTTTCGCGTTTAAACTTGCTCAATCAACAAAAATTTAAAAGGAGCAGAAAAAACAGTTTCATGCCCAAAATGCGTCGGACCGCTGGGGTGGCCCCCGACGCAAACGTTCACCCCTTTTGATCATTTTGGCGTCCGCCATGCGACGCAAACGGACGCCTGCGGACAATTTCGACTCGTCTGAAATGCGTCGGCTGGAGATGCCCTAACGCTTCGTAAGAAAAATATGACTAGGATGCTTGCACCTAATAGACCATGGTGTGCACATCACAATTATAACTTTTGCCAATGCTAGCTGAGATTGAGATATTGTCGTCAATGGGAGCAGTAGGATGTGACTAATGCAGTCACTATCTTACGTAAATCCATTGTTCCTGGATCCTCTTATTCAAATAGCTATTGTTGGGCATCCATTTCTTAGAGCATCTTACCTGCGTCCCGATAGCGTTTTGGAGGTTGGGAATAAAAATGGGCTCACACCGGCACGCTCCAAATAGCGCCGGTGATTTTTCGAGACTAATAGAAGCGCCGGTAACCCCGTGCCGGCCCTTGGCCAATGGCGCGAATCGGGCGCGCCGGCGCCTCGCGAGGCTAAAAATTTTGAGCGTAGGAGCCGCATGTCAGCCATACATTCCCAAAATATACATCTTCTCCCCCAAAACCCCGTCCCCTCCGCTGCTCATTTCTCCCGCGCGCCGTTGCATCTCCCGTCCAGCCTCCAACCCAAAAAAAACCTCGCCGCCGCGCCATGCCACCGAAGAGAAAGGCTCCGGCGAAGCCAACGAAGGCGCCGACGAAGGCGCTGCCGAAGCCGCGCACCGTCGCGCCGAAGGAGAAGCCGACGACCATGTCGCAGGAGGAGTGGGACAAGGAGATGAAATGCCGCTCCTTCATAACGGCCGGCCGCAGAAGGCGCCGCATCGTCACTATCGACACAACGAAAGCGGCGGCCACTGTGGAAGCGTGCCTCAGCTTGGGCGGCAGCTTCAGCAACATCTCGAGCTCACTGTCGTCAACGGGTTACTACGTGAGGTACAACGCGGACAGGCCGTCGGTCTCGCAGATGCGGCTGTCGCAGATGGATGGCTGCGCTCGCTACACCCCCGAGTACGGGGACATCGACATGACCGTCGACCACAACGCGCCATTCTTGTCGGATTCAGCGGCGAGGGGCAGCAGCGCCTTTCGCTTCCCCGACCTGAACTCGTCGCCTGACCTGCGCCACATTGAGGGCCACGTGACAGATGGCACCGGCATTCCCCGCCACCTCTTCCCCGATGACGGCAGGAGCACCCACCAGGTGTTCGGCAGCGCGTCCGACGTGTCCATGGGCGAGGACGAGGTGCGTTTCCTTACTTTTTATGTGTTATGTGCATCGTAGACATCGGCGGCGACTGAAAGTAGGTAACTTGTTGCGTAGATTGCCGCCAGGGAGGAGATCCTCATCGACTTCATACGCGGCCATGCCTATGAACCCCCCGTCGATGAGTATGAAGAAGAGGCCGAGGAGGACGAAGGTGAGGAGGAGGAGCTGATCGACGCCGACACCGGCGTGACCACGACGACGACGACGAACAGGCGGACCGGCGGCACTCGTGGTCCGAGGTGGAGGTCTTTGGAGGATGAATGTCTCATCGAGGCGTGGAAGCAAGTGAGCTTTTGCCCCATCACCGGTGCCAACCAAACAGGAGGCAAATATTACAATCGCATCCTCGATTCCTTCAACGAGAAGAAGAACTATGGTGACTATGCCAACATCAACATGAACCGCAATGAGGGCGCCCTCTTCCACCGTTGGAACTTGATCAAGGGGGCGTGTAGCAAGTTCCATGGCTACTATGAGAAGATTAAGGCACGAAAGTAGAGCGGCAAGACGATGGTGGATTAGGTATGATCTACGACCATCTTGTTCATAATGCATTATAGTGTATCTATTTGATGATCCATCTTGTTCCATATCTTGTTTTATATGATCCAACTTGTTCCATATCTTGTTTTGCATCATGTATCGTTAGATGCTCCAAGCCCTCGACATGTACAAGCACCAACACGAGGACAAAGTCTTCCCCTTCATGCATTGCTACAACAAGATACAAGGTTGCAATAAATGGGACGACCTCCTCCACACTCTAATGAAGGACAAGGAAGATGGGCCGGTCGATCCAGCCGGCGCCTCCACCGGGCGCCCCATTGGCAACAAGAAGACCAAGGCCGAGAGGAATGCGCTATTGGCAGCCGTGGACGCCTCCCTCGAGAAGATGATCAACTCATTCTCGGTGGAGAACAAGGAAGCGTCAGATAGGGACGCCGTCGTGTGGAAGGCAATCCTCGACAAGCAAGACATGAAGATCGCGTTGGAGAGGGAGAAGGTGGAGGCGGCAAAGATGGAAACTCACGTCGCTGCCATGAAGGCCACCAACGAAGCGACACAACTATCGTTGGCCAAGATGTCTCAAGAATCCAAGATCTTGATGGCCGACATGGAGAAGATGGACCCGTTGGCACGAGCGTGACACGAGATGTACCGCGAGCGCATCGGCCAAGAGGTGATGGCGGCGCGAGCTGCGTCGGCGTCTCCCCCGGCACCCTCCACGTTCATGGCTCCGCCGGCACTGTCCACGTTCATCTCTCCGCCAGCACCGTCGACGTTCATGCCTCCCCCGGCGACCGTGGATCCTGTTGCAGCGACGGAGCTGCCGCCGGCCGCCGATGAGGAAGTCGTCGAGGTTGAGCCGCTCATGACCTCGTTCATCTGATCAGCTGGCTTGGAAGCTGTTTTTTGCGCCAGAGACGGCGATTTGGTGGCCGTATGTTGGCCCAAACTTCATATTCGAAAACCTATTCGAATTTGGTGGCCGTGTGTTGGCTCAAACTTTAAATTCATAAACTTATTCGAATTTCTATGCTTTTGTTTGGATTTTCAAATTCAAGTCATCTATTGGGGTCGTCGTATGGGGCGCGCGTGCCGGTGTGGGAGTAGCTCCCCCAAATAGAGGATGTTGTGCCGGCGTCCCCCATACGACGGTGCCAGCGTCCTTGCCGGCCTATTTGGGGGGCGCCGGTGGAGATGCTCTTATACAAAGTCTGCTTGACCGTGGGATGGAACGCAACTGCAATCAAGGCGTGCAATGTGTTTCTCCTATACAAATACATTGATGCTTAGTGTTGTTGCATTGCTCCTATACAAATACACTGATGCTCAGTGTTGTTTTTTTCGCGGGCACGCGAACGGCGTGCCAAATCTTTATAGAAGGGAGCAAACAAATTACAAGAGACCAATGGCGGATGCAAACATCTGTCCGTGGCCAACCCACTCACACCACCTAGCCTAGAAACCTACTCTCGCAGGATGCATCTCCGCTCTCCTCCTCTCGCATCCCACCAAAGGCTGAACTCCTCTAGCAGAGAGTCTATAATCTGTTCCGTGGATAGCTGCCTCTGTAGGTTCCCAAAGACCCTGGCGTTCCTTTGCTTCCAAAGAGTCCAGGCAATCATCAAAACTAGCGTGTCAAAACCTCTCCTGTCCTCCCTCCGTAGCCTCTTCCTCGCCTCCGTCCACCATCTCTCTAGATTGGTGTTCTCCTGTGGTTCCTGTATTTGTGATCCCAGCCTTCTCAAGCATCCGAACCACACCATCTTGGCATAAGGGCATTGCGAGAGGATATGGTCGACGTTGTCCTCCTGCTGAAGACAAGTAGCACATGGATCCGAGTGTTCTTGCAACCCGTGTCGAGCCCTCCTATCCGAAGTCCAAAGCCTATATCTTAGAGCCAGCCAGCCAAAGATTTTACACTTGAGAGGTGCAAAGGATCTCCATATCGGCTTTGCCATCTCCCAACTGATCCTCCCTTGGCAAAGCATGTCGTAGGTCGCGCTCGTAGTGTATCTACTCGACGTCGAACCCTTCCAAGTAATCAGATCCGGCCTGCCGCCCTCCCGGGGTATCCTCTCCATTTCCTCCCAAAGCAAGGCGCACTGCATCCATCCCTCTATGGACAGCTCCCCCATAGCATCTGAGAGCCAGGTGTCATCCTGCAAGGCCTCACTAACCTTCCTAGCGTTCCTCCTCCTTGTAGGGACTAGAGCCGCCACCTCTGGGGCTATCTCCCCAGCGTTTCTCCCATTGATCCATCTGTCAGTCCAGAAGAGGGTGTTCTCTCCATCCTCCACTTTGAATTCCGCCAAACTCTGAAACACCTCATTAGCTTCCGGGTCGTGGAGTGCAGGCAGCCCTTGCCATGGCCTAGATGGATCTGTGCGACGTAACCAGCACCATCTCACCCTTAGTGCCAGCCCTTGCAGCCTTAGGTCTTTCACTCCAAGGCCTCCAAACCTAGTCGGTCTGCATATAGTGTCCCAAGCTACCAGACATTGGCCTCCATTGACCTCTCTCTTCCCTGCCCAAAAGAAGGCTCTCATCCATTTGACCAGCTCCTCAAGCACCCAGACTGGCGCCTCGGCGACCATAAACTGATGGATCGGCCTAGCACTTATCACGGACTTAATGAGAATAAGTCTCCCGGATTTCTGTATCATCCCCCTCTGCCAAGCTGGGACGCAATGAATGACTTGATCGATCAGCGGCTGCCACTCCGCTTTAGTCAGCGGTCTCAAAGCCAACTGCATGCCCAGGTATTTGATGGGGAAACCCACTACCTCACAGCCCAAAGTCTCCGCAACTCTGTCGGCATCTCCATCATGTCCTCTAATCAGCGTGGCCGAAGTCTTCCTATAGTTTACACAAAGCCCGGAGGCCTCGCCAAACACTCTCAGAATGGCCTTTACCGCTTCCAGCTCAACACTCAGCGGTTTGCAGAAGATAACCACATCATCCGCATAGACCAAAATTCTCTGAAGCTCCGAGATCCCCGCAAGCCTGGAGAAGAGCTGACTCTCCGTGGCTTTCTTGACCGCCACCGTTAGCACTTCCATCGCCGCGACGAATAACATAGGTGACGTGGGATCGCCCTGTCTCAGGCCCCTGACATGCATAAACCGGCGTCCAGGAACCCCATTCACTAGAACTCTGGTGTCTGACGTATTCAGCAGTATGGAAACCCACTTTAGAAAGCGCTCACCAAAACCCATGCGCCGTAGCACCTCAAATAGGAAACTCCAAGAAATCGAGTCAAAAGCTCTTGTGAGATTTAGTTTCAGCAGTACTCCTGACTGTCTCTGCTGGTTGATTTTCCTCACCACTTGCCTCACAAGAATGAAGTTATCGTGTAGGGACCGTCCTCGAATAAACGCCTATTGATTAGTGCTCACCACGTCTCCCAATCTTCGCCAGAGTCTGTTAGCCATTAATTTGGAGAATAGTTTGGCAAAGCTATGCACCAGACTAATAGGGCGGTAGTCCTTAACCTCCATGGCATCCGGTTTTTTGGGGATCAGCGTGATCAGGGCTCTATTTAGGCGGGCAAAGCCACGGCCATCTCCGACACTGAGTTTGAGCAGCCCAGCTATGATGTCTCCCTTGATTACCGGCCATGCTCTCTGATAAAAAGCTCCATTGAACCCATCTGGTCCAGCCGCCCTGTCAGGGTGCAAATCCTTGACCACTCCCCATATCTCCTCCTCAGTGAACATGTCATCTAACTCCTGAAGCTCGGCTGTCGGTATGTCCAACGCTTCCAAATCAACGGAATGGTCTCTGGGTTGCATCCTCCCAAGCAACTGGAAGAAAGCCTCTGTAAATGCCTCCACTTTCCTCTCCTGATCCATGACAAGCTCCTCTCCAACCTTCACCAAGGCGATGTATTTTTTCACTCTTCTACCATTGGCCACGGCATGAAAGAGCGCCGTATTGGCGTCCCCCTCCCTCAACCATCAGATCCTCGATCTTTGACGCGCCATTGTTCGCTCTAAGGACGCAAGCCCAAGCACTGATTGCTTGAGCATCTTGCTAAGCCATAACTCCACTGGCATGAGTGTACGCCTCTCCTGTGCCACGTCTAGACGTAGAATCAGGGTGTTTGCGATCGCAATGTTTAGCTTGATGTTCCCCACTCTTTTCTGTCCCCAGGATTGTAGGTGCTCTGCGGCACTCCTGAAGAGTGCATCTAGTCTCCGAAAAGGGTCAACAATTGCAGGGTCGCAAACCCATGCCTCCTTTACCGCCTCATCGAACCCATCCAGCTTTAGCCAACAGTTCTCGAACCTAAATCTCCTTTTTGGCCTAAACGCCGTGTTCAGAGCCAAATGTAGCGGTGCGTGATCCGAGACCGACGAAGAAAGACCTTGCAACACTGCGTCAAAGTGCTGCAAGTCCCTATCCACCGAGACCAGCACCCTGTCAATGCGTGTGAGGGTAGCTCTTTCTCTCTCATTGCTCCAGGTATAGGTCCTCCCGTGCATATAAAGGTCCTTGAGCACATGCTCGTGGACAAAAGCCCTGAAGCGCTGCATCATGTTACGGTCCAGATTCGCATTGTTTTTCTCCGACGCATTTAGGATCATATTGAAGTCTCCAGCAACCATCCATGGGCCGGGGCAGAGGGACCTTCTCTCCGACAACTCCTCCAGGAACAAGATTTTCTCCTCAACCGTTTGGGGCCCATACACAGTGGTAAGCCACCACTTAGATCCATCCCTATTAGTGATCTCTCCGTTAATGGCGTGGGAATCATAGCTCACATGGCTGATTTGTATCACCGAGGAGTCCCAAGCCAAAACCACTCCACCTCTCGTCTCATCTGCCAGAAAAAACACAAAACTGTCAAATGACAAGCCCAGACACTGTGAAATATAGAACTCATCCACCTCCGATACTTTAGTCTCCGAGATACACACAATGCTCACATGCAGACTGTCAATGAACTCCATAATAGCACGTCGTGGAAGCAGCTTTCCTTGTGACGGTAAAGCACACGTCCGTTGGGAACCCCAAGAGGAAGGTATGATGAGTACAACAGCTAGTTTTCCCTCAGTAAGAAACCAAGGTTTATCGAACCAGTAGGAGATGAAGGCCACGTGAAGGTTTTTGGTGGAGGAGTGTAGTGCGGCGCAACACCAGTGATTCCGGCGCCAACGTGGAACCTGCACAACACAATCAAACTACTTTGCCCCAACTTAACAGTGAGGTTGGCAATCTCACCAGCTTGCTGAAAACAAAGGATTAAACGTATGGTGTGGAGAATTATGTTTGCTTGCAGAAAACAACAGAACAGTGATTGCAGTAGATTGTATTTCAGATGTAAAAGAAAGGACCGGGGTCCACAGTTCACTAGTGGTGTCTCTCCCATAAGATAAATAGCATGTTGGGTGAACAAATTACGGTTGGGCAATTGACAGAATAGAGATGCATATACATATCATGATGACTACTATGAGATTTACTTAGGGCATTACGACAAAGAACATAGACCGCCATCCAGCATGCATCTATGCCTAAAAAGTCCACCTTCAGGTTAGCATCCGCACCCCCTCCAGTATTAAGTTGCAAACAACAGACAATTGCATTAAGTACTGCGCGTAATGTAATCAACACAAATATCCTTAGACAAAGCATTGATGTTTTATCCCTAGTGCCAACAACACATCCACAACCTTAGGGGTTGCTGTCACTCCCCAGATTCAATGGAGACATGAACCCACTACTAGCATAAATACTCCCTCTTGGAGTCACAAGTATCAACTTGGCCAGAGCCTCTACTAGCAACGAAGAGCATGCAAGAACATAAATAACACATATATGATAGATCAATAATCAACTTGACATAGTATTCAATATTCATCGAATCCCAACAAACACAACATGTAGCATTACAAATAGATGATCCTGATCATGATAGGCAGCTCACAAGATCTAAACATGATAGCACAACAGGAGAAGACAACCATCTAGCTGCTATGGACCCGTAGTCCAAGGATGAACTACTCACGCATCAGTCCGGAGGCGGGCATGATGATGTAGAGCCCTCCGGTGATGATTCCCCTCTCCGGCAGGGTGCCGAAGGCGATCTTCTGAACCCCCCGATATGGGGTTTGACGACGGTGGCATCTCAGTAACTTTTCCGTATCGTGGCTCTCGGTACTAGGGTTTTTGCGACGGAGGAAATAAATAGGCGAAGGGGCAGCGTAAGGGGGCGCCCGAGGGGCCCACACCATATGGCGGCGCGGCCAGAGGTGGGCCGCGCCGCCCTATGGGGTGGCCGCCTCGTGGCCCTTCTCCGTCTCCTCTTCGGTGTTCTGGAAGGCTCCGTGGAAAATAAGACCGTGGGCTTTTGTTTCATCCAATTCCGTGAATATTTGTAAACTAACTTTTCTGAAATCAAAAACAGCAGAAAACAGGAACTGGCACTGCGGCATCTTGTTAATAGGTTAGTCTCGGAAAATGCATAAAAACATTATAAAGTATGACTAAAACATGTTGGTATTGTCATAAAACTAGCATGGAACATAAGAAATTATAGATACATTGGAGACGTATCAAGCATCCCCAAGCTTAGTTCCTACTCGCCCTTGAGTAGGTAAACGATAAAAACAATAATTTCTGAAGTGACATGCTACCAACATATTCTTGTTCAATACTATTGTAAAGCATATGAGATGAATGAAGTGATTCAAAGCAATGGTTTGGTAACAAAAAGATAATGACTAAACAACTGAATCATATAGCAAAAACTTTTCATGAATAGTACTTTCAAGACAAGCATCAAGAAGACTTGCATAAGAACTAACTCATAAAGCAATAGATTCAAAGTAAGAGGTTTCGAAGCAACACAAAGGATGATTAAGTTTCAGCAATTGCTTTCAACTTGAAACATGTATATCTCATGGATAATTATCAACATAAAGTAATATAACAAGTGCAATAAGTAAACATGTAAGAATCGGTGCACACAGTTGACACAAGCGTTTGCTTCTAAGATAGAAAGAAGTAGGTAAACTGATTCAACATAAAGTAAAAGAAAGGCCCTTCGCAGAGGGAAGCAGGGATTACTCATGTGCTAGAGCTTTTTATTTTGAAAGCATGGAAACAATTGTGTCAACGGTAGTAATAATTCATATGAGTTATGTATAAAACTTCCTATAAGTTGCAAGCTTCATGCATCGAATACTAATAGTATTCGCACCTTGTCCTAATTAGCTCGGATTTCCATGGATTACCATTGCATTACATATGTTTCAACGAAGTGTCACAAAGGGGTACCTCTATGCCACCTGTACAAAGGTCCAAGGAGATAAATCGCATTTGATTTCTCAATTTTGATAGATCTCAACTTGAGGACATCCATACCGGGCCAACATAGAAAACAGATAATGGACTCCTCTTTTTAATGCTTTAAGCATTCAACAACAAATAATATTCTCATAAGAGATTCTGAGGATTAATGTCCAAGCTGAAACAAGGAATGAAATTTTAAAGGTAGCACGCATAGTTTTTAGGCTACTTTCCCATGAGCTATGTATTGCAAAGACAAGGAATGAAATTTTAAAGGTAGCACGCAAGAAATTTACTTTGGAATGACAGAAAAATACCACATATAGGTAGTTATGGTGGACACAAATGGCATAGGTTTTGGCTCAAGGTTTTGGATGCACGAGAAGTATTCCCTCTCAGTACAAGGCTTTGGCTAGCAAGGTTGTTTGAAGCAAACACAAGTATGAACCGGTACAACAAAAACTTACACAAGAACATATTGCAGGAGGTGGCGTTTTGGCTCATAGGAGCAAATGCTCCTATTATATAAAATAATTAAAAAACAATTTTAAAAATGTCAAAAAATTCTGACATAATTTTTTTGTTGTACATCGTGACATTCTATGTTAGTGCACAAGTTTTCATGGAGAAACAACATTTTATGTGGCGTGTACAAAAAAGATAAAAAAATGTCCTGTACGTAGTCGTGTTATAGCATCAAAATTTGTCTTTTTTACTGGAGCCACAAATTTTTATAGTTTTTTTGGAAAACTTGTGTACAAACATAAAATATGTAGATGTACATGAAATTTTTTAGTTTAGAATTTTTTGAAACTTCGAAATGTAGATTCACACAATGGGAGCAAATGCTCCTATGAGCCAAAGTGAATATCCCCATATTGCAAGCATTATAAGACTCTATACCGTCTTCCTTGTTGTTCAAACACTTTCACCAGAAAATATCTAGACCATAGAGAGATCAATCATGCAAACCAAATTTCAACAAGCTCTAC
Source organism: Lolium multiflorum (assembly GCA_030979885.1). Lineage (NCBI taxonomy): Eukaryota > Viridiplantae > Streptophyta > Magnoliopsida > Poales > Poaceae > Lolium > Lolium multiflorum. The sequence goes on along the minus strand of CM061751.1, from coordinate 27,818,083 downwards.
GGTAGTTCTTCACTAATAGATTTAAACTACATGATGCAAGAGCTTAAACATGATCTACTTGAGAGCTCAAAACAATTGTCAAGTATCAAATTATTCAAGACAATATGAGGCATTTTCTGTTTCCAACCAAATAAATAAGTGTTGCGGCTTTCAGCTTTCGCCATGAATATTAAAGTAAGATGAAGAACACAAGTGTTCAAATGAAAAAGCGGAGCGTGTCTCTCTCCAACACAAGGATTGCTAGGATCCGAATTTATTCAAACATAAACAAAAATAAAAGCAAACAAACGCTCCAAGTAAAGCACATAAGATGTGACGGAATTAAAATATAGTTTCACTAGAGGTGACCTGATAAGTTTGTTGATGAAGAAGGGGATGCCTTGGGCATCCCCAAGCTTAGACGCTTGAGTTTTCTTGAAATATGCAGGGATGAACCACGGGGGCATCTCCAAGCTTAGACTTTTCACTCTTTTTGATCACATCATATCATCCTCCTCTCTTGATCCTTGAAAACTTCCTCCACACCAAACTCAAAGCAATCTCATTAGAGTGTTAGTGCATAATCAAAAATTCACATGTTCAGCAAGGACACAATCATTACCAACACTTCTGGACATTACTCCAGGCTACTGAAATGTAATGGAGCAAACAAATCCAATCAAACACAGTAAAAGAGGCAATGCGAAATAAAAGGCAGAATCTGTCAAAACAGAACAGTCCGTAAAGACGAATTTGTTTGAGGCACTTAACTTGCTCAGATGGAAAAACTCAAAACTAATGAAAGTTGCGTACATATCTGAGGACCACGCATGAATTTTCGCAGATTTTTTGATTCTTCTACAGAGAGAAAAACGTGAATTCGTGACAGATAAGAAATCTGTTTCTGCGCAGAAATCTAAATCTAGTATCAACCTTCTATTAGAGACTTTACTTGGCACAACAATACATGAAAATAAAGATACAAAGGTATTGCTACAGTAGTAACAAGCACCTTGACTCAAATATAAAATAAAAATTACAGAAATAAAACAATGGGTTGTCTCCCATAAGCGCTTTTCTTTAACGCCTTTCAGCTAGACGCAGAAAGTGCAAATCAAGTAACATCAAGAGATGAAGCATCAACATCATAATTTGTTCTAATAATGGAATCAAAAGGCATCTTCATTCTCTTTCTAGGGAAGTGTTCCATACCTTTCTTAAGAGGGAATTGATACTTAATATTTCATTCTTTCATATCAATAATAGCACCAACAGTTCGAAGAAAGGGTCTTCCCAAAACAATAGGACAAGATGCATTACATTCAATATCCAAGACAACAAAATCAACGGGGACAAGGTTATTGTTAACCGTAATGTGAACATTGTCAATTCTCCCCAAAGGTCTCTTTATAGAATTATCAGCAAGATTAACATCTAAATAACAATTTTCCAAAGGTGGCAAGTCAAGCATATCATAAAGTTTCTTAGGCATAACAGAAATACTTGCACCAAGATCACATAAAGCATTGCAATCAAAATCATTGACTTTCATCTTAATGATGGGCTCCCAACCATCTTCCAACTTCCTAGGAATAGAAGCTTCAAGTTTTAATTTCTCTTCCCTAGCTTTAATGAGAGCATTTGTAATATGTTTTGTAAAGGCTAAATTTATAGCACTAGCATTAGGACTTCTAGCAAGTTTTTGTAAGAACTTAATAACTTCATAAATATGACAACTATCAAAATCTAAACCATTATGATCTACAGCATTCTGAAAAATTTCAGCACTTTTATCACAAACAGTTTCAGCAGTTTCAGGCAATTTTGCACGCTTTGCATAGAATTAGAAACATTGCCAACACCAATTATTTTACCATTGATAGTAGGAGGTTTAGCAACATGTGAAGCATCAACACTACTAGTGGTGGTAATAGTCCAAACTTTAGCTATATTATTCTCTTTAGCAAGTTTTTCTTCTCTTTCTTCTCTTTCCCACCTAGCATGCAATTCAGCCATCATTCTAATATTGTCATTAATTCGAACTTGGATAGCATTTGTTTTAGCAAATGACTTAGTATCTTTAACTTCATCAGGCATAACTTTAAGTTTCAAAAGATCAACATCAAGAGCAAGACTATCAACCTTAGAAGCAAGAACATCAATTTTACCAAACTTTTCCTCAACAGATTTGTTAAAAGCAGTTTGTGTACTAATAAATTCTTTAAGCATGACTTCAAGATCAGAGGGTACACTTCTATTATTGTTGTAGGAGTTACCATAACCATTACCACTATTAGAAGGATATGGCCTATAGTTGTTGTTACCAAAATTATTCCTATAAGCATTGTTGTTGAAATTATTATTTTTAATGAAATTCACATCAACATGCTCTTCTTGAGCAACCAATGAAGCTAAAGGAACATTATTAGGATCAACATGAGATCTACCATTAACAAGCATAGACATAATAACATCAATCTTATCACTCAAAGAAGAGGTTTCTTCAACGGAATTTACCTTCTTACCTTGAGGAGTTCTTTCAGTATGCCATTCAGAGTAGTTGATCATCATATCATCAAGAAGCTTTGTTGCAGCACCCAAAGTGATGGACATAAAAGTACCTCCAGCAGCTGAATCCAATAGGTTCCTCGAAGAAAAATTCAATCCTGCATAAAAGGTTTGGATGATCATCCAAGTAGTTAGTCCATGGGTAGGGCAATTCTTTACCAAAGATTTCATTCTCTCCCATGCTTGGGCAACATGTTCATTATCCAATTGCTTAAAATTCATAATGCTACTTCTCAAAGATATAATCTTAGCAGGAGGATAATATTTTCCAATAAAAGCATCTTTACATTTAGTCCATGAATCAATACTATTTTTAGGCAAAGACAGCAACCAATATTTAGCTCTTCCTCTTAAGGAGAAAGGAAACAATTTCAGTTTTATAATATCCCCATCTATATCCTTATACTTTTGCATTTCACAAAGTTCAACAAAATTATTAAGATGCAGCAGCATCATCAGTACTAACACCAGAAAATTGCTCTCTCATAACAAGATTTAGTAAAGCAGGTTTAATTTCATAAAATTCTGCTGTGGTAGCAGGTGGAGCATTAGGAATGCATATAAAATCATTATTATTTGTGCTAGTGAAATCACACAACTTAGTATTCTCAGGAGTACCCATTTCAGCAATAATAAAAATAAACTAAGCAAACCGAATTAAATAAAGTAAAACAAGTAACTAATTTTTTTGTGTTTTTGATATAAAGAAAGTAAACAAGACAGAAAATAAAATAAAGCAAGATAATAAACAAAGTAAAGAGATTGGATGTGAGAGACTCCCCTTGCAGCGTGTCTTGATCTCCTCGGCAACGGCGCCAGAAAATAAGCTTGCTGCGGCGTGGAAGCAGCTTTCCTTGTGACGGTAAAGCACACGTCCGTTGGGAACCCCAAGAGGAAGGTATGATGAGTACAACAGCTAGTTTTCCCTCAGTAAGAAACCAAGGTTTATCGAACCAGTAGGAGATGAAGGCCATGTGAAGGTTGTTGGTGGAGGAGTGTAGTGCGGCGCAACACCAGTGATTCCGGCGCCAACGTGGAACCTGCACAACACAATCAAACTACTTTGCCCCAACTTAACAGTGAGGTTGTCAATCTCACCAGCTTGCTGAAAACAAAGGATTAAACGTATGGTGTGGAGAATTATGTTTGCTTGCAGAAAACAACAGAGAACAATGATTGCAGTAGATTGTATTTCAGATGTAAAAGAAAGGACCGGGGTCCACAGTTCACTAGTGGTGTCTCTCCCATAAGATAAATAGCATGTTGGGTGAACAAATTATAGTTGGGCAGTTGACAGAATAGAGATGCATATACATATCATGATGACTACTATGAGATTTACTTAGGGCATTACGACAAAGAACATAGACCGCCATCCAGCATGCATCTATGCCTAAAAAGTCCACCTTCAGGTTAGCATCCGCACCCCCTCCAGTATTAAGTTGCACAAACAGACAATTGCATTAAGTACTGCGCGTAATGTAATCAACACAAATATCTTTAGACAAAGCATTGATGTTTTATCCCTAGTGGCAACAGCACATCCACAACCTTAGGGGTTGCTGTCACTGATTCAATGGAGACATGAACCCACTATCTAGCATAAATACTCCCTCTTGGAGTCACAAGTATCAACTTGGCCAGAGCCTCTACTAGCAACGGAGAGCATGCAAGAACATAAATAACACATATATGATAGATCAATAATCAACTTGACATAGTATTCAATATTCATCGGATCCCAACAAACACAACAAATAGATGATCCCGATCATGATAGGCAGCTCACAAGATCTAAACATGATAGCACAAGAGGAGAAGACAACCATCTAGCTACTGCTATGGACCCGTAGTCCAAGGATGAACTACTCACGCATCAGTCCGGAGGCAAGCATGGTGATGTAGAGCCCTCCGGTGATGATTCCCCTCTCCGGGTGCCGGAGGCGATCTTCTGAACCCCCCGATATGGGGTTTGACGGCGGCGGCGTCTCAGTAACTTTTCCGTATCGTGGCTTTCGGTACTAGGGTTTTCGTGACGGAGGAAAAAAATATGCGAAGGGGCAGCGTAAGGGGGCGCCCGAGGGGCCCACACCATATGGCGGCGCGGCCAGAGGTGGGGCCGTGCCGCCCTATGGGGTGGCCGCCTCGTGGCCCTTCTCCGTCTCCTCTTCGGTGTTCTGGAAGGCTCCGTGGAAAATAAGACCGTGGGCTTTTGTTTCGTCCAATTCCGAGAATATTTGTAAACTAACTTTTCTGAAATCAAAAACAGCAGAAAACAGGAACTGGCACTGCGGCATCTTGTTAATAGGTTAGTCCCGGAAAATGCATAAGAACATTATAAAGTATGACTAAAACATGTTGGTATTGTCATAAAACTAGCATGGAACATAAGAAATTATAGATACGTTGGAGACGTATCACATCTCTAGGTTACAATCCATAAAACACAGATAGCAACTCCACTCCACTCTACCGGCCGCCTAATGCGCCGCTACCACTACTCTGCAGCCTTCCTGCTGCTCGAAACTCTGGGGTACCATCTTGCCAAAGATGGACGCCATGACCCTCACGTGTCTGTCACCAAGCGGTGAGTCGAAGATATCGTTGAAGCTGGCCAGGTGGTCCTCATCCACGGACAGCTCCTCAGGGCAGATGCCCAGTGCCTTGAGAAGCACTGTCTCTGCAGCCGAGGCCTTGGGCGCCTTCTTCCCTCTCGCATCCGCAGCTACCACATCACTCCTAGTCATCCGTCTGGGTGTGAAAGGCTCTGCGTCCGCTCTCAGTCTAGACAAGCTCCCCACCTCATGTAGCAGCGGGGGGAGGGGCAACTTCTTGAGAATGGAGGCGCAGAACAGCTTGATACGGCCTAACGCAAGCCTCTCATGCTGCAGCTCTAGCTCTGCCATGCCTCCCTCAGCGAACCCCTCCGGTGTAGCCTCCTGTAAAACTGGATCCTTCTGCAACCTGCGCGGCACCATTTGCATGTCGCTGTTAGGTCCAGTAAACGACATGCATGGGGAACTCAATAGCTCCCTCTCGACACTCTCCAAGCTCGGGTGTTGTTCCGAAGCAACCATCTCATCTGCGCGTGCTGTCCCGCCAAGCTCTACCTCCGAGATCGAAACCTGGAAGTACTCATCCTTCTTCCCCCATGCAAGCAACCCCTCTTCAGCTCCTTGGACTCCTGTGGAACAAGAGCCAGAAACAGAGCACGTGGCAGGCAACGACGCCTCACAATCCTCCTCCTCGTCCGAAACCAGAGCGGCCAAAGGTACAGCAGAACCCCCTCCCTTCTCAAACGGCTCCACGTGTGCTGGGGCAGACACCTCCCGATTCTTCTCCACAACCAAACAACGTCGAGACGCACCGTCCGCGGCCCCCACCGAGGGACCCACAGCCTCCAGACTCAACCTCTCCGCAACGTGGTCAAGACCATCCTCCAGAACCGGTCCCACCTGGACCCCACGACCTTTATCGGAAGCCACCAACGGATCAGCCTCGGGATCCACTGTGCCCTGCTGCGCATCGGGATCCGCAGCGGTCGGCAGCGTCTCCAGCGCATCAAGCCAAACGACTGTGCCTCTCCCCTGTTCTGTCGCTATCTCCGGCCCCACCTCCTGGCCCCGTGGTGGAATATCCACAGTATCTCCGGGCCCGTCCAAGATCACCACAGCCTCTCCACCATCCGATTGCGCAGCGGCTGCGGATCCAACGGCAGCATGCACTTTCTCCTTGCCAGATCGTACCCTCCTATCCCCGACCAACGGAACAGAGAACTCCTGTCCCCCTTCAGACGCCGCAAAGTTGGACGCTGCCAGCTTGACCGTGAAGGGACCAGGCCGGTCCAACGGAGGTAGGCCCCACGAGCCCCCCTCCACCACAGGCGTGGCGCCACCTGTCCCACTCCGCCTCTGCTGACCAACCCCACCGGGCCCACTACGGAGATCAGGCACGCCTCTCTTCCATGCACAGTTTCTTCTCCGGCGACGGCCAGCATCGCCACTGGCACCTCCCTGATCGCCCTGAGGACCCTCGCCCTGCCTCGCCGCACCAATCTCACCTTCAAGCCATGGCTCCTCCACAGCAACGACGTGGATCAACACCTGGTACTGCAGCGTCTTGATCTCGTGTGCATCCGCCGACTCCGGCGTGCTCAGCTCAGTCACCGGGAGCTCCCTCACCGGCGACCTTGCACGCGAATCCTCTCTCAGTGGTTCGGCCACCGCAAGCGTGCGCGCCACCGGAATGGCGCTCAGCTCCGACGTCCAAGCCGTGAGCTTGAACAAGGAAAGGTCGGCCCGCGACCTCGTCTCCGGCGCGACCTCCTCCACTGCACAGCTCTTACCGAGCAAATCCTCCACTACCTCGACGTCCCATGCGTGCGGCGGTATCCCTTCAAGAACCAGAGACACCCTGGACCTCAACGCCACTTGCTTGGCCTGAGCTTGCCTGTTCCAAGGTCGGAACGCGAGCGGCGCCCCGGCGACTAGCACTGCAGGCAAGGACGCAACATGCCGCCGGACCTCTGCAGACTCCAGCACCACCAAGAAATCCTCCGGAGCATGAGCATGCACCGAAAACGCAGTGGCCGGCACACCTCTCCACCTCAAAGCCGCCGCCACCTACTCCGGCGAAACCTCCGGCCTCCGCCCACCGACCGAAGCAACCATAGCGAACCGGAGCCTCCGCTCCAAGTCGCACATGGCCACCGTCCTCCTCACCACGCACAAAGCCGGCGCCACGTGCACCAGCGCTCCCGCCGTGACGGGCTCCGGCTGGACCGACAGCGGCGGCCAAGCACCCATGGGAGGAAGGCTCAACGGGAGCGGAGCGACCGCGGGTGCCACCAGGGGAGGCGGTGGCGGCGGCGGTGGCGGCGGAGGGGGAGGCGCGGCTGCTGGCTGCGCGGGCCGAAGCGCTGGTGGTGCGGGCGCGCGCACGGGCGCGGCAGCACGAGCGGGCTCCCTGGCAGGGGCCCTCCGACCCCCAGCATGCTCACCCCGAACCGGCGAACGGCGGCGCGCCATCTTGGCCAGGGCCAGGTTGCGCAGCTCCTCCTCCGACGCGGGGTTGCGTGGCCTCTTGCACTCCCTCGCCGGATGGCCACGGACCCAGCACCGGACGCAGAGCTCGTCATTGGTGCAGTCCCTCTTGCGGTGGCCGGGCTCGTAGCAGCGGAAACACAACCCATCCATCTCCGGCGCGACGGCGCCCCGCCCAGCTTCATCCCGCGCCTCAACGCGCCTCCGCCACATCGTCTTCTTCGACGGCCTGGGCTGCTCCCAAGCCAGGCGGTCATGAACTCGACCCCGGTCAGCTGCCGGGGCCTGCGGCACCAACTCCGCGCGCGGTGCGCCCACACTGTTCCCCGAGGAGGCGGAGGAAAGCCCCAGGTCAGAGACGTGCTCGTTCCTCGCCGGCGACGCGGAGGACACCGACTCGGCGCTCCCCGCCCTCTGCCAACGCTGAGAGAAACCCGGTGGATGCGACGCGGAGGAGGCCATGGTTTTGTTGGTCCTAAGATGTTGCATTGTGATACCAGGTGTTTGGGAATTGGGACCTATGAATCTCTTTATGCGGTTGAGTAAAGGTCAACCGGCTGACCTCCGGCGAGTGGTGGAACACCTCGTTTCTGTCATCCTCAGTGGTGGACGGCTGCTAAGGTTGGTGCCGGCGCCCTCAATCTCTTTCTGCCGGAGTGGCACGGAAGCCGCACTTGTGCACTACCCTACTGCCGTGTTGATCCACATCAACTGACTCGGCACTTGTGACGTCCACCCTGCTAGAATCAGTTCAAGAATCTGCTCAGCCGCTAGAGCGTCATGAAGACTGCGTGCACGCATGAATCCTACAAGGTAAGATTATAGTTTAATCCTACCCGGTGAGAATTTGGTGTTATGAATGTAGTTACTATTTAGTACATCAAGATGGAAATAATATGTGGCATTTTTTTTAAATGTTGGCAGGAGAACTACCAAATTCATTGATTCGGAGTGTAACATGGATTACCAACTCGTCAAGTAGATCGATCTAGATTTTAGGGATATATGTTTGGTGTATGTCGACGATGAATGGGAACGGGTGTGGTGTATAGATGAATGATCGACCACTTCTCGTGTCTTGAGCTTCCCCTTATATATGCTTAATTCTTGAGATAAGATCTTCTTGTCTACGCCAAGGCTAGCTTGAGGTATCTTCATCAATATCTTGAATCCTACAAATCTGGATTTTTTTTTTTCGAAACGTGGGCAAAAGCTTTACCCAATCTATTAATTAAGAAGAAACACCCAGTTAATTAATGAAAAACTGGGCCAAAACCATTACAACAAGAACACGTACTCTAGACAATCTCGACCACCACAAACTCATGCAGCATGCAACTTCTACAGCCACAAACTCTCGTCACTCTGCCAATCCTACTTCTGAAAACACATGAATGAAGATATTAGAAACGACAACTCAAAGAGATGAGAACTATCCATCAAACAGCTACGACTCCTTCCTTGTAGTGTCACTCTTCTTACTTTTGCTTCTGAGATACTCCTTCACCTTTTGAATTTTGTTTCTAGATGTCTTCTCTGACAAGAGGCAAGCAATCTTCTTGCCAGATCCAGGGATAGCCGCCTCTAAACAAGCAAGTAAGTCACAAAGATCTCTAGCAAAGAGAGCCTCATAGTTAGGTGCCAATGCCCCTGCCTAAATACCCTCTACGCCACGGAGCCCTGGCCCCATACTGCCAAGGTCCCAAGCAACTCCACCTGTGGATGCACCATCGATAGAGGAGGAGAAGTCTCCCCAGAGCTCGGGGATGATATGCATCACCGGAGCCATGATTCCATCAATGTCCTCGCACTCAGAGGCAACCGACACATGGGGCTGCAATGACATATGCATGGCCTAGCACGAGGGGAGAAACAACCAAAGTGGCACTCCTCTCCAACCACAAACAACTCCTATATGGTCTTTCTAACAATGGCTTCATCAGCGACAACATCTTAGAGACCACATTATCAGTAATAACCACATACAACTCATGCTTAGTGGACTTAGATGAAAACAAGTCCATGTGCTCTAAAGAACCAACACGCGCCAACAAAAACTTGATTGTTTCCGCCTGTTCAAGCAAGGGGTGAGACACCTCTTCGATGCGGTCAACGACCAGCTGAAGGAACTCCGTGCATAGTAGAGCAAACTGGGTCAAACTAGCGCGTGCAAAGGATTCCTTGCAATACCCAGATGGGGACCTAGGCGGCACCGACACACGCAACAACGAGTGGCCCACGACCTTGGCCCAACTCCGGGACAATGAAAGACTGCAAGGCTAGATGGATGGAGAGCAGCTCCGCTGGCTAGGAGCACGAGCACGGAGAGCGAGCGGCCAAAGAGTGAGTGCGACAGAATCTGTACTCACCCGTTCCAAAATAGTTGAGATTTAAAGAGAAATGTGTCGATATTTGTTGCATTGATATATTTTTCTATAAACTTGGTCAAACTAAAAAAAAAACTTTGACCTGGGACAAACTTAGAGCGTCACATTATTATGGAACAGAGGGAGTATGCAACTAAAAAAAAGCCACTAGAAGGTCCCAAATACTCTACTTACAATCAAAAAAAAAAGGTATCAAATACTGTCCCACCATATATTGCTTGATGCATGCGGATCAGTATCATGTGTTGCACCATGTATCACATGATGTATACGGATCAGTTTTCAGAGATTGCATCGAACACCTAATGAGTAGCTCAAATGGCCACCGAGATTGACAAGAGAGTGCGTACGTACTCAGCGGTGGACTCCCGGAATTCCTCGCCCTCGATCGCGCTACACTGCATGCTTCTCGAATTAATTAATGGCGCACCTCCGCCGCATTCAGCGTCGTCGTCGTCGCCGTGCGACCTCCGCTGCCGCCGGAAACGTGGCGGCCGGTTCAAACGGCCGGCCGTCCTTGCTCCAGCATGCATGTGCATCCAGTTATCCTCTCGTCAGATCGACACTCGATCGTAGTGATCAGATGGGATAACAAGAAGCGCAAAGTATATATTGTCCTTGGTCGTTGATGCTCTTGCATGTAGCATGCAGCACGCAGCACTCCTGACTGCACCAAATATTGCCTGGCGTCGGCATATCGTTCTCTCTCATGTCATTGTGTAGACTACATTGTACTAGCTTAGCCACCATGCGCATCTCCATTCTCATGTGCTGCATCGCTGCACCAAATATTCAGTGGCGATTGCAGATCAGTCTCACGCATCTTGGCACTACACTGCAGTACGTACCTAGCCTTTGCCTACGTATAAAATGGAGAGCCTGGAGAAGCCATGGCACCGTGCTCTCTGTCTCTGCTCTTTGTGTGCAGCTAGCTACATACAGAAGACCCTAAGTATTCCAGCTAGCTTTGAGATGGATGGTGGTGGCTCATCGTTGGGTGGGAGTCATCAAGGAGAGGAGGAGCAGAAGAACAAGAAAGAGAGTATGCTCACCGACAGTGAGTACATCTACATTTTGTGTCTACTTACAGACCTACCTGTGTACACCATTTTAATTAATTTGCATATATGAATCTTTGTGCTCGCAGAAGAGCAAGAGGAGAAACGGCTGGAGAATGTCATACCTACTTCTTGGGATGACACATGTATGCATAGTCGTATCGTCCTCGTATAAGTTTTCTTCTAATCAGATGAACATATACCTGCAAGCTCATGTTTTGTTTGTTATGTATCTTGCAGGGATCGTAACACTGAACATCACCAAGAATGTGCTGAAAGGTGAGGTCGTTGAGAACGTTAGCGGGTTCGACACGGACAGCCCCAAGCGGAAACGTCCCGGCGACCGGTCAGACGACGACGAGACCGACTCCGACGACGACTCCGACGATGACGAGGCCAAGAAGAAAGCAAGCAAGGGTACGTGTGTATATGCTCGTCTATTTGGACGTTAATCGAGCTAGTACCTTGCTGTGCTTGCTGAAAAAAAGAGCACACATATACTATCTGGTTGATTGATGGTTTTAATTTGCTTTTGCAGAGTAGATGACTTCCTTGTGTGCTACCTAGCTAGCGGTGCTAGCTAGCTACATTATCCGTAGGCGCCAAGCATGTTATGTTTAGTTTGCAATAAGGATGTTAGATCCATCTATTCCTATGTATTGGCTTCCATGTGTGTGTTAGTGCTTGAACCCTGCATGCACGTAAGCATGCTAATTTATGTTTGTGTGAACTATGCTGAGTAATATATACACTGTTATTCTCAGTTGGGGCCCTATACATGAAAGATGCAAATCATGACTGCACACAACTAACATTCTGTCCTGAATGAAAATACCTATAGCAGCATCACAAGTAAATACGACGCAACCCCGTTAAAAAAAGTAATACGACACAGAGAGATAATAATGCGCCACATTTGAACTGCAAACAGAAAGAAACCACAAATTAACTGCTATCCATAATAAGTGTCGATGATTTTGTACAACTTGTAGGGGGTAATTGTTAGGGCGATAGACTTGCTGATCCTATAATTAAACAAACCTATTTAAACCTAGTATCATCAACGAAGTGAATACTACGCCCCGTAGCCCAGCACAATAAATAAAATAAATTAATCTACACTAGTCGTCCTCAAAATCCTCCGATTCATCACCGTCGTCTTCCTTGATGGTGAAGTCGTTACTACCAAGGTACATGCATTCCTCCTCGTCTCCACCTTGTGTCCAGTTCGCAATGGATTCACTGCGATGTAGTATGCGATGGTTGCTGTAGACCTCCATATAGTAGCCATTGTCGTAGAAATCTTCTCCGCGGACCATCTTCTCGAACTCCAGTGTGCGCCCGTGGAATCCCTCCTGATTAGCCGGGTGCATGATCCTGATGCCTGCTTGCTCGCAGAAAAGGCACCGGACTGGCTCTGCCATACATATGCGGTCGACAAGTAAGGTCATAAAGCACTTCAGTTTACGAAGAATAAAAAGGCTACAGCTTCAGCAATTAACCAAGTAAATACACATCCATTCTATTTAGGCCTCGGAAGGAAGCTGCCTAGCGAAATTTGCCTAGCTTGCAAAGTTAAATTCTGCTGCGTTGGTTGTGCTTGATTACTTTTGGAAATGTCAGTTGCTCAGGGTAAACAAGTCGAGTAACAAATAAATGGTTATTTGTGGTCAGAATGCATAATACATTCTCTCTCTTTTTTCAGACCCTCCGTAACTGCACGAATTAGGAAATCTAGTTAATTAATTCACCGATAACAACCAGAGATGATAGTGGTGGAAAACTGTGAAGTTTCCAAGAAGTATGAGGCTGTGACAAACCATGTGATATATATGGATAGGCAATGTGTGATATGAGCATCAAAATAATTAATGAAGATCCATGTATATCTGATGAAATAAATAAAAGAACAGGAGTATATATATACCAGCCCCTGGCGGTGGAATATCCACAGGACAACATAAAAGCTGGTCATCATCGCCGTCGTTGCTAAGCTCGGCAAAGAAGAGTACTGGGGCTGAACATACAGAGCCAACATTTCGAGTCACCAGAAAGTTGGCATGTGTGTGGTGGTAGTAGTCATCAAACTCATCATCAGTATCATCTCGCTTCATGGTGGTTTCTGCACTGCTGTCAGGACCAGATACGGATTCATTCACACCACAGACCACATGAAGCTGATAGCGGGCGGTGTCCCCCTATAAGATGAGCAAATTCTGATTGTTTAGATCAAGTAGGTTTTGGTTGATGAAATTTGGATAGAAGCAAACAAATGTAGAGGTATATGACCGATAAATGAACTCACCGAATTCTGCTTCTCATATCTCCTTAATGCAGCCTTGACCTTTTTGGAGATTCTTTTATGAGCCCTGCGCCGTTCACTTCCCTCTGACATGGTATCATCGAACTCCCGCTTGGAAACGGAAACTGGCTGCTGCTGCTGCTGCTGGGTTGTCATGCCAGATGCTAATAGTGTGGCAAGCTGCTGGACAGTTTGAGAGGAGAGCTGCTGTTGTCCTCCATTTGACAGCAGTGACAAGACTTGAGGCTTGTTGCACGAACTGAGGAATCCTGCTTGGGCGTCAGAATTGAGGCGGGGGCACCATGCCGCAATGGCAGCAGCCCTATAGGCTTCTTGCTCTTCCTTTACACTGCTGCAATGCTTTGTGGCGGACAAGTTGAGACCCGTCTCGATGAGAATCCGCATGGCCTCATGCATGCTGAGATCTTGGTGACAGGTGCAGAGGAAGGAGAGGAGTCCATAGAAGGACAGGGCCTCGATCCGCATCAAACTCCAGGTCCCGACGAAGTCGAGTTCGCGTTGTGGAGTCAGTGGTGGGAAGTTGGCTTCGTACCATATGGTGTTGAGGATGATGTTGGAGACAGGGTCAAAAGGGCCGTAGCAATGGCCAGCCTTGAGCATGCTGCGGTGGTAGCGAGACCCGCCCTGCGGCATCCTGGCCAGGGCCTTGAGGTAGAATCCATGGATGGCATCAAGGAGCACTCGTCTGAGCGACCATGAATTCTGGTAGGGAACCTTGGTGATGCGCGTGCGGCGAGTGGCGGCGAGCTCCCACGGCTTGCCAGTGGGAGGAGGATACGGGACATGTGCAGTAGTGTTCTCTTTGAACAAGGTGCGGAGGTTGCTGAAGATGTCGTGGTGGTAATTGGGGACGGCCTTGTGGAGGGATGAACAGAGCGAGAGCCAGGCGTCGGCGAGCTGCGGGTGCTTGGCGGCCAGCGTGGCGCACCTGAGGGCGAGCCTGAGGGCGCCGTTGGTGGCGGCGGAGTCTGGGCGGAAGCACTTGGTGCCGCGATCCTCGGCGACGATGCGCGCGGCGACCAAGGGGTCGGCGTCGGCGAGGAGAAGGTACCTGACGGCCTCCCAGTCGGCGAGGTAGGGGAAGAAGCAGGTGAGGAAGGTGACGAGGCCGTCGAGGGAGCGCCGCTCCGTGTCCCCAAGATCGACGGCGACCGGCGCCGAGGCCTTGTCTGCCGTGACGGCGAGGATGGCATTGACGGTGATGTTGAAGACCGGATCGAGCAGGCCGACGCAGACCACCGAGGGGAGGAAGCGCCGTACGACGTCGGAGCCGGTGAGCCGGTCGAAGGCTTCCTTGTAGTGGCTGTGGATCTTGAGGAGGAGCTGAGAGCTGTCCTGCTCCCTCTCTTTCTGCCACGGGGTGCCGTCGTCATACAGCGCCGGAGTGTAGATGCGGAGACGGCCGGTGCTGAGTCCGGCGTGGAGGCTGGCCATCGCCGGCGATCGGGGTTTGGGTGGCGATTTGGGTTCGGTTCGATCGATTTGGGAGAGGAGGGGACGGACGGGGCAGACAGGGTTTCCGTTCCGTTCCGTTCCGAGAGAGAACTAACCTCCGCTCACCTTTTCTACAATGAATCGGGCTACCGATGATCCGGGCCAGAACATTTCGTTTGGACAGGCAAATCAGGGGCGTGTTTGGTATCTGGCCACCCCACGTAATTTTTGAGCCGTTTGGATGCCTCGTTCGTCTCCATATTTTGGCACAACACGGGTCTTAAAGCATCTTCGAAACAGGTCCGGGAGAAATCGTCCGGTTTGGCCGTTTTTCCATGGACATGGCTGGGAGCGAGGAAAATCGACAAAGTCATTCGCGCGGGAGCTCGGCCGCGATATGGCGGGAGAAGGCGAAATCCGAGCGCCGTTGCACGGTAAAGATAGGGGTAACCTCCCTCTTCGGTTACCCCCTCCATTAGCCCCCCCTCTCAAAAATTCCCTTTTCCTAATTTTGGCACTGGCGGCAGCGACCTAGATCTGCACTTGCGCATCTGACCGTGGCCGTGCTCTGGACGAGGAGCCTCTGCACATCTTCTCCGACTTTCGTCCATCTCCATTGTCTACCATGGCAGAGGTAATGGGAAGATCCTCTGCTCTACTGTATAGGCTAAACTGATAGGACGATGTAGAGGCTAGCCAAATGCTTCAGATGAGAAGAGCCTCTTTCTATGCACTTGTGAAAACGTCGAGGGAGAGAGGGCCGCTAGTTGATACCATCCACACCTCTATGGAAGAACAAGTCGCAATGTTTCTTCATGTCGTGGATCATAACCAAAGGTTCAGAGTCATCCATAACACGTTCAGGCGGTCCACGGAGACTATCTCTTGGTAATTCCAGTAGTTGTTGTACGCAGTTGGGGAGATCAGAGTTGAAATGATCAAGCCACCATCAAACAACACACCACCCAACATCAAGAACAACTACGGGTGGTTCCCGTATTTCAGGATGAGTACAAAATCATGTTCGTTCTACTTATCAGATGTATGGTATTGCCAAAACATGAATGTGTACTCATTATTTGACAGGATTGCATTTGGGATATTGATGGTACTCATGTTGTGCAAAGGTACCCACAACAATGTCTTCGGCATTTCGTGGGAGGAAGCAATACACCAGCCAGAACGTGCTAGCAGCTGTGAATTTTAATCTGAGGTTCACATACGTGCTTGCTGGTTGGAAGGGTTCAGCTCATGCTGTAAGCATCCTGTCTGGCAGCTTGTCAAGGCCCGATGAGTTGCAAATCCTAATGGGAAGTTCTACCTAGGAGATGTTGGATAAGCATGCCGACCTGGTATTCTACCTCCTTTCTGGAAAATAAGGTACCACCTCAACATTTTTAGTCCAAGGAGCCGACCTGAGAATGCGAAAGAGTTGTTAAATCTACAACACTCAAGCCTTAGAGTCACTATTGAGAAGTCTTTGCAGCATTGAAGAATAGGTTTAAGGCCCTTGACCAGAAACCCTTCCACACTTTTGAGTTGAGACTCAAGTGAAGCTGGTCCTTGCTTGCCGCATTCTTCACAACAGGATCTTAGGTTAGGGCGAGGATGACTTCTTCCAAGCTGTTGTGAGTTTTGATGAAGTTGAGACCGGCCATGGCGTGGATGCATGCGACAATGAAGCCTGGAAGGAGAAGAGGCTCGAGTGGAAAAGCGCAATGTGGGAGGCCATAGTGAAGAAGAAGAACCCCCTTTGATCCCCCTTTGTTCAACCCCTCTTTGATCCTCATTTGTTGAGAACTACCCTATGACCCCCCTTTGTTGAACTCTGTTGTGATGATAAACTGGCATTCGTAGTAGCTAGTGAATGTCGTTATGAACTACCATTCGTTGTAGTAGGAATGAATTCATGAACTGCTAGCTTCGCAAGTGTGCAACTGATGAACTGTGATTTGTGTGTGATGGAGGTGATAGTATGGTAAGGTCACCCGTGTAGAGAAGAGGTGACCTTATGCTTGCCTGGATAGTACCAACCAGGTGTCGTTTCATCTTCATCGATATTTAGGGTTGGCTGCAGGCAAACAAACAAAAGGGCCTTTTTGGCCCAAACCATGCAGCCCGAGCAATCAAACAATATGCTGAGTCTAGCCCGTGGCTCGTTCCGAACGCGCAAGTGTGTTCGCAACACTGCAGTAGTGATCCCAAAATCAGCGCATGATATATACCAAACACCCATAGGCTGATTCCTAGAAACAGTTACTCCGAATGAGGAAATATAAGAAAATAAATGATTTGCTTCATGAACCGAATGAGAGCTTATCTGAGAAGTATCTAGGCATGCCAAGAGATGTGGGTGCATGTAATAATGGTACTTTCAAATATTTGACATATGGTATTTGGGAACACATTCAACGATGGATTCAACAAATCTTTTCGGTGGGAGAGAAGTTCTAATAATGTCAACTCGTCAAGCAACACCCCATCTTCTCGGTGTGTTCCTTCAAGCTACCTAGCTAGAGGACTATTCAAAATAAATCTATACTCTAGGCTTCTTCTAAGGAATTTTTGGTGGGAAGCAAACATGGAAAAAGAAAGCCTTTCGAGTCTCATGGGATACATTGACAATGCCCAAATTGATGGGAGGTCTTGGATTTAGTGATATGGAATTATTCAATATTGCCTTGCTTGCCAAACAAGCATGGTAAATTTAATGGATCCAAACCCTAAGTGCAAGAATTCTCAAAAAGCAGCCTATTTTCCCAACAATGATACTATGCAAGCAGATTTGGGGAGTCGACTAAGCCAACTTTGGTGAGTTGTTTCGGAAGGGAGAGATGCTCTCAAGTTAGGGTTTATCGAGATAATTGGGGATGGCTCTAGCGCAAGGATCTGGCAGGAAAACTGGATGCCGATGAATTCCAGGATGTTGCCGATTGGTGCTCTCAAGAACCAGCCACCTACTGGTGTGTTTGAATTTTGAACTAATCGACCAAGCCTCACACACTCAGAACTCCGATTTGCTTGAGCAATATTTCTTGCAACAACTTGTGGCCCACTGCAACAAGGTAAAGTAACAAGTACATGTGTTCTCTGACGGGGTGCGAGTCTCTTGATCGATTCATTTATGTTGGTGAGTGGTGCCATATCTAGTTTATACTGCCTAGATGTTTCTCTCCTTTAATCTATCCGCTTTACTTGTGTAAACAGTTACGGGCCGATTAAGGGTCAGTATTACTATATCAGGTGATCAAGCAGTAGAAGACCCTCCAAATGCAAGTTCAGGTCTGGAAATTAGCTCTAACTGATTTCATGTAACCCCATATGAGATGAATTACTTGGTACCTAATTGAGACTGTTATATATACCTCAGATTATGTGGACGACAACTAGCATGGCACCGATGATGTTTCCTGGTGCTCACCAGTTGATGATATTCAGTTGAGTTCCAAAGAATAGATTGATTTCAATATTTGTAGATTGCCCATTGCCAAAGAATGTACACACAACCACTGATACATCTTCGTAGCAACGTGTCATCTAGTAGTTGAGGAAACAGGAAGGATGAATCGGAGGGGCCGGCCTGCCGACTATCGAGCAAGAAGATGGAGGTCAGTGGAGCGGTCGAGCTCGGCGAGCATGGCCACCTGGTCCATCTCGTAGCCACACACGTCCATGTCCTCCCCGTTTTGGTCGCCCGGCCAGTCCACCCTGCCCACCTCCTTCGTCTGCACGTCCAGCGCGTATACCTGCGTCTTGCCTGCGCCGCCCTCGTCGGCGATCCTCCTCGCCGTAAACAGCACCACGCCGCTCCTCTCGCAGAACCACCGCAGCCTCACAGCGCGCAGGCCCATCTGCGCCGCCCTCAGCGTCCACAGAAGCACCTTCTTCCCCGACACCCCGCCGTACCCGTACCGCACCACGTAGGCGTGCACCGTGTCGTCATAGCCCCTGCGCTCCAGCACGCACAGTCCCCCGTCCGGCATCACCCCCAGCAGCCGATCCACCACCTTACTGACCACGGTGTTGCCGGCGCGGCTTGGAGACTCGAAGCCCTGGACGGAGTAGGGCGGGGTGGACGTCTGGAGCGTGGCGAGTTTGAGCCCGATGCCGAGCCCGTGCCAGCACACCTCGCCGCCGCGCACAAGCGTCGCGTGCGCCGCCTGCATGCCGAGCCGCCGCCCTCTGGCGATCCGGGCGCCGGTCACCTTCACCTCTGGACCCCAGCCGCCGGCGTCGTCCGTGGAGTAGCGCCGGAGCGCCGTGTAGGTGCGGTGGTTGAAGATAAGGAGCACGCGGTACGAGGCCGTGCTGCGTTTCTTGAAAGTGGATGTGATGCTGCCATCGTACAGGTGGAGCTCGTCGTCAGCGGTGAGCAGGGCGCACGCATACGCCCCGGGGCTGTCCTTCCCGGCCAGGGGCGGGAGGAAGTCGGCCTCGCCGGTCATGGGGTTGCACACGCACAGGCGCAGTACGCAGGCGCTCTTGCGGCGGCGGAGGTCCAGGACGACGCGGCCGTTGCGGGAGGCGACCACGCGTGAGGTGTCCAGTACTGCTCCCTGGTCGACGAGCGAGGCGACCGAGAGGGGGGCGGGCAGGAAGGGCACGAAGCCGCCGTGGCCGCCGTGGCTGCCGCGCAGGAAGGCGCCGAGCGCGAGGCGGCGGACGAAGCGGTCGCAGCGCGGGGGCCCGCGCCGGCAGATGAAGGGCGCGTCGGAGGAGACGAGGCGGCGCCAGCGTCTGCAGGTGGCGGCACAGCGGATGAGGTCCCTGGCGTCCGAGAGGCCGGAGAAAACGAGGATGAGGGTTTCGTCGCACATGGGTAGCGCCTGGTCGCCGTGCTCGGGTCTCGATCGTCCCTCCTCGCCCCGCTTGAACTGCCCGCGGCGGACGGAGAGCCACCCTCTGCTGCTGCTTGAAGTCTTTGCGGCGGTGGAGGAAGCGGAAGGGGAGGGTCGGCGGCGGACGCGGCGACGACGCGATGGCCGCGGCGGCGGCATGATGATTCGTTAAAGCTCCGGTGTCCTGATGACGGCGGTTGGGAATTGGGGACATCGAGCAAGGGTTTGCTTAGTTGACGTCTTGACGAGATGAGTAGACCAGACCAGAGTTGGTGGGCTGGCCCGAGTCCGAGCGTGTAGGGGGATCAAAACGTTTCCGTTTCTGTCCCTTCTTCCCACAAGAAATCGTTTAGTCGCCTACATGAATGGATGGATTCTTTGCTCAAAAACCTCTGGGCAGCCGTTTGGCTCGCATCGGGGAACCTAATTTACGGGCCGTTTGGTGGTTTCCAAGTTCTTGCATAGCACGAGTTTTAAAGCATCTTCAAAATAGGTTTGGGAGAAACAACCGATTTAACCGTTTTCTACATGCCATCTATTGATACAACAAATGTACCCAATCGCTCGAGCTCGTGTCAAACAACTTAACTATCAGATACTTTTGTTTCTTGGAACTAGTCCTCACATACATGAGAATATGATGCTGCCTAAATCAGATGTGTTTGTTACTCTTAAAAATGATGGACCTAGCATGGACGAGAGGGACAAGCATTGGAGCATGATCGTGCATGGAGGTGGTGCCAATCATGTGAGGGTTGAAGAGGACGCCACAAGTGAAGAATTTAGAACTTTGAAGCCACTATAATGAAAAATGAAGACTTGGACGAAATACACAAGATTATACTTCATAATTTCGTCCATAGCATAATATGGTGCTGCATCACATTTAGTTTTGGGCCAGGCTCATATCATTTTCGCAGAATTAAGTCAACCATCGTTTAGAGTCCGTTTTGGAGGAGAAAGGTCTTCTAGAGTTTGGTTTGGCCACCATACGTATGGCTGACGAAACCCTACATTTTCCTCCTTTAGATACCCCCATTGTCCGTCACGATTAGATTCAATTTTGATTAGATTAAAAGTTAGCCATTGCTGCAACTCTCGTGTACTTCTTTTCAGGCCAAGCCTAGAACAAGACCGTCTATTCGGAATCCCACCGTTTCAATAAAGTTTTCATCTATATCCGCAATATTCGGATTGCATTATTAGTTCTTACTTGTTCTTGATTTCAGGTAGGAATTAAGACCTTTTGGTTAGGCTGATCGTGCATCCGCAATATCAGTAACTCCCGAAGATTATCTTAGAGAGCATCCGCTACCTTATTACATCCCCTTGGGCAAAAACTAAACTTGAAACAAATAAATTTCAGAAACAATGATCCTTAATCTCCTTGAACAAGAGACCATTGGGACTTCGATCCTCATCCTTTCTGTTGTTCGCCTGAACGCGAGTCCAACTCAATGACAGTTCAGGAGATACCCCAGTGCTGCACTTCTACAAGGCTCGACTGCAGCCTGCAGGCTTCCACTTCTACGTAGAGAGCATCGTTAACACGGTTTAAGTTTCCCGCCGCAGCACCCACGACTTTCCCTTTAGAGCTACGAACTATGAAACCCCAGCCACCGCTTCTTGACATAGGATCAAAGGAGCCGTCGATATTTATCACGTCTTCATCACGAGGTCTCCTCCGATACAGTTTAATTTTGGGTCACCCCGTTGGAGATGCTCTAGGACAATGCAAACGTTGACCAGGTCCGTTCACTTCCCCTCCCGGCCCCACTTGACAGAAACGGATTGCAAGCTCCGAACGAACGAGCGCCTCTCCCCTGGACGCACAGTTGGACATGGCGCTCCAGCCACTGCTCCGCCTCCTCCTCCGCCCACCCCTACCGCCGCCGCACCGGACGCCACACCTCCCACCTCCTTCATCCACCCGCCGCGCCGCCGCCGCCGCCGCGCTTCTCCTGCTCGCCGCGGCCCCCTCTCCGCGGCTCGCTCGCGCCGAGCCCGACGGCGAGGACGACGTCGACGAGCCCCGCGTCGTCCGCCTCTTCGAGGTACCACCCGCATCCCGGCCTCCTTGCGTAATAGCAGTTCGCGAAACCCTAACTCGCGTGTCGCGCGCTGGTGTCTGCAGGAGGCGTCGCCCTCGGTGGTGTTCATCAAGGACCTCGTCATCGCCGCGCGGCCGCGGGGACGGGGCGACGGGGGAGCGCAGCAGACGGTGGAGGACGACGAGAGGGGCGCCACGGTGGAGGGGACCGGCTCTGGCTTCGTGTGGGACTCCTCGGGGCACATTGTGAGCCTACTTAATTTCGTTTCTCCGTTGCTCAAATTCCTCACGGGTTTCAGGGAGTATTAGCGATAGAATGTGAGATTAATTGACATTGCGAGGATATTTGGTACTGCTGAAGTAGTAAAAGTATAGGCAAAGTCCTATGACAGTTTCCCCCTTCCTGTAGTTTTTTGCTTGCCTCTTTAGCTGCTAATCTGGTAACAATTATCCTACCCTGTATGTAAAAATGGTACATATGTTAAATTTTATAGTTGATAAATTTTTACCACGAGATCGCGCGCTGATATTGAAGGCAGATTTAGTGCAGTTGCTGGGGAATTTGCCCGCCGTGGGGTTTTGTTATGCAGGCTTGCGCCATTTCATGCAAACTTTGTGAGCGTTGATCCGCCAACTCACAGTGTAATAATCTTTCATCATCCTCGAGTAAGACAGAATTTCAATAGCATTGTTCACAGCTACTGTGTACTGTCAATGCACATTGTGAGAAGTGAGAGTCAATTCAATAGCATTTCGTTTTAGTCTGTGTTGTCTTACTCTTCACTAGGCTGTTGCAGCTCTTTGACTAAACTGGATCAGGTCGTATCTGTGTGGCATTTCATTAGCTACACTTGCGAGTACCTGCACCAAAAGATTCAGTTCGATTAAGTGTGATTCCGTCCCATTTGAATCCATGATGTTAAGTCATCTACTGTTTAACTTGTATGTGTGCAACCACATACACTGCACAAATTTAAATCGATTCTCAAGACTTCAATAGAACTATATCCATAATCCTGTTATGCCGCAAGGTTTTCAGTAACTATTTGTTTTGGCACTTTTATGTAGTGTTTGGCTATAGAACACATTGCATGAACATAGATTCATCTTGACTCATGCAATCTGTTGAAATTTCTAATTGATTGTTTACTTTGTTGCATCAGGTAACAAATTACCACGTGGTTGCAAAATTAGCTGGGGATGGATCTGAATCACATCGCTGCAAGGTTTTACCTTTCAATTTTACTATCTACTCACTAAAGATAATGCTTCTGCCTTTTGTGACTTTCTTAGTTTTGAACTGGTGTCTATGTTTTTTTTAGAGAGATAAGAGAGATCGTTGCTTATGCCTTTTTACGCATTGCTTAATGGTTTTTGTAGGTCTTCTTACAGGATTCGAGTGGCACTAGTTACTCAAAGGAAGGGAGGCTTATAGGATATGATCCAACATATGATCTTGCTGTTCTGAAGGTTTGGAACTGCAATTTTTTGGCTCGAGTAGTGCAGTTGCGATGATGTAAATTTGGCTCCATGTTGCATTCTTTGAAGTCAGATTTGGTTCTGCAGGTTGATGTTGATGTTGATAAGTTGAGACCTGCTCTTATCGGCACTTCACGGGGTTTGCGAGTTGGGCAGAGCTGCTTTGCCATTGGAAACCCTTTGGGATATGAACACACCTTAACTACTGGGGTAATACCACCTGTAAAAATATTCGTTTTTCTCATTAAATACAACTTTTTGAATTGCCTTGGCAAAGTATTCTGATATTGTGATAACTAAAGTATCCTATAGGTGGTTAGTGGATTGGGGAGGGAGATACCATCTCCCAATGGGAGGATGATTCGTGGAGCCATACAGACAGATGCTGCTATAAATGCTGGTAATGTCTTGTTTCAGTGCATATTATGAATCATCAGTAATGTAGAAGAAAGAAACACATGCAGGAACACGTTTATAATTGTATGGATAATAACTTTTTTGGCAAACTTCTTGTTCTTTATATGCTAAACTTTTGGTCCTGCTTGGCTGAATAGAGGCCCAAATGCATAATCCGATTAATATCCCTAGGCTACTGATGAACGAACTGTCCTAATATTATTATTTTTTTAAACTGAACGGCAGGAGCTCTGCCTTTGCATTATAGAAGGGGAAAAACCCACAAGCTTTACATACTGTTTTTACAAATAGTTGTCCAGCCGTAAGAAGACTCAAAGAGAGCTGAAAAAAAAAAGACTCACCGGCTCAATAACTCAAACTGCATGATGAGTCTGTCTAAACATCTCAAGGTCCTGCCTTGCCTTGCCAGCAACAGCGCGAGCTTGCATCTCGATGCCCTAGAAATTATGCCTGTTTCGCTCGTTCCAGATGGTCCACATGTCATAGACCGCCACCGTGACCTCCTTGGCGTTTGGGCTCTGATCTTTGGTTGATATTTGTCCACCAGTCATCCAGGCTAGAGGAAGAAGCAGCCACTTGAGCCATCATCCGCTCGCTCATGGTGAATTCAGCCCACACTAATTTAGCAAACTGTCCTAATATATAAATAGGTCTTAATTGTACTGAACTTGGTAGATTTACTACTATATAAGTTGACAATAGTCTAGTTAAAACTTAGCCGCAGATTCTCCTGTGGAGGTACTGCTAGTTTGGTACGGTATTAGTACTACAACAACAGAAACATCAAAGCCTTTTATCCCAAGCAAGTTGGGGTAGGCTAGATATGAAGCCCAACAAGACCGTATGGAAACCAAAAACAGAAAGAGAACAAAATAAGCAAACAAAGTACGAGCAAACTAAGATTCCAGCACATGGATTGTTGATTTCTATGTTGTCCTATCAAGAGCCAGATCTCTAGGTACGGTACTACTACTACCCTGCTAAAAAGATTTTGTGATGTGGTCTGACTGCATGGGTATAGAGACCTGTCGGTTTGTCAAGTTGGCATTAATAGGTTGTTCATAATTCGCATCCCTCCGTACATAGAAGTGCATCACAGGCATACTGTCCCAACCTCTCTTTACTTATAAAAATCACTTACAAAGCCACAGAAACACATATTTTGTAAGGGAGAGGTTGAATTCTGCGTTGTCCATGTCTTGCGGTTCAATTTGATCAAATGTCATTTTGTAGGCACCAGTCCATGAATCCTCAAAAAATTTGAGGGCAACTATTTGTTTCTTACTCCATTATTCCTCCTTTTGCTTCTGTTCCATTTTTTTATTTCTTTAGTCTCGTTGCTCACTGCACAGTTCATTGATCACGGAAGCTGAATGTGAATGCTAACATGAACTGAATACTCTGTAAGGTTATTTACAAATTTTGCTAACGTCAACAGGTAATTCAGGAGGCCCGCTAATTGACTCTTATGGCCATGTAATTGGAGTTAACACTGCTACATTCACACGCAAAGGTATTACCTCAATATCACAAGATAGATTGCTGAAGATATTTTGTTTTGCCTCCTTTTATCTGCCTTGACTATTGTGGTGCCAAAGGCCGAGCATCAGTTTTTCTTTTGTCACATGGCATAACTCAAATTAGCTTATATTCTCACGCAATGAAATCAAGTACTCCCTCCGATCCTAAAAAAAGCATTTGACCATTAATACAATTGCGTTTTGTAATTAAATCCTTCCAAAATCAGCATTGATGGCCTATCCTGGAGCGGGCCATGCATGCATGCATACGTTGTCTCTCTCTCTCTCTCTCTCTCTCTCTCTCTCTCTCTGCATTGATGCATCGTGATTAAAGCGGTCGCTTGCCGATCGTTAGCTCGCCTCTTCTCTTTTTTCTCTTCTCTAGCAGGAATCCGATGGAGTGTAGGTTAAGGAAAAAATAAATGCGAGTTTTTTTTGTTTTGGAAAATGGTATATTTGCAAATAAGTAGGTTTTAATCCTTGAGAAATCTTTTGTTTGAAAGAAACCTAAAACACTGAGAACACAACATACTGTCCCCGCAAAACAAAAAACATAACATACTGCAGCACAAACCTAAGCAATGCAGTTTCATGCCTTGTGAGTCCTTTTAGGAACCCATGTTTCCTATATGATGATGGGAATGGTTAACAGAATGTCAAGATCAAAATTTATTCTTCTTTTCATGATATTCCCCAAGAGGCAGGCAAAGTGTTATTACGCTGTGGTCAGGCTACTCATGCCTTGGTTCGCGGGGAAGCTAAATTTTTCTTCTGCAAACTCAAGCACATTCTTTTTCATTATGTTCATTCCGTGCATGTTGCAGTGGATCTCTCTCGTTTAATGATAGGTCTAAAGCAATTTAAGAAAATTCCTGTTGGTTGTACCGGCTAGAAAGTGGTAGTCATAGATCGCTAGCTTTGTGTGATTATATGTACTGGATGGACTTGATGCCACTCTTGGTTCTGGCACAGTGACAAACATAAAAAATCTTGAGGCAGATCTCACAACTTAAGCTGTGAATCCATCACTGGATCACTTCTCTTGGTGTTCAGGATCCTGTGCAGAAGATATACCAAAGTGAAAGCTTGTCTGCAAACTGACGGATTTTCGTGTCTGTGTGCTGCAGGATCTGGCATTTCTTCCGGGGTGAACTTTGCCATCCCTATCGACACCGTTGTACAGTCGGTGCCTACCCTAATAGTGTATGGAACCACTGTAAGCAACAGGTTTTAGTTTACCCTGCTGTACATTCTCTGCTCAATCAATGCAAGTTCTCTCTTTGCTGCGTCCTTTATTGTCCATTGCTCAAAGATTGCCTCTTCAAGAGACCCCAGATTGTTTTATCCGCGGTAATTACCGCATCGTCTTTCCTCCCCCTCTCTCCATGTCACAAAAAAACTTAGATGATTAAAGTGTAAAGGTAACAGGTGATAATTGCTAGGAACTTCAGAGAAAAGAAATGAGGCTGGAGGTAAAGTACACATGCAGCATCGAAAGTACAGTACTTATGAGTAAATGAGGAAGCTAGCTAGTCAACACGTGAGCAAGCGACTTACTGTAAAGGAAATCTGATTTATTGGGTGATAGTCCTGTTTCTATCAGGACCCAAGAATCGGTGTCATCTCATGCACTGTCAAGAAAAAAAGTACCCACTTTTAGTCCTACCATAACAGCGACAGGCTCGGCATGAGCAGAAAGCATTTGCTGTGTGACTGCAATATACTCCTTTACAAATTAATGTCGGCCTTCTCTGGTTTGTAGGATTTTTAACTCTGGCTTATTTGAGCCATAGGGTTTTATTTTTGTTCTTTGCCAGATTTAAACTGTGATCTGTGAAATTCTTGCGCAATTCCTACAGATCGGTGATGGCCTAAGGAGTCAGCGAACTGCCTTAAGAGCAAGTACAATAAGGTACAGTCAGCTGGCTATAAGAGATGCTTAGTTGGAGGAGAGAGATTAGGAGAGAGAAGAGAAGTGGGCTCTTATCTTATAGCCAGCTCTAGCACGTGCTCCTAGGCACTACGTGAGACTAAAAGGTGGGCCATATATTGTAAAAGTACTACACTTGTATAGCTCACTATTGTATATGTTGGCTCTAAGTTAGCTATAGATGACATGGCACTTGACTTATAGCCAGCAGCTGACTAAACTATTGGAATTGCTCTAAGAGCAAGTATAATAGAGTCCAGTCAGCTGGCTATAAGACATTAAATAATATATCTTAGATGAGTTGGAGGAGAGAGAAGGAGAGAGAGAAGAGAGGTGAGCTACTATGCAATAGCCAGCTCTTGCACGTGCTCTAAGACTTTGTGAGAGTGAAAGGTGGGCCATGTGTTAGTAAAGTAGTCCATTCTTATAGCCAACTATTAGTACATGTTAGCTATATGGTGACTATAAATGACATGACATCTTGTTATAGCCAACAGTTGGCTATACTATTGGAATTGCTCTAACTGGAGATCTTTGAGGGTAGCCGGGTAGGTTTTATGGTTGATCCTGATAGGGCACCAACTTTTCTGAGCATACAGCCAAACATTCTGTTCCGTTACCCCTTCTCTCATAGTTCCTTTTTCCAAACGCATGCACGTACAGTTAGACCCAGGAAAATGCACGCTAGGCCTGAGTGCGCCGCCCAAAGTTGCCTTTTGAAATTAGGGCCGGCATCTTTTGCCGTTACATTTTTGAGAGACTGGTCGCTTCAACATCCCTAGATGACATTTATCCTTTTCAGCTTCTATTGTCATGTCACATGTCTATGGCGTCAAGGGGAAGTACATCGGTGCACCTGGGCGAGAGCTTCTAAGCTCTCAACAGGTTGATATTTTTTGAACTTACCAGGTTGATCAATTTTTACCTGGGCGAGAGCTTCGTTTGGGCGATTCCAGTTATAAAGCCTTTTTGCTGGCCAAAAAAAGGAGTGCATCCTTGCATCTCTAATTTTATAAGACTATTTTGTTCGATAATTCCTTGGCAAAAAGAAAAAGGGAAAGAAAAGATGAGTGCATACGTGCATCCTTAATTTTGCTTCTAGTAGTTGGAAGAAGCAAGATGTTTGTCTCCGTCAAGGGAGGCATGGCCGGGCTCCCTGATTGAGCTTCATCTCCAGGGGTAGGAAAAGTGGAGCCAGCCAACCGCCGCAGGTATAGTTGGTCCTGGTGCCTGCCTGCCAACTCTTGTCACCTCGGCTCACAAGTCTTGTCACAAGAGGGTGGCGGCCGTGAAACATGTGTCGACACCCCATGCATCCATGCACTCTGCCTGTAATTGGGTGGATGTTTATCCTTGCCGATCACCATGGTAGTCCAGTACTCATACATGCTAATATAAGGTTTATCTTTTTGACAAATTTCTGCTGCAAATGAGCCGTGTTTTTCATACTACTGTAACATGTTTTGGAATATAATATTGAATAATTTGCGCTGTCGATCCCTTCTTAGTTGAAACTTAAAAACTAGGCATGATGATAAAATATTGGATATGCAACAAAGACTTATTTGTACTGATCCCAAGATCTTAGAAGAAATCTTTACAAATCTGAGCTTTACTCAACCAGTTGTGTTAACCTCATACGTATGCCAAGAAGACAACGACTAACTGATGGGTACCTCCAGAAGATAATTAATCTCCGTGTCCTCGATGCAACAATATTTTTAGTGCATTGTTCATGGCTCTAGTTCCTCGTCGACCTTGCATAGTTGTGTTCGCTTTCGACCGCAATTTCGTGCAAAGAATGCCTGTTGCACGTGCTGCCATTGGATGCAGGCAACCAAACTTGATAGGGTATGCGCTGCCAGCACATAGGATTCACTCTTAATTTTGGTCAGGTGTACTGCAGTTGGCATGCTGAGTCTAAACATACGGGAGCCAAGTTTTCCAACGTGTCAAAGATCTAGATATTTAAAACCATATTTGATATCTTGTTTCATTTAGAAAAGATCTGTCAACAAAGTGCCACAAAAAATAACTGTAAACAGAGATCCGAAAATGTCACTGCAACATCAGACAAAACCTAAAGCGTTCCAAAGAACCATGAGCAATCTTCAGAAAGTTCAACATATCCAAGATAAAGCTTATAATTGGGCGCTTCACAAGGAGTAACTGATGCAAAAGCATTAGAGTTTGGTAGCTAAAAGCAGATACTTACTGAAAACTTTACTGATCTTCTACCTTAGATCAATCATATATATCGCAATCTAGTGTGCGATCAGGTCAAGCTAAGGATATTTCGTGGGGGGACAAAGTCAAATCAGATATGCTAGACACAAGTGTGTTGTCTTGTTGCTTGTATTTGTATGCATCTCTAACAATTTCAACCAGATGGCACACGCATGGGCCTTGTGCCTTATCTCCAAGGCAGCTATGGGTTGGTGTATACACAGGATGAGGCAAACATTATTAAATTTGAGCTTTTGCCAGCTTGATCAAATCAACGTGTGGTTTCCAACATGATGTGGTATGGCTTCATCTTGTTGTGAAAGATGTAAACATTATTAAATTTGATCTTTTTCCAGCTTGATCAAATCAGCTTGTGGTTTCCAACATGATGTGGTATGGCTTCATCTTGTTGTGCAAGATGTAACATGACATGATACATAACTATTTTTCTAATTTTGGCACATGCATGGAGTACTCCCAAAAATACTGATGATAATAGGGGATCAATAGAACACATTTGGCAAATCAATCCAATGTAGCATATATTTAGAGGGCTAGATATCTTTAACCTTTAGATCTCCGGACATAGGTGCACCACTGTTGCAGGTTGGGAGGCTACCCGGGACTACTGAAAACAAACAATATGATTGAGAGTCGCACATTTCTGATATGTATTTTCGTGATTACCGCACAAACTTGCAGCCTTCCGTAGGGGCAAAATGAATGCGGTTATATACTAGATTTGACCAAATTTGCTTTTCGGATTTGTTAAATAATAACCAGTGAATGATCTCTACATGATTTGAATCTTCTCTACTAGTGAGTGATCACCAGCTAGTTCAAATCATGCATGCTGACTAAGCAGTTTTTAGTAAGTTTCATATCACAAGAATACATACGTGTCGTGACAGCTCAGGGTAATTAGTAGTAACATCAATGCTTCTCCTCTACTTTATTATGGTTGGTGATGACGTGGTGCTGGGACAACTTCTGTGACCATTCCTAACTAGCCGTCAATCATAAGCTTAGCAAACGATAAAAGATCTTGATTAACCCTTGAGAAAGCCAGCTTAGCTAACTGAGGTAACTAGTATGTGATTGGACTGATTTGTTTGCCCTTCTTCTTTAGCTTGCAAAAAGTATGCATATATTCTTAATCATATATTTTAGACTTTCCCTGATTTTAGATTTAGCTCTATTGGTTCACCGGCTAATTGTTCATGGTTCAATCCTCACAAGACGGTGTTGTTGTTCAGTGAGAATTTTTGTTATGGAGCACCGACTGCTGTTGCTGTTGTTGTTGCTGTTCATGGGTCACCGACTATTGGGTCACTGAGCACTAGTACATGACAAGATGGTGTTGTTTTTCAGTGAATTTTTTTGTTGTTGAGCATCTCCGCTCATACCCTGCGTTTGGATCCTCATGTCGATTGATCCAGACAGATAAATTGTTAGTGGATACCCCATCAAATTAACAGATTTTGCGAGCTGATCAAATCAGCTTGTGTTTTCCAACATGACATGGTATGGCTTCATCTTGTTGTGTAAGATGTAAGATGACACGGTACATAAAAAATAATTCTAATTTGGCACATGAATGAGGAATTATAATGCATGGAGTACTCTAAAAAATGTCGATGATAATAGGGGCTCAATTGAACACATTTCATAGTGAATAACAAATGGTGAATTGATCGTACGGACCATATATTTAGAAGGTGAGAGAGGCATGCCTCGCACCAAAAACTTCAATTGGACAACAATCCTGATGCCACAATGTGATCTTGCCGGTCTTAGTGGGCCATTTACGGAGGGGGATTTTAAAGCCACGGTCAACAACACCGCAAGTGACAAGGCACCGGGTCCGGATGGCTTCTCGGGAGCTTTCTTCAAGGCTTGTTGGAACACCATCAAGGTTGATATCATGGCGGATGTCAACCAATACTCCAATCTTCACACAAATAACCTCCATTGGCTCAATTCTGCCAACATTGCTCTCATTCCCAAGAAAGAGGGGGCTGAGGAGGTGACCGGTTTTTGCCTAATTAGCCTTATTCACGCAATTGCAAAAATAATCTCCAAAATGATGGCCGCTAGACTCGCACCTCACATGAATAAGCTTGTCTCCAATGCCCAAGGTGCCTTCATAAATAAGAGAAGTAATCACGATAATTTCTTGTATGTGAGGAACTTGGCAAGAAAACTACACAAGTCAAAAAAAACGCCAACTCTCATCTTCAAGCTCAACATAGAAAGATTTTGTCTCCGTTAGATGGGACTACTTGATGGATATGCTTCAACATATGGGTTTCCCAAGCAAATTTAGTGAGTGGGTTATGGCAATCTTATGCACCTCCTCCTCTAGAGTGCTTTTCAATGGTATTGTAGGTGACCCAATAAAACTACACAAGTCTAAGACAAGGGCACCCTCTTTCACCTCTCCTATTCATCTTGGCCATTGATCCTCCACATCATATTCTCCGCAAAGCAATCGATCAAGGCCACATTCAAAGAATCCATGGAAGAGTTCCCACAATCCGCACATCCCTATATACCGATGATGCCGATATTTTGATGGCCCCAATTAAGGATGACATCAACTTCCTTGCTTCCACTTTGCACCAATTTGGGCACGTCACCATGCTTGCTACCAATTGCTCCAAAATTCAAGTGGCTCCCATCAGATGTATGGGCCTTGACCTTGATCACACCATTCATGCTTTTTTGGCCACTCGCTCAAATTTCCCAATGAAATATTTAGGGCTCCCGCTCTCGTTCACAAGGCTTAAGAGAATTCACTTTCAACCTTTGGAAGATAAGGTAACCGCCAAGCTTGTCCCTTGGGTCGGGAAGCAGGCTACCATGGCCGGCTGTGAAACACTTGTAAAGTCTGTTCTTACTAGCATTGTCATCTACAACATCACCGTCCTCAACCTTTCAACTATATATTCTCATGAAGATTTATAGCATTAGAAGGGCCTTCCTTTGGGCGGCTTGTGACAAGGTCACCAGAGGAAATTCAAAGTTAATTGGGAAATGGTGTGCAAGCCTAAGGGTTGTGGAGGGCTTGGGATCCTCAACCTCACAAATTTTGCTTTGGCCCTTCATATGAGACGATTATGTCATGAATGTAATGACGAGGCAAAACCTTGGGCCGTCCTTGGCACCCCTTGCACTCCACTTGACAATATCTTACTGCGGCAGCTACAAAGGTCATCGTAGGAGATGGGAAGAAAGCTAGCTTCCGAGAGGCCCCTTGGCTAAATGGAAAGCGGCCCAAAGACATCGCACCTCTCATATGCAATGGATCGAAAAGGAAAAATTGCACTGTCAACAAAGCTTTAGATAATGACTTTTTGACCACACAAGTCAACACTCAAGATTGATGGGGTTCGTTGCATAGAAAACAAAAAATTTCCTACCGCAAGACGAATAAAACCAACAGATCTAATCTATGGAACACCCAAGATCTAATCTACAAGATCGAAGCAACGAGATGGAGATGAGACTAACCCTCGAAGATTCCAAAACCTACGAGATTAATCTCGTTGTTGGTGTAGACGATCGTCCCCGGTGCTGCAATCCGAGCACTTCCGTACTCGGTCACGCGTACGGTGTCGATGAAGCTCCTTCCTCTCCGTTCCAGCGGGCAGCGGAGGTGTGGTAGATCTCCACGAATCCCAGCAGCACGACGGCGTGGTGGTGGTGGTGGTGGAGAAGAGTTGCTGCAGGGCTTCGCCTAAGCCTGCACAGCGTATGGAGGTGGAAGAGAGAGGGGGGCGGCTAGGGTTGTGGATGGGTTCCTTGGCCGGCCACCCCTCCCCTCTTTATATAGGTGGGGGTCGGCCTAGGGTTTCCCCTAGGGCCCACCTACCCCTTGGCCGGCGCATCGGGAGGGGCAAACTCCTCCCCAAGTATTCCCCCTTATCTCCTAATTTAAACGCTTTATTTTAGGAGATAGATCTTATCTCTAAATTTAAACCATTTAAACTAGAGATAGATCTTATCTCTAAGGGGGGCCCGGCCTGGGCCCACATGTCATGGTGGGCAAGACCCACTATGCCATGTGGCGCCTATGTGGCCTCTCCGGGGTGGTGGGCCCACTGGTGGCCCTCTAGAACCTTCTAGAAGCTCCGGTCAAAACACCGGACTTTTCCGAACCCCGGAAATTGACTTCCCATATATGAATCTTATTCTCCGGACAATTCCGGACCTCCTCGATGTCCTGGATCCCATCCGAGACTCGAACAAAACTTCGGACTCCAACTCATATTCCGAATCTACTTATGCGACATCGAACCTTAAGCGCGTCACCCTACGGTTCGCGAACTATGTAGACATGGTCGAGACTCCTCTCCGATCAATAACAAATAGCGGGATCTGGAGATCCATAATGGCTCCCACATATTCAACGATGACTTAGTGATCGATTGGACCATTTACATACGATGCCGATTCCCTTTGTCTCGCGATATTTTACTTGTCCGAGGTTTGATCATCGGTATCTTCATACCTTGTTCAACCTCGTTACCGACAAGTACTCTTTACTCGTACCGTGGTATGTGATCTATTATGAACCATTCATATGCTTGCAAGCTAATAGATGACATTCCACCGAGAGGGCCCAGAGTATATCTATCCGTCATCGGGATGGACAAATCCCACTATTGATCCATATGCCTCAACTCACACTTTCCAAATACTTAATCCCATCTTTATAACCACCCATTTACGCAATGGCGTTTGATGTAATCAAAGTACCCTTCCGGTGTAAGTGATTTACATGATCTCATGGTCGAAGGACTAAGGCAATTATGTATCGAAAGCTTATAGAAAATTGAACTTAATGACTTGATCTTATGCTATGCTCATTTGGGTGTGTGTCCATTATATCATTCAGCTAATGACATAACCTTTTTATTAATAACATCCAATGTTCATGATCACGAAACCATGATCATCTATTAATCAACAAGCTAGTTATACAAGAGGCTTACTAGGGACTCCTTGTTGTTTACATAACACACATGTATCAATGTTTGGTTAATACAATTATAGCATGGTATGCAAACATTTATCATAAACACAAAGATACTATAATAACCACTTTATTATTGCCTCTTGGGCATATCTCCAACAGTCTCCCACTTGCACTAGAGTCAATAATCTAGATTACATTGTAAGGTACCTAACACCCATGGCATTCTGGTGTTGGTCATGCTTTGCCCTAGGGAGAGCTTTACTCAACAGATCTGCAACATTCAGATCTGTGTGTACTTTGCAAATCTCTACTTCACCATCTTTGATGTACTCGCAAATCGAATGAAAACGCAGCTTGATATGCTTTAGATTCTTGTGTGACTTGGTTCCTTTGCATTGGCGATGGCACCCGTGTTGTCACAATAAATGACTAGCGGGTCCAATGCACTAGGAACCACACCAAGCTCAACAATGAACCTCTTCATCCATACCGCTTCCGATGAAGCCTGAAGCCGCTATGTATTCAGATTCGTTGAAGATTTCGCCACCGTGCTTTGCTGCTCCAGCTTACTGCCGCACCATTCAATATAAACACGTACCGAGACCGAGACTTAGAGTCATCAGGATCGGTGTTCCAACTTGCGGTGTAACTGGTTACAACGAGCTCTTGGTCACCGCCATAACAAAGAAACATATCCTTAGTCCTTTTCAAGTACTTCAGGATATTCTTGACCGCTGTCCAGTGTTCCATTCTGGATCACTTTGATATCTGCTGGTCAAACTAACAACATGTGCGATATTCGGTCTAGTACACGCATGGCATACATGATAGAGCCTACTGCCGAAGCATAGGGGATCTTGCTCATCTCTCTCTTTCATCTGCCGTAGCCGGATCTTGAGTCTTACTCAAGACCACCTGGCAACATAGGCAAGAACCCTTTCTTGCTTTCATCCATTCTAAACTTCTTTAGAATCTTGTCCAGGTATGTACTCTGTGAAAGGCCTATTAGGCGTCTTGATCTATCTCTATAAATCTTGATGCCTAAAATGTATGCTGCTTCACCAAGGTCTTTCATTGAAAAAGACTTATTCAAATAACCTTTAACGCTGCTTAATAGTTCTATATCATTCCCAATCAATAATATGTCATCTACATATAATATCGAACGCTACAGAGCTCCCACTCACTTTCTTGTGATGGGATTCGTAGCATAGAAAACAAAAAATTTCCTACCGCAAGAACGAAACACAAGCCAAGATCTAATCTAGTAGATGGTAGCAACGAGAAGATCATGAGACTAACCCTCGAAGATTTCCAAAGCCTAACGAGATTAGATCTCGTGGTGGATGTAGTCGATCACTTGCCGCTTGCAAAAGCAGATCTTGACCGCTTGCAAAAGCGCGTAGAAGAACTTGACGGTGCCACAATCGGGCGCACCTCCGTACTCGGTCACACGTACGGTGTTGATGAAGACGACGTCCTCCTCCGTTCCAGCGGGCAGCGGAAGTAGTAGATCCTCCTCGGAATCCCGGCAGCACGGCGTGGTGGTGGTGGTGGTGGAGATCTCCGGCAGGCTTCGCCTAAGCGTATGCGGAGAGGTGGTGGAGGAGGAGAGGCTAGGGTTTGGGGAGAGGGGGGCGCCGGCCAACTAGGGCTGCGGCCAAGGGTGGCTTGGTGTGGCCGGCCCCTCCCCTATGCCCCTCATTATATAGGTGGAATACCCCAAGAGTTGTAATAAAAGTCTTCGAATAAGACCCCAACAACAAAACCTACTAAAGGTGGGAAACCTACTAAAGGGGGAGTCCTACTCAAGGTGGGACTCCCACCTTTCCTTTAGGTGGGGTTGGCCGGCCTATGGTGGAGTCCACCTGGGACTCCACCCCTTAGGGTTTGGCCGGCCTAGCATGTGGAGTCTTCCATAGTGCGTTTCTTTCGGACTTTTCTAGAACCTTCTAGAACCTTCCATAAATGCACCGGATCATTTCCAAACTTGGAATATGACTTCCTATATATGAATCTTATTCTCCGGACCATTTCGGACCTCCTCGTGATGTCTGGATCCCATCCGAGACCGAACAAAACTTCGAACTCCATTCCATATTCCATATCTACTTAAACGACATCAAACCTTAAGTGTGTCACCCTACGGTTCGTGAACTATGCAGACATGGTTGAGACTTCTCCGACCAATAACCAATAGCGGGACTGGAGATCCATAATGGCTCCCACATATTCAACGATGACTTTAGTGATCGATTGAACCATTTACATACGATACCGATTCCCTTTGTCACGCGATATTTTACTTGTCCGAGGTTTGATCATCGGTATCTCTATACC
The DNA here is from genome assembly GCA_030979885.1 of Lolium multiflorum. Classification (NCBI taxonomy): domain Eukaryota; kingdom Viridiplantae; phylum Streptophyta; class Magnoliopsida; order Poales; family Poaceae; genus Lolium; species Lolium multiflorum. The sequence continues at coordinate 27,781,511 of CM061751.1, read as the reverse complement.
TCGTTCAACCTCGTCTCCTGACAAGTACTCTTTACTCGTACCGTGAAATGTCATCTCTTATGAACCATTCATATGCTTGCAAGCTAATTAGACGACATTCCACCGAGAGGGCCCAGAGTATATCTATCCGTCATCGGGATGGACAAATCCCACTGTTGATCCATATGCCTCAACTCATACTTTCCGAATACCTAATCCCACCTTTATAACCACCCATTTACGCGGTGGCGTTTGATGTAATCAAAGTACCCTTCCGGCATAAGTGATTTATATGATCTCATGGTCGAAGGACTAGGTAACTATGTATCGAAAGCTTATAGCAAATGAACTTAATGACGTGATCTTATGCTACGCTTAATTGGGTGTGTCCATTACATCATTCACATAATGACATAACCTTGTTATTAATAACATCCAATGTTCATGATCATGAAACTATGATCATCTATTAATCAACAAGCTAGTTATACAAGAGGCTTACTAGGGACTCCTTGTTGTTTACATAACACACATGTATCAATGTTTCGGTTAATACAATTATAGCATGGTATGCAAACATTATCATAAACACAAAGATATATTATAATAACCATTTTATTATTGCCTCTTGGGCATATCTCCAACAGTCTCCCACTTGCACTAGAGTCAATAATCTAGTTTACATTTGTAAAGATATAACACCTTGGCCTTAGGTGCTTTATCATGTTTTGCTTACGGGAGAGGTTTTAGTCTACGGTTCTGACATGCTCAGAAACGTATGTATTTTGCAATTCTTTTGCGTCTCAACGCATCACTCATTTCCAAATGAGTCGGCATTAAATATGTTTGGTCTTCTGGTGGAACCTTAATTCCGCGGTCTGAAATATGTCACTAATATTGTCACACACAATATAGCTTCAAAGTTCTGACACTATCGGAACTACACCAAGTTCTCAAAGAACTCCTCGACCTAAACATCCTCAATCATTGTCAAAACAATGACATACTCTGCCTTCTATTGTAGAATCCGTCACAATATTTAGAACTCTTCTAAATCTATCATTATGCTACCTTTTTAATAACACTTAGCCTAACTGAGATTTGAAATTAATTCTTATATGTGACCAAACAAATATCGGTGCAACACCTTACGATTTGTTTGTCATTACCCCATATAAAACTATATATATATATATATCCTTGGTTCTTCTAAAGCACACATGGATATTCTTACTGTTTGTCCAATGATCATCACATGAATCATTCTGGTATATGCTCCTAACCTTTTAGAGCACAGGACATCTGATTTTGTACATATTATTCGTGATCTAAAATCACTCATGTGTTTTTACTCATCGAGTGTCAAATACACTCAAGTCTTGTTAAACCTTCGTATGAAAAGAACACCTTCTTAATATTTCTATATTGAACTACTTCAATATCCATTCTATGTACTTTGACTTAAACTTATTATGTGTTTCAATCTATCTTCATAGATCTTGACACTAAATATGTTTTAGTCCATATCCTTTCATTGAAGTTAATTCTCAATGAAACCTTTTAATCAAGTATATAATTTACACTATTTATAATCAACTATATGTCATCTACATAAAGTATTATAAATATGTCTCAGCGCTCCCACTTAATTTCTTGCAAATGCAAGCATCTTCATCGTTTGATGAAATCAAAAACTCTTTGACTATTTCATCCGGTGAAGATTCCAACTCCGTGATACTCACTTCATCCAATTGAAGTTTGTATACCTATCTAGTATTCCACGGACTAGCAAAACTCTTGGTTGCAACTTGTATACACCTTTAATACACACTTCTGTTAAGTAATGTATTTTGCCATCCTACTAGCATATCTCATAAAAGAAATATGTAGCGATTACTAGAATAATCCACATAGACTATAAGCATTGCTACGGTAGATCTAATCTTATCGTAGTCAACTCTTTGAACTTTGTCGTGAACAATTTTTCGACAAGTCGAACTTCTTCAAGGATATTACATCCAAGTCCATCAATTTTATAGATCCATTTACTTTCAAAAGGTATTCATCTATCTTGGATTTCATGGCATATAGCCATTTTAACGGATTCAGGGCCCATCATAACTTCTTTGTTTGTAGTTGGTTTATTATTGATCAAAATCAATCCTTTGTTCACAAATCATTTATTTGATCACAAAGTAAACCATACCTACAAGGTTCAATATGTACTTCGATCTCCATGGCTAAAACACTTTGTAGTCATGGGAGCCATGATCGTCGTGGCCGCTTCCGGAACCATTTCCGATGCTGCGCTACTCTGATCATTATGCTCAGGTTCATAAACCCTATCAAGTTCTATTGTCCTCCCACTCAAATACTTTGCTAGAAAACAATATCTTGAAAATAAGAAACATTGACAAACACTTTTGTCTTTGTCTCCATAGTGGGAAGAATTCCCAATCAAATCTCTGGGATAACCAACAAAGACATTCATCCGATTTTGGTTATAAACTCATTTACTTATGCTATGCATACCAAAATTTAAGAAAAGACTATTAGGGTTCATACCCATGCCATAACTTGTATGGTGTCATTTCAACGGATCATGATGATGCTCTATTTAGTGTAAAAGCGGTAGTCTCTAAAGCATAATCCACAAAAATATAATGGCTTCATATTATTTTATCTCATCATTAATCCAACAAAGTTTGGATACGTCTCTCGGATACTCCATCATCATTATGATACTCCAAGAAACGTGAGTTGTTGAACAATTTCATAACTCTCTTAGATGTTCGCTAAAACTCGTAATTTAAATATTTCCACCATGATCCAATCATAGATATTTGACTTTTCTATTACGATGATTTCCACTTCATGCTAAACTTTATTTGAATCCATTCAAATGTTTCAAACTTCTTCCTTATCGAATATATCCACATATATATATACTCAATTCATTGTTGGAAGTTTTCATGAAGTAGAAGAATCTCCCGCACACAACTATGCCCAGTGAACCACATACATCATCATGCATGTTTCCACTAAGTTAGTTGCCCGTTTAACTCTTGGCCTATGAACGGTATTTCAGTCATTCTCTTTTAGAAAAGATTTGCAAGCGCCAAATGATTCAAAAATCAAATGACTCCAAAAATCCATCTGCATGGAGTTTCTTCATGCGTTCCTTTCTAACATGACCTAAATGGCGGTTCCACAAATAAGTAGAATTCAAATCATTTGCCTTATGGCATTTTAGCGTCAGTGTTATGTATGTGTGTTTCACCATTAATATTTATAATAACATATCCATCGTACATGGAGTAATGTCATAATTTGAACAACTCATTGTTTTCATTTGACCAGAGCAAAATAACAATTATTAAGTTCTTTATTATAAATTCTAAGGGTTAGGTAGAATGCCAACGACAAACATAATAACACTTTATTATGTTCCAGACGTGCATTATTACCATATTCCTTATCAGTCACTTAGGCCATCGTATTCTTGTATTGCGTTGTATTGTATGACATCTCATACTAACCAATCTGGTACAAATACCCAAGAATTTCATTATGTGACCAAACAAGGAATACATCCATAACATGTATATCATTTATATACACCTGAGCTAGACTTTCTAGTCTTTTCTTTCTTTCTGCCAAAATATCTTTTGTAGTTTCTCTTTTAGTTTTCCTCATTCTCAGAAAACACTTCACCTTCAATAACTTCTCTAGGTCCATTGGTCAAATACCAATAACTTTGAGGTTCTTTCTTTGAAGTTGATCATCATATGACAAGTGTTCTAGATTTCACTATTAGTATCTTTGTAATATGATGAACAATTTCACTCATAATTTTATCCATCATATCATGACGACTTTCCGAGACCATGTCTGTACATACTAGGCTCGTAAAGTTTAACCTTAGTATTCGCATGTGCAAATCTGGCTTGCACCCGTTGTATGCACTCGTGGAATCTATGACACCCGATCATCATGAGATGCTTCGAAACGACGAGTCTTAGCAACGGTGCATACTAAGGACGATCACTTCATGGATATGCGAATATTGTTAGTGCCCCAATAGTTGGAGGATTGGGACGGGCGTCTTCAACCTTCGTACATTCCCATAAAACTTATGAGTTTATGTAGTCTCACTAGATTATATTCTATCATCTTGCAATAAGGTCTTAGATATCGCATATATCTCATACCTCGCTTCTTTCTGAAAACAAAACTTTTCAGCTCCTTACTTTTCAAACAAATTTGAACATCAAGTTTCACGGAGACAAGATAATTGTAGGTACTAATTGAAACCATACCTCTTTGAATCAACAATGTGAGGTTTACTAAAAGTTTGCAATAGGACTTAATAATTTCTTGATTCTTTAACAATACGGTACCAGTCCGTAAAGTTAATTGTCAGACTTAACAGTATTTCAATCTCAATTACAAGACTAACGCATGTTAGAAAAACGGATGCCAATTCTACAAATTAAATTCAAAATACTACTCAGACTATGTTTATGATAATTAGTTCAAGTTTTAATCTAATAACTAATGAACTCCCACTTAATACAACATCCCTCATAGTTGTTAAGTGGTACACGATCCACATCCACTACACCAAAACTGATCATCACGTGAGATGATGTAGCTTCAATGGTGAACATCAACATGTTGATCATATCATCCATATGACTCGTGTTCAACCTTTCGGTTGTCCCGAGGCCATGTCTGTACATGCTAGGCTCGTCAAGCAAACCCAAGTATTCCGCGTGTGCAAACATGGCTTACACCCGTTGTATGTGAACATTGAGTCTATCACATCCGATCATCACGAGATGCTTCAAACGACGAACTGTAGCAACGGTGCATACGAGGGAGAACACTTTATTATCTTGATATTAATGTGAGGGATCATCTTATAATGCTACCGTCGCGATCTAAGCAAAATAAGATGCATAAAGGATTAACATCACATGCAATTCATATGTGATATGATATGGCCCTTTAGTCTTTGCGCCTTTGATCTTCATCTCCAAAGCACGGACATGATCTCCATCATCAACGGGCATGATCTCCATCATCGTCGGCGTAGCGTCAAGGTCCATGGCGCCGTCTTCATGGTTGTTCACCGCATGTAGCAACTATTACAACTACTTTGAAATAATACTCAACATGAAAATTAAAGACAACCATAAGGCTCCTGCCTGTTGCCACAATACAATAATGATCATCTCATACATATTCATCATCACATCATGGCCATATCACATCACCAAACCCTGCAAAAACAAGTTAGACGCCTCTAATTTGGTTTGCATATTTTACGTGGTTTAGGGTTTTCGAGTAAGATCCAATCTACCTACGAACATGAACCACAACGGTGATACTAGTGTTGTCAATAGAAAGAGTAAATTGGATCTTCACTATAGTGGGAGAGACAGACACCCGCAAAGCCACATATGCAATACAAGTTGCATGTCGAACGTGGAGCAAGTCTCATGAACGCGGTCATGTAAAGTTAGGCCGCTTCATCCCACTATGCCGCAAGATGGAAAGTACACGAACTAAAGACAACAAAAGCATCAACGCCCACAAAAAAATTGTGTTCTACTCGTACAACCAATCTATGCATAGACACGGCTCTGATACCACTGATGGGATTCGTAGCATAGAAAACAAAAAATTTCCTACCGCAAGAACGAAAACACAAGCCAAGATCTAATCTAGTAGATGGTAGCAACGAGAAGATCATGAGACTAACCCTCGAAGATTTCCAAAGCCTAACGAGATTAGATCTCGTGGTGGATGTAGTCGATCACTTGCCGCTTGCAAAGCGCGTAGAAGATCTTGACCGCTTGCAAAGCGCGTAGAAGAACTTGCCACAATCGGGCGGCACCTCCGTACTCGGTCACACGTACGGTGTTGATGAAGACGACGTCCTCCTCCCCGTTCCAGCGGGCAGCGGAAGTAGTAGATCCTCCTCGGAATCCCGGCAGCACGACGGCGTGGGCCTAAGCGTATGCGGGAGAGGTGGTGGAGGAGGAGAGGCTAGGGTTTGGGGAGAGAGGGCTTGGGCGCCGGCCAACTAGGGCTGCGGCCAAGGGTGGCTTGGTGTGGCCGGCCCCTCCCCTATGCCCCTCATTATATAGGTGGAATACCCCAAGAGTTGTAATAAAAGTCTTCGAATAAGACCCCAACAACAAAACCTACTAAAGGTGGGAAACCTACTAAAGGGAGTCCTACTCAAGGTGGGACTCCCACCTTTCCAGGTGGGGTTGGCCGGCCACCTATGGTGGAGTCCACCCCTTAGGGTTTGGCCAGCCTAGTATGTGGAGTCCCTTCGGGACTCCACCTTCCATAGTGCGTTTCTTCCGGACTTTTCTAGAACCTTCTAGAACCTTCCATAAATGCAGGATCATTTCCAAACTTGGAATATGACTTCCTATATGAATCTTATTCTCCGGACCATTCCGGACCTCCTCGTGATGTCCTGGATCCCATCCGAGACTTCGAACAAAACTTCGAACTCCATTCCATATTCCATATATACTTAAACGACATCAAACCTTAAGTGTGTCACCCTACGGTTCGTGAACTATGCGACATGGTTGAGACTTCTCTCCGACCAATAACCAATAGCGGGACCTGGAGATCCATAATGGCTCCCACATATTCAACGATGACTTTAGTGATCGATTGAACCATTTACATACGATACCGATTCCCTTTGTCACGCGATATTTTACTTGTCCGAGGTTTGATCATCGGTATCTCTATACCTCGTTCAACCTCGTCTCCTGACAAGTACTCTTTACTCGTACCGTGAAATGTCATCTCTTATGAACCATTCATATGCTTGCAAGCTAATTAGACGGCATTCCACCGAGAGGGCCCAGAGTATATCTATCCGTCATCGGGATGGACAAATCCCACTGTTGATCCATATGCCTCAACTCATACTTTCCGAATACCTAATCCCACCTTTATAACCACCTATTTACGCAGTGGCGTTTGATGTAATCAAAGTACCCTTCCGGCATAAGTGATTTATATGATCTCATGGTCGAAGGACTAGGTAACTATGTATCGAAAGCTTATAGCAAATGAACTTAATGACGTGATCTTATGCTACGCTTAATTGGGTGTGTCCATTACATCATTCACATAATGACATAACCTTGTTATTAATAACATCCAATGTTCATGATCATGAAACTATGATCATCTATTAATCAACAAGCTAGTTATACAAGAGGCTTACTAGGGACTCCTTGTTGTTTACATAACACACATGTATCAATGTTTCGGTTAATACAATTATAGCATGGTATGCAAACATTATCATAAACACAAAGATATATTATAATAACCATTTTATTATTGCCTCTTGGGCATATCTCCAACAAATACAGGCCTCACCATGAGTCCGTATAAAACCAAAGTCTTTGATTACTCTATCAAAGCGTAGGTTCCAACTCCGAGATGCTTGCTTCAGTCCATAAATGGAACGCTGAAGTTTTCATACCTTGTCAGCATTTTTAGGATCGACAAAAACTTTGGATTGTACCATATACAACTCTTCCTCAATATCTCCATTAAGGAACGCCGTTTTGACATCCATCTGCCAAATCTCATAATCGAAAAATGCAGCTATTGCTAACAAAATCCTCACATACTTTAGCTTCGCTACAGGTAAGAAAGTCTCATCGTAGTCAACTCCTTGAATTTATCGGAACCCCTTCGCGACAAGTCGAGCCTTATAGACAGTAATATTACCATCAGTATCTGTTTTTCTCTTGAAGATTCATTTATTCTCGACAGCCATTCGGCTATCAGGTAAGTCTATCAATGTCCACAGTTTGTTATCATACATGGATCCCATTTCGGATTTCATGGCTTCTTGCCATTTGTTGGAAGGGCTCATCATCGCTTCTTCATACGTCGCAGGGTTTTCATCATTGTCGTCCACAATCATAACATTTAGACAAGGATCATACCAATCAGGAGTGGTACGTTCCCTCGTCGATCTGCGAGGTTCAGCAGCTTCCTCGTTCGAAGTTTCATGATCATCATCATTTGCTTCCTCTCATATCGGTGCAGGCTGCACAGGAACTTCTTCCGGCACTCCGCTACTCTGATCTGTGAGAGAAGGTTCATCAACCTCGTCGAGTTCTACTTTTCTTCCAGTCACTTCTTTAGTGAGAAACTCCTTCTCAAGAAAGGATCCGTTCTTGGCAACCAAGATTTTGCCTTCGGATCTGTGATAGAAAGTATACCCAATTGTTTCTTTAGGGTATCCTATGAAGACGCATTTCTCCGCTTTGGGTTCTAGCTTGTCAGGTTGTAACTTCTTTACATAAGCTTCGCAACCCCAAACTTTAAAGAACGACAGCTTAGGTTTCTTCCCAAACCATAATTCATACGGTGTCGTTTCAACGGATTTAGATGGTGCCCTATTTAAAGTGAATGCGGCTGTCTCTAATGCATAACCCCAAAACGATAACGGCAAATCGGTAAGAGACATCATAGACCGAACCATATCTAAGAGAGTTCGATTACGACGTTCGAACACACCATTGCGATGTGGTGTTCCCGGCGGTGTCAACTGTGAAAGTATTCTGTATTTCTTTAAATGCATGCCAAACTCATAACTCAGATATTCGCCTCCGCGATCAGAACGCAGAAACTTAATCTTCTTGTTACGTTGATTTTATACTTCACTTTGGAATTCCTTGAACTTCTCGAAAGTCTCGGACTTATGTTTCATAAATTAAATATACCCATATCTACTCAGATCATCCGTGAAAGTTAGAACATAACGATAACCACCACGCGATGCTACACTCATTGGTCCGCACACATCGGTATGTATGATTTCCAATAAGTCTGTAGCTCGCTCCATTGTACCAGAAAATGGAGTCTTAGTCATTTTTCCCATCAGACATGCTTCACATCTGTCAAGTGACTCAAAGTCAAGTGACACAAGAAGTCCATCGGAATGGAGTTTCTTCATGCGCTTCACTCCAATATGAACAAGACGACAGTGCCACATATAAGTAGAATTATCATTCAATTTAATTCGCTTAGCATCAATGTTATGAACATGTGTATCACTACTATCGAGATTTAACAAGAATAAACCATTCATCTCAGGTGCATGGCCATAAAAGACATTACTCATATAAATCGAACAACCATTATTCTCAGACTTAAACGAATAACCGTCTTGCATCAAACAAGATCCAGATATAATGTTCATGCTCAACGCTGGTACCAAATAACATTTATTAAGGTTTAAAACTAATCCCGAAGGTAGATGTAGGGAGCGTGCCGACGGCGATCACATCGACCTTGGATCCATTTCCAACGCGCATCGTCACCTCGTCCCTTGCCAGGCTTCATTTATTCCGCAGTTCTGTTTCGAGTTACAAATGTGAGCAACCGAACCAGTATCAAATACCCAGGCACTACTACGAGAACCAGTAAGATAGACATCTATAACATGTATATCAAATATACCTTTCTTCTTGACGTGGCCGCTCTTCAGATCGGCAAAGTATTTGGAGCAATTGCGCTTCCAGTGCCCCTTCCCCTGGCAGTAGTAGCACACAGTCTCAGGCTTAGGACCAGCCTTAGGCTTCTCAGGAGGCGCAACTTTCTTGCCGCCCTTCTTGAAGTTGCCCTTATTAGGCTTGCCCTGCTTCTTGAAACTGGTGGTCTTGTTGACCATCAACACTTGGTTCTCCTTCCGTATTTCTACTTCAGCAGATTTCAGCATGGAGAAGAGTTCAGGTAACTCTTTGTTCATGTTCTGCATGTTGTAATTCATCACGAAGTTCTTGTAACTTGGTGGCAGTTATTGGAGAACACGATGAATACCCAGCTGGTTAGGGATCACAATCCCCAAGTCACTGAGCTTCTTCGCGTGTCCGGACATGGCGAACACGTGCTCACTAACGGAGCTGCCCTCTTCCATCATACAGCCAAAAAACTGTTTCGAGGCCTCATAGCTCTCCACGGCTGCATGAGTTTCAAAGATAACCTTGAGCTCACGCATCATCTCACATGGGTCGTGGTGCTCAAAACGCTTTGGAGCTCTGCCTCTAGGCTGCACAGGATGGCACAGAACTTGAACCGAGTCACCCGAGTCTCGTAAACATTCTTTACGTCCTCGGATACTGCAGGAGGTGGTGGGGGACCTAGCGGTGCATCGAGCACATATTGCAGGCTTCCACCAGTGAGGAAAATCCTCACATGACGGAACCAGTCGTGAAGTTGCTACCATTGCTCTTAAGCTTTTCTTTCTCTAGGAACTGGTTAAAATTGATGGAGGGGGGCGCCATGATCTACAACATATTTGCAAAGAGTTTAGACTAAGTTTATGATAAAATGAGTTCAATTTTAATTCTTAAATTAACTAGATGAACTCCCACTCAAAACAACATCCCTCGCATTGTCTTAGTGATTACACGAACCAAATCCACTACACCAAGTCCGATCTTCACGAGAAAAGATGTAGCTTCAAAGGCGAACACTCAAAGTGTTCATCATATCATTCATATGACTCATGCTCTACCTTTCGGTATCCCGTGTTCCGAGACCATGTCTGTACATGCTAGGCTCGTCAAGGCAACCTTAGTATCCGCGTGTGCAAATCTGGCTTGCACCCGTTGTATGCACATGTAGAGTCTATCACACCCGATCATCACGAGATGCTTCGAAACGACAAGTCTTATCAATGGTGCATACTAACGATGAACACTTTATTATCTTGATATTTAGTGAGAGGGATCATCTTATAATTCTACCGTCGCGATCTAAGCAAAATAAGATGCATAAAAGGATTAACATCACATGCAATTCATAATGTGTGATATGATATGGCCTTTCTTCTCGTGCTTTTGATCTCCATCTCCAAAGCACGGACATGATCTCCATCATCACCAGCATGGCGTCAAGGTCAGTGGCGCCTCTTCATGGTTGTCCATCACTTATAGCTACTATAACAACTACTTGAAATAAAGCTATTACATGATGAATAGACACGCAGGTCTTTAACAAAAATTAAAGACAACCATTAGGCTCCTGCCGGTTGCCATAATACAACAATGAACATCTCATACATCAAATATAATCATCATCACATCATGGCCATATCACATCACCAAACCCTGCAAAAACAAGTTAAACGCCTCTAATTTGGTTTGCATATTTTACGTGGTTTAGGGTTTTCGAGTAAGATCCAATCTACCTACGAACATGAACCACAACGGTGATACTAGTGTTGACAATAGAAAGTGCAAATTGTAATCTTCACTATGGTGGGAGAGACAGACACCCGCAAAGCCACTTATGCAATACAAGTTGCATGTCAAGCGTGGAGCAAGTCTCATGAGACGCGGTCATGTAAAGTTAGCCGGGCCGCTTCATCCCACCATCCCGCAAGATGCAAAGTACACAAACTAAAGCAACAAAAACATCACCGCCCACAAAACCATTGTGTTCTACTCGTGCAACAAATCTATGCATAGACATGGCTCTGATACCACTGATGGGGTTCGTTGCATAGAAAATAAAAAATTTCCTACCGCAAGACGAATAAAACCAACAGATCTAATCTATGGAACACCCAAGATCTAATCTACAAGATCGAAGCAACGAGATGGAGATGAGACTAACCCTCGAAGATTCCAAAGCCTACGAGATTAATCTTGTTGTTGGTGTAGACGATCGTCCCCGGTGCTGCAATCCGGCAGCACTTCCGTACTCGGTCGCGCGTACGGTGTCGATGAAGCTCCTTCCTCTCCGTTCCGGCAGCGGAGGTGTGGTAGATCTCCACGGAATCCCAGCAGCACGACGGCGTGGTGGTGGTGGAGAAGAGCTGCTGCAGGGCTTCGCCTAAGCCTGCACAGCGTATGGAGGTGGAAGAGAGAGCTAGGGTTGTGGATGGGTGCCTTGGCCGGCCACCCCTCCCTCTTTATATAGGTGGGGGTCGGCCTAGGGTTTCCCCTAGGGCCCACCTACCCCCTTGGCCGGCGCATGGGGGGGGGCAAACTCCTCCCCCAAGTATTCCCCCTTATCTCCTAATTTAAACACTTTATTTTAGGAGATAGATCTTATCTCTAAATTTAAACCATTTAAACTAGAGATAGATCTTATCTCTAAGGGCCGGCCTGGTCCCACATGTCATGGTGGGCAGGACCCACTATGCCATGTGGTGCCTATGTGGCCTCTCCGGGGTGGTGGGCCCACTGGTGGCCCTCTAGAACCTTCTAGAAGCTCCGGTCAAAACACCGGACTTTTTCCCGAAAATTGACTTCCCATATATTAATCTTATTCTGACAATTCCGGACCTCCTCGTGATGTCCTGGATCCCATCCGAGACTCGAACAAAAACTTCGGACTCCAACTCATATTCCGAATCTACTTATGCGACATCGAACCTTAAGCGCGTCACCCTACGGTCGAACTACTAGACGAGACTACTCTCCGATCAATAACCAATAGCGTGATCTGGAGATCCATAATGGCTCCCACATATTGAACGATGACTTAGTGATCGATTGAACCATTTACATACGATGCCGATTCCCTTTGTCTCACGATATTTTACTTGTCCGAAGTTTGATCATCGGTATCTCCATACCTTGTTCAACCTCGTTACCGACAAGTACTCTTTACTCGTACCGTGGTATGTGATCTCTTATGAACCTTTCATATGCTTGCAAGCTAATCAGATGACATTCCACCGAGAGGGCCCAGAGTATATCTATCCATCATCAGGATGGTCAAATCCCACTATTGATCCATATGCCTCAACTCACACTTTCCAAATACTTAATCCCATCTTTATAACCACCCATTTACGCAATTGCGTTTGATGTAATCAAAGTACCCTTCCGGTGTAAGTGATTTACATGATCTCATGGTCGAAGGACTAAGGCAACTATGTATCGAAAGCTTATAGCAAATTGAACTTAATGACGTGATCTTATGCTATGCTCATTTGGGTGTGTGTCCAATATATCATTCAATTAATGACATAACCTTGTTATTAATAACATCCAATGTTCATGATCACGAAACCATGATCATCTATTAATCAAGAAGCTAGTTATACAAGAGGCTTACTAGGGACTCCTTGTTGTTTACATAACACATGTATCAATGTTTCAGTTAATACAATTATAGCATGGTATGCAAACATTTATCATAAACACAAAGATATTATAATAACCACTTTATTATTGCCTCTTGGGCATATCTCCAACAAAGATGGTCCATCGTTAGACCACATCGTGCTATTTGCCAATCTTTGGGAGATGACCCATGTGATGCATTTGCACCCTAGAACTTAATTCAGATTCAATCTTTTGGAAGCTAACCAATGATGGTTGGTACTCTTCAAAGCTGGCCTACACCATACTATTATTTGGACATCTGAAATCTTGCATGCCTTCCTTAGTTTGGTAGCCATGGGCTCCTCCTAAATGCAAAATATTTGCATGGTTGATCATTCAAAATAGAGTATGGACGGCGGATAGGCTCCAAAAGAGAGGATGGCCAAATTATGGAAGATGCAAGCTTTGTAATCAAGTACAAGAATCCGCCTCTCACGTTCTTTTCAAATGTCGGTTCACCATTCGTGTGTGGTCAAATGTGAAGAATTGGCTAGGCCTTCAAGACGTTGATCCAACGAATTGGCATGCTATGCGAAACTTAAACGAGTGGTGGAATGAGGCAATTCACAACCAAGGCCAATCAAAGAAGGCCATGACGTCACTTGCAATGTTGGTTTCATGGGAAATTTGGAAGGAAAGAAATGCTTGTGTTATTCTGAACAATGCATCCACCTTGAGTATGTTGGTGGCCAAAATCAAAGATGAAGTCGCCTTATGGAGCCTAGCCGGGGCTAAGGCCTTGAGTGTTGTAATTCCGCGAGAGTAGGCTTACTTTTGGGATTTACTTTTTTTTTATCAAGTCTTGGTTTGTAAGACCTCTAAAACTTCTTCTTAATTAATGAAAAAGACAAGGCTTTTGCCTTGTTTCAAAATAAAATATTTAGAGGGCTCGTTTTAACGTTCAGACCTTTCGAGTGGGGTGGCTACCTGGCCCCGCTGAAAACGAACAATATAATGGAGAATCGTACATTTATGACATGTATTTTCATGATTATCGCAAAAATTTGGAGCCCTTGGGACGTTCGAAATGAATATATCTCGGATTCGACCAGATACTGAACTTGCTTAACTTGCTTCTCTGATTTGTTAAATAACTGTGGTGCATGATTTCTCCATGATTTGAATCACCTCAACTAGTGAGTGCTCACCAGTTAGTTCAAATCATGCATGCTGAGTAAGCAGTTTTTAGCAAGCTTAATGCCACAATAATACAGATGTGGCATGGCAGCTTAGAGTAATTAGTAGTTATGGCAATGCTTGTCTTGATGTCCTCTACTTGATTACGGTTGGTTGATGACTTGGTGTTAGGATAACTTCTACGACCTTTCCTAGTAGCTAGCCATCAGTCATGCATTAGCTTAACAAATGATACAATATCTTGATTAACCCTGTAACTAGTATGTGATTGGATTAACTTGTTTGCTCTGCTTCTTTAGCTTGCAAAACATATGATTATATTCCTTGGTCAGATATTTAAGAATTTCCCTGGAAGATAATATTGTTAATTTATTATTAAAAAAATACTTATACTAGTTAATTACAACCACCAACACCAAAGTGAAACAAGAAATCAGTATATTAACCCCGCTCCCTCCCAAGAAATATCTACCAGGCAAGTTATTAAGCACTAGTACGTGACAAGATGATGCTACTGTCTTCTAGGATTTTATTATTATTATGGAGCTTCTGCATCTCTGCTCCTGCCCTGCATTTAGATCCTCATGTCGAGCTAGACAGATATAAAATACTTAATGGATACGCTACAAATTAAGAGATTTAGATTGTCGTCAGTAGCCATTTAGAATTGTTGTGTACTTGTGTAGATCACCAGGACAAGATCTTGTCAGAAAGACAGTTGATAGCAAAACATGATCTTCAGCTGATTTCCAAAGAAGATCTTCGTTGATTGCAGAAGGAGATCAAGAAAGGACGAGCAAACCAACAGATACTGAACTGAATCCTATCCAACTTAAAACTTGAAAAACACAAAATTCTCAGAATATCATTAAAAAAATCCATTTTAGCTTCTGTCTTCACTGTACATGGCTAATTTTTTAAAATCTTTTTTTAGCTTTTGTCTTCACTGTACATGGCTAATTTTTTTATCTGCCAAGGTGGGCCCAGCTCTTGATCATTCTCCCCAGGACGAGATGATGTTACTGTCTTCTAGGAAAAAAAATTAAACTATGAAGCATCTCTGCTCCTGCCCTGCATTTAGATCCTCATGTCGACCTAGACAGATAAAATACTTAATGGATATGCTACAAATTAAGAGATTTAGATTGTCGTCAGGAGCCATTTAGAATTGTTGTGTACCTGTGTAGATCACCATGAAGAGATCTTGTCAGAAAGACAGTTGATAGCAAAACAGGATCTTCAGCTGATTGCCAAAGAAGATACTCAGTTGATTGCAGAAGGAGATCAAGAAAGGACGAGCAGACCAGTATATACTGAACTGAATCTTATCCAACTTAAAACTTGAAAATCACAAATTTCTCAGACTGTGATTAAAAAAATCCATTTTAGCTTCTGCCTTCACTGTACATGGCTATTTTTTTGTCTGTTAAGGTGCGCCCACCTCTTGATCATTCTCCGCAGGACAAAATCTTCTGCATGAAGTACACACATAGGTCACACTTGTTGTGAATACTACATCCATTCCAGTGATTAAGGCTCATATATTTTTTAAAAAAAACTCGAACCATCTAAAGTTTAACTAAGTTTTTACAAAAGTCATTCATGTAAAATATAAAATCGAAATTATTAGATGCACCATGAACTATATTTTCATATGATATTGTAGAATATCATATTTGTTGATAGATTTTTCGCGAAGTTCGATCAAACGTTGCTTAGATTGATTTTTTTTAAAAGCATTATTCATTGGACGGAGGTAGTAGTAGTTAGTGTAACCAAGATATAACATTTTTTTGACAATGAAGAGCATATCTTATACTATACGTAGTATATTAGTAATGCCTCCTTCCCTCTCTTTATTAACTGATCTCATGCCTCATCAAGTAGAAGTACTACAGCCTCTCCATTTATAATGTACAGATCTAAGCCTTGCTTGACACTCCTCTCGCTCTCACTCTTCTGCACCAGAAGATCTTCCATGAAAGAAGAAGCTACTCACTAATTGTTACTACTTCCTACTACTATCTAATACCACTCACACTCACACTCATACTGACACTACACCGTCCTTCTAAGAAGAACATGTACATGGTCACGATCGCGATACGTCGCGACCAAAGCTTCGGCTTAGGCCCCGTTTGGAACGCGGGAACTTTTTTCGAGCATCAAGAACTGAACTGTTCTCCGTGAAATTCTCGCAGTTCGAATCCTGTTTTTTTCTCGGGACCGGATTCGATCGATCTGAGATTTTCATCAGGCTTGTAGTTCCTTCTCGACCTGCAGCCTGATCTCCCTGTTGAACTTGGTAATGAAGTCCTCCACCCTCCGGTTCAGCTCCTCGTCAGAGAGCCTCGCGTAGAACTCGCTCTCCTCCTCCTCCTCCGCGGCCGCGGCGGTCGGACGCCGCCGCACCTCCGTCGCTGTCCGCCGGAGCTTCTCCTCCCTCACGACCACCACGCTCTTGTCCTCAACCACCGGATCTTCGGGCACGGCGGCCACGAGCGCGTGCGAGTGGGACCTGCTCCGCCGCCTCCTTGCCGCCCTCTCCTCCCTCGCCAGGCTCCTGCTCGCCGTCAGCCTCGCTTTCACCGTCACGCCATCCTCCACCGGCGTCATCTCTTGTCTTTCAGGCTTAACGTCGCCATGGTCGCCTCTCGCAACCAATGCGTGGGCATCCATGGCAACCACCGTATCGCCATGGACGACGTCCCTCGCAAGAACCAACCCTTGGTCGTCGTTCATGATGACCACAGGAAGAAGCTCCTCGACGGGCACAACCGTCGACGCGTCGCCGGAGGCCAGAAAGGGACGGTCGTCGACATAGGCGGAGGAGGAGGAAGAGCCGAAGAAGAGCATGCCGGAGTCGGCGGCGATGACGACGATGATGGAGTTGGACATGAGGAACCAGAAGGTGGTGTCCCGGAAGAGCGTGGAAGGCGGCACGTGGAGGACGGAGACGTAGAGCACCGGCAGCGCCATCACCAGGATCGAGATGGACACCTTGGTCATCATCTGCTGATGCATGCTGCTCTTCTCGGAATGAGCTTGCATGTTCACCAGAGGCAGCAGCATGTGTTTGCAAGCCTTTTGTGTTTCCTTGCACTGCTGCTATGCCTATTCTCGCTTGCTATGGGCTATGGCGTGTCTGAGTTTGAGCTTGTGATTTCTGTGGACTTGTGGTGTGACTGAAATGTCCCTTTTATAGGGGAGAAAGATCTAGAGAGAGGGAGAGAGAGCGAGAGTAAATTAATGCAAGCTAATTGTTGTTGTCTCTGCAAATTGTGTAGGTGTAGGTCTGTGGTTGTACGTACGTGGGTGAGAATGATTGGTGTGCGTCTAGAGAGAGTGCATGCATGGAAGGGGAGTGTGAGCATCACCAGTACTAGTACCAGCTCCTCCCAATAATCATGTGTGGCTGGACGGATGGAGATGGGGTAAAGAAAGGTATGGTGGTTTTGCATGCCTGATTAGAGAGGGCAAGCTAGCTAGGTGATGGTGTTGCCTTTGATTTTGATTTTTTGGGGTGCAATTTGCAGGGGAGGGACACACTGTTCAGATGGGAGCGAATGGGCATTGTAGCACATGTTGGCCGGCAGGCTAGGACAACCAATAATATGGAGAGGAAAATCTTGGATGCATGGCTGTTTGGTTTGGAAAAGCAGAGTTAAGAGCATACTTCCTTATATCTACACCACACCACACACACCTACCTAGCTATAGCAAGATAGGATCAAAACCATGGTGCTCATCCATATATACCACTATGGAGTAGTGGCTGTAGAACCATGTTTGTGCAAGTTAATTGTTTGTGATTTTTTATTTGCTTCTTTGACAATTTACCATTACTCAATTAGCTTTAGGAAAAACTGTTCATGAATTCTCCTTTTGTTTTTCAAAATAGCTTGCTTTACTTTGCTTAAATATAACGTGATACATGATCAGAACTATTTGTGATGTGTATCATCTTTAGTACATTTCTCGGATGCAATTTATCACTTGGGGTTAGGGCATGTGAGAATTTCAGCAAATTAAACTTTCTATGACTTCATGATTTAAGGGAAAGAAAATATTAACACCAAGAGCTTTGCGACTCCAACAAACTCATTACAAAGTCCAATTGTGGATGCACTGAAGTGAACATGACCGACTTTCCTTACTAGTATTATGAAAGGAAAAAAATATACTGGCTTCTGTGTTATTAGTATCATAAAAGTTCATTAGGAGAAAAATCTGATTAGTTAACACAATATTTTCAATAGCAGACTATCACAAATATCGACAACCCTCCAAACCAGCTATGTTGGCGCTAAAGCGGATAGTTCTATAGAGAGCAATTGTACTTACATTACATTTAGCATCAACGTTGGTTATCCTCTGAAAATCGTAAAAGAAGACGAAAGGCTAGCCTCGCCGCGATTCACATTAATCATGGATGTTGAATATTGTGTGTCTCCAAAAATCACAAATCACAAATCCAATCAGAATGGGGCCGATGGTACAAAAAGCCAACCCTCTTTTGACAATCTAACCCAGCTTTATGCAGTTACAAGGAACGGCTGAAAAGACTTAGCTTCATGTTGTCAAAATGATTACAAGCACAGGTACAAGACAAAAACAAATCATTTCGGACTAAAATCAATTAATGCAAATCTATATGCAGTTCATATCACATCAGTAATCAAATCGTCCGTAGCTAATTCCTTTGTTCGCATTATGTTACACTTATATGCTTGCACGCCCTGAAACTTTCGCGTCAATAATTGGGGAAATATCAAAAGCATGTGCCCCATGGCCACACGTGTCGCTCTTCCTAGCCTCCTAGGCCTTCTGTTCCCTACCAACCTCTACTGTGGTCGAGATCTTGATCATCTCAGTTCATGTAGTAGATTGGGACAATTTCTGTTGACTTGCCTGAATTATTTCTTTGATTCAATTAATGGTGTCTATATCTGAGATTGAAATTAATCAACCATGTTTATAGTTTGTACCCTTTTCTTGCGCGGAAAGGAACTACATTACTCCCCAATTCACAATTAGGTTGTGTAATGGGTTTAATTAAACATCATGCTTGCCTCACTGGTAGAAAAGGTTTTGATAATTCCACGCTCCCGGTTTCTGAAAACAAAGTATTTTTGGTAGAGAACTGAAAATCAGAGATGCATGTGAAAGGTTTTGATAATTAGTAGTAAAGCGTTACTGTTTTTTTTTGCGAAAATTCCACTGACCTATTAATAGTCATCAAAAGTAGTACAAATAACCTAAAAAGTAATAAAAATTATGATGGCTATAGACACTAGCACGAGCCGGAAGGGTGTCGTCATCCTCGCCCCTCCATCGTTGAAGTCGGGCAAAACTTGTCGTAGTAAAGCTTGTTGTAGTAGACATACGGACGGGAAGGCCCCAAAGGACCATCACACTAGAGAAGTAACCATGGCCAATGATGACAACCATAGATCGGAAGAAATTGACATGAAACCGCACCAACAAACACGAAAACTGACCGGATCCTAGCAGATCCGCGGGAACACGAGTCCACGTGACCTTCGCCAGCGCTACACGCACCATGGGAGCAAGGATAGGGTGGAGAGAACCTTATTCTGACTGCAGCCACCGCCTCATTATCTCGAAAAATGCATTAAAAAAAATAAGAACGGATACTCACCGCCGGCGAGGGGCCGTGGTCTGCCGCACTCCAAGGCCCCAAGGCCACCAGAGGCGTAACGGATCGACGACGTCGCCAACAAGAAGAATGAAACCCTAAATGGGTATGTGGGTATCGCCGCTCCTGGTCGCCTCTCCTGGCTCAGGTACCGGTACGCATGTTTCTAGTTAAGACCATATTTGGCTCGGTTAATCACCTCTAGCTTTCTAGCACATGAAACCATCTCTATCCTTTTTTTTTTTTGAGAAAGCCGTCTCTCGTGGAGGGGCCTCTCGAACTAGAAACAATACGAAGGTTTGACCCCAAATAATTATATTAAACCATTAAGTGTTGTAGAGGACGGTTGCGGCTTCTTAACACTTTGCACTAAAGCGGTAAGCCGGTAGAGCGTCAACCAAAAATAAAACTCACATCGTTTCAGAGAAGATATCTGAACTTTATCTAAATATAAATATATTTTAGACAGTGCCTACATAATTTAAATTTAGACAAATCTAAACATCTACACGGAACAGAGTGAGTAGAATAAGCTCAATTAGGATTGTAGTAAAGATTTGCGACTGATTTTTTTCCCCCTTGTGTTATATATCGCTTCGATAGATATGCTGAAGGATGGAACAGGCATATTAGCAAGAGATGGTATGACTTGCCACCTTGGAATGTGTGTACAAGCTCAATCAGTAGCCTCTCACTCTAGTACGTACGTGTAAGTATATACTTGCGTCTTAATTTTATTGTATAAAGTTGACACAGGACGTGTCCGAGTACTGACTTAGGTGCGTACATAGTAGTACGTACGTGGTGGCTAGAAGAGCTAGCTCTGGTTGGTTTGTTTTGGTAATCATGGAGCCCAGGTGGCCGTAAGTATGTTATGATATTTAGGTCAAGCCAAGCTTTGCAATCAGCTCGCACGAGATCCAACAGTGCGTGGCCTGTTGGCGTTTGACATTCATGCATGCATACCAATCGGTTTCGACGCTATTGTACTGTGGAACATTCCAGAATCTTCTTTATGGGCATGTGTGAAGATTTTCATTGCTTCAAACCATAAATATGACGATATTTACTGAAGCTCTGCTAAAGCAAAAGGTGAGTCAAGTGCTAGCTATAAAATATGGTATTTTGTTATCTATAGCTTACCATATAGCTAACATATATAGCTAACATGTACAATATCCCTACAAAAGTATACTATTTTATTGTCACAGACTCACACTATCTACCATCACTCTAGAGCCAACCCTTGCATGAGACCAAGGACATTAGTAAGTTCTAGTTAGCCGATTATAAGAATTAGAATAATATATTTTTGCCTAGTTGAAGAATACAAAGAGGTGAAGAGATAAGAGAAGTGAACTCTCATGCAAGACCCAGTTCTAGCATGTGCTTCTAGTCAGCTTGCGAGAGTGAAATGTGTGTCATGCATTGATAAATTAGAATATTTTGGGGATTTCTATCTTGACATGTTGGCTCTAGGTTAGCTATAGGTTAGCTATAGGTGACATGACACTTGGCTTAGAGCTAACAGTTAGCTATAGTACTATTGAACTTGCTCTCAGAGTCCACTTACCTTATCTCTCATCAAACAAAACTCTCCTCCTCTCTCTCTAACTCTCCCCAACCCCCCCCTCTGTCCTCTCAAATTTAGGGCCAGCAGGCCCCTCCCTTTTCTCCTCTGGTGATGGTCGGCGTTGAGACGAGTGACTAAGGGCCCCTCTCCCTTCTACAGATCTAGGTCTAGGTTAGGTGTCTAGGTAGTGTTTCAATATTTGCCTCCATGGCATTTGGCGTGATGCCATCGCCACCTTGCTCTCCTCCGTTCCGGAGCGACGGTTGGAGACTCCTTCCTTGCTGATATGTTGTTATCCATGGTAGACGACGACCAACGGTAGATGTAAAGGAAGCGACCACAATAAACTCGTAGGCGGTCCTCTCTTTGGTCTCCTTATAGATCTCCTTGACGAAGGATAGTAGAAAAATGAAGAGGAGAAAGTCGGGACCTAATCTTCACCACCTTTATCCTAGTCCTGGAGCTCAACACAAATGGCTCATTCCGCGGAGCAATGATACCCACCCCCACGTGGTAGATGGTCGGCTTCTGCTTGGCTACTAGATCCTCTGGCCGAAGGGCAGCGGCATCGATCTATACAGTAATATCTGGCTTATGTCTATCCTCCCAGCCTATGTGCAAAAGGAGCCAGTTCTTCTTCCTCGAAGTGGCTTTCTCACCGTTCGGCGAGGTTTCTTGCTTTGGCTTCGTTGGGCTGGCAACCGCCAAGACCCACCCGATTCGTCCCTGAAGTCGTCAGTGAAGTTGTCGAACTCATAGGGACCGGATTGCTTTCCGTTTTTATTAACTAGGGTTCATTTTTGTTGTTTTTGCTAGGATCATACTGCAATTTTCCTTTTCCTTTTCCTTTTGACCTAGTTGTAAACCATACTCGGTGTTATCATAATATAACTTGATTTGGATCTTTTAGGACCCTTCTAGTGTATAAGAAAAATACTCCAAACCTTAACTATCGATAGAAAACTTCGGCTTCCGAGCATTTTGCACAGAAGCCATCATGCGTTCTGAACCTAACCGAAAATAGAAGCTTAGAGCCGTATTTCATGCTAAGATCACCAAATAAACAAAGAAAGACCAAATCGAAAATGTAGAGACATAAGGATTTTAACGTGAAAAAAGCCCTTACAATAAGATGGTTACAAATCACGGGCCCGAGCCACCAAATGTTAGGTATGTATGAAGAATTTACACAACGTCCGGATTTCATATATCCAATGCCACGACTTAGAAAGAGGTACTATGTATAATGGTCACCTCAAACATATTAGCGAAGGCTCTCGCTCTGCTCGTCGAAACTCGGAAGTTAGCATTTATATAGATCATCATAACATAACATTCCACTGAATAGTTTCTGCTTAGTAGGGTTGAAAATGAAAGAGAAACTTTCCGTCCGTTTTCGAAGAAAAAAGAAATGAAGAGCAAAAAAGGGAAAAGGAAATGGCATTTTGCGGAAAATGAAAGGAAACGGAAGAATCATAAAAGGAAACGGAAATGAAAACGAGGGAGCTGTTTCCGATGGAAACGAAAACGGCAAAAGAAATTCCGGATAAACAAATATGAAATGTTTCCGCAAATGTAACCTAGAGAGGCCCATGTTCTTGGTAGGCCTACATTTACACATGAAACTAGGCCTACAGGCCACCTACTAATTATAGACATCCGCCTACAGTCCCGAGGACTCATCTCTGTTTAGGACGATTCCACAAGACCTAGTCCCAACTACCAAGCGATCGCAGCGATCGCGGCTTCTTCCTACAAGACGAGCGATCAGGCGGCCAAGCGACTGCCCACGAACAGTCTTAGTGTCGACGCAAAAATATTTATGTGAACTTGCGCTTGTCTAAGTGTTACACTATGTCTGTTACGTAGTACTTTATGTTGAATTGCCGCTTGTTGAAGTTGAGTGATATTCCTTGTCTTATTGTCTACTTCGTTATATGTGCTTTTTCGGTATACATACCAAGGTAATATGCCGCCATTTTATTATGACAAATATTCATTTTCGTAACGTATCCGTCACGTATCCGCTCCATATTCATTTCCGGTGATTTTCGTTTCCATATTCGTTTCCGGGGTTTCCGATTTCGTTTTCGATTCCGTTAAGATAGGCGGAAACAAAAATGATAAGACATATTTCCGTCCGTTTCCGTTCCGTTTTCAACCCTACTGCTTAGGGCATCTCCAGCAGCGACGCATTTTAGCGTCCGGAAATGTCCACGCGCGTCCGTTTGGGTCGGCCGAAATGGTCGAAATCGACCGCGCGTTAGTTTGCGTCAGGGGTGGCTCCAGCGGCACGACGCATTTTTTAACATGAAAACATAATTTACATAGTTTAAAACATGAAAATAAACCCTAAACGCGTGCACCTACTGCTGCTCTTCGTCGCTGTCGAGCACGATGAGCTCCGGTACCGTCCACGGCCAGTTGGAAACCGGCAGAGCGTACGCCGGGCGCGCCGGCGGTGCTGGAGGTGGAGGCGCCCAGGGCTCTGGCGGCGGTGGAGGCGCCCAAGGATGCGGCTGTGGCGGCGGTGGAGGCGCCCAGGGATGCGGCTGTGGCGGCGGTGGAGGCGCCTAGGGATGCGGCTGTGGCGGCGGAGGAGGAGCCTAGGGTTGTACGGCGACAGTTGTGGCGCGGCCGAGTTCTGTAGCGCCAGTCGAAGGGCTTCATCCTCCGACAGGCCCGACGGCATGAAGCCGGTGGCATAGCGGGGCAGCGGCGGCTGCACAGGTGGGTCGTTCTCGGAGACGAGGACGGCGAGCTTCGCCATCTCGTCGTCCATCATGTTCTCGGGGAACTCAAATTTGCGGCCCTCCGCCATGGCCTGCTGCCATTCCTGGAAGATGACCGCGACGTAGTCATCGCTGTCATCCTTGACCTCCTCGTTATGGCACGCCAGCGCCTCGATGTAGTCGTCGTCGTGGTGGTCATCGTCGTGGTCATTGTTGTACTGCGCACGCGTCGATGCCTGGTCACGACGCGTCGATGCCTGGTCACGACACGTCGGCACCTGCTGTCTTCGAGGACGAGTCGGCGGTGGACGGTCGAAGGGAAAATCCCTGTCGCCCATGAAGCCCGCCCTCCTCCTCCGATCCCTCTCGATCAAGAGATAGGTACGCCAACTTTCAGAGTCGATGGCGTACGCCGGATCGGCGCGGTGGTCCGGCGGCAGGTACCGTCTCCTTCGCCGGATCTCCGCGGTCCGATCTGGCTCGCGCGCAGGGGCCGGAGGGACGGGCACCCGGCGGTAGCTGAGCCGCCAGCCGCCAGGCATGTGCACGTCCCTCCAAGTGTCGCACGGTGTCCAGTGCGCGTGCATCAGCCTCCCGATGGTGACGGGCAGCGCCACCCTGCCCGGCCGCTCCTCCTTCTTCGTGCCGCTGCCGGACGCCTCGAAGTCATTCTTCTTCTTTCCCATGGTGCTGCGGCGGTGGTGGTGCGAGTGGAGGTGTGGGCGATGGAAGAACGGTGCCAGTAGAGTTTTAAGGCCGGTCACGCGCGGGGAACGATGTCATTGATGGCGGCGCAGAAGCCTAGCCGCCGCCCGCCAGTGCACGCGCAGAAGAGGCAGCCGTGACATTGATGGCGAAGGCTGCGGCGCAGACGCGGAAGCGATGGCCGCCGAAGCGATGCCCTCGATGCAGGCTCGCTGCCAGGCGGCCCCGCTGGAGACGCGAGCAGACACTTTGCGGGTCAGCGCAACGTCCGCAGAGACACAAATCTGACGCAAATATGCGCCGGAGTTGGGTCGCAGCGGATGGCCCGACCACTTTACGTTGCGCCGCTGGAGGTGATGTCAGACGCATTTTTGGTCACGGTGGACGCAAACGGTCACTCATCGTTCGTTTGCGTCACGCCGGAGGTGCCTTACACGAACTCGAGAGATGTGCGGAAGGAGATTATTCGTGAGATGTGCTAGCATTGCTATGCTATGACTCACTGACTAGTCTCCTCGGGATTCGTGTGTATAGCCTCTCAATCTGTTACGTGTATGTACTTACGTGTGTATACCCTCTCAATCTGAATCTGAGTACGAGCTAATTATATTGTATCGAGTTGACCCATGAGTCCATGACAGGACGTGTCCGAGTACGAGTACGACTTACAAGGTACGTACATACTACGTGCTGCTACAACAGCTAGCTTTGATTGGTTTGTTTTGGTAATAATATAGTCCAGGTGGCGGCAAGTACATAGATATATTTAGGAGAACGCCAAGCTTTGGAATCAGCACGCACGAGATAACAGTGCGTGGCCTGTTTGCTTCCTTTGGTTGGCATGCATGCATGCATATCGATGAATCGATCGCCGATACAGTACCGTGCAGCCTTCCAGAATCTTCTTACCGCCCCACCTCCCATAGTGCAAGTAACTTCCTACTCAGCCAAATTTGCTTATGTAGCAGCAAATTAATAAGAAAATAGAAGGATAAAGTAACACATAGCTATAGCTAGTTACACAATAAGTCTATAAACTAGTTAATTAAGCCATCTATGAAGACGTCGTCTAGGCTATATGGAAAGAGGTTACTACTCTATATTACTATCTTCATACTAGTAATAGTGGTTAGCAATATATGGAAAGAGGCTGATGTGACATTTGGAGATTGGGGGCAATCACTGGTAGAAAAAGGGGCTTCGGTCCCGGTTGGTAACGGGTTTTAGTTTTGGATTCGCAACTAGGACTAATTATGCGAGACTAAAGGCCTTGCAGACGTTCGTCGGGGCGGATTACCTTTAGTTCCGGTTGGTGTGACCAACCGGGACTAAAGATCTCTGCAGATTTAGGATTAAACCCCTAAATCTGGTTTTATTTTGTTGTGTTTTCATTTCTTTTATATTTTATTTTGTGTTTTATTTTAATTTCAAAGAAGTTTCAGTACACATATTTTACGCTAGTATATACACGTTACACGTTGATGCATATGAATATTGATGACCCACAAGTATAGGGGATCGCAACAGTCTTCGAGGGAAGTATTACCCAATTTATTGATTCGACACAAGGGGAGACAAAGAATACTTGTAAGCCTTAACAGCGGAGTTGTCAATTCAGCTGCACCTGGAAACAGACTTGCTCGCAAGAGTTTATCAGTAGTAACAGTTTGATAGCAGTGGAAATAAATAATAGCAGCGGTGAAAAAAACAGCATGATTATAGTAAACAGCAGGATTAAAATACTGTAGGCACAGAGACGGATTTAACGGGCGTTGCATGGATGAGAGAAACTCATGTAACAATCAAAGCAGGGGCATTTGCAGATAATAATAAAACGGTATCCAAGTACTAATCAATCAATAGGCATGTGTTCCATATTTAGTCGTACGTGCTCGCAATGAGAAACTTGCACAACATCTTTTGTCCTACCAGCCGGTGGCAGCCGGGCCTCTAGGGAAACTACTGGATATTAAGGTACTCCTTTTAATAGAGTACCGGAGCAAAGCATTAACACTCCGTGAACACATGTGATCCTCACATCACTACCATCCCCTCCGGTTGTCCCGATTCTTGTCACTTCGGGGCCATTGGTTCCGGACAGCGACATGTGTATACAACTTGCAGGTAAGATCATAAACAACGAATATCTTCATGAATCAATAACATGTTCAGATCTGAGATCATGGCACTCGGGCCCTAGTGACAAGCATTAAGCATAACAAGTTGCAACAATATCATAAAAGTGACATCTACGGATACTAGGCACTATGCCCTAACAATCTTATGACTATTACATGACCAATCTCATCCAATCCCTACCATCCCCTTCAGCCTACAGCGGGGGAATTACTCACACATGGATGGGGGAAACATGGCTGGTCGATGGAGAGGCGTTGGCGGTGATGGCGGTGAAGATCTCCTCCAATTCCTGTCCGGCGGAGTGCCGAACGGAGACCCGGCTCCCGCGACGGAGTTTCGCGATGTGGCGGCTCTCCGGAGGGTTTCGGCGATTTCGACTTCTCTCCGTGCGTTTTCAGGTCGAAACCAATAAGTAGTCCGAAGGGGGCGTCGGAGGCCGGCCGAGGGGCCACACCACATGGCCGCGCGGGCCCCCCCGGCCGCGCCGCCATATGGTGTGGGGCCCTCGGGCCTCCACCTCTCTTGCCCTTCTGCTCCGTCAATATTCTGGTAAAATAGGGCCTTCGCATAAATTCCGAGGATTTTCCCGAAAGTTGGATTTCTGCACAAAAACGAGACACCATAGCAGTTCTGCTGAAAACAGCGTTAGTCCGTGTTAGTTGTATCCAAAATACACAAATTAGAGGCAAAACAATAGCAAAAGTGTTCGGGAAAGTAGATACGTTTTGGATGTATCAACTCCCCCAAGCTTAGCTTATTGCTTGTCCTCAAGCAATTCAGTTAACAAGGAGCGATAAAAGAGCTTTCACGAACACATTTGCTCATCGATGTATATATTCTCATGCTATGGCTAATACTTAAGCAGTTCATAATGAGATACATGCAAATAAGATCATCCAACAGCTATGTCAATCATGGAGAAGTACCAACAATTAATAATAAGCACCATGAATCATGTATATAAGCAGGATTGCAATGTTCATAAGAGAATATGATAAAGTGGTATCTCGCTTGCCCGTATTTGATCGGCAAAACATAAATGCCGAGGCACCTCTGGAGTTCATAGAAAGACTAGAAGTAGTGATTGTCAAAGATAAAAGCATCAAAGTTATACCACAATCAATCATATTTTGAGACAAGCATATTATACTAAGAATGACAATCGTGCTCTCAAGATAGTGCTCAAAGAAAGAATGGAGACACAACATAAAAGTAGAAGATTGACCCTTCGCAGAGGGATTAACATGCGCTAGAGCTTTTCATTTGTAAAACAGGAGTAAAATTATTTTGAGAGGTGTTTGTTGTTGTCAACGAATGGTAATGGGTACACTAACTACCTCATCAACCGGACTCACAAGAGCGGCTCCCATGAATTATTTTTGGGTGGCACTCCTTCCAACCTTTCTTTCACAAACCATGGCTAACCGAATCCTCGGGTGCCGCCAACAATCACATACCATGAAGGAGTGCCTTTTTATTTAAGTTTTATTATGATGATGACACTCCCCCAACCTTTGCTCACACAAGCCATGGCTAACCGAATCCTTCGGGTGCCGTCCAACAATCACAAACCATGGAGGAGTGTCTATTTAAGTTAATTAATTTGGGACTGGGAATCCCATTGCCAGCTCTTTTCGCAAAATTATTGGATAAGCGGATGTGCCACTAGTCCATATGAGAATCCGTCAAAAGTAAATGACAAGGTTGAAAGCTAAACACCACATACTTCCTCATGAGCTATGAAACATTAACACAAATTGAGAAGCATTTTGAAAGTTTTAAAGGTAGCGCATGAGAATTTACTTGGAATGGTTTGAAATGTCATGCATAGGTATTTGTGGTGGACACTTTTGGAACAACTTGGTTTTCAGGTGTTTGGAAGCACGAGCGGTGATCCCGCTCAGTACAAGCGAAGGCTAGCAAAAGACTAGGGAGCGACAAATCAAGAGAGCAGAATCGTCATAATCATGCTTGCGGCAAAATAAGTTAACGGAGGCATAAAAGTGATGCAAGAACTCTGAAGCAATATAAATCATCGAGGCTTAATTGACTTTTTGTTCAGTCATATGCATGCGTGAGCATGTGCCAAGTCGATATAAATGAATTATTCAGAGGAGGATACCACAATGCCATACCTACTTATTAATAAAACAATGCAAGCAAACATCCATGACATGCTACTCATATTAATAAATTGGAGCTAAACATGAGAGATCATGAACTACTAAACTTTCTCAAATAACATATACCTCACATGAACCAACTAAGCATGCTCATATGGATGAGTATATGTACAAAAATGAAAACAAATAGAGTTCATACCAGCCTCTCACCACAATCCAATTGTTGTAGATCGTCATTATTGCCTTTCACTTGTGTAGCTTGGATAATATGAAATGAAAACCACGCTCCAGCCACCGAAGACCATTGAACTCATGATGAAATTTACAAACCAAAGAAGAACAGCAAATATTTTTGGTGTTTTCGAATTAGAAACAAGAACGAAAGAAAACAAGCAAACAAAGCAAAATCTTTTTGGGTTTTTTCATAGCAAACTAACGATAGCAAATAAAGTAAACTAAGAGCAAGGAACCAAATAAACAAATGGTGAAGAGAAACAACAGAAATATTTTTGGTCTTTTTGTGTTTTAGGAAAGAAACAAAGCGAAAACAAAAGAATGCAAACTAACAGAAACACAGAAAAGCAGGATGACAGAAATCTGCCAAATCCTGACAGCAGTACAGAAATCGAAATTAACAAAAATCTTCCATTGCTCAGACCAAAAAGTGTTCAACTAATGAAAGTTAGATAACAACCTGGGGCACATGCTCAAAAATTGGCAACTCAAAATAACGTTTTGTCTGTGCGCACGATTTTTTTTGGTAACAGCACAGAATCTGTTTTTGGACAGCACTTCCCCAAATATCATCTCCCTCTCATTAGAAAACCACTCTAGAGACTAAACAAGTATGTACAAGTATCCAGCAACCATAATATGCAAAGAATGAGTGATGCCGGTATACCTCCCCCAAGCTTAGGCTTTTGGCCTAAGTGGAGTTCATTCCCAACGAGGGTCGGAGTTCCACGCCGGTGGATCATACATGGAGTGGTAATAGGGCCCTGCGCAGAAGAATATCGTGGAGGTTCCACATGCCCATGATGTTGATATGAGGAGCTGCATCGGATGAAGAGTCGGGGTGCTCCTCGGCCTCCTCCACATCTTCCCTTGCACGACGGCTTTCCCTTTTTATGTATGCGTTTAGCTCATTTTCTGTGATCGACCACCCGTCCCTGGCATCAAGGTTAAACAAAGCAGGTGCAGGCAAGCGTACTAGTTTTTCAATTTTCTTAGTTATACTCCAACTTTTCTTATACAAAGTTATCTTATAATGCAGGTTGTTCAAATTAGATGCATCTGAAATAAACTCATGTCTGATCATGGAGACAACATCAAGTTTCTCTATAGAAAGCGGAATATCTAAATGGTGAGGTCCTACACCATGCATAGCTAATAAGCGAGAGGCGATAAGACCTCCACAAATTCCTCCTTTCTCACGGTTAGTAGCAAGTCTACAAGCTATTAAAGCACCCAAATTATAAGTCCTATCCTGTTGCAAAGCAGCAGCTAAGAAAGCCAAATCTTGGACAGATAATTTACCTCCAGTCCTTCTTGCAAGAACGCACTTTGTAATGAAATAGGCAAAGTAGCGGATGGCTGGCTGTTGAATGCTACTAGTCTTACCACTATCATTGGAGAAGCTCCTCCCATTACAAATCCTCGCATAAAGATTTGAGAGCTCACGCGGTGTTCCCCTGATCTTCTCGATCCCCACCGCGGCACTCTAATCGCTGTACAAAAATCACTGAAAGGCAAGTCGATAGTTTTGTTATAAATCTTATACCGGACCATGGGGTCAGTTTGAGACCGGTGAAATTCGAAATCCTGCACAACCGACACCGTTAGTTTAGCATATTGGTGAGGTTCACCAACAGTAAAATCTCCCAATCCTGCATTGGAAATTAGTGTTTGAACGTCTTGCAGGATTCCTGCATTCCGCATAAAGTCCGTGCATGGGTAATAAGAGGGGTATACTCCCTCTTCACGATGAACTCTCATGTCTTGCTGTACCTCCAACTCTTCTTGGTTAAGTTGGTGCATACTTCCTTCCATTTTCTGAAATTTTTCAACAATCATTATGAAGTTTGATTTCAAGGTATGTAATTGAAGGGAACTACTATAGGAACTTGCTAGAGTACTAAACATGCATCAAAACTAATTTCTTCCACTTAGAACAAGCATGCAAGCTCACTAAACATGTTATCTACAGCAGCAAAATATTCAAGATATACTCAACCAAATGAAATTCTAATTGGACAATCAAAGGAGTCACATACCAAGGAGTAAATGTGCCAAATTTCAAAGAAATCTGGGCTGAGCAAGGAGATCGAAAAATCGCGAGTTCTTGAGCAGAAACACGAGTGAGAGAAACTTGGTACGAGTTTTTTCGGGGGAGAGAAGATGCTGGGAGGAAGAGATGATGTAGTGGGGCAAGGGGTGGCCCACACCACCTTGCTGGCCGCGCCGGCCTATGGTGTGGCACCTCCTGGTGCCCCACAGGTCATCCTCGGTGCTCCCAGGTGCCTCGTCGAAAAATAGGACCAACGGTGTAATTTTTGTAATTTTTAGAGAACTTCGAAAAATGCACATTTCTGGGTATTAAATTAATTATTACTGCGCAGGAAAATGATTTCCAAAATCTTAAATGACTAAAGCATATTGCAAAACAAAAGTGCTACAGCAAGTAAAATAGGTGGAGGGAGAAAGAAAGAAATGTTGTTTAGCTCTTTTATGCAATAAAATATATTTGTTAACAAGGTTGATCAAGTCCTGCTACCAAATAAATTTTATATGACATAAGAAGAAATAAACCTCAAATCAATCATGTTACCTTATATTGAATTGATATGGATCCAATCACAAGAGTTTGATATTCTTCTTTAGGCTCATATATAGGACAATCAATGGATCCTACTTTGATAGTTTTCACATTAAAAATTGTATTGACTCCACATACTTTATCAATCCTCTTGGGAAAATAGAGACAGTGTGTTCCTTATCATCAACATTGAAAGTAACCATGCCTTTATTGCAATCAATAACACCCTGCAGTATTAAGAAAGGGTCTTCCAAGAATAATGGACATATTATCATCCTCAGGCATTTCCAACACAACAAAATCAGTTAATATCAAGCAATGCTGAGTAACTTGAACAGGAACATTTTCACATAAACCAACAGGAATAGCAGTAGATTTATCAGCCATTTGCAAAGATATATCAGTTGGTATCAATTTATCTAAATCAAGTCTCTTATAAAGAGAAAAAGGCATTACGCTAACACCTGCTCCCAAATCACATAGAGCAGTTCTAACATAATTATTCTCGATGGAACAAGGAATAGTCGGTATACCTGGGTCTCCAAGCTTCTTTGGAATCTTACCATTGAAGGAGTAATTAGCGAGCATAGTGGAAATTTCCTCATTGGGGACTTTCCTTTTGTTAGTAACAATATCTTTCATATACTTTGAATAAGGAGGCAATTTAATAGCATCAGTCAAAGGGATTTGCAAAAATAAAGGTTTCATCCAATCACAAAATTTATTATAATGTTCCTCCTCCTTTGATTTTAGCTTCTTAACAGGAAAAGGCATTTGCTTTTGAACCCAAGGTTCTCTTTCATTACCATGTTTCTCAGTAATAAAATCTTCTTTAGTGTACTTTTTATTTTTAGCAGGCTTTTCAGGTTCTTTTTCAATTTCTTCTTTATCAGGAGTATCATCCTTATCATTATCTTTATCATGTTCATTACCACTTTCAGTTTCAGCATCAGAAATAGAAATACTATTAGGATCATTAACAGGTTCAGAGGATCCTACAACATTCTTATGTTTCTTTTTCTTTTTCTTAGATGAAGCACTAGTTTTAATTAGTTGAGAATCTTGTTCAACTCTTTTGGGATGCCCTTCAGGATATAGAGGATCCTGGGTAGAAACACCACCTCTAGTTGTTACTTCATAAGCATGTTTTTCTTTAGAATTATTTCCCAACAAGTCATTTTGCACTTTAGTAAGTTGATCAATTTGAGTTTGAACCATTTGAAAATGTTTAACAAGTATCTTAACATCATTGGAGGTTCTCTCCACAATACCATGCAATTCACTAATAGCTCGAGAATTTTCCATTAAATGATTCTCTACTCTCATATTAAAGTTTTCTTGCTTAACAATATAATTATCAAACTCATCTAAGCATTGAGCAGGAGGTTTTGAATACGGAATATCTTCCCTAGTAAAGCGTTGAAGCGAGTGTACCTCAATCATGGATGAAGGGGGAGTTATCTCACATAAATCTTCTATAGGAGGTAAATTCTTCACATCTTCAGGTTTAATACCCTTCTCTTTAAGAGACTTCTTGGCTTCTCTCATATCTTCATCATTTAATTTAATCATACCCCTCTTCTTCACTATTGGTGTCGGGGTTGGTTCAGGTGTAGACCAATCATCATGATTCCGGCCTATTTTAGCCAATAACTCTTCAGCGTCGTCTGGAGTTCTTTTCCTGAAAACACAACCAGCACAACTATCCAGGTATGCCCTAGACTCAATAGTTAGTCCACTATAAAATATATCAAGTAAATCATGCTTTTCCAAATCATGGTCAGGCTGAGCTCTAATAAGAGAGCAAAATCTCGCCCAAGCCTCAGGCAATTTCTCTCCATCTTCCTGGTCAAAATTATAAATTCTCTGCAAAGCAGCATGTTGAGCACTAGCAGGAAAGTATTTTCGGAAGAAAACATCAAGCAATTCTTTTGGACTTTTAATAGAACCAGGAGGCAAATTATTATACCAAGTTTTAGCATCATCCTTTAATGAGAAAGGAAAAAATTTAGCGACAAAATAAGTACGCATCTTAATATCATCAGAAAACAAGCCACTAAGAGTAGATAACTCAGTCATGTGTTCAACAGCACTTTCTTTTTCAGTACCACAAAAGGGTGTTTTCTCAACAATAGCTATATGAGATAGATCAAGAGAAAAATCATAATCTTTATCCCTAATGTTTATAGGAGATGTGGCAAATTTAGGATCGGAGATAGTTTATATCTAACGCATGTTCCGCAAGCAACTTTTTAATTTTCCTTGCATCAGTAGTAGCATTGCATTTTTCAATAAAATCATCATCAAGTTCTACATAATCTTCATCAAGATCATCACTAGAATATTCAACAGACTCAGGTGAATTAACAGGTGTAGCAGCATTTTCATTAGGAGTTTCAGTATTTTCAATTTGTCTAGACTTAGCAATTGTAGCATCTAGAAAAGATCCTAACGAACCATCATTATCAAGCACAACAGAAGCATCATCACAATTATGAGAAGAAATTTCAGATTCAGCAGAAGTACCAGCATTTGAAGTTTGTGGTGGTGAAACAAGTTTACTTATCACAGATGGTGAATCAAGAGCAGCAGAGGTACTAAGAGTTGTACCTTTTCTTGTAGTGGATGGTAATATGGCGATCTTAGTATCGCGAGGTTTACCCATGATGGAGAAGGGCAGCGAACAATATCAATCCAAGTGAACTTCCAAATAAAGCTATGCTCCCCGGCAACGGCGCCAGAAAATAGTCTTGATGACCCACAAGTATAGGGGATCGCAACAGTCTTCGAGGGAAGTATTACCCAATTTATTGATTCGACACAAGGGGAGACAAAGAATACTTGTAAGCCTTAACAGCGGAGTTGTCAATTCAGCTGCACCTGGAAACAGACTTGCTCGCAAGAGTTTATCAGTAGTAACAGTTTGATAGCAGTGGAAATAGCGAAATAATAGCAGCGGTGAATTAAAGACAGCAGTAGTGATTATAGTAAACAGCAGGATTAAAATACTGTAGGCACAGGGACGGATTTAACGGCGTTGCATGGATGAGAGAAACTCATGTAACAATCAAAGCAGGGGCATTTGCAGATAATAATAAAACGGTATCCAAGTACTAATCAATCAATAGGCATGTGTTCCATATTTAGTCGTACGTGCTCGCAATGAGAAACTTGCACAACATCTTTTGTCCTACCAGCCGGTGGCAGCCGGGCCTCTAGGGAAACTACTGGATATTAAGGTACTCCTTTTAATAGAGTACCGAGCAAAGCATTAACACTCCGTGAACACATGTGATCCTCACATCACTACCATCCCCTCCGGTTGTCCCGATTCTTGTCACTTCGGGGCCATTGGTTCCGGACAGCGACATGTGTATACAACTTGCAGGTAAGATCATAAACAACGAATATCTTCATGAATCAATAACATGTTCAGATCTGAGATCATGGCACTCGGGCCCTAGTGACAAGCATTAAGCATAACAAGTTGCAACAATATCATAAAAGTGACATCTACGGATACTAGGCACTATGCCCTAACAATCTTATGACTATTACATGACCAATCTCATCCAATCCCTACCATCCCCTTCAGCCTACAGCGGGGGAATTACTCACACATGGATGGGGAAACATGGCTGGTCGATGAGAGGCGTTGGCGGTGATGGCGGTGAAGATCTCCTCCAATTTCCCGTCCCGAGTGCCGAACGGAGACTTCTGGCTCCCGCGACGGAGTTTCGCGATGTGGCGGCTCTCGGAGGGTTTCGGCGATTTCGACTTCTCTCCGTGCGTTTCAGGTCGAAACCAATAAGTAGTCCGAAGGGCGTCGGAGGCCGGCCGAGGGGGCCACACCATAGGGCCGTGCGGGCCCCCTCTGGGCCGCGCCGCCATATGGTGTGGGGCCCTCGGGCCTCCACCTCTCTTGCCCTTCCGGCTCCGTCAATATTCTGGTAAAATAGGGCCTTCGCATAAATTCGAGGATTTTCCCGAAAGTTGGATTTCTGCACAAAAACGAGACACCAGAGCAGTTCTGCTGAAAACAGCGTTAGTCCGTGTTAGTTGTATCCAAAATACACAAATTAGAGGCAAAACAATAGCAAAATTGTTCGGGAAAGTAGATACGTTTTGGACGTATCAAATATACAATTTCAAACAAGTTTGAAATTTCAAACAAGAAGAATTCAAGAGGAATATATAATATTCAATCTCGGGTGACCATATATAACTTCAAACAAGTTTCCATATACAATTTACGGTATTAGAAGTTCTCCGTCCTCGTAATAGTGTTCTCCATTAGGATGGAGGACTTCCCTCATCAAAAATCATGCTAATTCCTCTTGAATTGGTCGGAAGCGAGCTTCTGGATTAAGCTTCGTCCGCAAGTCATTCCTCCGCAAGTTGATATCCCGACCCCTCCGCTCAGAGGTGTGTCCCCGGATGAACTCACAAACATAGTATCCACATAGATTGGTTCCCGGTGGCTGAGTTTGAACATTAGCTAACCTTCTAAATGTTAGCTGATCTTTGAATTCACCAGTTATTTTATCTTTGAACCGTTTCCAAACCCTACAGGACAAAGAAATTAAATGAATAAGGGAGTTATTAGTTACTTGATATCAGGAAATGAACGAAAGAGGCCGTTATAGTGCGCAAATGATTGAAAATAATTACTTTTGCAGCATTAATTTTATGCCAGACCAATGCTTTGGGTCCATATTGAGAGAGTCCATGACTTCAACTCTGGAGTTGTCAAACTGAATTATTAGCAGAATCCAGTGGAACCCGCGGACACGTTACATGCACAATCATACATAACTCATCGATTAGACATAACATGGAGTAAACAAAAGAGAATGTGCACAAGACAGAAACACTCACCCAAAATGGTAAGGAAATAGAATTTCACTTTTGAGTTCCTGCTTTGTAAGAAACTTGTACAAGTCTCGCTCCACGTCTTGGGGGTGATTTTCTAACACATATCCATTAATGATATGTGGGTAAATGAACCCAACATCATGGATGTTCCTTCTTTTGCATTCCCCAAGCTTCATTCTGCATGATAGCGTACACAAGAATATAGTTAGGATAATATAATGCAGGCAATGAACGAGATGAGGTAGAGATTCAATTATAGAAATAAATCAGTTACAAAACGTAGCAACTGAGGATAGATTTGTCAAGGTCGCGCAGATTGAACAACTGGAACAATTCACTCATATGAATTTGTACATAGTACTATTTGAAGTGATGCTCCTCTCTAACTTCCGCATAAATATATTCTTTGCCGGCCTTATTTTTTATGAAATCCT
Source organism: Lolium multiflorum (assembly GCA_030979885.1). Lineage (NCBI taxonomy): Eukaryota > Viridiplantae > Streptophyta > Magnoliopsida > Poales > Poaceae > Lolium > Lolium multiflorum. The sequence goes on along the minus strand of CM061751.1, from coordinate 27,744,153 downwards.
TGTACCAGAGTAGAAGATTTCGTATTTGTGTTGGTAGACTCGCTTCCTGCGCAGGATCGACGAGAGGCCCATTCGGCACATATGTAAATGCTACCTCACTTATTGGCGCATCCTCAAGGCCTAACAATGCACGAAGAGTTATACCGAACTCGACCGCTCTTTCTTTGGCCGCTGTTACAGCCATTTGTTGTGCTCTAGCAGTTGCTAGGATAGCGGGGTCCAATAGTTCCATGTCCTTATCCGTATCGGCTCTGAAGGACGTCGTAACAGAAGGACCGGCTTCCACTATGAGCGGGGGGATCGATTGTTTTTTCTGTTCCCCGAGCTGGGAAATTTGTTTCTCGCATTTTTTACTTGCTGCTTTCTTCTCCGCCAAGGATTTTTTCCAATAATGATTCTTGCCTACGAAATTCACATCCATAGTCATCTGGCAGATTCTGCTAGATTTGGGACGGTATCGTCAAAAAATCCTTAGCCCACTTCTTTTGCTTCTCAGTATATACCGGCTTGGGCTCAGGCTCTTTTTTCGCCTTGACTTCCGCCTTCCATTTCTCATGGTGAGCAGACGCGGCCGTGTCGTTTTCCTCGACACTAGCTTCCCAAGGTCTCGGGAGGAGAGGCTTCAGTGATGGCATTGGTACCCTTGTGGTCTTAGGTACATAAGGCTCCGGGTTAATAGGCAAAGAGGGGGTTGCCTTGCTGTCCTCCGTAACCCCTGCTTCTGCTTCTTCGCCGGAGGTGGAGTGGGTGGCGGCGTACCCGCCGGAGGTGGACTGGGGGCGGTGGCTGCTTACCCGCCAGAGGTGGATTGGGGGGGGGGGCGACGTGAAGGAGGTGTAGGTGCACCACTACCACCGGAGGGGGGTGGACTTGTTGGGCGATTCCTCGGGGTCGGTGGCCTTGGCGCCCCTGGAAACTTGATGTCCTTCTTTTGCCATAGAATGATTTGGCTCCATCTCCAAGTCTCACAACCCCTTCCTTCGATAGTCCACTCCAGGCTCATACCCTTGGAATATCACCGTGACACTACAGTAGTCATCGCCCCTTCGTAAGTGCATCATACTTTACAAGGTAGTGTGTCGATCGCCAAGCAGGAAATGTTCCTCCATTGTTCCTATTGGCTCACAACATTCATTCATTCATGTAAGCAGTGCGTGCATGCCTTGTATCCATTATTTGTCTGTCCCGAAAGGTTACTAAGAGCAGGCCAATCATTGATGGTTACGAAAAGCAACGCTCGTAGGTCAATTCTTTGTGCTCATCCCACACATGTACACCTTCCCCGTTCATCAACTAATGGCCTTAGGTACACATCGATGTCGTTGGTTCGGACCTTGGATGAGCACCGGCATCATAATGAACTTCCGCTTCATGCACAACCAAGGAGGAAGTAGATGCATAGAGTCACGGGCCAGGTGCTATGGCTGAAGCTCTGCTCGCCAAAAGGATTCATGTCATCTGTACTTAGACCAAATCTTAAGTTCCTTGCGTCACCTGTAAAATCTTTGAACTCTCTGTCGATCTTTCTCCATTGTGTTCCATCAGCGGGGTGTCTCAACTCCCCGTCCGACTTATCGTCCTCTTTGTGCCATCGTAACAACTTGGCATGCTCTTTGTTCCTAAACAGACGTTTCAACTGTGGTATTATAGGAGCATACCACATCACCTTGGCGGGAACCCTCTTCCTAGGTTTCGCGCCCTCAACATCGTCACCAGGGTCATCTCCTCTGATCTTATAACGCAATGCAGTGCATACCGGACATTCATTCAAATTCTCGTATTCACCGCGGTAGAGGATGCAGTCGTTAATGCATGCATGTATCTTCTAAACGTCTAAACCTAGAGGGCAGACAACCTTCTTTTCTTCGTACGTACTGGCGGGAAACTCATTATTCTTTGGAAACATATTCTTCATCATTTTCAGCAACTTATCAAATCCCGTGTCAATAGACCTTTCTGTGCCTTCCATTTCAGCAAATCCAGTGTGCAACCCAGCTTTTTCAGACCATTATCGCATCCTAGGTACATCGACTTTTTGTGATCCTCTAACATGCGATCCAAATTCTCCCTCTCCTTTTTCAGTTTCGCAGCCTCTCCGTGCATCAGCAATGGTCCGACCAAGATCATCAGCGGGATCATCACGTACCTCTTCTTCACCTTCACCTTCACCTTCCCCTTCTGCTTCCCCTCCCTCAGCATCCTCCATGAAAGTATCACCGAAATGATCATGATAGTTGTCATCATCCCCTTCTTCATTTTCTTCCATTCTAACCCCTCTTTCTCCATGCTTGGTCCAACAATTATAGCTTGGCAGGAAACCGTGCCGAAGCAGGTGCACGTGAACAACTGTTGAGGAAGAGTAATGATGACCCACAAGTATAGGGGATCGCAACAGTCTTCGAGGGAAGTAAAACCCAATTTATTGATTCGACACAAGGGGAGCCAAAGAATATTTGTAAGCCTTAACAACAGAGTTATCAATTCAGCTGCACCTGGAAACAGACTTGCTCGCAATAGTTTATCAGTAGCAATATAGCAAAGAGTAGTGAAATATAAGCAGCAGTGTAATAAAGACAGTAGTGATTTTAGTAAACAACAGAATTAAAATACCGTAGGCATAGGGATGGATGAACGGGCGCTGCATGGATAAGATAACTCATGTAATAATCAAGACTAGGCATTTGCAGATAATAATAAAACGGTATCCAAGTACTAAACAACCATAGGCATGTGTTCCGTATATAGTCGTACGTGCTCGCAATGAGAAACTTGCACAACATCTTTTGTCCTACCAGCCGGGCCTCTAGGGAAACTACTGGTAATTAAGGTACTCCTTTTAATAGAGTACCGAGCAAAGCATTAACACTCTCGTGAACACATGTGATCCTCATATCACAGCCTTCCTCCGGTTGTCCCAATTTCGTCACTTTGGGGCCTCGGGTTTCTGACAACAATATGTGTATACAACTAGGTAAGATCATAAAACAATGAATATCATCATGAATCAATAGCATGTTCAGATCTGAAATCATGGCACTCGGGCCCTAGTGACAAGCATTAAGCATAACAAGTTGCAACAATATCATAAAAGTACCAACAACGGATACTAGGCACTATGCCCTAACAATCTTATGGCTATTACATGAACAATCTCATCCAATCCCTACCATCCCCTCCAGCCTACAGCGGGGGATTTACTCACACATGGGTGGGGGAAACATGGATGGTCGATGGAGAGGAGTCGGTGGCGATGATGACGATGATCTCCTCCAATTCCTCGTCCCGGGAGGGTGCCAGAACGGAGTTTCTGATCCCGAGATTTGGTTTCGCGATGGCGGCGGAGTTCTGGATGTCTTCTGGAAAAGTGGCCGAACCCCCGTGCGTTTTTAGTTCAAGGGCTTTAAGTAGTCCAGAGGGGAGCGTCGGGGGCTGGCCGAGGCGGCCTCACCATGGCGGCGCGGCCATGGGCCCACCACGCTGCCACGTGGTGTGCGCGCCTCGTTGCCCCCCTCCGTCACATCTTCTTGCTCCGTGGGTCTTCTGTAAAAATAGGCCCATTGCAATTATTTCCGGGGATTTTCCTGAAAGTTGATTTTCTGCACAAAAATAAGACACCAGGGCAATTCTGCTTAAAACAGCATTAGTCCGTGTTAGTTGTATCCAAAATACACAAATTAGAGGCAAAACAATAGCAAAAGTGTTCGGGAAAGTAGATACATTTTGGACGTATCAACTCCCCCAAGCTTAGCTTATTGCTTGTCCTCAAGCAATTCAGTTAACAACTGAGTGCGATAAAAGAACTTTCATGAACACATTTGCTCATATGATGTAAATATTCTCATTATATGGACGAATACTTAGGCAATTCATAATAAGATAAATGCAAATAAAGTCATCTAGTAGTTGTGTCAATCATGAAAAAGATACCAACAAACTAATAATAAGCATCATGAAACATATCTATCAGCAGGATTGTAATGCTCATAAAAAGATATGATAAAGTGGTATCTCGCTCTCCCATATTTGTACAGCAAAACATAAATGCCCAGACACCTCTGAAGTTCATGGGAAGACTAGAAGTAAAGACTATCAAAGATAAAAGCATCAAAGTTATACCACAGTTAACCATATTCTGGGACAAACATATTACACTAAGAATGACAATTATGCTCCCAAGAAGGTGCTCAAAGAAAGGATGGTGAATCAACATAAAAGTAAAAGATTGACCCTTCTTCCCGGAGGGAAGCATGGATTAACATGTGCTAGAGCTTTTCACTTTTAAAACAGAAGTAAAATTGTTTTGAGAAGTGTTTGTTGTTGTCAACGAATGATAGTGGGTACTCTAACTACCTTGTCAACCATACTTTCAAGAGCGGCTCCCATGAAGGACGTTATCTCTACCAGTGTCATCCCTCTTCTCTTTTGTTTACACATGTATTTTAGTTTCATTATGGATGACACTCCTCCCAACCTTTGCTTACACAAGCCGTGGCTAACCGAATCCTCGGGTGCCTTCCAACATTCACATACCATGGAGGAGTGTCTATTTGCAAGTTAAGTTGCTTACTGATAAATTAGGGCAAAACATGTGAAGAGAATTATTAATGAAAGTTGTAATTAATTGGGGCTGGGCACCCGTTGCCAGCTCTTTTTGCAAAATTATTGGATAAGCGGATGTATATGCCACTAGTCCATTGGTGAAAGTCTGACGGACAAGATTGAAATATAAAACACCACATACTTCCTCATGAGCTATAAAACATTGACACAAATTGAGAGATACTTTGAAGGTTTTAAAGGTAGCACATGAAAATTTACTTGGAATGGTTTGAAATGCCATGCATAGGTATTTATGGTGGACACTTTGGAATAACTTGGTTTTTGGGATTTGGAAGCACGAGCAGCATTCCCGCTCAGTACAAGTGAAGGCTAGCAATAGACTGGGAAGCGACAATCACGAGAGCAATAACTGTCATAATCATGCTTGCGACAAATAAAATTAACGGAGGCATAAAAGTGATACAAGAACTCAAGGAAAGTAAATCATCGAGGCTTAATTGACTTTTTGTTTTTCAGTCATATGCATGCGTGAGCATGTGCCAAGTCAATCCAAATGAATTATTCAGAGGAGGATACCACAATGTCATACCTATCTATGAATAAAACAATGCAAGCAGATATTTATGACATGCTACTCATTATTAATAAATTGGAGCTAAACATGAGAGATCATGAACTACTAGACTTTCATTAAATGACATATACCTCACACGAACCAACTAAGTATGCTCACATGGATGAGTATATGTACAAAAATGAAAACAAATAGAGTTCATACTAGCCTCTCACTTGTGTGGCTTGAATAATATGAAATGAGAACCAAGCTCCAACCACCGGAGATCACTGAACTCCATAATAAACTTTACAAAACAGAAGAAGAACAACCAATATTTTTGGCGTTTTCGATATTAGAGGCACCGAACGAAAGTAAAATCTTTTTGGATTTTCTCATAGCAAACCAACGATAGTAAATAAAGCAAAATAGGAACAAGAAACCAAATAAACAAATGATAAAGAGAAACAGCAGAAATATTTTTGGTCTTTTTGTGTTTTAGAAAAGAAACAAAGCAAAAACAAGTGAATGAAAACTAAAAGAGTCACACAAAAGCAGAGTAGCAGAAATCTGCCAAAACTTGACAGCAGTATAGTAATTATTTTTTTCGAAAATATTCTGCTGTTCAACTCGAAAAGTGCTCAACTAATGAAAGTTAGATAATAACCTGGGGAGCATGCACAAAAATTGGCAGCTCAAAATAACGTTCTGGCTACGCATAGGAATTTTTTTCAGTATCAGTCCAGAATCTGTTTTTTAGACAGCACTTTCCCAAATATCATCTTCCTCATATTAGAGGCAACCATCGGCACACAAATGAAATATAAAAAAAATTAAAGGTTAATACAGTAGTAACAACCTTCAAAAACTAAAATAAGAACCTACTGAAATAAAAATAACCGAAAGAGAAACAACCAAAAGAAGCGAAACAAGTATATACAAATGACCGGCAATTGTAATATGCAATGAATGAGTGATGCTGGCGTACCTCCCCCCAAGCTTAGGCTTTTGGCCTAAGTGGAGGTCAATCCCACGGTGCCCATGAGGTGGCGCCTCCGTAATATGACGAAGGAGGATCCTGTCCTTGGTACAAACTGGAGGACGCACCAGGATACGTGACAGTGTACCCATCAGAGGGCTCGACGTCCTCGGAGTCGTGCTGCTGGTGAAAGCCAAGTATCCTCAGCTGCTCATCCACCTCCTCCTTGGAGCGCGACCACGGCCTCCTGCGAACACTGAACAAATCGGCCTGCGGCAAAGGGATTTCTCTCTCATCCCCGTCAATAAACAACATTCTATAGACAATATTTTCTAAATTAGAGTTAGTTGTGACAAATTGATGACCCTTCATAGCAGCAATATCAAGCTTAATAGGAGTTAATTTCTCATCACTTGGATCAACAGAAAGACCTAGATGTGCAACAATACGTGAAGCAACAATTCGTCCATAAATAGGTCCCTTATTAGATAAGCGACGAGCAATGAGAGCACCAAGATGATAAGGTGTACTCAGTAAGTGCAGCAACCAGAAAAGCAAGATGATAACTAGAAATGTTGCTAGTGTTCTCCTACCAAGAATGCTAGTAGCAAGATAGTAAGTGAAATATCTAATGGCAGGGAGCTGAATGTTCCTTATCTTGCCGCGCTGAATGGTACGGTCATCATCGTTGGTAACTTCTCGATAGAGTTCCATCAAAGCTTTGGGGCGGTTTGATGTCTACTCACGCTTCTTTTCCTGTAGACAGTGTTGGGCCTCCAAGAGCAGAGGTTTGTAGAACATCAGCAAGTTTCCCTTAAGTGGATCACACAAGGTTTATCGAACTCAGGGAGGAAGAGGTCAAAGATATCCCTCTCAAGCAACCCCGCAATCACGATACAAGAAGTCTCTTGTGTCCCCAACACACCTAATACACTTGTCGATGTATAGGTGCACTAGTTCGACAAAGAGATAGTGAAATACAAGTAGTATGGATGTATATGAGTGGTAATAGTAATCTGAATAAAATATGGCAGCGAGTAAACATGCAGTAAAACAGTAAGTAAGCGGTGTTTGCAGTATTGGAAACAATGCCTAGGGATCATACTTTCACTAGTGGACACTCTCAATATTGATCGCATAATAAATAACTTCTTCTCATATGTGCTACATACACTCTTTTGTTGGATGACAAACACCAGTCGTTGTGTAGGGCTACAAGAGCACCTCAATGCCGGAGTTAACAAGCTCCACAACATTCGATGTTCATATTTAAATAACCTTAGAGCATAATAGATCTTTGCAAAATAAACCGAGAACTAACATAGCATACACACTGTCCACATTACGCTATGAAAGGAGGAATAGATCACATCAATACTATCATAATGATAATTAACTCCACAACCTACAAGAGATCATGATCATAGCCTACGACAAGAACCACACGGTGCACACACTAGAACCTTTACACCATGCAGGAGGAATAGACTACTTTAATAACATCACATGAGTAGCACATAAACTAGTAGCGATACAAAGCTCATCATATGGATCTCAATCATGTAAAGCAGCTCATGAGATCATTGTATTGGAGTACAAAGAGAAATATTAACCACATAGCTACGGTAGAGCCCTCAGCCCTGGGGGAGAACTACTCCCTCCTCATCATGGGAGACAGCGATGGCGATGAAGATGGCGGTGGTGTCGATGGAGATGACTGCGGGGGCAATTCCCCGTCCCGCAGGTGCCGGAACAGAGACTTCTGTCCCCCGAATTGGAGTTTCGCGATGGCGGTGGCGCCCCTGGAGATTTTCTGGTGTTTCGTCAATCGGTGTCTTGTTTTTAGGTCACGAGGGACTAAATAGGCGAAGAGGCGGTGCGAGGGGGTGCCAGAGGTGGGCTCACCACCCCTGGGCGCGCCCCCCCTTTGGCCGCGCCGCCAGGTGGTGGTGGGCCCCCTGGCACCTCTCCGGTCCCCCCTTCGGTGTCCTAGTCCGTCTCGGTGAATTACGATGCTTGGTCTTCGTTTCGTCGAATTCCGAGAATATTGCCCGAACTGCCTTTCTGGAACCAAAACAACAGAAAACAGGAACTGGCACTTCGGCATCTCGTTAATAGGTTAGTTCCGGAAAATGCATCAAAACATCATAAAGTGTGATCAAAACATGTAAGTATTGTCATAAAACAAGCATGGAACATCAGAAATTAGGGATACGTTTGAGACGTATCACGGTTCTCGATCTTCTTCGCTGTACCTATAGGAGTAATGTCCAGTGCAGTACAAAAATCACCCAATTTCATAGTAACAGGCATATCATAAATCCTAAATTTAACTGATGGTGTGAAAGGTGTGTTGCTGAATTTGAAGCTTTCAACAAAGATTTTAGTTAGCCTATAAAATTGATCACTCTCATCTTCCATATAGGTAAACAAGCCCACCCGATTAATGAGAAACAAGAAGTCATCAAGTAGCCCTGCATTACGCAATAAGTCAATGCACGGAAAGGATGAAGCATTAGGAATCCCATTGTCCTCTTCATCTCCAAAGCTAGGTGCAATGGCATCCTCATCATAGGATCGCCTAACACGAGTAGCTGCCCTTGAAGGCCTTGTCACTCTTGGCGTATCCCTCTCAAACACTTCTCCAAAGGTGTGGTTATGCATTTTCCTTTTCTGAAATTTTTCAACAAACATTATAAAAGTTGATTTTGAGACATATAAATGAGGGAGACTATAGGAACTTAATAGAGTACTAAACATGCATCAAAACTAATTTCTACAACTTGAATCAAGCATGCAAACTCACTTAACATGTCACCTACAGCAGCAAATTACTCAAGATATACTCAACTATTCAAAATTATATTTGAATAATCGAAGGAGTCACATACCGGAGAACAAATGCTCCAAATCTCAGCAGCAAAGATGGGCTGAGCAAGGAGATCGAAAATTTCGAGCAAGAACAGCAAGAAACTCGGGTTTGAACAATGGTGTCGTGTTTTCCCGTGGAAGAGAGTGGAGTGGTAGGTGGATGAGTGAGTGGAGGGCCAGGTGGGGCCCTCACCACAGGGCGGCGCGCCCCCTTGCTGGCCGCGCCAGCACATGGGGTGCAGCCCTGGGGTGCCCCACTGGTCCGCTGATACGTCTCAAACGTATCTATAATTTCTTATGTTCCATGGTACTTTTATGACAATACTTGCATGTTTTATACATACTTTACATAATTATTATACATTTTCCGGCACTAACCTATTAACAAGATGCCGAAGCGCCAGTTGCTATTTTCTGCTGTTTTTGGTTTCAGAAATCCTACAAAGGAAATATTCTCGAATTGGACGAAATCAACGCCTGGGTCTTATTTTTCCACGAAGCTTCCGAAGACCGGAGGAGATACGAAGGGGCCACGAGGCGCCGACAACAACAGGCGGCGCGCCTGGCCCCTGGCCGCGCGGCCCTGGCGTGTGGGGCCCTCGCGTCGCCCCCTGACCTACCCTTCCGCCTACTTAAAGCCTTTGTCGCGAAACCGTCTGTACCGAGAGCCACGATACGGAAAACCTTCCAGAGACGCCGCCGCCAATCCCATCTCAGGGGATTCAAGAGATCGCCCGGCACCCTCGGAGAGGGGAATCATCACCGGAGGGCTCTACATCATCATGCCCGCCTCCGGATTGATGCGTGAGTAGTTCATCCTTGGACTATGGGTCCATAGAAGTAGCTAGATGGTTGTCTTCTCCGCTTGTGCTATCATTGTTTAGATCTTGTGAGTTGCCTAACATGATCAAGATCATCTATTTGTAATGCTACATGTTGTGTTTGGTGGGATCCGATGAATTTAGAATATTATGTCAAGTTGATTATCAATCTATCATATATATGTTGTTTATGTTCTTGCATGCTCTCCGTTGCTAGTAGAGGCTCTGGCCAAGTTGATACTTGTAACTCCAAGTGGGGGTATTTATGCTCGATAGTGGGTTCATGCCTCCATTTAATCTGGGACAGTGACAGAAAGTTCTAAGGTTGTGGATGTGCTGTTGCTAGTAGGGATAAAACATCGATGCTTTGTCTAAGGATATTTGTGTTGATTACATTACACACCATACTTAATGCAATTATCTGTTGTTTACAACTTAATACTGGAGGGGGTGCGGATGCTAACACGAAGGTGGATTATTTAGGCATAGATGCATGCTAGATAGCGGTCTATGTACTTTGTCGTAATGTCCTGATTAAATCTCATAGTAATCATCATTGATATGTATTGAATCTTTATTTGTCAATTGCCCACCTGTAATTTTTTCACTCAGCATGCTAGTTATCTTATTGGAGAGACACCACTAGTGAACTGTGGACCCCGGTCCATTCTTTACATCTGAATATAATCTACTGCAATCATTGTTCTTTACTGTTCTTTGCAAACAAACACCATCTTCCACTTGATACGTTTAATCCTTTGTTTTCAGCAAGCCGGTGAGATTGACAACCTCATTACGTTGGGGCAAAGTATCTTGATTGTGTTGTGCAGTTCCACGTTGGCGGTTTCACTGGTGTTGCGCCACACTACACTCCTCCACCAACAACCTTCACGTGCTTCTTGGCTCCTACTGGTTCGATAACCTCGGTTTCATACTGAGGGAAACTTGCTTCTATACGCATCATACCTTTCACTTGGGGTTCCCAACGGACGTGTGCTTCGCGCGTATCAGTCAGCCAGGCACTCCCAGGTTGAAAATTAAAAAATAGGACTAGTGGTATAATTTTTGTAAATTTTTGAAAATTTCGAAAAATGCACATTTCTGGGTGTTAAAATAACTGTTTCAGGGCAGAAAAAGATTTTCAAAATTTTAAACAACTAAAGCATCTTGCAAAACAAGTAGTACTACAGCAAGTAAAACAAGTGGAGAAAGAAAGAAATGTTGTTTAGCTCTTCCATACATTTAAAATATACTTGTTAACAAGGTTGATCAAGTCTTGCCACCAAATAAATTTTACATATCATAAGAAGAAATAAACCTCAAATCAATCATGTTACCTTATATTATATTGATATGGATCCAATCACAATAGTTAGATATCCTTCTTTAGGCTCATATATAGGACAATCAATAACTCCCACTTTAATAGTTCTCAAATTAGAAATTGTATTAACTCCATATACTTTATCAATCCTCTTGGGAAAATAAACAGTATGTTCCTTGTCATCAACATTGAAAGTGACTTTTCCTTTATTGCAATCAATAACAGCCCCTGCAGTGTTAAGAAAAGGTCTTCCAAGAATAATAGACATATTATCATCTTCAGGCATTTCCAACACAACAAAATCAGTTAATATTAAGCAATTATGAGTAACTTGAACAGAACATCTTCACATATACCAACAGGAACAGCAGTAGATTTATCAGCCATTTGCAAAGATATATCGATTGGTATCAACTTATCTAAATCAAGTCTCTTGTAAAGGGAAAAAGGCATCACACTAACTCCTGCTCCCAAATCACATAGAGCAGTTCTAACATAATTATTCTTGATGGAACAAGGGATAGTTGGTATACCTGGGTCTCCCAGCTTCTTTGGAACCTTTCCATTAAAAGAATAATTAGCAAGCATAGTGGAAATCTCCTCATTAGGAATTTTCCTTTTGTTAGAGACAATATCTTTCATATACTTTGAATAAGGAGGCAATTTAATAGCATCAGTCAAAGGGATTTGCAAAAACAAAGGTTTCATCCAATCACAAAATTTATTATAGTGTTCCTCCTTTGATTTTAGTTTCTTAACAGGAAAAGACATTTGCTTTTGAACCCAAGGTTCTCTTTCATTACCATGTTTCTTAGCAATAAAATCTTCTTTAGTGTACTTTTTATTTTTAGCATGCTTTTCAGGTTCATTTTCAATCTCTACTTTATCAGAAACATCATTCTTATCATTACCTTTATCATGTTCATTACCACTTTCAGTTTCAACATCAGAAATAGAAATACTATTAGGATCATTAACAGGTTCAGAAGATTCTACAACAGTTCTATGTTTCTTCTTCTTTTTCTTAGAAGGACCACTAGTTTCTTTAGTTCGTTGAGAATCATGTTCAACTCTTTTGGGATGCCCCTCAGAATATAGAGGATCCTGAGTAGAAACACCACCTCTAGTTGTTACTTCATAAGCATGTTTTTCTTTAGAAGTACTTTTTAACAAGTCATTTTGCACTTTAGTGAGTTGATCAATTTGAGTTTGAACCATATGAAAATGTTTAACAAGTGATACGTCTCCAACGTATCTATAATTTCTGATGTTCCTGTTTTCTGCTGTTTTTGGTTTCAGAAATCCTAGTAAGGAAATATTCTCGGAATTGGACGAAATCAACGCCCAGCATCTTGGAATTCCACGAAGCCGAACACCCGAGAGGAACCAGAGGGGGGCCACAGGGCCACCAGACCACAGGGTGGCGCGGCCAGGGGGTGGGCGCGCCCCCCTATGGTGTGGCTGCACCAGGTCCCCTCCGAGGCTGCCCTTCCGCCTATATAAAGCCCATGACCTAAATCTTCGATACGAATAAGCCACGGTACGAGAAACCTTCCAGAGCCGCCGCCATCGCGAAGCCAAGATCTGGGGACAGAGTCTCCCCGGCACGCCGCCGGGACGGGGAAGTGCCCCCGGAAGGCTTCTCCATCGACACCACCACCATCTTCACCGCCATCGCTGTCTCCCATGATGAGGAGGGAGTAGTTCTCCCTCGAGGCTGAGGGCTGTACCGGTAGCTATGTGGTTAATCTCTCTCTCTCTCTGTACTCCAATACAATGATCTCGTGAATTTCTTTGCATGATCGAGATCCATATGATGAGCTTTGTATCGCTACTAGTCTATGTGCTACTCATGTGATGTTATTGAAGTAGTCTATTCCTCCTGCATGGTGTAAGGTGACAGTGTGTGCATCGTGTGGTTCTTGTCGTAGATTATGATCATAATCTCTTGTAGCTTATGGAGTTAATTATCGCTATGATAGTATTGATGTGATCTATTCCCCCTTTCATAGTGCAATGGTGACAGTGTGTATGCTATGTTAGTACTCGGTCTATTTTGCAAAGATCTATTATGCTCTAAGGTTACTTAAATATGAATGGTGAATGTTGTGGCGCTTGTTAACTCCGGCTTGAGGGAGCTCTTGTAGCCCTACACAACGACTGGTGTTTGTCATCCAACAAAAGAGTGTATGTAGCACAAATGAGAGAAGTTATTATTTATTATGCGATCAATGTTGAGAGTGTCCACTAGTGAAAGTATGATCCCTAGGCCTTGTTTCCAATACTGCAAACACCGCTTATTTACTGTTCTACTGCATGTTTACTCGCTGCCATATTTTATTCAGATTACTATTACCACTCATATACATCCATACTACTTGTATTTCACTATCTCTTCGCCGAACTAGTGCACCTATACATCCGACAAGTGTATTAGGTGTGTTGGGACACAAGAGACTTCTTGTATCTTAATTGCAGGGTTGCTTGAGAGGGATATCTTTGACCTCTTCCTCCCCGAGTTCGATAAACCTTGGGTGATTCACTTAAGGGAAACTTGCTGCTGTTCTACAAACCTCTGCTCTTGGAGGCCCAACACTGTCTACAGGAAAGAAGCGTGAGTAGACATCAAGCTATTTTCTGCCGGGGAGGAAAGGTAAAAGGCACTCATACTCCGGTCCCAGGTAACTAAGTTATTTTCTGTTGCCGTTGTAAGTGCTCGAAGCTATTTCCTTTAGATCCTGCAATTGCATCTTTTGGTTTCTTGTTTACACTAGCTAGTTAGGCATAATGGAAAGCAACAGTGAGCTTCTTATTCTATTTCCTGAGTTAAGACATGGATTGTTTGCTGCGAAAATTAAAAAACCTATGGAATCTTATTTGCATGCTAGTAGCAATGATATTAGTATGAACTCTTTGAACACCATTGTTGCTAATGATATGGAAAATTCTAAGCTTGGGGAAGCTGGTTTTGATGAGCATGATATTTTTAGTCCCCCAAGCATTGAGGAGAAAATTTTCTTTGATGATACTTTGCCTCCTATTTATGATGATTATAATGATAGTGGTCTTTTGGTGCCGCCTACTATGGAGAGTAAATTTTATTATGATTATACTATGCCTCCTACACTTGATGAGAATAATAATGATAGCTACTTTGTTGAATTTGCTCCCACTACAACTAATAAAATTGATTATGCTTATGTGGAGAGTAATAATTTTATGCATGTGGCTCATGACAAGAATGTTTTATGTGATAGTTATATTGTTGAGTTTGTTCATGATGCTACTGAAAGTTATTATGAGAGAGGGAAACATGGTTATATGCATCTTAATAATATTAAGTTTCCCTCTTTATGTTGAGAATCTTGAAATTGCACTTGTGTTGCTTTTCTATGCTTGCCACTTTGTTCTTCATGAATTTATTTGTGTACAAGATTCCTTTTCATAGGAAGTGGGTTAGGCTTAAATGTGCTTTGAATTTGCTTCTTGATGTTCTCTTTTGCTTCAAATCTTAATTCTTGCGAGAGCATCATTAAAATTACTGAGCCCATCTTAATGGCTATAAAGAAAGAACTTCTTGGGAGATAATTGATGCGCGTAAATGTACACGTCCGTTGGGAACCCCAAGAGGAAGGTATGATGCGCACAGTGGCAAGTTTTCCCTCAGAAAGAAACCAAGGTTTAATCGAACCAGGAGGAGCCAAGAAGCACGTTGAAGGTTGATGGAGGCGAAATGTGATGCGGCGCAACAACAGGGATTGCGCCAACGTGGAATCTGCACAACAAAACCAAAGTACTTTGCCCCAACGAAACAGTGAGGTTGTCAATCTCACCGGCTTGCTGTAACAAAGGATTAAGCGTATCGAGTGGAAGATGATTGTTTGCAAGAAAACAGTAAAGAACAATTGCAGATTGTATGTGCTATGTAAAGAATAGGACCGGGGTCCACAGTTCACTAGAGGTGTCTCCCATAAGATAAAAGCATGTTGGGTGAACAAATTACAGTGGGCAATTGACAAATAGAAAAGGGCATAACAATGCATATACATGATATGATAAATATAGTGAGATTTAATCCGGCATTACGACAAAGTACATAGACCGCCATCCAACTGCATCTATGCCTAAAAAGTCCACCTTCAAGTTATCATCCGAACCCCATTCGTATTAAGTTGCAAAGCAACAGACAATTCCATTAAGTATGGTGCGTAATGTAATCGACAACTACATCCTTAGACATAGAATCAATGTTTTATCCCTAGTGGCAACAGCACATCACAACCTTAGAACTTTCTGTCACTGTCCCAGGTGTCAATGAAGGCATGAACCCACTATCGAGCATAAATACTCCCTCTTGGAGTTAAGAGTAAAAACTTGGCCAGAGCCTCTACTAATTACGGAGAGCATGCAAGATCATAAACAAGACATAAACAATAGATTGATAATCACCATAACATAGCATTCTCTATCCATCGGATCCCGACAAACACAACATATAGAATTACATATAGATGATCTTGATCATGTTAGGCAGCTCACAAGATCCAACAATGAAGCACAATTAGGAGAAGACGACCATCTAGCTACTGCTATGGACCCATAGTCCAGGGTGAACTACTCACTCATCACTCCGGAGGCGATCATGGCGATGAAGAGTCCTCCGGAGATGAATCCCCTCCGGCAGGTGCCGAGGCGATCTCCGAATCCCCGAGATGGGATTCGGCGGCGGCGTCTGGAAGGTTTTCCGTATCGTGGCTCTCGGGGGGTTTCGCGACGGAGGCTTTAAGTAGGCGAAAGGGCAACGTGGGGGGCCACACGAGGGCCCCACACCATAGGTCGGCGCGCCAGGCCTGGGCCGCGCCGCCCATGGTGACGGCGCCTCGTGGCCCCACTTCCTTCCCTCTTCGGTCTTCGGAAGCGTGCAAAAATATGACCCCGGGCGTTGATTTCGTCCAATTCCGAGAATATTTCCTTACTAGGATTTCTGAAACCAAAAACAGCAGAAAACAGCAACTGGTCTTTGGCATCTTGTTAATAGGTTAGTTCCGAAAATGCGTAAATACGACATATAATGTGCATAAAACATGTAGGTATCATCAATAAAGTAGCATGGAACATAAGAAATTATCGATACGTTGGAGACGTATCAGCATCCCCAAGCTTAGTTCTGCTCTCCCGAGCAGGTAAAACGATAACAAAGATAATTTCTGAAGTGACATGCCATCATAATCTTGATCATACTATTTGTAAACATATGTAATGAATGCAGCGATCAAAACAAAAGTAATGACATGAGTAAACAAGTGAATCATATAGCAAAGACTTTTCATGAATAGTGCTTCAAGACAAGCATCAATAAGCCTTGCATAAGAGTTAACTCATAAAGCAATAAATCAAAGTAAAGGTATTGAAGCAACACAAAGGAAGATTAAGTTTCAGCGGTTGCTTTCAACTTATAACATGTATATCTCATGGATATTGTCAACATAAAGTAATATAACAAGTGCAATATGCAAGTATGTAGGAATCAATGCACAGTTCACACAAGTGTTTGCTTCTAAGGTGGAGGGAGATAGGTAAACTGACTCAACAATAAAAGTAAAAGAATGGTCCTTCAAAGAGGAAAGCATCGATTGCTGTATTTGTGCTAGAGCTTTTATTTTGAAAATATGAAACAATTTTGTCAACGGTAGTAATAAAGCATATGAGTTATGTAAATTATATCTTACAAGTTGCAAGCCTCATGCATAGTATACTAATAGTGCCCGCACCTTGTCCTACTTAGCTTGGACTACCGGATCTTTGCATGCCATGTTTCAACCAAGTGTCACAAAGGGGTACCTCCATGCCGCCTGTACAAAGGTCTAAGGAGAATGCTCGCATTTTGGATTTCTCGCTTTTGATTATTAACAACTTAGACATCCATACCGGGACAACATGGACAACAGATAATGGACTCCTCTTAAATGCATAAGCATGTAGCAACAATTATTATTCTCATATGAGATTGAGGATATATGTCCAAAACTGAAACTTCAACCATGATTCATGGCTTTAGTTAGCGGCCCAATGTTCTTCTCTAACAATTTGCATGCTCCAATCATTAAAGTGATAGATCCTTCAGACAAGACGGACATGCATAGCAACTCACATGATATTCAACAATAGTTGATGGCGTTCCCCAGAAGCATGGTTATCGCACAACAAGCAACTTAATAAAAGATAAAGTGCATAAGTACATATTCAATACTACGATAGTTTTTAAGGCTATTTTGTCCCATGAGCTATATATTGCAAAGGCGAATGATGGAATTTTAAAGGTAGCACTCAAGCAATTTACTTTGGAATGGAGGAGAAATACCATGTAGTAGGTAGGTATGGTGGACACAAATGGCATAGTAGTTGGCTCAAGGATTTTGGATGCATGAGAAGTATTCCCTCTCGATACAAGGTTTAGGCTAGCAAGGTTATTTGAAGCAAACTCAAGGATGAACGGTGCAGCAAAACTCACATAAAAGACATATTGTAAACATTATAAGACTCTACACCGTCTTCCTTGTTGTTCAAAACTCAATACTAGATATTATCTAGACCTTAGAGAGACCAAATATGCAAATCAAATTTTAGCAAGCTCTATGTATTTCTTCATTAATGGGTGCAAAGTATATGATGCAAGAGCTTAAACATGAGCACAACAATTGCAAAGTATCACATTATCCAAGACATTTTAGAATTACTACATGTAGCATTTTCCAATTCCAACCATATAACAATTTAACGAAGAAGAAACTTCGCCTTGAACATTATGAGTAAAGCCTAAGGACATATTTGTCCATATGCAACAGCGGAGCGTGTCTCTCTCCCACAAAGTGAATGCTAGGATCCATTTTATTCAAACAAAACAAAAACAAAAACAAACCGACGCTCCAAGTAAAGAACACAAGATGTGATTGAATAAAAATATAGTTTCAGGGAGGAACCCGATGATGTTGTCGATGAAGAAGGGGATGCCTTGGGCATCCCCAAGTTTAGACGCTTGAGTCTTCTTAAAATATGCAGGGATGAACCACGGGGCATCCCCAAGCTTAGAGCTTTCACTCCTCTTGATCATAGTATATCATACTCCTCTCTTGACCCTTGAAAACTTCCTTCACACCAAACTTCAAGCAAACTCATTAGAGGGTTAGTGCACAATTAATAATTCACACATTCAGAGGTGACACAAACATTCTTTACACTTCTGGACATTGCATAAAGCTACTGGACATTAATGGATCAAAGAAATGAATCCAACATAGCAAAAGAGGCAATGCGAAATAAAAGGCAGAATCTGTCAAAAACAGAACAGTCCGTAAAGACGAATTTTAAGATGGCATCAGACTTGCTCAAATGGAAAAACTCAAAACTAATGAAAGTTGCGTACATATCTGAGGATCACGCTCGTAAATTGGAAGATTTTTTCAAATTTTCTACAGAGACCTGTGCCCAGATTCGTGACAGACAGCAATGCTGTTTCTGCGCAGCGATCCCAAATATAACATCAACTTTGACATAGAAACTTTACTTGGCACAAAAACATGATAAGGAGAGGTTGCTACAGTAGTAAACAACTTCCAAGACTCAAATATAAAACAAAGTACTGTAGTAAAAACATGGGTTGTCTCCCATAAGCGTTTTTCTTTAACGCCAGAAAGTGCAAATCAAGTAACATCAAGAGTAGAAGCATCAACATCATAACTTTGGGAGCTGGGAGTTTTCTCAACCAAGCATAGTATATTGGATACATAAGTTTTAGCGTCTCCCTTTTCATTAGTCTTGGGCTTGCTATTCTCATCGAATTTTCAGGAACAAGCCAAGCATAGTTATTTTCTAGTGCATCATTCATAGCTAGGAGTTTACATGGTATTGGTGCTTTGATCTCCCCACCATCATTAATATTATTAGTGTACCTTATTCTATCCATGTCCATTTTTCAAGGAGACCAACAAAATTAATATGAGAACCTAGCATATTAAATTTAGCAAAGACCTTTCTAGCCTCTCTTGCTAGACCACCAAATTCTCTAAGAAGGGTTTCTAAAACAAAATCTTTCTTTTCCCCTTCTTCCATATCACCAAGTGTAAAAAACATGTGTTGGATTATAGGATTGAGATTAACAAATTTAGTTTCCAACATGCGAACTAAAGCAGCAGCAGCAATTTCATAGGTAGGTGCAAGTTCTACCAAGTGTCTATCTTCAAAATCTTCAGTAATACTAACATGATTGAAAAATTCTTCTATATTATTTCTCCCAACTATAGACCCACGTCCTACCGGTATGTCTTTTGTGGTAAAATTAAAAGGAAACATGATGCAATAAGCAAAAAGTAAACTAAGCAAACAAAGTAAAGACGAGTAACTAATTTTTTTGTGTTTTCGATATAGTGAGCAAGACAGTAAATAAAGTAAAACTAGCAACTAATTTTTTTGTGTTTTGTTTAGGTGCAGCAAACAAAGTAGTAAATAAA
Source organism: Lolium multiflorum (assembly GCA_030979885.1). NCBI lineage: Eukaryota > Viridiplantae > Streptophyta > Magnoliopsida > Poales > Poaceae > Lolium > Lolium multiflorum. The sequence goes on along the minus strand of CM061751.1, from coordinate 27,724,538 downwards.
ATAAAGCAAGACAAAAACAAAGTAAAGAGATTGAGAAGTGGAGACTCCCCTGCAGCGTGTCTTGATCTCCCGGCAACGGCGCCAAAAACAGGCTTGATGCGCGTAAATGTACACGTCCGTTGGGAACCCCAAGAGGAAGGTATGATGCGCACAAGGGCAAGTTTTCCTCGAAAGAAACCAAGGTTTAATCGAACCAGGAGGAGCCAAGAAGCACGTTGAAGGTTGATGGTGGCGAAATGTGATGCGGCGCAACAACAGGGATTCCGGCGCCAACGTGGAATCTGCACAACAAAACCAAAGTACTTTGCCCCAACGAAACAGTGAGGTTGTCAATCTCACCGGCTTGCTGTAACAAAGGATTAAGCGTATCGAGTGGAAGATGATTGTTTGCAAGAAAACAGTAAAGAACAATTGCAGATTGTATGCTATGTAAAGAATAGGACCGGGGTCCACAGTTCACTAGAGGTGTCTCTCCCATAAGATAAAAGCATGTTGGGTGAACAAATTACAATCGGGCAATTGACAAATAGAAAAGGGCATAACAATGCATATACATGATATGATAAATATAGTGAGATTTAATCCCATTACGACAAAGTACATAGACCGCCATCCAACCGCATCTATGCCTAAAAAGTCCACCTTCAGGTTATCATCCGAACCCCATTCAGTATTAAGTTGCAAAGCAACAGACAATTGCATTAAGTATGGTGCGTAATGTAATCGACAACTACATCCTTAGACATAGAATCAATGTTTTATCCCTAGTGGCAACAGCACATCACAACCTTAGAACTTTCTGTCACTGTCCCAGGTGTCAATGAAGGCATGAACCCACTATCGAGCATAAATACTCCCTCTTGGAGTTAAGAGTAAAAACTTGGCCAGAGCCTCTACTAATAACGGAGAGCATGCAAGATCATAAACAACACATAAACAATAGATTGATAATCACCATAACATAGCATTCTCTATCCATCGGATCCCGACAAACACAACATATAGAATTACATATAGATGATCTTGATCATGTTAGGCAGCTCACAAGATCCAACAATGAAGCACAATTAGGAGAAGACGACCATCTAGCTACCGCTATGGACCCATAGTCCAGGGGTGAACTACTCACTCATCACTCCGGAGGCGATCATGGTGATGAAGAGTCCTCCGGGAGATGAATCCTCTTCGGCAGGTGCCGGAGGCGATCTCCGAATCCCCCGAGATGGGATTCGCGGCGGCGGCGTCTCCGGAAGGTTTTCCGTATCGTGGCTCCCTGGGGGTTTCGCGACGGAGGCTTTAAGTAGGCGAAAGGGCAACGGGGGCCACACGAGGGCCCCACACCATAGGTCGGCGCGGCCAGGGCCTGGGCCGCGCCGCCCTATGGTGACGGCGCCCGTGGCCCCACTTCCTTCTCGGTCTCGGAGCTTCGTGCAAAAATAGGACCCTGGGCGTTGATTTCGTCCAATTCCGAGAATATTTCCTTACTAGGATTTCTGAAACCAAAAACAGCAGAAAACAGCAACTGGCTCTTCGCATCTTGTTAATAGGTTAGTTCCAGAAAATGCGTAAATACGACATATAATGTGCATAAAACATGTAGGTATCATCAATAAAGTAGCATGGAACATAAGAAATTATCGATACGTTGGAGACGTATCAATAACCCATGTGTTTATTTTGCTACTGTATTGTTGAGTCTTGGAAGTTGTTTACTACTGTAGCAACCTCTCCTTATCATGTTTTTGTGCCAAGTAAAGTCTCTATGGTAAAGTTGATGCTAGATTTGGATTGCTGCACAGAAACAGCATTGCTGTATGTCACGAATTCGCGCAGATCTCTCTGTAGAAGAGTCAAAAAAATCTGAAAATTTACGTGCGTGATCCTCAGATATGTACACAACTTTCATTAGTTTTGAGTTTTTCCATTTGAGCAAGTTAAGTGCCCCTGCAAAATTCTTCTTTACGGACTGTTCTGTTTTTGACAGATTCTGCCTTTTATTTCGCATTGCCGCTTTTGCTATGTTGAATGAGTTTCTTTGTTCCATTAACTTTCAAAAGCTTTGTGCAATGTCCAGAAGTGTTAAGAATGATTGTCACGTCTGAACATGTGAATTTTTTATTATTCACTAACCCTCTAATGAGTTTGCTTGAAGTTTGGTGTGGAGGAAGTTTTCAAGGGTCAAGAGAAGAGGATGATATACTATGATCAAGAAGAGTGAAAGGTCTAAGCTTGGGGATGCCCCGGTGGTTCATCCCTGCATATTTTAAGAAGACTCAGGGTCTAAGCTTGGGGATGCCCAAGGCATCCTTCTTCATCGACAACTTATCAGGTCACTTCTAGTGAAACTATATTTTTATTCCGTCACATCTTATATACTTTACTTGGAGCGTCTGTGTGCTTTTATTTTCGTTTTGTTATTTTCATTCTCTGAATAAATTCATGCTCATGTGGGAGAGAGACAACCAGCACAACTATCCAGGTATGCCCTAGACTCAATGGTTAGTCCACTATAAAATATATCAAGTAAGTCATGCTTTTCCAAATCATGTCCAGGCCGAGCTCTAAGAAGAGAGCAAAACCTTGCCCAAGCTTCAGGCAATTTCTCCCATCGTCCTGGTCAAAATTATAAATTTTCTGCAAAGCAATATGTTGAGCACTAGCAGGAAAATATTTTCGAAAGAAAACATCAAGCAAACAACTTGGACTATCAATAGAATCAGGAGGCAAACTATTATACCAAATTTTAGCATCATCCTTTAATGAGAAAAGAAAAATTTAGCAACAAAATAAGTACGCTTCTTAATATCATCAGAAAACAAGCTACTCAAAGTAGAAAGCTCATTCATGTGCTCTACAACACTTTCTTTTTCAGTACCACAAAAAGGTGTTTTCTCAACAATAGATATATGAGATAAATCAAGAGAAGAATCATAATCCTTATCCTTAATGTTTATAGGAGATGTGGCAAATTTAGGATCATGGGACAGTTTATATCTAACAACATGTTGTGCAAGAAGCTTTTTAAGGTTACTTACACCAGTAGTAGCATTATATTTATCAATAAAATCATCATCAAGTTCCACATAATCTTCATCAGGATCATCACTAGAGTGTTCAACAGACTCAGGTGAATTAACAGGTGTAACAGTATTTTCATTAGGAATTTCAGTATTTTCAATTTGTCTAGACCTAGCAATTGTAGCATCTAGAAAAGAACCTAATGAACCATTATCATCAGCACAGTAGAAGCATCACCAAAATTATAAGAGGAATTTTCAGATTCAGCAGAAGTACCAACACGTGAAGCTTGTGGTGGTGAAACAAGTTGACTTATCACAGATGGTGAATCAAGAGCAGAGGTACTCAGAGTTGTACCTTTTCTTGTAGTGGATGGTAATATGGCGACTTTAGCATCACGAGTTTTACCCATGATGGAGGATTTGCAGCGAACAATATTAATTCAAGTGAACTTGCAAATAAAGCTATGCTCCCCGGCAACGGCGCCAGAAAATAGTCTTGATGACCCACAAGTATTGGGGATCGCAAGTCGAGGAAAGTAAAACCCAATTTATTGATTCGACACAAGGGAGCCAAAGAATATGTGTAAGCCTTAACAGCAGAGTTGTCAATTCATCTGCACTGGAAACTTGCTCGCAATAGTTTATCAGAGCAACAGTTTTATAGCAGTAGTAGTGAAATATAAGCAGCAGTGTAATAAAGACAGCAGTAGTGATTTTAGTAAACAACAGGATTAAAATACAATAGGCATAGGGATGGATGAACGGGCGCTGCATGGATAAGATAACTCATGTAATAATCAAGACTAGGCATTTGCAGATAATAATAAAACAATATCCAAGTACTAAACAACCATAGGCATGTGTTTCGTATATAGTCGTACGTGCTCGCAATGAGAAACTTGCACAATATCTTTTGTCCTACCAGCCGGTGGCAGCCGGGCCTCTAGGGAAACTACTAGTAATTAAGGTACTCCTTTTAATAGAGTACCGAAACAAAGCATTAACACTCCGTGAACACATGTGATCCTTATATCACAGCCTCCCCCTCCGGTTGTCCCAATTTCTGTCACTTTGGGGCCTCGGGTTCCGGACAACAATATGTGTATACAACTTGCAGGTAAGATCATAAAATAATGAATATCATCATGAATCAATAGCATGTTCAGATCTGAAATCATGGCACTCGGGCCCTAGTGACAAGCATTAAGCATAACAAGTTGCAACAATATCATAAAAGCACCAACAACGGATACTAGGCACTATGCCCTAACAATCTTATGGCTATTACATGAACAATCTCATCCAATCCCTACCATCCCCTTCAGCCTACAGCGGGGGATTTACTCACACATGGATGGGGGAAACATGGATGGTCGATGGAGAGGAGTCGGTGGCGATGATCTCCTCTAATTCCCCGTCCCGGCAGGGTGCCAGAATGGAGTTTCTGATCCCGAGATTTGGTTTCGCGATGACGGCGGAGTTCTGGATGTCTTCTGGAAAAGTGGTCGAACCCCCGTGTGTTTTAGGTCAAGGGCTTTAAGTAGTCCAGAGGGGAGCGTCGGGGGCTGGCCGATGCGGCCTCACCATATGGCGGCGCGGCCATGGACCCACCGCGCCGCCACGTGGTGTGCGCGCCTCTTTGCCCCCGTGCGTCACATCTTCTGGCTCCGTGGGTCTTCTGTAAAAATAGGCCCATTGCAATTATTTCCGGGGATTTTCCTGAAAGTTGATTTTCTGCACAAAAATAAGACACCAGGGCAATTCTGCTGAAAACAGCGTTAGTCCGTGTTAGTTGTATCCAAAATACACAAATTAGAGGCAAGACAATAGCAAAAGTGTTCAGGAAAGTAGATACGTTTTGGACGTATCAAGTAACCCTTCTGATTCTTACAGGCCGGCAGCACATGGGAATATAACAAAATCCCTCTGCTTGTTCGCATTAGCCACAACGAGAAAATCATTCAAACCCGTAATGAACTCGTCACAGAGTCGGTTACCGTACATCCATTGCAGATTCATCTGCATTATTATTATATAAAGTATATAATTAACCATCATGCATTTGTTAAACTAACTAGCTAAAAATAATAGAAGTTAAACTATGAACTACACACATGCATATTTTATCAATGACACATGAAAGGTTCAAGTTGCTAACCGCGATCAAGCAGGAAAAATAAATGAGAAAGCTTAAGTGTGGCTGAGACACTTCATATCATGTTTGTTTTATGTGAACACAAGTGGCATCATGCTCTCGGGCATTTCATCGAACACCTCTTGTGCATAAGAGGATAAAAGCCAAACCCACACCACTTGTGAATAGAATTGGAATACCAAGTGGCTCACACACACAAGCCAAGTGTGCTGCTGCAGTATTTATAGTGGTGGGCCTTTAGTCCCGGTTGGACTGGCCAACCGCGACTAAAGGTGTTCAGGCCTAGCCTAAAAATGAACACCTTTAGTCGCGGTTGGCCAGGCCAACCGCGACTAAAGGTCTGCCCATACACCAGCTGTTGGTCGAGGCCATTGGACCCAAAGCTTCAGTCGCGGTTTCCCTGGAGAACCGGGACTAAAGACCCCATTAGTCCTGGGCCAAAATGTTTATAGACTAATGGGGTGGTATGGAAGCCCTCTTTTCTACTAGTGAATGTGATGTGTCGTCAGTATTGGCTGCTGTAAATGGCTTGGTCTTCCAGGACGCAATGTACCGCATGGCGGACGCTCTTGGTCAATGTCTTGAGTCCGTCTGATAAAGTGCTAATTAACATGTATTTGATTCGATGAAGAACAAGACTCTTCGAACAAGTAGCAAGTGACATATTTCATGAAACAAACTGAAGAAATAGAAGTACTCTATAACAATTAAGTTGTGTACAAGAGCCTGCACGCTGATGGGTTGTGATCCGGTGCTTTTGTAGTCTCGTGCCTCTCGTGGATGTGGGCTAGAGGAACATGGCTAATCCCCCGCACCCTTTTTCTTTTCTTTTAGGGCGCGTTTGGTAGCTTGGGCCTGATTCGTGGCTCACTGGCGCAGCCATGCAAGGACACTTGCGCGTCCAGAACTTTCTGTTTGTTTGCCTATAGCCAAGCTCAAATCTCGATGGAGATGATATTAGGCCTGTTTGGTACCATCCAGGCATGTCTACGGTTACCTCTTCTCTACGACGGGTAGCCTTACCATGCTCTCACCTCCCATCACACAGAAATCACAGTTCATGATAGTTTCAATCAGTTCACGAAATCATCCCTAGCTACTGCGAATGGTAGTTCATAACACGGTGCTCCCTAGCTACTACGAATTGTAGTTTATCATAACGGGATCGTTCAACATACGGGGATCGAAAAGGGTTCGAGAAACAGGGGATCATAGGGGTTTTTCTTCTTCTTCACTTCTTCTTCTTCACTTCTTCTTCGCTTCTTCACTTTTTCACTTCTTCTCAGATGGTGGTGTTGCCTCTAGCTTCCCACATTGCGTCTGCCCACTCTTGCCTCTTCACCTTCCAGGCATCATTGTCACCTGCTTCCACGCCATGGCCGGTCTGTACTTCATCAAAACTGACAACCTCTTCGAAAAACTCATACTCGCCCCAACCTAGGATCCATTTATGAAGAATGCAGCAAGCAAGGACCAGTTTTACCTGAGTGTCAAACGTGTGGAACGGTTTCTGCTCAAGGACCTTGAACCTGTTTTCAATGCAGCAAAGGCCCTCTGGGGCCTGTCCCAGGGATGCTTTAAAACCCGTGCTATGCCTAGGAAACCAAACAACCCATAAAATGCTGGGCCGATGCGAGCCAAGAGACGCCCAGGCTACCAAAGGCGTCCTTACTGAATGTTGCTGGTTCTTGTAAACCACCTAACACTCATGACGATCCAACCTGCAACGCCAACATTGCACGTGCGCCGCCTAACAGCCCAACGAAAAAAACGACGCCGGAACATCTTCCTAGAATAGGAAAAATATAGTAGGAAAAATATAGGAACAGCAAACGCGTGAGCTTAAAATGTCATGCCTACTTAAACCTTACTAGGACAATGCCCGCGCGTTGCGGTGGAAGAGCAAAAATTGTTAACCATGTAGTCCACGCTACATTTAGTTTAATTAAGTTGGACATGGAAATGTTGATAATCTTTGATTCATCTTTTAGAACAAATATAGAAACTGTTGAAAATAAGTAAATGTTCATATACAATTTATACATTAGTTGATTAGTATGGGGTTTTGGGGTAGCCCGCATTTTCAAAACATGGATACTGCTCTGATTGGAGCAGTTTCGAATTTGATTATACATACAATTTTCTAAGTTACACGATATTCGTGCACCACGTTACAGGCCTTTCGAAAACTTACGGTATTTCCTTCAGATTGTTCATTGTAAACTTGACATTTTTTTCTGGGTTGCGTATTTTTGAATTTCGGTACAAAATTTGACACGTAAATACGTACGTGTGTACTTTACATGCGGAAAGTTCATATAAATTTTTAGAGGTCAGGAAATACCATTTTTGCCGCGCTAAAGTGAACCAGGATCAACGGCACCTAGGCGCCGCTGCGCATTTCCGGTTTTGGGGTCCTAGTCTTACTACTCATATGGATCCTTTCTATCCCTTGTTCTTGTGCCGGAGGAGACGAATAGCACTATAATGCCCTCATCTATTTCATGTTTTATTATAAAACTAAAATAATAAATTTTTAATATTTTACAAAACCTGTGTTACATAACCCTAGCATCAGTTCGCTCTTTCCTGATTCACTCCTCCCACATAACATGATCTACAACTTCTCTCATCGGAGCAAACTCCAATAAAAGCGGCGTAAGTGTTACCGACGAATGGTGCACGTGGCTAGTCGCTAGAGATAGAGGTGGGTCGGAGGGAGATTGAGAGCACCTCCCTGGCCTTGGCCTAGGCAAACGTCCAAAGTGGCGCTTGCGTGTGAGGCAGAATACCCCCATCCCTTAATAGCACTGCACACACGTATTCCTTTTATTTGGGCAACAATCCTTTCCATTTAATCCCTTCCCTTCCCTTCAACTTTTCCTTTCCATTAAATCCCTTCCCTTCCCTTCAACTTTTCCTTTCCATTTAATCCCCTCCCTTCCCTTCAACTTTTATTTAGGCGACAGTCCTCACGCAAGCATCGATGCAGCCTAACATGCAGAGCATGCACAATCCTTTCCTTCCCGTTTTCTCCTATCATATCTTCCGCCGTTCAATACACGGGCCAACCCAGGGAATCAAAAGCCCATAGCCATGCGAGGAAATTCCACAACGGTCGGAACAGGAGCGGTGGGGGCCCAGGGGCACGAGTCGAGCGGGCTCCGTCTTGCTACAGACCAGACAAACTGGTTTTCAACGTATGCGGTGGCAGTCCTTGTAATTTCATCAAAAAATATGGGTAAATAAAAAACGGACGAAAAATTTGGGGAGAAACCTTACTTCCTTTATTAGTAAAAAGGTATAGATATAGAAAGATAAAGTATGTTTAATCGTAGCTAATAATTTTCTATAAGCTATGACCTAATGTTTTTCCTACAGCATTTACACTAAAATATTTATATAGAAATATTTCTATACGATATGTTCCTACGAATCAAACAACTTACGTAGAAAAAAATCATATGATTTGAATCCTGCATAATTTATATACAAATCCTATGAATCAAAATAGCTCTAAGACACCAACGTCGTTCCTTAGGTTTTCACCCCAAAGCGAGGGTTAGGAGTGGCATGACTCCACGGCAACGCCACCAAGAAGAAAACAACTCTTACGCGCCGCCTATTGAAACCTTAGCATGTCCTTCACCTTTGCATCCACGTTAGATTTGTTCCCCCTTCTCCAGCCAGCCTCACCGACATCAGGAGGGGTGGGGAACCCGATCTATGCATAGATTTTTTTTAATTAAAGTAGTATTTTCATATATTAGATTAGAGTTTGATTGTCGTCTTCTTCTTGGTGTCCACCCAATGAACATGACATCGTATAAGTGATCTTCAGCTCTTCGTTTGACAACGAGATCTTCTTTCCAACGTCAATGGTGGTGTTGGAAGATTAAAATTCTCTAGGTATGGGCCTTCAGATCTTGCTTCGCCGGATCAATTTTGGATCTTTTCTCAAGGTTGCCACGAGGAAAATTGTCCTCGCAATATTTATCCCGGATGCTTGGTGATTAGTATTCTCAGCTCTCCAACGATATCGACCAAGCTGTTCGGTTATTTTTACCTGACATATTAGTGTTACTACTCTTGCCGATGTTGCTTGACTACTTTAATGGTTGCATGCGTGCATGGTAGCCTTGGCATTGTGGCTCAAATTAAAATTATGGGAGAACACCTTCATTGGTATTTACAGGTCTATGGTTTGGTGTTTACCATCGGCTGCTTTCAGAAAAGTACAAGATTGTGTCATCGAAGAAGAAAGAGTTTGAAGACCTTCAAAATTTTCTCATTTCTTGTAGATTTTATTTTGTAATAGTTGAAATCAGCTCGTGTATCTTTACCATATACTATTTCTTATAAATATATGGTATTGATGGTAAAAAAAAGAAGAAAACAAATCTCAAGGTTTTCACCTCAAAGTGAGGGCTAGGAGTGACATGACTCCACGACAACGCCACCAAGAAGAAAACAGCTCTCACGAGTGTCATCACAACCGACTATCGCAATGGTAGTCACGGTAGTCACGCCGGCCAACCAGCAAGGCCGCCGGGAAGAGGGTCAACGACCACAAGTCTTTTGTGGTGCCAAGTTTGCAACCATAAAATATTTCCCCCTGCTTTATTGGTAATAGTTTTCATTAAAAGAATTAAGTTGGAGGAAGGAGAGCCTTTGAATTGGTGTGGATATAAGATTTTAAAATCTATTACCTCCCGTTCAAAAATGTATTATGTTTTAAAAAGCGAAGCTTTCCTTTGTTTTCCAAAATATACTGCATTTCGAAACAAAGGTAGTGCATCATATATAGAGTAACAACTCCAGTGTACAGGAGCCGAAACTCATATATATACGGCAGCTTTTACTGAGCACTGATTCAGATAGGTTATACTTCAAGATGTTCTTCTGGACCCTTAGAGACTGTCCGTCATAGATGGGTCGTTCTGTACTAGTACTCCCTCCGATCCAGAAAAAATGTTGGAATGGCGATTTTGCAAAATAACCCGCGAGCTTTTTCTTTGTCAACCCACGCTCCACATTCGTGACGGCTGCCGCGCGGATGGAGGCCAGGGGCCGCCGCTGTTTCCCAGGGCATGCGACGAGAAAGAGGGGTGGGGGTGGGCATGGTGAGGAGCTGGCTTGCTGCCATCGATGCGGGAGCCCCGGTGGCGGCGGAGCATGGGCAACGAACGGCAGCCCTCTATCTGTTCGGCCGCATCACAACTTGTTGCAAATGCGCGGGAGGGCGTCCATGGAGCTTCGACGCGAAGATGCAATGGGCGCCACGTTTGGAGGGGTTAGGGACGAGAAAGACCAGATGGTCACGGGGATGGGGATAAGATTTGACTGGGGCACGGGCACGTGGTGCGGCCTGGTCACGGGATTATATATATTTTTTTATTTTAGGAGGGTTTAATTGTAAAACATTAATAGCTACCCGACATTTTTTTCCGGATCGGAGGGAGTATATAAATACTAGTTGTAGTTGGAAGCAAGCTGTAAAATTTCAGTTCCAACTATCCTAGCAGTGCGGCATACAGAAAAATCAAGTAAACAATAACAGTGAACTATAACATGTTCTCCAAAAAAATGTTAGATAACCCTTTAAACCAAGTACCAAAAAATGATTCTTATTCTAAAAACATGCATCCAAAGAACTCTGCTTATTATTAAGAACCTCCTTTTGCGAGCAACAATGTCTTCATAGCAAATCCGGTTCAATTATTGCTATTCCCCGGTGACATCCAACGACAATCCTGCATATATAAACTAATATATCCTTGATTTTCTTGATGACAACAAAAATGAACATTAAAAATGCACATGAAAAATGCAATTTAAATGAAGAACAGCATTTTTTTCCTGGTCATTTGCATAAGCAAAGTTGTCACATCGAAAAATTTCACCACAAATTATACGGATTTTAACAACTTGGTATACTACACATAGTTTAGTAATCACATAATATATGGATGTTTAGAGATGACCTCACTCTTGAGACGGGTGGTTTTGTCATCCTAGCTTAATTGGCTAACTTAAGCCCTAAACAACTCTCTCTCTCTCTCCAATCGAATTTATTGCACTAAAAATTATTGTGGTGCATGTTATGTTCGTAGCTATAATTGCCGATTTTTTTAGCTATTTTATGATATGTGTTTTGTACTTCATATACCAGAGTTTTGGTGACCGTAATTATAGACTCATCCTTGTGGCAATACTTATCTAAGTAGCCATCCCTAGCATGCCCTATATCCCAAACTAACAATATGCAAAATTGAATTGTCAAAAGACTTCAAAAAAGGAAAAAAAACAAAAAAAATGTCTGTTTTACGTCTGATTCTGGTTTTAAATGGTCAGAATATGTAGCAGGGACGATCATTGTCTCCTCAAATCCACTTGTTTTGGATCAAGTGCAAAGCAGGTCACTAGAAGAAATTCTGAAACATGTGCTTCTTTGACTTTTGCAGTTTTAGCTCGTAGTTTAGCTTCTACTTTTACTTTGACTTATGCACATTTTTCATTAACACAGCTTCGATATCAAGTAAATAAAATAGAACACAAAAATTTCTATTACCTTTTTGATTCTGTTAAATACCCAAAAGCATAAACTGCGCCGAGGTTGAGACCAATTATTTTCTCAGTCCTGTCACATTAAGAAGCTAGCTGTTAATTTCTAAAACATATGATGCTTCATAAAACTTAATAGATAAGAAAGTCGAATACAATAAATTAATTCATATTCATGTAAGGGTATTTATCTGAATTACTCAGTAAATTGTACTAAATCTTAATTTGATCAAGTTCTACCATTTCTGTTCCTCGCAGAACATCTATCTCTCACTCATAGAACAAGGCAAGCAAACATGCCTTCCCCAAAGGAAGCCTTTCTCAATACAATTTTTTGAACAAAATTTTCATCTGTGTTCCGCTCATGGCTATTTTCCTCCCCTCAATTCTAGGGCAACTAGTTGTGGTCAGAGTCTCGGAGAAGTATAATAAACTCTAGCAAGGATGAGGAAAAACGTACACAATGTAGATACAAATGAAATTATTTTTAGTGTTAGAAACACTTGCATCCCTGTCAGTTAACTAGGCTTATTTGTCAATTGACAGTCTAAACTGGTAGCAGTTTATGCTACAGCCAGCAAACAGAGTATGATACATTACGAGCAGAGAGTATAACCTAACTACATGTGCAAGCAGTCTAAGAAATAATCAGAGTGGCTGGTCTGTGTCAGTTAATTAGGATCCTCTTTGTTTGGCCATCCGTGTTACACCTGCTGCCAAGCTGAATGACTACATAAGTAGTTTAGTGGTCAAGCTTAATTATTTGCTTATGGTGTGTTGCGCTAGTTGTTTAATGCACATTGTCTTGTACATGCAAGTTGATTATAAGTTAGATTGTTTTAGTTGATCTCGTTTGTATCAGTTCTTGATAGATATGCTTGTCTATAACATTTTACATGAATGGGCTGTTTATAATACGATGGCATGTTTTGACATCATCCTTTTGATATTTGTGCAGATTAATTTTAATGGGATTTCTGCATGTATTCTAGCCAACTAGGAGAAAACGCTAAAAGCCCATGCATTGTAAGTGGTCTAATTAGTTGCTGTTATATTGGCAACATGTGGTCTTTGACAACTTCTTTCAAAGCGATTTTTGTCTGGATACAGAGTAGAAAAGTACGAGTTGGACCCTTATTGTATTGACAGACTTGGATTTGTACCCTTCAAACTAAAATAAGAGAACATAAAAAAGAAGCAGTGTTATGTACCTGTAAGTGATGGGGTTCAAAAAACAAACAGTCCCATCGAGTGAACCACTAACTAATGTTAAATGATAGACATAGAAGTTGTTATACGGTTTGTAAAATATCGGTGAGTTATAAACCAATCTGTAGATTTTCTTTGTAGATCAAGACTTGTAACAAACCTGATGTATATCCGAGCGTTTGCTCCCTATATTAACACGCAGGCTGCCTGAGGCAAAGGGTAAACTTCAAACCAATCTAATCTCGTTTACTTTTATGGTATCAGAGCCTAACCTCGACACATCCATGGCGAGCTCATCTCTCTCCCCCGCTACCAACCCTCTGTCCAACACCCAAGTCACCGAGAAGCTTACCAAGGGCAGCCATCTCCTCTGGAAGGCTCAAGTGCTCTCGGCCATTCGCGGGGCGCAGCTCGAAGGGTACCTCGATGGTACAAAGAAGGCTCCATCAAAGGAGGTCGACGTCGAAAAGGACGGCAAGACCGAGAAGGTGGCCAACCCTCTGTATGGGCTCTGGCTCGCCCAAGACCAGCAGCTGCTGAGTTTTCTCCTCTCGACGCTGTCTCAGGAGGTCCTCTTGCAGGTGATTTCCTACACCAGCGCTGCAGGGCTATGGAGTGCGGTTGAGGCCATGTTTGCCTCGCATAAACGCGCCCAGACTGTGAACAGCCGCATCGCCCTTGCAAACATGCAGAAGGGGAACATGCGGGTCGCCGAATACGTCGGCAAGATTAAGGCCCTCGCTGATGAGATGGCATCGGCTGGGAAGAAGCTGGACGAGGAGGACATCGTATCCTACATCCTCGCCGGCCTGGACTCCGAGTACAACCCAATCGTCTCCGCCATGTGCTCACGAGTTGAACCTGTCTCCTTCGGCGAGCTCTACGGGCAGCTTCTGAGCTTCGAGACCCGCATGGACCTGCTCCACGGTGGTGGTGGCGGGTCGCAGTCCTCCGTCAACGCAGCTACTCGCAGGGGTCGCGGAGGCCCTACATACCGCGCACGTGGTGGAGGCCAAGGCCGCGGCAACGGCGGCGGTTACCGCGGTGGACGCGGCAACAGCGGCGGGAACAGCAACAACACCTTCGGCAACGGCAACAGCCGCCAAGGCGGCAACGGCGGCGGTGGAGGCTACTTCAACGGCAGCGGCGGTGGCTACGGCCACTCCAACAACAACAACAAGCTTTGCTGCCAACTGTGCGGGAAGGCTGGGCATACCGCCCTCAAGTGTTGGGAACGTTTCAACGTCAACTTCACTGGCGTGGAAGAGAAAAGCGCTGGGTCGGCCTCCACTTCCTACGGCGTCGATACTAACTGGTATCTCGACTCCGGCGCCACCGACCACATCACCGGAGACCTCAACAAGCTGACGATCCGCGACCGCTACAACGGCAACGAACAGGTCCACACTGCCAGTGGAACAGGTATGGACATCGACCATGTTGGTTATTCATCCATTCACACCCCTAGCCGTGATCTTCATCTCAGAAATATACTGCATGTTCCCGTAGCTAGCAAGAATCTCCTTTCAGCTAGTCGTCTTGCTTTTGATAATAATGCCTATCTTGAACTTCATCCACATTTTTTCTCTATAAAGGATCGGGAATCGAAGAAGGTTCTTCTTCAAGGCAGATGTAGGAACGGACTTTACCCTGTCCTACCCTCTTCGTCCAACTCAAGCAGGAGCGTCTACAGTGCCATCAAGCCCTCTTCGGAACGGTGGCATTATCGATTAGGTCATCCTTCGTCGACCATAGTTAAACAAGTCATTAGCCAGAATAATCTCCCTTGTTCGAGTGAGTCAAATAAATTGTCCGTGTGTGATGCATGCCAAAAAGGCAAGAGTCACCAGCTTCCCTACCCAAAGTCCTTTAGTGAATCTAGTTCTCCTTTAGAGCTTGTGTTTTCCGATGTTTGGGGTCCTGCTGTCGAGTCTGTTGGACGCAAGAAATATTATGTCAGTTTTATCGATGATTACACCAAGTTTACCTGGATTTATTTGTTGAAATATAAGTCCGAGGTTTTCCAAAAATTTCAAGAATTTCAAACTCTTGTGGAACGACAATTTGATAGAAAAATACTTGCCATGCAAACCGATTGGGGTGGCGAGTATGAAAAATTAAACTCCTTTTTTACAAAGGTTGGCATATCACACCATGTTTCTTGTCCCTATGCTCATCAACAAAATGGCTCCGCGGAGCGCAAACATCGCCACATCGTTCTCGCACATGCATCCATGCCATTGAAATTTTGGGATGAAGCATTCATTGCCGCTACATACTTAATCAATCGTCTTCCAAGCAAAGTTATCAATCTTGAAACTCCACTAGAACGCTTGTTCCATGTAAAGCCGGATTATTCATCTTTACGCACTTTTGGGTGTGCGTGTTGGCCAAATCTTCGACCATACAATTCCCACAAACTTCAGTTTCGTTCCAAGCAATGCGTCTTTCTTGGCTATAGCAACCTCCACAAAGGGTTTAAGTGTCTTGATATACCCAATGGCCGCATCTATATCTCCCGCGATGTGGTTTTTGATGAAGCTATTTTTCCTTTTTCGGCCTTACATAATAATGCTGGTGCACGACTGCGTGCGGAAATTCTTTTGCTCCCTTCCCATCTTTTAAATCCTACTGATCATGGGGGTGAATGCGTTGATAATCAGCAGGTTAATTGTCCTGAAAATCCTGCTACTAACCGTGGCCAAAGTGTGCAGAACTCGTGTGATTTTATGCCACAGATACAGCCGAGAACTGGCGCTGGACATGCAGCTACAGCGTCCGGACGCCAGAGCGAACATGTGCGCACCGCGCAGCTGGTACCTGATCAGCCGACAACGAGTCCAGGCGGGGCTACGTCGGCGTCTACGTCGGACGACCATGACCAGTCGACAGCGAGTCCAGGAGGGACCCCGTCGGCTTCTGATTCGAGCCCGTCCTCCCGCAACGTGTCGCGAACACCGGATGACGGCTCGAAATCTTCACCAGTGGCAGGAGACGCTGGTGCATCTGATGATGTGGCTTCGTCAGCTTCTCCTGGCACAGACTCGTCTGGTTCGCCGGGATCCTCCGCATCTGAGGAAAGTGTGGCTCAGCCTGAACCGCAGGCTCGACGAGTCCACACTAGGTCGCAAAGCGGGATCTTCCAACCCAAAATCTTTACGGATGGAAGGGTTAGGTATGGCAATTTCACTTCTACCGGTGAACCACAAAATCTGCATGAGGCCTTCGAAAACAAAAATTGGAAAGAGGCTATGAATAGTGAGTATGATGCACTTATCAAAAATGAAACTTGGCATTTAGTACCTTTGGAAAAAGGGAGGAACATTATAGATTGTAAGTGGGAGTATAAAATTAAGAGAAAAGCTGACGGCACCATAGATAGGTATAAGGCTAGATTGGTAGCAAAGGGTTTTAAGCAAAGATACGGGATAGATTATGAGGATACCTTTAGTCCAGTTGCTAAAGCTGCTACTATCAGACTGGTATTGTCTATTGCTGTTTCCAGGGGTTGGAACTTGCGCCAATTGGATGTACAGAATGCGTTTCTTCATGGCGTTCTCTAGGAAGAAGTCTATATGCGGCAACCTCCAGGCTTTGAAGACAAGGCCAAGCCGCATCATGTTTGTCGTTTGGACAAAGCCCTATATGGATTGAAACAGGCGCCAAGGGCGTGGTATTCGAGATTGAGCACCAAGTTGCAAGACCTCGGTTTTAGGCCATCCAAAGGAGATACGTCGTTGTTCTTTTATAGAAGAGGAAAGATAACTATTTTCATGTTAATTTATGTTGATGACATAATTATTGCAAGCTCCTCGCAGGAAGCTACTGTAGCATTACTCAAGAATCTGAAGTCAGAATTTTCTCTCAAGGATTTGGGAGATCTACACTATTTCTTGGGAATAGAAGTGAAGAAAACTTGTGATGGTATACTTCTCACCCAAGAAAAATACACTTCAGATGTGCTAAGGCGTGTAGGTATGACAGGTTGCAAATCATCCAGCACTCCTCTTTCCACAACCGAAAAATTGTCATTGCATGAAGGTGAACTGTTGGGGCCCGAAGATTCTACTCATTATCGTAGTGTGGTGGGAGTACTACAGTATTTGACTCTTACTAGACCTGATATATCTTTCTCAGTAAATAAAGTTTGTCAGTTTTTACATGCTCCAACTACATTGCATTGGACAGCTGTGAAAAGGATACTAAGGTATTTGAAAGGGAGTATGGATGTTGGGCTAAATATATGCAGATCTCAGTCAACACTTGTTAGTGTTTTTTCTGATGCTGACTGGGCAGGTTGCCCGGATGATAGAAGATCAACAGGTGGTTTTGCTGTTTTCTTTGGTTCAAATTTGGTTTCATGGAATGCAAAGAAACAAGCCACCGTATCGCGCTCTAGCACCGAAGCAGAGTACAAGTCATTGGCAAATGCTACGGCTGAGGTAATGTGGGTAGAATCAATTCTTGATGAACTTGGACTTCAGAGATCACAAGTGTCATGTTTATGGTGTGATAATATTGGAGCGACATACCTCTCAGCCAATCCAGTGTTCCATGCGAGAACAAAGCATATTGAGATTGATTTTTATTTTGTGAGAGAACGTGTTTCTCGAAGGCTGCTAGACATACGATATATCTCCACTAATGATCAAGTGGCGGATGGCTTTACGAAGCCCTTGCAACTTCGACAACTTCAGGCATTTAGAAGCAACCTCAACTTAGACAAGTTTCGGTTGAGGGAGGATGTTAAACGATAGACATAGAAGTTGTTATACGGTTTGTAAAATATCGGTGAGTTATAAACCGATCTGTAGATTTTCCTTGTAGATCAAGACTTGTAACAAACCTGATGTATATCCGAGCGTTTGCTCCCTATATTAACACGTAGGCTGCCTGAGGCAAAGGGTAAGCTTCAAACCAATCTAATCTCGTTTACTTTTAACTAATACCATGAGATCTGAATGTCGATATAACGAACCAAGATGGTTTGCATGTCCTTTGAGCGTCTGGACGCACTTGTGCGTATCCAAGTCCCAGATCTAAATCACAAAAGTGAAAGCAATGGAACAATGTAGCATAAGAACACTTGATCTAAATCACAAAAGATGGTTTGCATGTCCTTTGTATGCAAGAAACTAAGAGGGAAATTTTTGATACTACATATATTAAGAAATTTTGTCCAAGGAGACTTAACCAGTTTGCCTATGTACCATCTATGGGTAGCTCTGGTGGGATTATTACCATATGGAATGGCTCAATGTACAATGGTACTGTTATCAGCCAAAATACCTTCCATATTACAGTGGCACTCACCTGTACATTCACTGATAAGACTTGGTATCTCACAAACATTTATGCTCCATGCAATACTGAAGGCAGAAATGATTTCATCCAATGGTTTGCTGACCTGGACTCATCTGAGTATGATCTATGGATGCTAGTGGGAGATTTCAATCTTATTAGAAGCTCAGAAGACAGAAACAGACCAGGAGGTAATGTAAGCAATATGATCATGTTTAATTCACTTATACAGATTCATGATTTGGAGGAGATACCTTTGAAAGGCAGAGCCTACACCTGGAGCAATATGCAAATCTCTCCACTGCTAGAAAAGCTGGACTGGATTTTTACCTCCTCTAATTGGACATCTACATTCCCTAATACACTAGCTGAACCAATGGCTAGAAGAGGCTCTGATCATGTTCCTATCTTGATACAAATAGGCTCTAAAATCCCAAAATGCCAAATCTTTAGATTTGAAGAGTTCTGGCTTGATTTTGAAGGATTAAATGAAGTAGTAGAATTACATTGGCAACACCAAGGACAATATAAGAATGCAGCACAGGATATGACTGCCAGATTTAAGTCCTTAAGGCATGGCATAAAAAATGGAGCAAACACTTATCACAGTTATCTGTTATCATCAGCAACTGCAGCTATGTCCTCACACTGCTTGATGGATTAGAGGAACAGAGACCACTATCTATTGTGGAAAGAAATTTCAGAACTGCCTTGACTGAACACCAAAGCAAGTTAATTGAAGCCCAGAGACTATATTGGAGGAAACGTGCAAATATTAGATGGGCTAAACTTGGGGATGAAAACACAAAAATTTTCCACACAGCTGCTACCAAGAATTACAAGCATAATCATATTGCAACTATCAAGTCAGAGGATGGAAATACAACATCACAGCATGAACAGAAGGCAGCTATTTTGTGGACTGCTTTCAGAAATAGAATGGGAAAAACAGAACCAACTGAGATGAAATTTGATCTTGCCAGTTTGATAACACCACAGGATCTCTCTAGGTTGGAAATCCCATTTACCAAGGAGGAAATTGATGAAGTGATACATAATATGCCAAATGATAAGGCTCCTGGTCCTGATGGATTTAATGGGCAGTTCAATACTGGCATATCATGAAGAACCAATTCTATGATCTCTGTTTCAGTTTCTATTCTGGCAACCTGGATATTCACAGTCTGAATACTGCATTCATAACTCTCATTCCCAAAATTAATTCTCCTGAGACCCCATCTGATTTCAGACCAATATCTTTGGTGAGTATGGCACTGAAAATCATCACAAAATTGCTGGCCAACAGATTACAAAAGGAGATTATTCCACTTATCCACCAGAATCAATATGGTTTTATTAAAACTAGAACCATACAGGACTGCCTTGCATGGGCATTTGAATATCTTCATATATGTCACAAATCAAAGAAGGAGATTGTGATTATAAAATTGGACTTCGAAAAAGCATTTGATATGATAGAATATAGTGCCATTATTGATATGATGAAACACATGGGTTTTGGAGACCTCTGGATAACATGGATCACCAAAATTTTAACTAGTGCCTCGACTAGTATCATTCTCAATGGGGTGCCATGGAAGAATATTATTTGCAAGAGAGGAGTAAGGCAAGGAGATCCATTATCCTCACTCCTATTTGTTGCAGCAGCTGAATTGCTACAGGTTGTGGTAAACAATGCATGGCATGAGGGGCATATCCAATTACCAGTTGACAATAGCTATGGACAAAAATATCCCATACTACAATTTTCTGATGATACACTTCTTATATTACCAGCTGATATAGACCAAATTGGTTATCTCAAGTCTTTGTTGCAAGACTTCACCATATCCACTGGCCTTAAAATAAATTATCATAAATCTTCTTTGGTTCCTATCAATACTTCTACACCAAAAAGCCAGGAGCTTGCCAGTAGTTTTGGCTGCAAATTAGAGGCTTTGCCTTTTACATACCTTGGACTACCAATGGGCACTACAAGACCCAGAGTGGATGATCTTACTCCAATGATTTGCAAAATTGATAGAAGGCTGTCTGGGCTGGCAAATTTAATGTCCTATAGTGCAAGACTGGTAGCAGTAAAATCAATTATTTCTGCTATGCCAAACCATATTATGGGAGCAATGAAACTGCATGCCACACATATTGATCATATTGAAAAAGCAAGCAGGAATTTCCTTTGGCATGGGAAAGATATTCATAAAAGTGGGTCTTGTCTGGTCAAATGGGAAAAAGTATGTTTACCTAAGAAATCTGGAGGTCTTGGTGTGCTTGATCTTAAGCAGCAAAATAGAGCTTTGATGATAAAAAATCTATATAAGTTTTATAATTGCAGAGACATACCTTGGGTGCAGCTAATATGGAGGGCACATTATGACTCTGGAACACTACCTGATCAAGCCACCTTAAAGGGGTCACACTGGTGGCGCAGCTGCATTTCATTACTAGATGATTTCAAGCAAAACACCACAGTGATCCCGGGTAATGGGCACAATATTCTTCTCTGGTCAGATAAATGGAGTGATAAATGGAATACCTCAAACCTGCTTAGCAAATTTCCCCATCTTTTTTCGTTTGCTAAAAACAAGAAAGTTACTTTGGAATATGCAGTACAGCAAATGCAGGAGGATAGATACAGTATGTTCCATACACCCCTATCTACCATTGCTGATGAACAATGTACCAGATTACAGAATACCTTGAACTGCTTTACTATCCCAGAGAATGAGTTGATGGAGAAGGATAAATGGTCTTTGGATGGAAATAGTGTGAAATACTCTACCAAAAAGGTATACCTTGCCATCACCAAGCCAAACAGAGCACCTGCACCATTCATATGGATATGGGAATCTGCTTGCCTGCCGAAACACAAATTTTTCTTTTGGCTGCTATTACAAGACAGGCTGAACACTAAAGAGCTTATGAAACGTAAAAACTTCTTTGTTGACAATCAAAGTTGTGTTCTATGTGATGACAATGCAGAAGAATATATGACTCATCTATTCTTTGAGTGTGACTTCAGCAGGAATTTCTGGTGGAAAATTGGGATTGAATGGAACACTGACCTTGATATTATTGATATGCTCATTGAGGCAAATGAAAGAACCAGCATTATCTTCTTCAAAGAAGCCATGATGGTGGGATGCTGGAGTATATGGAACCAGAGGAACAAGATTATATTTGAAAATGTCCAGAAGGACATTGAGCTTAGTTATGCTTTCTTTAAATTATCTGTGACTCAAGTAAGGCATAGGGTTAAGCCTAGCCTTAAAGAAGGCATGCAAGACTGGATTGATACTTTGTAATTTTCCTTTTACTTGGGACCAGAACTTTGTAAATATGTCTTCTTTTATACACTTGATCTAGTGACCCCCAAAAAGAGAGAACACATGAGTGTATTGTTCAATTGATAATGTCGTACCTTTGTGGTCCCATCTTGAGAGTCACTAATCAAAAACTGACCAATAACTACTATATTAAACCTTAACCACTTCAATTTTTCTCCTAATTTTGATTTTTTTTGGAACTAACATCGAGCTGCTACTTGGTGGTTTGAGTTTCATTGCCTCTTTCTTTTTGTACGTTTGGGTGCTCTGTAGCAATTTTGTGGAGGCTTTGAACGCATTAAGTACATTATTTTGGTCCTTTCCTCGTGTGGCTGTAGCCTTGACGAGGGAAGCGGTCAAAGCGGTGTACATCCATCTATCCATTGATGGGTTGTCAGGCCGTTTTGTCCCCTACGTGTAGCTTCTCTGCAATTTCCCCTCCTCTCCAGATTTCTCCACACTCATCCCTGCCTTGGTTTCCTCTTCTTCGTTGTCACCCCCGGCCACCATCCGAGCGCTTCGGCTCTTCCTCGCGCACGCGACGCGACGCCACGCCACACGCTATTCCCACTTGCCCGTCGCCACAGCGTCGCCTTCCAGCTCGCTGCCGACGCGATACCACTTCGAGGGTTCCAGCGCCCCCTTCTGCTCCTCACCTAGACCGCTCGCTGCCCTGTGCTTCTTCCCAAGAACGGCATCGGTGGGCTTCCACGCGGGCGTGTGCTCCCACGACGCTGCCCCCTGGGCCTGTTCTTCCGCTCGCGATGTGGACCTCCCCGGGCGCCGCACCGGCAGAGAGATTCACCAGCACGCCGCTCCCGCTCGCGTCCCGTTCCGTGCCTCCATCGAGCGAGGCTGCCGATGGGTACCTCCGCGAAAGCTGCCATAGGTATCGTCTCTCCTTGTCTCATTGCTGCCAGCTTTCCTCTGTCTGACTCGGTGGCCGCGGGCCGTGGGTGGTGTCCTTCGTGGCGGTCGCTGTCAGGGTCGTCGTTCGCGCCTGCCTCGGCGCGCACGTCTTGGTGGCGTTCCCAATGATGTCACCGGCGTCGCTGCTTCAGGATGAAGCCGACCACACGCTCACGCTGCTGCAGTCCAGGGATTCTCCCAGTCAATTGTTCACGGTATTCCCAGCCACCCGCATCTTTGTTTTCGATTCCGTCCAAGAAAAACTCTTTTCTTTCCTTCTATGGTACATGGTGCTTCAGTTTGACCTGTAGATTGGGTTGATTATATTTTGGCAATTTGGCTTTCAGTTTGTTGATTTTTGTTTGCAGGTTCCGGAACTCCTTTCTTTTATAACTCCCATCCACAAAGAGGGCACACAAATATTAAACCCCTTTCAACCCCTCATCTTCGACAGCTTGTGCTTCCAGATCAGTTGGGTCGGCGCTGGCAGTTTGGGGTGCTGGAAGGAGAGATACTCGAGAAAGGGGCATGTGGTGTTCTTGGAGAACCAGTGATCGATGCAATTAATGTGGCAGAGCATCTGGCAAAAATGACTTGAGGCGCCAAACTGAATCCAAGTTACATTTTATTTTCTTAGTTTGTTCTTTACATTATAGTTCGGCTATATTAAACCTTAACCACTTCAATTTTTCTCCTAATTTTGATTTTTTTTTGGAACTAACATCGAGCTGCTACTTGGTGGTTTGAGTTTCATTGCCTCTTTCTTTTTGTACGTTTGGGTGCTCTGTAGCAATTTTGTGGAGGCTTTGAACGCATTAAGTACATTATTTTGGTCCTTTCCTCGTGTGGCTGTAGCCTTGACGAGGGAAGCGGTCAAAGCGGTGTACATCCATCTATCCATTGATGGGTTGTCAGGCCGTTTTGTCCCCTACGTGTAGCTTCTCTGCAATTTCCCCTCCTCTCCAGATTTCTCCACACTCATCCCTGCCTTGGTTTCCTCTTCTTCGTTGTCACCCCCGGCCACCATCCGAGCGCTTCGGCTCTTCCTCGCGCACGCGACGCGACGCCACGCCACACGCTATTCCCACTTGCCCGTCGCCACAGCGTCGCCTTCCAGCTCGCTGCCGACGCGATACCACTTCGAGGGTTCCAGCGCCCCCTTCTGCTCCTCACCTGGACCGCTCGCTGCCCTGTGCTTCTTCCCAAGAACGGCATCGGTGGGCTTCCACGCGGGCGTGTGCTCCCACGACGCTGCCCCCTGGGCCTGTTCTTCCGCTCGCGATGTGGACCTCCCCGGGCGCCGCACCGGCAGAGAGATTCACCAGCACGCCGCTCCCGCTCGCGTCCCGTTCCGTGCCTCCATCGAGCGAGGCTGCCGATGGGTACCTCCGCGAAAGCTGCCATAGGTATCGTCTCTCCTTGTCTCATTGCTGCCAGCTTTCCTCTGTCTGACTCGGTGGCCGCGGGCCGTGGGTGGTGTCCTTCGTGGCGGTCGCTGTCAGGGTCGTCGTTCGCGCCTGCCTCGGCGCGCACGTCTTGGTGGCGTTCCCAATGATGTCACCGGCGTCGCTGCTTCAGGATGAAGCCGACCACACGCTCACGCTGCTGCAGTCCAGGGATTCTCCCAGTCAATTGTTCACGGTATTCCCAGCCACCCGCATCTTTGTTTTCGATTCCGTCCAAGAAAAACTCTTTTCTTTCCTTCTATGGTACATGGTGCTTCAGTTTGACCTGTAGATTGGGTTGATTATATTTTGGCAATTTGGCTTTCAGTTTGTTGATTTTTGTTTGCAGGTTCCGGAACTCCTTTCTTTTATAACTCCCATCCACAAAGAGGGCACACAAATATTAAACCCCTTTCAACCCCTCATCTTCGACAGCTTGTGCTTCCAGATCAGTTGGGTCGGCGCTGGCAGTTTGGGGTGCTGGAAGGAGAGATACTCGAGAAAGGGGCATGTGGTGTTCTTGGAGAACCAGTGACCGATGCAATTAATGTGGCAGAGCATCTGGCAAAAATGACTTGAGGCGCCAAACTGAATCCAAGTTACATTTTATTTTCTTAGTTTGTTCTTTACATTATAGTTCGCAAAGGATCGAATCAGGAGTTTCACATCTACAGCTGATGTGATTCTCTGTCTTCTTTTTTCTACTGAAACCATGCTTAGCAGTGTCGCTGCAAAAAAATTCAAGTTCTGCTTCTTCTTCGCGATTGATGTGCTGCTAGGTATCTTGGTCGATGGAAGGCAAGAACATCACATCTGCTTCGATGTATGCCATGGAGCTGCTCTTAGCACAACAATACAGTGTACTCTGTTTGGTAGTATGCTGAAGCGATGGCCTGTATGGTTGGTGCAATTTCAGCTCCGTACTTATTCCTATAGTTTCCTGCAGGTTTTCTATGAGTGTGCCTGGTGTTGCACCGTCGGTGAGTCCGGCCTGCTTCTTCGCCTCCTCCAGTTTTGCGCTTTGAAGATGCTACTGCTGTGTCGCCGCTTTACCATGCTGCTGATACGCATCCAAGGCAGGTGATAATTATAATACCGCTGCTGATTTTAAGATGGAGATTTTGTGTATGCATGGTGACACAAATGTAAATAGATTCCAGTATTCACATTTGCTTTTAACGTCTCTTATTCAATGTTTATTCTTAATAGCGCCAAAATCTAAGAAGTGCAGTCCAACCTTAATTTCCTGACAATTATATGATGTTTAGGAACATATCTTGCATATAGCGTTATCATAGTGTGACCAAGTTGGTGTTGGCTTCAGGATCATCTCATGGTGTTTTCGATGTCATTCCAACAGTTGAATACTAATTGGTACATTTAGTTGTACATTCCTTATACAAAATTGCATAAAATGGTACATAATCTCCTAAAATTTTACAAGCATAATAAATCTAAATATGGGATACTTGGTCATGTTCCTTTTCTATGTGCTCCTCCACATTTATAATTTAGCAAATTGCTTGCTGTTATTGTAGCTTTAATGCCTAATACATCCTTATTCATATTATTCTTAGTATTACCAGATTCAGGATTATGTGTTGAGTTCTTAAGGCCTCGTGACGTTGGTGCTTTGTTTTTACAATAGAAGTGCACCAAGGTGTTTTGGTAGGATAATTATCCTAGCATAGAGACCCCCTTTTAAAGAATAAGACAATCTTTATTATCGAGAGCTGACGTACGGAATTATGGTATGTAACTTTTCGTTTGCAGAATGGTAGCATGCTTAGCTCGATGCAATTGGGATCAAGGTTATAGAAGGCTTGAATTGATAAAATTGTTTTCAGTTTATAAGCCAAGAAGAAACATTAAGATTAAAATGTGTATTGCAGATGTGATTACTAAAATTCCTACTCTGTTGTGCTGTGAAAGCTTCATGGCTGGACTCATTGCTGTCTGAATGTTCTAGCAGAGGCATGTATCTAAATTTGCTGCACACAGGTGGTACAGACTACAAAGAAACTATTGTACTGCAATTGACCTCCAATTGTTTTAATGAAATGCTCAGCCAGGTGATGCCACAAAATTTGACACTCCATAATGGCCTTCATCCTTTTACTAGGTCTGTCCACTCAGCTTTGCTTCATCATCTGGCATGTTGATCTTTTTTTGATTAAGTTTAGTTGAACTTCCGACAGTCTTCGGCTTCCCTATGACTCAATCATCTAGATATAAATATTTTGTTGGCACATATATTCTAAGAATGCTTGTATTCAGAATTTCTAAAAATTGTTCTCCAACTGGATAAGTAACTATTTCTGCAATACACAAAAGTGACAAAACTGCATCTTTAATATATTTATTAATTTATTTAGGTCGATGCAAGTGGTCGGCTGATGATGCCCTTGGTTTGGTAATTCTGTTTCTTTTCTTTGTGCGTGTCGCCCGCATCTGGGAATTCAGAGATCTGGCAACTCGATTAAATCTATATACGGTACATTCTGAACATTTAGATACTTAATCTACCTAGTGTCACTTGCAGATGCAATACACACAATTAGCCTGAATTATTCGTTTCCTTACCTGTAGATACCAATTGGACCATGAAAACTGTTTCTGTGTACCAGCTTATCTCACCTAGAGTAATTGATTTTCTGCAAGGTACTGGATGATGGTTAATTCTACACCTGTTGTGTAACTATTTGGCAGCGAGATTAATATCGTGCACAGGAGATGTATATTCAGACTTAGTTGATGTTGCAGGGCAACACAATGGAGGGCTGTGTGTCGGCCAACGGAAAAGCCCTGTTCAGAGAACAACTATATGAGGGTTCGATATCCAGGTTTGAATCTTTTATTGTTGCCTTAGCCTGGAGCAAGTACAAGATGAATGGTCAATTGGTCATCCATACA
The DNA here is from genome assembly GCA_030979885.1 of Lolium multiflorum. Classification (NCBI taxonomy): domain Eukaryota; kingdom Viridiplantae; phylum Streptophyta; class Magnoliopsida; order Poales; family Poaceae; genus Lolium; species Lolium multiflorum. The sequence continues at coordinate 27,697,678 of CM061751.1, read as the reverse complement.
TGATGGCCATTATCTTCTCTTAATAAAATTTCATTCTAGAGAAGGATTGCTTCTTACCATCTTTTCCCTGCCTTTTCTTCCAAAGTTATAGACCCGCCTAATTGAAAATTTTAGATGTTGGTACCTTGGACATGTTTCAGCGTACAGGATTCTGATGATTTTGAATGTGACTGATTTTTAAAGTTGTTCCTTGGCTTGGTGTTCTTAGGACGGACTATTTCTTTTCAATTATGCTCCATTTTGTGGATAGAAAATGTTTCTGTCCTTGATTATCAACGAGTTGAGCTATGATGATCTTTGCTGAACTGCAGGTATAGGGGAGATATGGAGGGACAAACCTGGACCTAAAACAAAGAGGTCTTTATAAAGGAACCAGCAAATAAAAGCTACATGAACGATTTGAATTACTCCTTCCGTGTGTACAGAATATTTTCCTAGGATATTACTATGGCAGATGTTGGATTTTACAAATGATACCATGTTTGAAAACTCATGGGATTTCTGTTTTGGGAGCCAAGTCAGAGAGCTCCAACTATGTCTCATAATAAGCTAAAGCTGCATTAGCCAACTTTTCAATACTTGAAGAAACAAATGCTTTGCAAAGACCATGTCCAGAGAGTTTCATGGGATTTGTGTTTTGGGTGCCATATCAGAGGAGAGCTTTGACTGTATATCATTCAAGTTGCATTAGACAATTTTTAGAATCGCTGCGACTTCTTGGGGATGTGCTTTCAAATGTATTGCAATGGCATCCCTCACTTAAGTTGTTATGTGATGCTGACAGTCAATATGTAAGCTAACATGTTACTTCCAGCTGTTCAGATGGCTTGTACTAAAACCTTTAGTAACAACAGTAATTGTTCGGTAGGCTCTGATTTGTGAATGGTCATACTTGATTTACGACCCTCTTGCCGCTTCATCCCTAGAATTGTCATATGATGTGCTGAACTTTTTTTTTGAGGTTGAATGATGTGCTGAACTAATGATCTCATACTGTTTGATGCTTCGCTGATAAAAGTTTGCTAGAGACCGAACGATCTAATGAAGTTGTCGCCCCGCTATTAATCATTCGTTGTTCAGCTGTATCTACAAAACCTGAATCTGTGGACGAGGAGGACAAGCTGATCTCTCAAGAATGAAGAATTGACAAAAACATCTATTTTATGTTCTGGCCCATTATCTCCAGTAACCCGTGATGACTTGATATGTGTTTCGTGCCAAACTTAGTACAACCTATTTACTGCTATATCTGTTTATGTTTGCCTTTTTAATTTAGCAGGGGTATTCCATGAATTATATTTGTTTTTTTAAACAAAGGGCGCCTTTTATTCATAGTTCAACAGAGATACATCATTTAATACATCCCTTAGAACTGAACTGGGCGGATCACCATCCCAAAGAATTAAGTAACTGAATCCGCACTACTTATCAGTAATGCCACATGCCGCTTACCAGCATCATACTGCAGCCAGTCCACGAGTGCTTAGTTCATAAAGCTATTGGAAATCCAATATTGCTCTAGGGTGCATATGTTCCTGCTATTAAAAAACATATTTTAAAATGCTTTTAAAAAAATTGAACAAAAATTCCTTGTGTTCATGCCGACATTCTATATGCGGCAAAATTTCGCGGAACATCGACATTTTTTATGTGCTGTGTAAAAAATATAAGAAAATATCCTTGTGAAGAGCTTTTTTAGCACCGAAATTTGTCATTTTACACATCACACAAAAATTGTCGATTTTTTGTGAAACAACTTTGCGAGCACAAAGAACATTAAGATGTACGTGTGACATTTCTATCAGATTTTTCAACATCTTAAAATATGTTCAAAATCCATCCTAATATTCTGGGAGCAAAAACGTGGTGTCCCCGCTATTTCTCTTTTCCATGTGCTATTGGTCCCTAAAGTGCTGAGTTAGTTTCTGTTTTCATGTTCATAAACATGTTAACACATTTCAGACTTTCTGAAGGTATAACGATATTGACAGTACAAATCCTATCTGCTTCCATGTCATTGGTCAGTTTCCATCTCTGTATTGTTTATTGTCATCTCACACTATTGACAATTCTGATAATAATGTGCCTTTTGCAATTATTTCGAACTGTATGCAAATTTTACCGCGGTCTAGCTTGCTCATAGCTTCTCACACAACTTATGCCATCTTTCGCAACTCTACTCGCCAACAGAACATGTTCCACCTGCCCCAAAAGAACTACGCACCTCAATGGAAGAACTTCCATTCCGAATTTTTATCCACTGACCACATCACAGGTGTGGCATAGATAAAAATAAAGACTTCTCTGGCTCCCTAATGACCTCCAGCATCTCCTTAGTTTTTACAATCTCCGTCATTTAGTTTATTTACATTTCATGTTTGTTGTGACCAAATCTTTCAAGCGTATTGACTCACATGCAAGCAAATAAAGCTACTAGCTGAATAATATATCATTCGCATTAAAAAATCAAATCCCATGCAGCTCTATCAAAACGAAATCATTAACTACACCACTTATACACAATACATGCCCATAAACATTGACCACAACCAAAAAAAAAATCAGTCGATGAGCAACCATACTGGCGCGGCGTGCCGCCGCGCCGATGTTTGCTAGTATCATTTATGATGTAACGAAGAGACTGCAAGCCATCTGCAGACAATGTGATTGTGCTATTTGGACTGGAAACGTTCCAGATCTGCAAAATTACCACATTGCAATCTTAATAAACATCCAAGTGCCGAGTTAACTGGACTCTTTTGAAGAGAAAATAATAATTATATAGAAATTTATTCTATAAATTATGAGATCCATTAAAATAACCTGTGTAAATCAACAACAACAAAAAAAGCAAACCTTGATTGTGTGGTCTAAGGAGGCACTGGCAAAACAGTTGTGGTCCACTGGGTTAAATGTTATTTGTGTCACTCTGTCGGAATGCTCCTTAAACGTATGGGTGCATTCCCAGTTATTCTCCCAATTCCAAAGCTCAATGAGATGAGATGATGACGAGATGATAAAAGGACGACTTGGATGCACAGCCAAAGACTCAATGCGACTATGATGACCTCTGAAGCTCGCGACTTCTTGCTGTGTACAATAACTGTAAACATATATGTCCCCGTCATCGTCACCGGCCACAAGCCATTGCTCTCTTTCAATGAATTTTGCTGAATAAACTGCAGTTGGAACAACCATATTAGTATGATCAATCATGAGGACTGATGAACTAAAATAAAAAAATAAAAAAGCTAAGCATGCCTGATTCCTCTGATAATTCGACAGAGATCTGAATTGCCTGCAAAAAATTAGCATTCAAAAGAGAGCACAAGCTAAAAAATATTCATATTACGAAAAATTAAATATGTAGTACTATTCCACATATAACATAGAGAAAAAACACACCTTTGTATGGTAGTCCCAAATGAAAATTTGACCCCCATGATGGCTTGTCATTATCCTGCATTACACAATGTGATTTTATTAAATGCAGAAAAGTATCAATCATTTAAACGGCGGCGGAGTGTTGACACAAAGCATTAGAGATGAAAGGAAACAAACCATTACAAACTTATACAGTGGGGAAAAAGCACTAGATGAAACAGCTAGTATGAACTAACTGTAGAAGAGATATTGGAGATTGCACAGCACCAATAGGGCCGGCTGCTCATGTATATATAGGCGGACACATGTACAATTACAGGTACAACCCTGAGAAAACACGGGGACCTATACCTATACAATATGTTACTCAACACCCCCGCAGTCGAAGGGTCGGCACCGACACATAGACTGGAGCGAAACTCCGGAAAGGTCGTAGACGGCAATCCCTTCGTCATGATATCGGCAAACTGCTGAGAGGTCGGTACATGAAGAACTCGAACACGACCGAGGGCAACTTGCTCACGAACGAAGTGAATGTCCAACTCAATGTGCTTGGTGCGCCGATGATGAACGGGGTTGGCGGAGAGATAGACGGCCGACACATTGTCGCAGAAGACCACCGTAGCCTTGTCAACGGGACAAGAGAGCTCAGACAGAAGCTGGCGAAGCCACGTGCACTCAGCCACAGCGTTGGCCACAGCGCGGTACTCGGCCTCAGCACTGGAGCGAGACACGGTGGGCTGCCTCTTGGAGGACCAAGAGACGAGCGACGAGCCGAGGTAGACGCAGTAACCGCTGGTGGAGCGCCGCGTGTCCGGACATCCCGCCCAGTCCGCGTCCGAGTAGGCGACGAGGTCGGTCGACGTCGAGGGCGAAGCGTGCAACGACAAGCCGTAGCCCATGGTGCCACAGACGTAGCGGAGAATCCGCTTCACCGCGGCCCAATGAGCATCTCGAGGAGCGTGCATGTGTAAGCACACCTGCTGCACAGCGTACTGGAGCTCCGGGCGCGTCAACGTCAAGTACTGAAGGGCACCGACGATGGAGCGGTAGAACGGCGCGTCGGACGCCAACGACCCATCACTGGCAGAGAGCTTGGCCTTCGTGTCGACAGGAGTAGGTGCAGGGTTGCAGTTGAGCATCCCGGCACGCTCGAGGAGCTCGTGAGCATACTTCCGCTGATGAAGGAAGAACCCATCCGTACGCCGGACAACCTCGATGCCGAGGAAGTAGTGGAGCGGGCCAAGGTCCTTCAACGCAAACTCAGCGCGAAGACTGTCGGTGAGCTGTCGAAAAAGTCCAGCAGTGGAGGCCGTCAGGATGATGTCGTCGACGTACAGCAGTAGATAGGCCATGTCGTGGCCGGTCCGGTAGACGAACAGCGACGCATCCGAACGTGTGGAGCGGAAGCAAAGCTGATGTAGGAAGCCGGCGATGGCGCAGGTACCCCACTGAGGAGAGAGCAAGCACACGTGGCGCACAGTCTCGGGGGCTGCGACAACACCTGTGCATGGCATGTTGCAGATGGCGTCCTGATGCACGGGCCAGGCACGAGGCGCGAGGTGCAACACCTGCGGATCGTGCCCGACAAAAAAAAATCCGTGAAGCGCGTGCCGAAACCGCGCACAACCCAGCGCGCCTTGTAGCGCTCGAGAGTACCATCGGAGCCGAGCTTGTGCTTGAAGACCCATTTGCCGGTGATGACGTTGGCGCGAGGGGGCCGGGGAACGAGCTCCCAGGTTCGATTACGCTGCAGCGCGTCGTATTCCTCCTGCATGGCGGCACGCCAATGCGGGTCGCGCGCAGCGCGAGGTGGGCAGCGAAGGAGCGGTCGCCGGGCTGGTGGCGGAGCCGGTCGGACCGGCGGCAGACCGGGTGGGCCGGTCCCTGGCCCGGTTGACCGGTCGCCAACCGGCCGCCAACCGGAGCCTGCGCGCCGCGGCAGACCGGTTGGCCGGTTCCTGGTCCGGTTGACCGGCCCAACCGCCGCCAACCGGAACCGCGCGCACCGGGTGGCAGGCCGGGTCGGTGCAGGAGGGCTCGCGGCGGAAGAAGTGACCGGCCGGGGAACCGGTCGGACCGGTGCGGGGCGGTCTGCTGAAGGGGGCGCCGTCGTGCGGCAATAGACTACGCTGGCCCAGAAGGAGATGGAGACGCCGCGCGACATACTGGCGTAGCGTAGCCGTGTGAGCACGCAGGCCGCACGTGGCGAGGTGGACGGCGCGGGAGGCGGCGACGGCGCCGCGGGGGGGCGCGGGGACGCCCGAGCGCGGAGGCCACGGGCGGCGGGCGACGGAGGCGCGACGGCGACGCGGGGGCGGGGGCGGCGACGGGCAGGGGCGCCGAAGGCGACGAGACGCCGAGGGACCGACGGGGCCGGCGCAGAGGGGGCCGCCGTGGTCGGGCGCGCGCGGGGAGGGCCGGCGGGCGCCGGGGTCGTCCTCGGAGGTGTCGCCGAGAGTTCCTGCTGAAACGGAAAAACCAACTCGTCAAAGTACACGTGCCGGGAAGTGATGACACGATGGGAGACCGGGTCGTAACAGCGATAGCCCTTGGTGTTGGCGGGGTAGCCGAAAACACACAGGGAGAGAGCGCGGCGCAAGCTTATGCGCGCGGTGGCAGCAGTGTTAGGATAACACCGGCAGCCGAAGATGCGAAGGTCATCGTAGGCGGGCGGCACACCATAGAGGAGCTGATGTGGCGTGTAGGACCAACGCACACGACACGGGCGGATGTTGACGAGGAGAGTCGCCGTGGCGAGGGCATCCGGCCAGAATCGTGGGGGCATGGAGGCGTGGAACAGAAGGGTGCGGACGCAGTCGTTGAGGGTACGAAGCATCCGTTCGGCACGACCGTTCTGTGAAGAGGTGTGATACGTCTCCAACGTATCGATAATTTCTTATGTTCCATGCTACTTTATTGATGATATCTACATGTTTTATACACATTATATGTCGTATTTACGCATTTTCTGGAACTAACCTATTAACAAGATGCCGCCAGTTCTGTTTTCTGCTGTTTTTGGTTTCAGAAATCCTAGTAACGAAATATTCTCGAATTGACGAAATCAACGCCCAGGCTCCTATTTTTCCACGAAGCTTCCAACACCCGGGAAGGACCAGAGGGGGCCACAGCCCACCAGGAGGGTGGCCGGCGCGGCCTAGGGTTGGCCCGCGCCGCCTTACCCCCGGCCGCCTTCGACCTTCCGACGCCTCTTCGCCTATATAAAGCCCCTGCATCGAAAACCTTACGGAGAAACCCACGATACGAGAAAAGTTCCAGAGCCGCCGTCATCGCGAAGCCAAGATCCGGGGACAGGAGTCTCTGTCCGCACCCGGAGCGGGGAAGTGCCCCGGAAGGCTTCTCCATCAACACCGCTGCCATCTCCACCGCCATCTTCATCACCGCTGCTGCTCCCATGAAGAGGGAGTAGTTCTCCATCGAGGCTCGGGGCTGTACCGGTAGCTATGTGGTTAATCTCTCTCCTATGTACCTCAATACAATGATCTCATGAGCTGCTTTACATGATTGAGATTCATATGAGTTTTGTATCACAATTTATCTATGTGCTACTCTAGTGATGTGTTATTAAAGTAGTTTTATTCCTCCTGCATGTGTGCAAAGGTGACAGTGCGTGCACCGTGTTAGTACTTGGTTTATGCTATGATCATGATCTCTTGTAGATTGCGAAGTTAACTATTGCTATGATAATATTGATGTGATCTATTCCTCCTACATATGCATGAAGGTGACTGTGTGCATGCTATGCTAGTACTTGGTTTAGTCGTTTTGATCTATCTTACACTTAAGGTTACTTAAACATGAGCATTATTGTGGAGCTTGTTAACTCCGGCATTGAGGGTTCGTGTAATCCTACGCAATGTGTTCATCATCCAACAAAAGTGTAGAGTATGCATTTATCTATTCTGTTATGTGATCAATGTTGAGAGTGTCCACTAGTGAAAGTCTAATCCCTAGGCCTTGTTCCTAAATACTGCTGAGTTACTACTGCTTGTTTTGTTTTATGTGTTACTACTGCTGCAATACTACCACCATCAACTACACGCCAGCAAGCTATTTTCTGGCACCGTTGCTACTGCTCATATATATTCATACCACCTGTATTTCACTATCTCTTCCGAACTAGTGCACCTATTTGGTGTGTTGGGGACACAAGAGACTTCTTACTTTGTGGTTGCAGGGTTGCATGAGAGGGATATCTTTGACCTCTTCCTCCCCGAGTTCGATAAACCTTGGGTGATCCACTTAAGGGAAAACTTGCTGCTGTTCTACAAACCTCGCACTTGGGGCCCAACACTGTCTGAAAGGAGGGGGAACGTAGACATCAAGCTAATTTTCGCCGTTGCCGGGAGGAAAGGTAAAAGGTACTCACACTCCGGATCTCGGCTACTAAGCTATTTTCCGGCGCCATTGTAAGTACTCGAAGCTATTTCCTTTAGACTCTGCAATTGCGACATTTGGTTTCTTGTTTACACTAGTTAGGCATAATGGAAAACAACAAAAATATGAGAGATCTTTATGAACTTTATCTTGAATTAGGACATGATGTGTTTGAAGAAAGAATTAAGAAACCCATGGAACTTTATATACATGCTAATGGGAATGTTATTACTATGAATGCTTTGAACACCATTGTTGCTAATGCTATGGAAAATTCTAAGCTTGGGGAAGCTGGCTTTGATGAGCATGATATTTTTAGTCCCCCAAGCATTGAGGAGAAAATTTACTTTGATGATACTTTGCCTCCTATTTATGATGATTATAATGATAGTAGTCTTTTGTTACCACCTGTTATGGAGGATAAATTTGATTATGATTACAATATACCTCCTATATTTGATAGCTACTTTGTTGAATTTGCTCCCACTACAACTAATAAAATTGATTATGCTTATGTTGGGAGTAGTAATTATTTTATGCATGAGACTCATGATAAGAATGCTTCATGTGATAGTTATATTGTTGAGTTTGCTCATGATGCTACTGAAAGTTATTATGAGAGAGGAAAATATGGTTGTAGAAATTTTCATGTTACTAAAACACCTCTCTATGTGCTGAAATTTTTGAAGCTACACTTGTTTTATCTTCCTATGCTTGTTACTTTGCTCTTCATGAACTTGTTTATTTACAAGATTCCTATGCATAGGAAGCATGTTAGACTTAAATGTGTTTTGAATTTGCCTCTTGATGCTCTCTTTTGCCTCAAATACTATTTCTTGCGAGTGCATCATTAAAACTGCTGAGCCCATCTTAATGGCTATAAAGAAAGAACTTCTTGGGAGATAACCCATGTGTTTATTTTACTACAGCAATTTTTGTTTTGTTGAGTCTTGGAATTTGTTTACTACTGTAGCAACCTCTCCTTATCATGTTTTTGTGCCAAGTAAAGTTTCTATGTCAAAGTTGATGTTATATTTGGGATCGCTGCGCAGAAACAGCATTGCTGTCTGTCACGAATCTGGGCACAGTTCTCTGTAGAAAATTCGAAAAAATCTGCCAATTTACGAGCGTGATCCTCAGATATGTACGCAACTTTCATTAGTTTTGAGTTTTTCCATTTGAGCAAGTCTGGTGCCATCTTAAAATTCGTCTTTACGGACTGTTCTGTTTTTGACAGATTCTGCCTTTTATTTCGCATTGCCGCTTTTGTTAAGTTGAATGAGTTTCTTTGTTCCATTAACTTTCAGAAGTTTTGTGCAATGTCCAGAAGTGTTAAGAATGATTGTGTCACCTCTGAACATGTGAATTTTGATTATGCACTAACCCTCTAATGAGTTTGCTTGAAGTTTGGTGTGAAGGAAGTTTTCAAGGGTCAATAGAAGAGGGTGATATAATGTGATCGAGAAGAGTGAAAGGTCTAAGCTTGGGGATGCCCGGTGGTTCATCCCTGCATATTTCAAGAAGACTCAAGCATCTAAGCTTGGGGATGCCCAAGGCATCCCCTTCTTCATCGACAACTTATCAGGTTTCTTCTAGTGGAACTATATTTTTATTCCATCACATCCTATGTATTTTACTTGGAGCGTCTGTGTGCTTTTATTTTTGTTTTTGTTTTGTTATCTTAGTTCTCTGAATAAGTTCATCCTTGTGTGGGAGAGAGACACGCTCCGCTGGTTCGTATGAACACACGTGTTCTTAGCTCATAATATTCATGGCGAAGTTTCCTCTTCGTTAAATTGTTATATGGTTGGAATTGAAAAATGCTACATGTAGTAATTGGTAAAATGTCTTGGATAATGTGATACTTGGCAATTGTTGTGCTCATGTTTAAGCTCTTGCATCATATACTTTGCACCCATTAATGAAGAAATACATAGAGCTTGCTAAAATTTGGTTTGCATAATTGGTCTCTCTAAAGTCTAGATAATTTCTAGTATTGAGTTTTGAACAACAAGGAAGACGGTGTAGAGTCTTATAATGTTTACAATATGTCTTTTATGTGAGTTTTGCTGCACGGTTCATCCTTGTGTTTGTTTCAAATAACCTTGCTAGCCTAAACCTTGTATCGAGAGGGAATACTTCTCATGCATCCAAAATCCTTGAGCCAACTACTATGCCATTTGTGTCCACCATACCTACCTACTACATGGTATTTCTCCGCCATTCCAAAGTAAATTGCTTGAGTGCTACCTTTAAACAATTCAAAAGTTATTACCTCTTATTTGTGTCAATGTTTTATAGCTCATGAGGAAGTATGTGGTGTTTTATCTTTCGATCTTGTCATTTACTTTTGACAAACTTTCACAATGGACTAGTGGCTTCATCCGCTTATCCAATAATTTTGCAAAAAGAGCTGGCAATGAGGTTCCCAGCCTCAATTAATTAACTTGCATTAATAATTCTCTTCACATGTTTTGCTCTGATTCATCAGTAAGCAACTTAATTTTGCAAATAGACACTCCTCCATGGTATGTGAATGATGGAAGGCACCCGAGGATTCGGTTAGCCATGGCTTGTGTAAGCAAAAGGTTGGGAGGAGTGTCATCCATAAATAAAGAAAAACTAAACTAAAGTACATGTGTAAACAAAAGAGAAGAGGGATGATCTACCTTGCTGGTAGAGATAACGTCCTTCATGGGAGCCGCTCTTGAAAGTCTGGTTGATGAGGTAGTTAGAGTGCCCACTACCATTCGTTGACAACAACAAACACCTCTCAAAATTTTACTTTTATGCTCTCTTTATGTTTTCAAAACCAAAGCTCTAGCACAAATATAGCAATCGATGCTTTCCTCTTTGAAGGACCATTCTTTTACCTTTATGTTGAGTCAGTTCACCTATTTCTCTCCATCCCAAGAAGCAAACACTTGTGTGAACTGTGCATTGATTCTTACATACTTGCTTATTGCATTTGTTATATTACTCTATGTTGACAATTATCCATGAGATATACATGTTACAAGTTGAAAGCAACCGCTGAAACTTAATCTTCCATTGTGTTGCTTCAATGTCTTTACTTTAAATTATTGCTTTATGAGTTAACTCTTATGCAAGACTTATTGATGCCTGTCTTGAAGTACTATTCATGAAAAGTCTTTGCTTTATGATTCAGTTGTTTACTCATGTCATTACCATTGTTTTGATCGCTGCATTCATTGCATATGTTTACAAATAGTATGATCAAGGTTATGATGGCATGTCACTTAAGAAATTATCTTTGTTATCGTTTTACCTGCTCGGGACGAGCAGAACTAAGCTTGGGGATGCTGATACGTCTCCAACGTATCGATAATTTCTTATGTTCCATGCTACTTTATTGATGATATCTACATGTTTTATACACATTATATGTCGTATTTACGCATTTTGGAACTAACCTATTAACAAGATGCCGCCGTTCTGTTTTCGCTGTTTTTGGTTTCAAATCCTAGTAACGAAATATTCTCGGAATTGGACGAAATCAACGCCCAGGCTCCTATTTTTCCACGAAGCTTCCAGAACACCCGGAAGGACCGAGGGGGCCAGCCCAGAGGTGGCGGCGCGGCCTAGGGTTGGCCGCGCCGCCTTACCCCCCGGCCGCCTCTTCGACCTTCGACGCCGCCTCTTCGCCTATAAAGCCCCGCATCGAAAACCCTTACGGAGAAACCCACGATACGAGAAAAGTTCCGGAGCCGCCGTCATCGCGAAGCCAAGATCGGGGACAGAGCTGTTCCGGCACCCGCCGGAGCGGGGAAGTGCCCGGAAGGCTTCTCCATCAACACCGCTGCCATCTCCACCGCCATCTTCATCACCGCTGCTGCTCCCATGAAGAGGGAGTAGTTCTCCATCGAGGCTCGGGGCTGTACCGGTAGCTATGTGGTTAATCTCTCTCCTATGTACCTCAATACAATGATCTCATGAGCTGCTTTACATGATTGAGATTCATATGAGTTTTGTATCACAATTTATCTATGTGCTACTCTAGTGATGTGTTATTAAAGTAGTTTTATTCCTCCCGCATGTGTGCAAAGGTGACAGTGCGTGCACCGTGTTAGTACTTGGTTTATGCTATGATCATGATCTCTTGTAGATTGCGAAGTTAACTATTGCTATGATAATATTGATGTGATCTATTCCTCCTACATATGCATGAAGGTGACAGTGTGCATGCTATGCTAGTACTTGGTTTAGTCGTTTTGATCTATCTTACACTTAAGGTTACTTAAACATGAGCATTATTGTGGAGCTTGTTAACTCCGGCATTGAGGGTTCGTGTAATCCTACGCAATGTGTTCATCATCCAACAAAAGTGTAGAGTATGCATTTATCTATTCTGTTATGTGATCAATGTTGAGAGTGTCCACTAGTGAAAGTCTAATCCCTAGGCCTTGTTCCTAAATACTGCTGAGTTACTACTGCTTGTTTACTGTTTTACTGTGTTACTACTGCTGCAATACTACCACCATCAACTACACGCCAAGCTATTTTCTGGCACCGTTGCTACTGCTCATATATATTCATACCACCTGTATTTCACTATCTCTTCGCCGAACTAGTGCACCTATTTGGTGTGTTGGGGACACAAGAGACTTCTTACTTTGTGGTTGCGGGTTGCATGAGAGGGATATCTTTGACCTCTTCCTCCCTGAGTTCGATAAACCTTGGGTGATCCACTTAAGGGAAAACTTGCTGCTGTTCTACAAACCTCTGCACTTGGGGGCCCAACACTGTCTACAGGAAAGGAGGGGGAACGTAGACATCAAGGTGTATGGACACGTGAGGCGAAAGACGGCGCCGTGGGTGGCGAGGAGGGAGCGAATGGTGATGTTGTCGAACTCCTTGCCGTTGTCGGTTTGGAGGGCGTGGATGGGGCGACCGAACTGAGTGAAGATGAAGGCGAAGAAGGCGGTGAGGGTGGTGGCAACATCGGATTTACGGCGAAGAGGAAAAGTCCATACAAAATGCGAGTTATCATCAAGAATCACAAGATAGTAATTATAACCAGAGTTACTCACAACTGGCGAGGTCCAAACATCACTATGAATAAGTTGAAAAGGAAAAGACGCGACTGTGGAGGAGGAACTAAACGGAAGGCGAACATGTTTGCCTAGACGACATGCTTCACAAGAGTGAGTATCCGTTTTATTACAAGTAAAGGAAAAGCCTTGCATTATTTGACGCAGAGCGGCGTAGCTAGGATGTCCAAGGCGGGCATGCCAAAGGTCGACACCGGCGGAGAGGGCGAGTGGACGGCCGGTGGTGGTGGAGGCCGCGCCAACGGGGTAGAGATCGCCGGGGCTGTCACATCGGTGGAGGAGCATCCGGGTACGACCATCCTTGACAGAGAAACCAAAAGCGTCAAATTCCACAGTCACAGGGTTATCACGACAGAAAGACTTAACAGAAACAAGGTTTTTAATCAAGTCAGGAGAAACAAGGACGTTATGAAGAGAGAGAGGAGTGGAGGTGGAAGGAAAAGACACAGAACCGGTGTGAGTGATGGGAAGAGCATGACCGTTGCCAACGATTATGCGGGAGGAAGTGGAAGAGGGTGTAGAAAAGGAGAGGTTACCGGGGTGCGCCGCCATATGCGCAGAAGCGCCGGTGTCCATGAACCAGTCGCCACCGCCACCATACGCGCCAGCGGAGGGGGCGTTCTGGAGGGCGGCCAGGAGCGCGGGATCCCACGGAGTCGCGCCCGGGTGGGCGGCGTAGGCCGGGGCAGGCTGGGGCGCCGCGTAGAACGCCTGGTGGGTGGCTGGACGCGGCCCCATGATGCCCGGGTAGGGGGCGCGCGGCACGGGCATGGAGTAGGCGTGAACAACCCCGGTCCACGGATTGTGACCGGCGGTCCATGGCGGAGGGGCGGTGTGCTGAGATGGACGGGTCGCAGAAGCAGGGGCACCAGCGTTACCACCATTGCCGCCACCGCCACGGCGACGACGGCCGCGGCGACCACCGCCGGAAGGCCGCGCTGCCCGGTCCAGGGGCCGACCGGCTGGGGCGCCGGCGTGGCCGGTCCAGGGCCCGGTCTGGCCGGCCGGCTGACCGTGCGTGCCGGTCCAGGGGCCGGTCTGGCCGGCCTGGTGACCGGCTGCGGGAAGCCCGGCGGCGGACCCGAGGGGCGAGGCGCGGGCGCGCGGGGCGCAGGAGCCGAAGCGCCACGGGAGAAGCCGGCGACGAAGGCGGTGTGAGCCGCCCGAGCCCGGAGATGCTTGAGGCGGCGCTCCTCGAGGCGCAGGTAGGCCACGGCCTGCTCGAAGGTGGGCGTGGCGAGGAGCGTGAGGTTGGAGGCGGCATTGCTGAGATCCTCGCCGAGACCCGCCGATAGGGTGGAGAGCATGATCTTGTCATCGATCGGAAACTCCAAGTCGCGGAGCTCGTCGGAGAGGCTCTTCAGCTTGAGGGCGTAGTCATCTAGGGACATGTCGTTCTGATGGGTGCCGAAGAACTCTTGCTGGAGGAAGGTGACCCGCTGGATTTTGTTGTCGGTGAAGAGGCCGGTGATCTTAACCCAGACCGTGTGGGCGGAGTCGCCGTCGCGGACGACGGTGCGAAAGATGTCGTTGGAGACGGTCTGGTAGAACCAGCGGATGATGGTGGCGTCGATGGCGAGCCACTCGGGGTCGTGCGGCATGGCGAGGAGGTCGATGGTGCCGTCGACGTGATCGAGGAGATCATACTCGCGGAAGAGGAGCCCGAAGTACGTCTTCCACGGGAAGAAGTTGGCAGCGGTGGTGGAGAGCTTCACCGGCACGCGCTCGGCGATGGGGATGTCGCGGATGACGGCGACGGAGGGGCCGGCGTGCTGCTGCCGGAGCTTGAAGAGTTGAAGCCGGAGCCGGAGGAGTCGAAGCGATCCATGGCGGAAGCGGAAGTGGTGGTAGGCGGCTAGGGCTAGGGCGGAGTGGCGGAAGCGGAGGAGATGGCCACGGCGCCCGAGGGTGAGGGAGGCGGCGGCTAGGGTTGGGTGGGGAGAGGCCGGCGGCGCCCTAGGAGGGAGAGGGCGGCGGCTAGGGTTGGAGGAGGAGGAGCCGGCGGCGCCCTAGGAGGGAGGAGGCGGGTAGGTCAGGACCCGAAGGGTCTCGATACCATGTAGAAGAGATATTGGAGATTGCACAACACCAATAGGGCCGGCTGCTCATGTATATATAGGCGGACACATGTACAATTACAGGTACAACCCTGAGAAAACACGGGGACCTATACCTATACAATATGTTACTCAACACTAACCATGGCTCTGTCGGATGCACATCCACAGACAACACCTGAGGGAAGTTCGTCTTGGATATGATCTGATCCACCATAACACGAACCACTATTAGCGATAAAGGCTCCAAATTGCTACGCGGATCAGTTGTGGAGTCGAAAGGAAAAAAATACTACCTCCGATTTAAGGAATAAGGCGCCCTCGTTTTACGTGCTTTTTGTTTGACCAAGAATTACTTTAAATATATAAAGATTGTTTGTATGAAATTAGCATTATTAGAAAATGCTTTTCAATACGAATCCAACGATACTAATTACATATAATATAATCAAGATTGTGTTGCTTAATTTTTATGGTCAAAGTTCGTCTTGAAATACGCGTGCGCCTTATTCCTTGGGACGGAGGTAGTAGGAAGCTACCTCGATTCCAGGATGGATTAGCTGCTGCCACGCCAACCACCACCGAGAAAGCCACGAAAGAAAAAGAAAAACATAGGATTGCATTGTGTTAAATAGAATTGTAATAGTCATTGCAAACTCACTTGACCAGAGGTTACCTCATCTTGAGCGCCACAAACGACCTCCAGTTTCTGCTGATGCACCTTCTTCGTACATGAAGCTTGGGCTTCCTTAAAAAAGTCATGAAACTCTCTGTTGGTCAAATCAAGGTCTACATCCTTGAGGTTAAGGCCCCCCTCACCAACAATGCAGCTCTCTAGGGTGAAGAATTCGCCGCTGTTCACTGGCTTGCGCGCGCATAGACACTACGAGGGTGTATGTGGATCTTGGTGGCGCAACGCCGCGAGCCATACACCTTTTCTGATTATCCGACAGAAGCCTAACAGCGACGCGGTCGTCTGTCATGTTAGTTAGGTGCAGAAAACAGCAGTTCATCCTGTTTCGCTTGAATGGGAAACAAAGCTGAAGGGGGTAGACGCCAATGAGCTCAGTGGGGACAGGGCATATCTAGTGCAAGACAAGAAAGAAAAACATAAACAGTTAATGGGGCGGAAATGGAAGGAAGGTATAGATTTTGCAAGCTATATGATTTGAAAGAAAGAAAAAATACCAATGCTGGTGTTCACAAATAACTACTTTGAAAGAACAAGCATTTTTCTGTGTTATTGTAAGTGTTGATGGTTTCCAAAAAAGGTAATTTTCTCCATGTAAACTACAAAATGGGTGTACTTGTGTTAGAAGTTATGCATACCTTGCCAAGCGCACTTAGAACCTCTCCTACACGAGGCCTTTCCTTCGGACGAATGTCAGCACACTTAAGACCAATCACAATGCAGCATTTTACCTGATTGAGACCCTCTACGGTAGGGACGGAGAAATATGGGCCATCCAACCAGCTATATCTGATGGCCAGGATTGATTAATACTTGTGACCAAGAGGAGTAGTATTTTTTCAAGGAAAGGCAAATATGGTAGGCGATTGAAAACAAATCCGGCACTAACCAAAAAGAAATATCATTTTTCCATGAAAAGGCAAATATGGTAGGTGATTTAAAACAAATCAAACACTACATTAAAGAGAAAATCATATGGAAGGACACTTAGGACTGAAATTACCTTCACGTACGACTTTCCCGTTCGAAACTGTGCGACCTTCGTCCAAGCGCTACCAGCAGCCATGGTTCATGATGATTGCACGTTGCAGCACTCGGTGCCTGTGACTAAGAGCACCTCGATTCATTGGAGCTCCTTAGGCCGAAATCCGGAGCTAAATAGCGCCGAATGAATGTAAATTTTGTCATGGGATGGCCCAGTTTTTCAGTGGCGAGCCTAGGAAAATCCTGGCGATAGGCTAAATTCGAACGGAACATAGCGAAATTAGTTCAAACTTAGTCTAAATTTAGAGATATTTAATATATATAGGCGAGCTCGTACATATATAGGCCAAATTCGTAATATATAGGGTTAGAGTGGGAGAAGGAATTTAGAGCTAAAACATTGGATAGGGTATAAGATCACACTGGTCACATAAACAAGGTTGCAAAAGTTGGGACGTTAGTCTCCGCATTAATCAAAATTTGACCGGTGGCTGGCCAACATTAAATTAGGCTTATGTTCGGTGTTCCCGCAATTGCAGATTAGAGTCGCGACTGGTATGATATTAGGAAACTTTTCAAATTTTGATATTTTTAGTTCGAATATAACTTATGTAAAAGTTACATGAAATTTTCTTGAATTTTTTTTATAGTATATATGCTTAATTTCAGTTGCGGCCTTTGAGTATCTACTGAAAAATAGTATTGGTACATTCATGCGTGAAAAAAACTAACATAATGATAATCTGCTTGTGCATCTTTAGCTGAACCGAGGCTCACGAAACAACCATGCACCCAAAAAATGGTCACATCTTTTTGTACATGTGCTAGGTGTTACGGATAAAAAGATGGTTAGGTGTGAGAGCAAGATTGTTGGTGTGAACAATTTAATTCATGTTACACGCATGCTTGGTAAGTAGCATCCGTATATCAAAATCTGATGTGGCATAATTATACTTAGATGGTAAAAGGTCAACCTGAATCTTTGTCATGATTTTCTTACCATGTAGATTATCCAAAATACTACTAGTCCATAGGACTAGCAAATTGTACCGTAAAAAGCCTCGTGTTTAATGATGGGTATGCCGACTTAATGTGCGATGTATTTGTCCAGTCTTTACGCACCTATTCAGTTGGAGTAAGAGAGCTTAAACTATATTATACAGAATAAATAAATTCCAATTTTTACAAAGAAAATGTGACTTAATTTTATATTGCTAGATAGTACATTAATATCTCACATTCCCAATGAAGTGCCATGGAAGTAGACCATCCTCATTAAAGCAGCTTCTGTTTCCTGTTACGACCTCCATGATGAGAAGGCCTAAACTGTACAAGTCTGATTCAAGTTTTTCTTCCCCGCAGTATAAATATTCCGGAGCCATGTATACTCTGAATCATTGGAATCAATGGTGAATTATTAAGACACTAATCCAAGTAAATTTGTGTACAAATAGGGAAATGACAAAAAAATCATCTTAAATACTGAAGTTGCTCTTACAATCGTCCTGAAATATCTTGAGCCTGTGGCGGGGTATGCTCTTGTCCAAATAGACGGTGTAGACCAGAATTAGCAATCTTTGGAATCATTTTATCATCCAGAATTATGCTACTAGGTTTAAGATTGAGATGAATAATGTCTCTGCCTGACTCCACATGTAGGAAATGTAACCCTTCACAAATCTCCTTAATAATTCTAAGGCGCATGTCCCAGTTAAGTTTACGAGATTTATCTGCGGAATTGAAACCAAATATTCATTCAGATACTTGCAAATCCATTCTGTTTCGCGCGGTATGGTTTGTACAAATAAGATGTTCCTAAATAACAAGCCATTCCGAATCTTACTAGGATTGAATGGGTAAGCATACTTCGAAACATATATGTCAGTGTTTTCATGTTTATATACATAATATCCACACTAGTCTTCACTATTTCTTGGACCACCCACTTAAGTGGATTGACATGAATTAGAAAAAAGAGTGGCCAATTATAAAATGTTTGATATTACCTATTGATTGATATTAAGTGTTTATCCATGTATAATCAAGGAATAATCCTGTAGTTAAACCTTTCTGTAATGTTATCGAAGTTGTTCACATAAAACATAAAATATTCTGGATTTTTCGTTATCTAATTACTAAAAATTATATTCTTATAATGTTTCATCTAGTGACGGGAAACAATGGTCAAAGCCCCATATTAAGTGCAGCGGTGGAGCTACCTAAGGGTGCAGGGTTTCAATGAACCCAGTGAAAAACAAATCAAATCAAGAAGGACCAGTAAAGTAATTAAGTTGCATGGTCATACCGTAAATGAACTTATCAAGGCTTTCACCGCGCAAATACTCATAGCAGAGAAAATTATCTTGCTTGTATACATGAAGAGACCCTCTGTTGCAGGCAGACGCTTCTTTTTCTACTCCGTAGCAGCAACCTATTAACTTCTCTACATTTTTGTGCTCAAGCGCCAAAAGATCACCAACAGTGTTACGAAATTGTCTTTCTCCACCTCTTATAGTTTTCTGAAGCCTTTTTACAGCAATTATTTCCCCGCACGGATGCACTCCCTGCTTAACACTCATTTTATTAGTCCAAGTAACATTTTTTTTTAGATAAAAGGCAACGCGTGCCCGACTTTAAATTAATAAAGCCCTCAGGTTCGAACACAACAGGTTATTACATGCTGCGGCATACAGCTTCGCCAAAATAAAACATGCTGCGGCAAACAGCTTAGCCAACAAGGTAACTAGATAGCAGGAAGCGGAGCCCTTCCCCCTGGAGAAGCTCCTGGAGACGCCTCGTCAGTCCTTCTTGACTGCACATTTGGTGCGTGGGCGGCGTGAAGAAGTCTGAGCTGGGTGGCCACCGTCCTGAGCCCCGGTATGTCCGGGTGTTTGGCGAGCGGCGTCCAGAGCTGCAGGAATAGCATAGATTTGAAAATGATGTTAGCTGGGTGTTTCATCAGTTTGGCTTCAATGGTTAGCTTATTTCTAAAGTGCCATAAAGCCCATGACTGGGCGAGGAACAACGTCCAAACCAAGCGTCTAAAGCTACCCGAAAGACTAGAGACAATGGCATAGAGCTGGTGAAAGTTTGCCGGGCACCAACTACACCCTAGTAGTTGGCGAAAAACACTCCAAGCGAACTTGGCAGGGGAGCAAGCAAAGAAGATGTGGGTGGCGTCTTCCTCGGAGCCACAAAGAGAGCAGCGGCCGTTCCCTGGCCCGTGTCTCGCGGCGATGTTGCGACTAGAAGGGAGTCTGTCCAGAATTAACTGCCAGGAAAAGATCCTAACTTTGAGCGGGATTTTCGCCGCCCAAACATCCTTGAAATGAGCAATGGAGGCCCCCGCCGAGAGCTTCCTATACATCGAGTTCACCGAAAACTGCCCCGATTGTTCCAGATTCCAGCTGATCGTATCCTGCCCCTCGGACAGAACAACACGCTCAATGATATCACGGAGCCGGAGCCATTCCTGAAGGGCTTCCGCATCTAGAGCCCTCCGAAATCCCATTTGGGTGGAGCCACCGCAGACCTGATACACAGAACAGCCTGGGTTCAAGGCGAAACTGAACAGCCTAGGGAACTGCTCTTTGAGGGCTCTGTCTCCGTACCAAGTGTCCAACCAGAAGAGGGTTCTCTGGCCATCCTTGACTTTGTAAGTCGCTCCGAGTTTAAAGAAGTGTTTGATCTTGTGAATACTCCGCCAGAACTGCGAGCCACCCTGGCCCGAGCCCGCGAAGATATTGTCAACTGATGTGTATTTGGCTCGTAAGATCTGGGCCCAGATGGGATTGTCCTCTTGAAACAGCTTCCACACCCACTTAAGCATTAAAGCTATGTTCATCTTCTTCGAATTAATAATCCCTAAGCCTCCGCAGGCTTTGGGTCGACAGACCGCCGGCCAATTGACCAAGTGATATTTTCTTTTAGGCCCCGCGCCCTCCCAGTAGAATTTGGCTCTGTGGGTGTCAAACTTAGCGTGGATGCCATCTTGCAGCAGGAACATGCCCATAGCAAACATGGGGAGGCTAGCTAGGCAAGAGTTAGAAAGGATAAGCCGTCCCCCTGACGACATGAACTTGCCCCACCAGGGTTCCACCCTACCAGCAAGTTTTTGGACCAGAAACATCCACTGCTCTCTGGTGAGCTTTCGATCAGAGGTTGGGAGACCGAGATAGGTGAAAGGGAAAGTGCCAAGCTTGCAATTCAAGGCATCGGCCACCCTCTGTTTTCTAGAGTTGCTTGCCCCCAACACGATGACTTCAGACTTGTGGTAATTAATTTTCAGCCCTGACATGTCTTCGAAGCACATGAGGAGGAACTTGAGGTTTGCAATTTGCTCGTCATTGTCTTGGATCATAATCAAAGTGTCCAAGTAACATTCACTGCATATTTAAAATATTTATGATCAATAAGCTGCTCTGGTAGAACGTACCTGATAAACCACTCCACTCACTCCTTGGCCAATTTCTAGTTCGCTGCAGAAATTCTTGGTAATATCTTTTAAGAATTGCAAACTTAACTCAATTGGTAATGGACTGGCACCTTCTAACTCGTTCTCTGAATTATATTGGCTGTTGTCTCCATCATATGTTTCTGATTGTGCAAATGTCCACTCAAACAAGATCAAGTACAAGTTATGCCAAGAAGCTTAGTAACATCAATCATTTGTTATGTGTACAAGTATCTACAAACTTATAGATTACTATCTACAAAAAGAATTCGTTAAGAATATATGAAAGAGAGTTTTTTCTAAGCTAAGATGACCATATACCCTCACTTCTTATAAGATATATTTCGAGCGTACTAAAATATTCTAGAAAAAAGGTCTATACATTTTAATACTAAAGTTATGTTGACTTGTAAGGTTCCACGTTAATAGTTTGTGCCGTTTAAGAGAAACAAAAAAGACCAAATACTATGTGTTTTACATTCATATATATTTTCTACCACTTGTTATTTTTGTATGGGCTGCATACTAAATGTTTTTCTCAGATTATTTTTTCTTGATAGTGCATGCATGATGTTGTACCACAATCATATTTTTTCTACATTTTTTGTTGCACTTATAATGTCAAAATATAGATGTCCAAAGTTAGTGGGTGCAGGACTATAGGTACACCGTCCCAAGCCATTCCTCTAAGGGACGTGTTTTAAATTTCTAGTTAAATAAGAATTAATGGAACCAGGGGCGTGTTTGGTTTACATCCTGGCTGTCATGCATCTGGCCATTAAGTCTAGTTGTGTGCCTTTCAGTTTCAAAGAGGATTTAGTAGATGTTCAATTTTCAATCATGAAGTCTAATTCATCTGAACTGCAAAATCAAGCCATTCACTTTACAATCCTGGGTATTTTAGTGATATTACTGATGTGGATGCAATATAACTGTCAAATCATCAAAATTATCAAGAAAGAGAGAGAACTATGGATAGATGCGTCGCATGATGAGTAGTGAGAAACCATCCGCTAAAAAAAAAAAGTTAGAGCTCAATGCAGTTTTAATTCAACCTCACCATCCAGTCAACTTTAATGGGTTTGTTTTATGACATGACCGTAACTCAGCCCGGAGAACTTGTGAAATCCCCCGAGGCTAGTAAATTATTTTCATAGTTCAAGACTTCAACCCACATGGTCTTAGAGTTAAGGACTGAAATATTTTTTCTTTTGCAGAGTGTCCAGTCTTAAGACATGTACTTTTTCCAAATTAAACTAAGGGTTTTGCTAGTTATAGCAATGGAACTTAGTTTAAATCTAGCATTAGAGGGAAAATAGCATTTGGAAAATGCAATAGCACTAACCGAGAGAAGGCAATGCCAATGTGTTCGGAAGATGGAAGGATCCTCCACTGCGGAACTGCCAAGAAAGTAATGGCAGGTGAGAAAGCGTGAGGATCATTTCATGACCAATATCAAGAAACAGAGGAATCACAAAAAAGAGGGTATGCATCATAAAAAGGATGATATCCGTGACAGGAATAATCATACCTGACACTCTTTAGTTTTATTAAGTGTATCAATTATTTGTTCTGTGGTCGGCCTTTTCTGGGGGTCTATATCCATGCAATCCATAGATAATATGATGCATGCATATAATTGTGAGTAGTTATCTTCCATTGATCCTTCTTTCTGCAACCTTGATTGCCACTTTTCAAGTAACTATAGTTCAAACAGATAGCTGAAATGATATGATGAACTCCAAATGGACCAAGAAATCCTAAAATAAGATTACAGTGTAACCTCAATAAACTCCTCATTGGGCGTTCCAATGTTGTCGCAGTAGATCCTTTTTCCGCTTATTATCTCGATGATTATTAAACCCAAACTGTATATATCTAACTTTTTGGAGATCATGCCGTTTTGTTTAAATTCTGGGGACAAATATACCCTGCATGAAGGCATCACTGTTTGAGAAGCCGCGAGTTTTAACATAACTCATAAAACACAATGGAGTGGTAAAGCTTAGTATCTTACCATGTACCTATGATGGCAAATGTGCGTGTATGAGTCTTGTCCTCACCGATGATTCTTGAAATACCGAAGTCCGCGATCTTTGGTATCATGTCATCATCCAATAATATGTTGCCAGGTTTGAGATCCCTATGGATAATAGGGGAACCTTCCTTGCCCTCATGAAGGTAATGCAAACCATTGCAAATCCCCTCAATAATTTTGTAACGTTGTGACCAATTAAGTCCACAAGCTGCATCTGTAGTCACTAATGTTAGTATATTATTAAAGCCGTTTTAAGACACACCAACTAACCACTCTAAAGGTAAGAAGTTTTAATCTGAACCATATATTAATCAAGGTTGGTATTGGAAAGCTTGTTAAGTAAACTAGCCACCCACTAATTAAGTGTGCCAAAAATATGGGAGTTTCAGTCTAGCACATCCATTGTTCTCTACGTTCATACCAAAATATTTCAACCCTTCCCCATGATGTTTTGCGATAAATTTATAACATCTGTGATTGAATCACACAACATGGCTACTTGGTCAACATAAATGGATAAAACAGATTTTGATAAAGTGAATGTATAGAGTGCTTTTTTTTTTTGGAATTTCTTGGTTACATGCTAGTAATAAAAATGTAAAATGGTGTATACCAATAAATAAAGAGAGATTTAAAATGATATCTCAAGAAGAAAATTGTTGGATTTGGGCTACAAACAACATTGCTGACTAGAAACATACTCCCTCCATTCCTAGATATAAGCCATATAGTTTTTTGAGAAAAAGTTCAGAATATAAGGTGTATTGCATTGTACCACTCGTATGGACAGTATTTTTAGAAATTTGATTACGTTTTCTTATCTTATGCAAAGTTTTCTATTAGCTTGTGTTAATTGCGTAGGGTTAATCCCGCCCAAACATGGTGTAATTTTTCCAAAAATTGCATTCTTTAATTTCCGTGCCAGAAACTATATGGCTTATAGTTAGAAACGGAGGATGTATAATTTTGAAGGGATTTCAAACAACACCATAATAAATTTAGTATCATTTTAAAAAATATAGTTTGAGCGGTGTCTGCCAAACTTACTTTGGATTTGCACTCACATTATTCATATTTAACTCAAAAGAAAAAATCCTTAACACGCTGCACCCATGAGAATTAGCTCAAATTTTCTGACTTCCTTCTACACATAGATTCTTTCCATCATACTCTTGCCAATTAACGACAAATAATTATTTTAAAATAGATCCCTTGCCTCGTAAAATTCGTTCTT
This sequence comes from Lolium multiflorum, assembly GCA_030979885.1. Lineage (NCBI taxonomy): Eukaryota > Viridiplantae > Streptophyta > Magnoliopsida > Poales > Poaceae > Lolium > Lolium multiflorum. The sequence goes on along the minus strand of CM061751.1, from coordinate 27,673,364 downwards.
ACCTCCTACCATCTACAAATATTAACTAAATGTGAAATCCTTGAGACCGCATATTGTCGTGTGCTAAATATTTTTGTATGAAGGCACATTATTTACACACTTAGATATATTTATATGTTGTTGACAAACCATCGTTCATATGCTATAAGTTCATCACGAAATTTTCCGCAAATTTATTGAAGTATTATAGGAATGTTTATGTACCAATGTGGTCAATAAACTTAGGTCTAGAGCCTTGTAACAACAAAGCCTTGTAACATCATGATCTAAATATAGGAAGTTATGTTTCATGTCACTATCATACCTGATAGATGCTTGTCAAGGCTTCCTCCGCGCATGTGCTCAAAGCATAGCAACATGTATATGTCAGCTGCCTTAATTCCACGCCCCTCATGCCGAATTACATGGATTTCTTCTTCATAGCAGTAGCCTTCAAGCTTTACTATGTTTTGGTGCGTGAGAGTTGAAAGATGCCGAGCCTCATTTTCAAATTGCTTTGAATCCACATTCGACGTGATAACAAGCTTCTTCACAGCAATAACTCTCCCATCTTCGTCCTCTCCCTGTTCAGGTTCTCAAGTTACTGTTAATGCTCTTTTCTCAATTGTGACTAACATTAAATAAGAAATCCTCTTTTATCAAGTATACCTCGTAAACGGTTGCATACCCTCCTTTACCAATTATTTTCTCGGAAGAGAAATTGTTTGTAATCTTTTTGAGAAAATCTAGTTTTAACCTTTGGGCCACCAATCCTGGATATTCTGAGTTGTACTCATTCAAGGCATTGCTAATATCCTGCAAAAGTGGTACTAGTCACTAGTTAATGTTAATCAAGCAATTCCCTGCTGCAGATATTGTTAAAGGTAAAATGTGTGTTGACCAGGTACAAGGATTCAGACAAGTACGCACGTATGAGGATGGGAGACAGAAGGTTAGGCAGAGATGGGAGAAACCGACCGAAGGTGTAGCAAAACTGAATACTGATGGAGCTTTTGCTGAGAACGGAGCAGCAGCCGGCATGGTTCTGCGAGATCATAAGGGAGAGGTGATTTTCACGTCATGCTGTGTGCTCCCACACTATAAGGATGCAACAGAAGCTGAGGTCTTGGCCATCGAGGAGGGGTTGAAGCTAGCGTTAGTGTGGACGCCTCTAAACATCACTGTTGAATCGGATTGTGCTGAAGCAATCGAAGGACACCACACCCAACACCTCAGCCCTGGCCTTTAGAATTAATGTTATTCGAGAGTCTATTAGGTAAAGAAATGTCAAGTTAGTTAAAATTAGCCGTGAGGCTAATACTGTTAGCCACGAGTTAGCTAAGTTGAGTAGAATTCAGGGTAGAACTGCTTTTTGGCTACAAGCGGTACCACCAGAAGTTGCTCGGGTGGTCACGCTTGATTGTAACTCTTTTGTGGCTTAATATATTTCTTTCCCCCGCAAAAAAAGAGAGGAGCAGAACAAGATCTTTTAAGGTGCCCCAACTTACCTCCTATGATATAATCATGTAAGAGAGTAGTAAATCGATTTGATCAATCATCGTTAAGTCTTTTCATTATACGCTCATGTGTATTAATTCTATAGGTGGTTCCCTTTTTTAAACAAATAAAAAAGCTCTGTCTTATCCCATTATTAATAAAATATTTGTACATTTAAATAGGGGAAAACCGAGTTAAAAAAAATTAAGAGATGCCCTCAACATACCGATGATATATTTACGGAAACATTTAGTATAAATCTATCCAGTTAATTAGTGGGAAACCAAGCTAAAACAAAAAATTAAAAGATGTCCGCAACACAAATCTTTCAACTGAGGCACCTCCACAAAAATCTATGTCCATTACTCCATTTTGATGGTGTCCCTATTCAACATATCATATTAGTATCTAGTACTAAACAATCAGGATCTCCCTGAAACACATTAGCAAAAAAAATGAAAATTAAGAATCAAGAAATGGAATAATTTGATGATATATTCATATAGGAAGGGCTCAATAAAAAAGCAGTGACAGAAGTTGTCTAGTTGCACCCAAGGAGAAAAACACGGATGTTTTCTATTTGAATGAGTAAGTCATAATTATAGTCATAGACTCAAAATGAAGGTATGAGAAATTAGGGCGTGCGAAGCAGACCACACAAATTTAAAGTCTAAATTGATGCACTAAAGAGCCATATTTTGTGTGGATTAAAATCGTACATAATTTTTCTGTAAATCCTTGAAGCCCACTTAGAAACTGTCTACATCTTTTCCATGAACCAGTGTTTCCTACCAAATCTTATTTATTTAATTGAAAATTGGCTTGTTGCAAGAGCGAGCTGTTAGAAATTTGAGGGACGGTATTCTACCTTGGAATGATCAACCAAAACTGAGATTTTCTTATCAGTTTCATCCTGCAATTGTTTGTCACCGACTCTCTCTGTCAATTGACGCAACAGCACAGCAACCTCTTGCCCTTTTTGATGCTCTCCCTATTTGAATTTTTTTATTAGATAAAACATAGAAAACTGAGAAAGTAGGAATAGAAGAATTAGATGACATATTGTATCCTTCAGGAATGATTCAATACACAAGCGGTGATAGAAGTTGTCTAGTTGCATGCCACAAGAAAACACAGATATTTTCTATTTTAGTGAGTAAAATCATAATTTTGTTGTCATTTACACAAAAGAAAGGTGTAAGAAATTAGGGTGTGGAAGGCAGCCCACAAATTTAAAGGCTTAACTGATGCACTAAATAGCCATATTTGTGCGTATTAAAATCGTATTATAGAATTGATTTCAAATCCTTGTTGCACTCTGAGAAATAGTCTACGTCTGACACACTACTATTGCACGCCACCAAATTTTATTTTCTTTAATTGACACTTGGCTTGTTGGAAGAGCGTTCAGTCAGAAATTTGTGGTGCGATAGTCTTACCTTGGATTGACCAATCAGAGCTGAGATTTGCTTGTCAGACTCATACTTGAATTGTCTGTCATCAACTATCTCTGTCAATTGAGGTACCTCCACAGCAACCTCTTTCCCATTTTGTTGTTCTCTCTATTCAGGATATCTTATTAGTAATTTAGTATACTGTACTGAACATAGTATTTTTTTTTCACAGGTAATAAGAGAAGGTAGAGAAATACAAAATGTTATATACGTGGTTCTCCACCACATTTTGCAAACAACTGCAAGCGGTAGGTCATCTATTTGGCAATTATGACTTAAAGAACACCCTATGTTGTCACTTGAGAATATGCTAGACTGTGGCCTTCAAAAGCGAAATACCAGCTCGTTGCTACAAAAATACAAATTAGACTATATTAGTGGTATCTGCTAAGTGTATCCTAATTTTGGTGGCAAATTAACATGACCAACACCGTAGCCGTTTTGCAGTAGATGTAACAACCTGCATTATAAAAAAGTGAGGAGATGATTGGCTGCGGCGACCAGTTGACACTTTTATCGATATTAAAGATGATGTGCCACCCAATTGGGATTTCCATGAAACACATGAATAAAAAATACTCCTTCCGATCCATAAGAACTAAAACCACGACAATTATTATGGATTGGTGGCAGTTGAAACTGCGAAGAGGAATAGAAGAATTACATGACATAGACATATTTCATTCTATAGATACGGTTCAGTACAGAACGGGTGATAGAAGTTATCTAGTTATCTCTCAGAACCTTTTAATTGTCCCTCAGACCGGTTAGTAGACAAGATCTGACGGGCTACTTGGGTGAAGATCTAGGTAACGTGCCTTCGGGGAAGTAGTGCCTGGGACTAGTCTACTTCGTCGAAATTGATGAGCTTTTAATATCATCCGCTCCCTGCGTACCTGCCAACGGCGATTGTGAGTTTGTCGAGATGAGGTGGACATGGCCGCCGCCGCCACCGAGAACGGCTGGGTCGCAGTGGTCGGGCTGGTGATCTCGAGAAGATGACGATCGCGGCTCGCCGTGGCGCACCATGAGAGTCCTAGCGTGTGCGCGAGCGCGGAGAAGGCGCCGCTGGTTAGGCCAGAGTGCCAGACTAGCTCTAATACGAATTAAGTTCGATCTGGAGAGGAGCTTGGCGGGATACTGATGATTTGTCAATCGTACCCTAAGGCCTCTATGATACATAGGAATGTTGGAGGAAAATTATAGGAATAGGAATTTTTTGCTTAGTGGCTTATTCATCCATTTGATTCAAAGAATTGGGGTATATAAAATAAAGGTATTCTACAATCCACTTAAACCTCTTTTTTTGGGTTCTTTTGTGGTACCCTCAAATGAATAACAGCCATTAATTTTCGTCCATCCAATGATTCAAATAGTTTCATACCACAACCCAAAATTCGAGAGGTATGTACCTCTAGGAATTTTCACACCTCAGAAAAAAAAAGTAGACGGGCCGGCCCAATAGACGGGCCCAGCTCCATGAGCTGCCTACGACAGCGGGTACGGGTGGGGATTCCTTCGTTCTTCTGCGACCTTGCTGCGAGAGGTTCCGCCGGCGCCGCCGCTTCCCCAACTCCGGCGCCACCGTCCCAGATGGATAGGAACACGACGGTGGGAAACGAATCCTCGGCCGCCTTCCTCGCCATCTCCGCCGAGGATCTCGCCTTCCCGTCCCCGTCCCCAACTCCGCCGTCTGCGCCGCGGTCGGCGTCCTGGTCGTCCTCGCCATGGATGTGGCCGACTGCTGCTGCACCCTTTCCTTGACCGGGGAGATCCGGGAGCAACACGACAACGAGGAAGGCGCGGGCCACGGCCGGCGCCCTTCTCCTCCTCGTGGCTCGTGCTACGGAGAGCGACCCGTGGCGACCGAGCCGACGGACGGGGGCGAGCGTTCCGAGCGAAGGCGAGGCCATAGATCGACGGGTGCTCCTAATGTCCTCCCGGGAGGAGTAAGGCTGCTCGACGGTGGCTCCCGACAACGGCCACCGCGGCCAGCCATGTTCAACGCCCTAGCACGCCGGCTAGGTGCTTCCGGCCACCAGTACACGCCGGCGGCGACGCGAGCCACGGAGATGGCATCCGGCGCAGCGCCTTGGCTACCTCATGCACGTCTCCGGCCACGGCCACCACAATGCAGGTACTACTCGTCCTCCTGGATAGGTTTCCGGCGCGTCGCCTTCTCCTCGTCTCTGTCTTCTGTGGTGATTATTTTTCCATCTTCATTCATACTTATTTAAGTTAGCTACTGTTTCCATTTCTCATTTGGTCTTAGTGATCAGTTCTAATTTTTGATGTGCACACACCGTATTTCAGGGATATCAAAGCAGATATGCTTTATTCAGGTAGTCAGGTGATTAAAAACCTTCCTTCAGGTATAGCTTTACAATGGCTTTGTCTATGTATTAGCTGGTGTGTTAACTTTGTCGGGTTTCAACTTATTGCCTTGTCAAATTCTATCATATATCATCTTATGTCAGTGAACAAATTTGTAGGTTTGGAAAGGTTTTCTGATGGTAATTGGCTGCTCTATGTATTAGGAGATGACAATAAGGTGTAGGCATATGATGTGTCCTTTCTTGAGTTTTTTACTATTCGTCTCAGCTCATAACTACTTGTGATTAGCAATATAGAATAAATTATAATTTGTTTTCTACTATCTGCCGAAGAAACGCGCTTACCACTTTACCAGTTCATTTTTCTTTTATCATATAGCCAGTTATATCATGTAGATCGTTGACACCATGCAAACTTTCTGACTTCAAACACAAAGACAACAATAGTGGCAAGTGGTTGCAGTGCTCAACATATCGATGTTCTTCTTGCATTCGATTTGGCAGCAGAGTTTTCTATAACAGCACCGTGACATTGGATTTGGCAGAATGTGAGATTAACTCACAGTATATAGCTTCAGGTTTGGGCCTACTTGCTTTGTGCACCGGCGGTTGGGCAAAGAACTTCGCCCATGGACAAGCACCAAACATGGACTCCCACCGGCATGCACAGGTAATTAAAATAAGGATATGATATGCAATCTTGTCAATCAAATGAGATTACGGATGATATTGTGAACCACCGGTCCCTTTTCAATTGTTTAATTTAGATTATCGATACAATTGACTTGGTACGATGTTTCTTTTGACATATTAATACGCTCTCTTAGCGTTACTTACCACGGCTTCCTATCTTCGGGGTGCTGTTAGGTAGTGTCATGCTAGGAGTGCATGTAAAATTAAATTAACCATGCTTAGCAACTTGTGTTGCTGATGATTCTACCAAACTGAACTTCCAAGTGATTTTTTATGAGAGGAAAGCAACATGTTGGATTTAGGTAAGGACCGAGCATCCATGTATATAGCTGTCATCACCTGGATAATCTGCTCATTTTTGTCGTACTTGGCGCTTCCTATAGTGTTTGCACTAGATTGTCGTACTCGAGCGGATTTGAACAATTTCATATTGAGAGCTACTTTCAGTTAGCTTAAGTTCTTTTTCTTTACAAAAATCCACACATGGTACTTGTGGTTGGGTGTCTCCACAAGATTGTTCGGCTAATTATCCATCAATCCATGAAGATAATGAGCCTAACTGTCAAACCGTCAGAATTTTTTTGCTAGTTCAATCAGTCAACTGTGTGCTAGCGAAAATGCTAATCTGATCCTAGAAACATCGGGACATTTTTTTTGTATACTAAGAAACTAGTGATACACCAAGCAGATGCAGCAAAGGACCAGGGTACATAAGTATAGTGCACATTTTTTTTGTATACTGAGAAGTCAGGTGCTTTGATTTCATAACAGAAGTGGGGAGATCATTGAGCACACATCTTTCTTATTCGTCACAGTGCAACAGTCCACCCTCCTACTTACAGCAAGTAACTTAGATGCGCTATAAGCTTCTAGCTAAATTGAAATGCACACATGTGCAAGTAACTTAGATGCTTGCAGTTTGTCCAGATTATTAATTGCACACCAGGGGAAAATGGGGCTCTTCTATTACTCCCTCCGTCCAGGATAACTAGGCCTCTAGTGGAAATCTATTTGTCCAGAAACTCCACCTCCACAAGGCTTGTTAGAATTAATTGCTCCTAAATCACTGGGCCTAATTATGGCTAATCTCCTCCACCACCGCACGGTTTCCTCTCTCTATCCCTTAATTCTCTCCCGAGCTTGTGCATGCATGGTCGTGTGAAAATCTTCTCCACCGCACCTTCCTCCCTCTCTCTCCCTTAATTCTCCTATTACTCCGCATGGGCAAGTGGGAATACGTTTCTGTTTTTTGCTCCGCATGGGCTTCCACATGCAAGTCTGAACATGATTGCATGCAAGTGTAAACATGAGTGCATTCAGAAGTGTACATAGCTGGGTATAAAACCCCACACAATGGAGTCCATGTGACACACAAACCGTGGAGGTTCCTGCCATGGAGGAGGTGCAAGGCGTGCTCAAGGATCCTGGCGTGGTGGTGCAAGAGGATGGCGGATGGCGTACACGGCGAGGTGGAGATTGTCGATGACGATGTGGAGGTCACACAAGGCCAGGTGCAAGAACTAGAGGATGAATTTGAGAGGGTTCATACAAACATCCAAGATCTTTTTCAGAGAGTGGATCGTGCAACCAATGTCGGAGCTACAGAGGCAAGGATTTCAGCTACTCCAAGTACATCCGCACTACTAACCTCGGCAAGATGTGGATTCATCCGGCTTCATCAGAACCTACTCCAACCCTACCTCAACTTGCGAGGTGTGCATTCATCCGGCTTTGTGCCTCAAGTGTGGCGTCCGCGGTGAGCCTTCCATATTCCTTTGCTTAGGATGTAGGCTCCCGGTACCAACAGATTTGCGTTGTTGTCTTGCGGAAATCCTTGCCTCTGTGACAATTTTTGGTGCAAAGATTGTGCGACTACGGTGGCGATAAACAAAGAAGGGGTATGCATAAGGTGCCGTCACAGCCCATCTATCTATCTCGAGAACGAAAAGAAAGCGCACGATGTGCCGGATAGTCAAGTTTAGATTCGCTGGTATATTTTCATCGTCCAGCGAATCTAAACTTGACTATCCGGCACATCGTGCGCTTTCTTTTCGTTCCGAGATAGATATGGGCTGTGACGGCACCTTATGCATACCCCTTCTTTGTTTATCGCCACCGTAGTCGCACAATCTTTGCACCAAAAATTGTCACAGAGGCAAGGATTTCCGCAAGACTCGCAACAACGCAAATCTGTTGGTACCGGGAGCCTACATCCTAAGCAAAGGAATATGGAAGGCTCACCGCGGACGCCACACTTGAGGCACAAAGCCGGATGAATGCACACCTCGCAAGTTGAGGTAGGGTTGGAGTAGGTTCTGATGAAGCCGGATGAATCCACATCTTGCGCGAGGTTAGTAGTGCGGATGTACCTTGGAGTAGCTGAAATCCTTGCCTCTGTAGCTCCGACATTGGTTGCACGATCCACTCTCTGAAAAAGATCTTGGATGTTTGTATGAACCCTCTCAAATTCATCCTCTAGTTCTTGCACCTGGCCTTGTGTGACCTCCACATCGTCATCGACAATCTCCACCTCGCCGTGTACGCCATCCACCTCGTCATGGACGCCATCTTGCTCTTGCACCACCTCCACGCCAGGATCCTTGAGCACGCCTTGCACCTCCTCCACGGTTTGTGTGTCACATGGACTCCATTGTGTGGGGTTTTATACCCAGCTATGTACACTTCTGAATGCACTCATGTTTACACTTGCATGCAATCATGTTCAGACTTGCATGTGGAAGCCCATGCGGAGCAAAAAACAGAAACGTATTCCCACTTGCCCATGCGGAGTAATAGGAGAATTAAGGGAGAGAGAGGGAGGAAGGTGCGGTGGAAAAGATTTTCACACGACCATGCATGCACAAGCTCGGGAGAGAATTAAGGGATAGAGAGAGGAAACCGTGCGGTGGTGGAGAAGATTAGCCATAATTAGGCCCAGTGATTTAGGAGCAATTAATTCTAACAAGCCTTGTGGAGGTGGAGTTTCTGGACAAATAAATTTCCACTAGAGGCCTAGTTATCCTTGATGGAGGGAGTATATCTAATCATGGTGATTGAATCCATATATCTATTACCATATTAACCAATGATTTACTTGACAAAATTTGAAGACTAAAGATTTGGAAACCAACGTCATTATTCTTGTTCAGGGAGGTGGGTTTGGTGCTTGGTGCGGGTACAAGACCATGCCACTTCTTGAAGATACTGGGTTAAAAGTCAATGCAATGGTGCTGATGTGTACCGATCATTAGTCAAGAATTTTAGTGGAAGCAGCTTCCATGATGGTGGAGACAAGGTGATTTCATCCCTGAAGCATATAATTTAGTACCGAGAAGCTGGGAAATGCTAAAGACATACTCCATTTTAATGTATTCAAAGATTTGAAATGTGTGGTTTAAATAATATGTCAGCGATGTTTATGATGGTTCAAAGTCAATGCAATGGTGTTGATGTGTACCGATCATTAGTCAAGAATTTTAGTGGAAGCAGCTCCATGATGGTGGACACAAGGTGATTTCATCCTTGTATAGCATGGCATACTCTGAAGCATATAATTTAGTACCAAGAAGCTGGGAAATGCTAAAGACATACTCCACTTTCATGTATTCACTTGAAGATTTGAAATGTGTGGTTTAAATAAGACGTCAGCGATGTTTATGATCGTCACCAGTTGCTTAGTTCTGCCAGTTACACTGAGTTCAAAACACAAGCTTCCGGCCGGTTAGAAAAGTCATTTATCTTCATGTGTCCGCACCGAGATCTTAAGAGAACTAGAAACAAGTACATAAGTAGTACTGAAAAATGGCATGTTCTTTATGAAAATCAAGCTACAATAAATCTTACAGAGGGGCTAACAGAGAAAACAGTGGGATTGAGATTAGCAGGCGTCTCACTCATTCTACAACTGAACTTTGTCTAAGCGAGAAAGCTTCAACATATAGCAAATAAAGATAAATGCCAAACACACACCCACAGCTTTTATCTATGCAACGAAGACTCTCTGAAGGCCGAACAGAAGTGGTGCCATCACTAGCTCGGTTTCTATATACACCTCCTTTGGTCTGACAGGTGCAAATGTTCACCGGAGACAATGCTCTCTTTCCCAGACCTATCAGTTGATACCTTTTTCTCAAATCAGATAGCACCTGGTATATGTGTAAACAAAAGAGTAAATAATATGTACAGTATACCAGAAATAATATTGGCTTTGTACAAATAGCTATGTACATACTGGACACAACAAGTGAATAACTTGTTTACAGCATGTGCCTTGTCCCAGGCGCCCAGCCATGTCATCAACCAAAGACATAGAAGCATATGTCTTGGCAATGCATCTTCTTTCTTCGCAGAAGTAGGAATTGGCCGGCACTAGCAAAAGAACCAATGGGAGGATAAATGAGACGGACAGTTTCGGGGATGCATTTGGCAGCCATGGGTATGCATCTGGAGGCGGCATGACACACTTGTCACCATTGAAGTAAAGGCCCATCCTGCCCGCAAGGTGAATGTTGATGGGTCCTTCCGGAACAGATGGTCAGACTATCAGGTCCAGCAGTCATGAGAAAATCATTGTAGTGCTTGACGCCCCATAACAACACTGTGTCATCTGCAACAAGAAAATTTGTCAACAGCCAAAAAACATTCACACAAAGAATGTTTAGTGTCCAGGGATGAAGTGCTCACTCGTAACTTCGTAAGTCCATAGGGGTTCAGAGCTGTGTAGTTGAAGCTGTGAATGCTTGTCAAGCTATTGTAATTAGGATGCTCAGTACACCATCCGAATCAACAACAACAACAATATCATATTCAGGTGCAATTCATGGCATCAAGATACCACAAGGCTAAGGCTTTAATTTTGATGACTTCATCAAATGAGTATGAACAAAATAATTCAGTAGCAGATAAATTTGATGAACAGATTTCCAGACTTGATAAAGGAGGTCAACAATACCATATGGTAATCGCTGGATTACCAAGGTTTCTACAGTAATGGCGGAGCTTCTTAGCCAGTTATGCACAATTTATTGTTTTACAGGAGCAGAGATGTTTCACTGAAGAATATCGAGTAGACAATGCTAGATAAACTGAAATTTTGCAGTGTCTATACAAATTCCAGCCATACACAGTGAATTTTAGTTTTTCCTCCAATCACTGATATCTACACTAAGGACTTAACATAGTTGGACAAAGTTTTCAGATATGAAGGTTATCATGTTCATCCTTCAGTTTTACATTTTTCTTCAAGTAGCAGGTACTAGAAAAATGGTTTAATGCAACGTTTTGGGCGTCCATGAAGGGAGGCCAGGGATGTTGTTGGGGCTTATTTCCAGAACAGAGCTCCCCCCAGGCTACACCCCAACAGGTCTGTGTTTGTGCTCTAAAGAATCTATAGAAGATAAGTGATGTACAAGTCTTATCTGCATCTAACATGGAAGAAAGGAAGTGACTGTCCTATCAATGCTTCGGGGTCGACGTACCTGGCGGCGAGATTGGTGGCGGCGTATCTCGCTGGCGACGCAGGACCAGCCCGATCTGCTGGCGGAGGCGGTAGCCCGCGACGCAAAAAAGGGCGGAGTTCGTGTCGGCGTCGCTCGCCGACGATGCAAGATCAGGCCGACCCGGGGGCGGCGGCGATTGCCTTCAACACACACGGGGTCTCGATGTGGCGGCGGCGTTTCTGATGGATGTGCACCATCGTGGCGTCGCGTGCTCTGCCTTTTTTTTTTTTGATAAAGTCGCGTGCTCTGCCTTGGTCACGTATCCAACTGTTGGGCCGGCCGAATATAATTAGTTTTAGTTTTTTTTCCATTATTAACATCTTATTGGGCTGACAGGCCTAATTTAAATTGGTTAATCCTGACCATTGCTTAAATCATACCTCTCCTCCCCAAGAGTGGTAAAAAGTATCGTAAAAGAAGCCCTTTTTTTACATTCCTGTGAGGAAAGAACACACGGGATATAGGTCATAAATTTTATGATGATGACATAATCTTACCTTCACATTAATTTTAACCATGATTTGATTATGATTTTAAGGATTTCTGAGTTTTTCTAATCCTACGAGTTAAACATTCAATTTAGTAAATTCTTGTGCTTTTACAATCATGTAGGTTTGCACATGCACATTCCTATCCTATTTCTATGTGTTTCCTATTCATACTTTTTTCAATCTGCAAATCGAAGACACCCTAAAGTTGACAAATATAGATAAAAGTCAACATTTTCTAAATTTGACTAATTTATAAACTAAATATAACTATTTATGATACCAAATTAATATTAGTTGATACACTGTAAAATATGTTTTCATATTCTTATTGCTTTATGTTGTTATGTTTGGTTAAACTTAGTAAGATTTGATTTTTGACTACATTTACAAAGGCATGAAATCATGTTTAGTACTAGACTATTAAGTCTTATGGGAAAATATATAGTGATATATTTTTTGGGATTGGAGGGGATCATCCCCAGTTATTCACAAAGGCATGAAATCATGTTTGGTACTAGACTATTAAGCTAGTTATCCCCCATTTACCCCACTTTTCCCTAAATTTTAGGATATTTTCTCATTACCCACTACATTACCCCTACTTAGCGGATTTAGCTTTTGGGTGGATTTAAAGGGATTGGGTGAAGGTAAAGATTTCACCACAAAACTAGGCAAATCTTGATGGCCACGCCTCCAAGACGACACTCTCATGAGGAAGCAACGAGCACGACGCCAAGCCCACTCTAGCCAGAGCTCCCGAAGGGTGAGGCTAAAATGACAAGGGAAGTGAATAGGCTCCACGATGAAGAAAATGTCGAGAACTCCTACATCGCACAAGTCTGTACAGGACTTTTACCTGGATCTCGCATACCCAACCCAACATCACGCAAAGCAGCCCAGTCAACTGGCCGCCATTACCTAAGCAACAACAGCAGCCATGTTTTTTTTTCATCGTATGTGTGTGTTCCATGTTATGTATGAATTCCGCCATGTTGAGACTTTATTAAGTTAAAGTCGGGCTCGCCTCGAACCTACCGTCTAGAAAAACATGGGACAAAACCTCGCTGCCGCCAACTCCACCGCTGCTAGCAAATCATAACGCATAAGGGTACCTCAGACCGACACCAACCCCCTGCGAGAGTGAACATCGCAGTACCACCATCCTCAATCTTAGCCCACCTACACTGCCGCCACTAAGCACGAGACAAGCTAGGCCGGCCAACACTTCCTTTGCGATTGTGGAACTCCGGATTATACTGTTTAGAGAGTGAATCAGAGGAAGTGTGCTCAACCTCAGAAAAAATAAGAAGTGTGCTTTGTTACAGTCCTACTACTATATATACTTAAGTTGGAAAGCAATTGCGCCCTTTCAACAGAAAAAAAAAACAATACGACACATCTCTTGCTCTCTTGGTTTTAAATTTAAACAAAAACCACGATGCTTATATTTATTATGGATCGGAGGGAGTGTAAGATTAGCGGCAATAACTCTTTCTGTTGAACATTAATAGAAGTGCAACTTCTTTGCTACCGATCAGCAGAGGAGAATGTGACACCCCATAGGCCAAAGTGACTAAGACTAACCATAGTAGTGAAATGTTAAATCATTACCTTGTGAACCGGCACTCCATGGCTTAGCTTGCCATTATGGATGTTGGATAATTAGGCACAATTTCCATGATTAATTCCAGAATATAAAACATGATGGCAGCAACTACTAACATGTGAAACTCGAACATACTAGATGCATTAATCAACATGAGCAGCAGCAGCGCAAACAGTAAAGCATCCATCGCTAAACAGATCGAGATATGTCGCACGTACCGATCTGGTGGAGGTGGCGGTGGAGGTGTAGCAGATGATGTCGCAGCAGTAACGTTGTTGATGACAACGTTGTTGACGACGGGGCGATGGGTCGAAGTAGACGGCGTTGAAGACGACGGTAGGCAGCACCGCCCGACTTGGACGGAAGGCGACCCGTGATGAAGAGCTTGAGCAGTCGGCAGAGCGCTTCCAAAAACCTAATTCGCCCTTTCCCGTACAGGATCGCAAGGACGAGTGGTTCCGGAGACCTGCTCTCCGTTCGCCGATGCACGCGGCGCGCGGGATGGAGTAGGCTACGATGATGCGCAAGCAGAGAGAGGTGGAAACCCTAACTCGTGTATTTGGTGTGTTTCTGCGGTAGCCGGGCAAGAGATTATATAGGCTCGGGAAACCCTAGGCAACGTGGGCCACGCCCACGTCGCACGAACGTTTCGAGTCGGTTACAGATAGCCCACGATCCGGGAGCCTAACTGTGACGCGTCCGTCTAGAACTCGTTCGTTTTCCCGAGCTGCAAAAAGTAAGGAAAGTCTCGGCTCGAGGCTCAATCCACTCACCACGAGCGCGGCGCGCGTCGTGACGTGTCGTGTCGAGTCGAGACGAGCGAGCGAGGAGGAGGAGGAGCGCGCGTGTAGCACTCCTATTCTCACTCACTTACTAGTGGTGAAACAACCCACCTTATAAGGTGGTCTAACTTCCTCCCAACTTTCCATGTGGGACTAAACTTCCCACCACTTGCCACTCACTAGTGAGCTGCCACCAACTTGGGCTCAAACTCACAAGGCTGCCACTATGTGGGCTTTGAGATTTATAGGGAAAACTGAAATCTAGTTTGGGCCACTAAAAGTGGGCCCAATATTTCAACAATCCCCCACCAGATCTCAAATCCCCATTTAGAGATTTACCAATACTCGCTGCTTGTTTATATACCAGTGTTTCAGCGGAGACTGTTAAGTTGAACTTCCGCCTAGAACCTTAAGCTACATCCATTCACACTTGAACAATGGACTAAGCCTTGAATTGCAAGTTTTGCGTGAACAGGGTTTCACTCAAAGTCATGACTAGTGCATGGCTGCCAGTAGCCTACCCCGCGGGTGAAGCATATGCGTCATACTTCATGGTCTCTTCATGAGTTTACTAGAGATCACCCAAATCTCATAGATTGCGACGTTTAACAATCGGACTCATATAGGTGTGTTATTTCAAGAATGCTCTGTAGGACGGCATCTTTGCTATAATAGCCAACATAAACACATTAAGGCTTGTCGCCAACCTGCCTTACAGCAATTGAGAGTTGTGCATCTTCACATAGAGAGGGTTACATAATACTCTCCTCAATTAAACCACTAGTTTGTTCTTCCCAGGTCCTAATTCACGGGATCTCCGATCACAAAGGTTGGGTTACCACTATGGTGTAACATCAACGGGTCTCAAACCCATCTCCCTCGATGCACTTTCTATCACATTACGTGATAGTCCCTTTGTAAAGGGATCTGCCAGGTTTTTGTCTGTTTGAATATATGTAACAGTTATTACTCCGAGTTTCGCAATTTCCTGACAGACTTCAAACGTCTCTTGACGTGTCTTGATGACTTCGCGTTATCCTTAGAATTGTTCACTTTGACAATTACAGTTTGATTGTCACAATTCAAAAGGATTGCCGGAACAGGTTTTTCAACCACAGCAAGTCCATCAAGAGCTCACGCAACCATTCGATTCAACAGTGGTTGTGTCTAAAGCAGAAGTTCTGCTTCCATAGTTGACCTCGTCAATATGGTTTGCTTGCAAGATCTCCATGACACTGCGCCACCTCCAAAGGTAAATACATACCCACTTGTGGCATACAGCTACATCTGAGATCCAATTCGAATCACTATATCCTTCAAGCACAGCTGGGTGCCCTGAATAGTGAATCCCATAACTCATTGTACCACATAGGTAGCGCATGACCCTATCAAGTGCATGCCAATGATCAGTACCCGGGTTTGACATGAACCTACTCAACTTGCTAACAGCAAAAGAGATGTCGGGTCTAGTCGCGCTCGCTAAGTACATGAGTGAGCCAACGATCCGAGAATATCTCAATTGATCTATGGCGATTCTCCGGTTCTTGCGTAATGTCACACTGGGATCATAAGGTGTTGAAGAAGGCTTGCTATCAATATAGCCGAACCGGCTCAAGATCTTCTCAACATAATGGGATTGCGTTAGAGTAATCCCACTCTCGTTCTTAATCAGCTTGATGTTCAGAATCACATCACTTCCCAGATCTTTCATATCAAAGCTCTTTGACAAGAAAGACTTGACTTCATGTATTACTTTCATGTTTGTACCAAAGATCAGAATATCATCCACATACAAACATAATATAACACCTTCGCCCCCACCATGGCGATAGTAAACGCACTTGTCAGCCTCATTGACAACAAAGCCTACAGAAGTTAAAGTTCTGTCAAACTTCTCATGCCATTGCTTAGGTGCTTGTTTTAGGCCATATAAAGATTTTAGCAACTTGCACACCTTTCTTTCTTCACCTTTTACTACAAACCCATCAGGCTGATCCATATAGATTTCCTCTTCCAACTCTCCATTAAGAAAAGCTGTCTTTACGTCCATTTGATGAACGATAAGACCATAGGAGGCAGCCATGGATAGTAGTACTCGAATAGTGGTAAGTCTAGCGACAGGTGAATAGGTGTCGAAGTAATCTTCGCCTTCTCTCTGTGTGTAGCCTTTCGCTACAAGCCGCGCCTTGTACTTCTCAATAGTACCATCAGGTCTTAGCTTCTTCTTGAACACCCATTTGCAGCCCACAGGCTTGCATCCATGGGGTCGTCTGATAGCTCCCAAGTTCCATTAGAAAGAATCGAGTCCATCTCATTATGGACAGCTTCTTTCCAGTCATCTGCATCTGGAGATGCATATGCCTCTGCAATGGACGTGGGAGTATCATCCACAAGGTACACAATGAAATCATCACCAAAGGATTTTTCAATCCTTCGTCTCTTGCTCCGTTTAGGAGCTTCATTGTCATCCTTCTCAATAACAATCTCATGTGATTGTTCAAAATACTCATTAGATGTACTAGATTCAGGAACTATCTCAGTAGAAATTCTAGCAATGCTATGCATATCTTTCATAGGAAACATATTCTCAAAGAATGTTGCATCACGAGATTCCATAATAGTGTCAACATGCATATCAGGTACTTCAGATTGAACTACTAAAAATCTATAGCCTACACTCCGCGGAGCATAACCTAGAAAGATACAATCCACTGTCTTTGGTCCGAGTTTGCGCTTCTTAGTGATTGGAATATTGACTTTCGCCAAACATCCCCATGTGCGCAAATACGAAAGTGATGGTTTTCTCCCAGACCACTCCTCGTAAGGGGTTTTATCTTTATTCTTGTTAGGAACTCTATTCAGGACATGACATGTAGTCAACAAAGCCTCCCCCACCATGCCTTTGATAAACCAAGTGGCTAACATGGAATTCACCAAGTCAGTCAGCGTGCGTTTTTCCTCTCGGCAACCCCGTTTGATTGGGGCGAATAGGGAGGCGTCCTCTCATGAATAATACCATGTTCCTCACAGAATTCATCAAAGATTTTAGGAAAATATTCACCACCACGATCCGACCTAAGACGCTTGATCTTTCTCTCTAATTGATTTTCAACTTCGGCCTTATAAATTTTAAAGTAGTCTAAAGCTTCATCTTTAGTTCGCAACAAATAAACATAGCAAAATCTAGTCGCATCATCAATCAATGTCATGAAATATCTCTTTCCACCTTTTGTCAACACACCATTCATCTCGCATAGATCAGAATGTATGAGTTCTAGAGGTGCCAAGTTTCTCCTCGGCCGCCTTGTGAGGCTTTCGAGGTTGCTTTGATTGCACACAACTATGGCACTTAGAACCTTTGGCAATGGTGAAATTCGGAATTAAACTTAAACTGGATAGCCGAGACATTAAACCAAAATTAATGTGACATAAACGAGAATGCCAAACACTGGTATCATCACTAACATTGCCACAAATATGGTTCACAGACTTATTACTGAAATCAGAAAGCGAAAAGCGGAACAAGCCTCCGCACTCATAGCCTTTACCAATAAATTGTCCAAACTTGGAAACAACTACTTTATTCGACTCTAAGACAACCTTAAACCCATCTCTGCATAGAAGGGAGCCGCTAACGAGATTCTTGTTCATAGTAGGGACATGCTGCACGTTCCTCAGCTGCACGATCTTCCCGAAGTGAACTTCAGATCTACCGTGCCAACACCACGAACAGAAGCATGTGACCCATTACCCATCAAGACGGAAGAATCCCGGGCGACCTGGTAAGAAGTGAACATGGATATGTCAGCACACACATGAACATTAGCACCCGTATCAATCCACCAACATGGAGATTGAAATACCGAAAGAACAGTAAAGAGATTACCGTACCCATCAGATTGCTAGCGGTCACCGTGTTGACTTGCCTCGCCTTTTTCTTGCGGTCTGCCCTCTCTGGACAGTCCTTAGAAAAGTGGCCAGTCTCCACAGGTAAAGCAGCTCAGATCTGCTTTGTTTATCATCTTCTTCTTCTTGAAGGTTGTAGTCTTCATAGGCTTATTGAAGGAGGGCTTGTTATTCCCTTTGTTCTTGCTGTAGGGTTTCTTCTGCACCATGTTGGCGCTAGACTGACCCTCTCCTTTCTCAGTAGTATCCTTAGCCCGAGCTTTCTCCTCAACATCAAGAGACGCTATCAGGTTTTCAACTGATATCTCCTGTCTCTTGTGTTTGAGAGTTGTGGCAAAGTTCCTCCATGAAGGGGGCAACTTAGCAATAATGCATCCAGCCACAAACTTATCAGGTAAGGCACACTTAAGGAGTTCAAGCTCTTTCGCAATGCACTGTATCTCATGAGCTTGTTCGACTACAGAACGGTTGTTCACCATCCTGATGTCATGGAAGCTCTCCATGATGTACAGTTCACTGCCTGCATCGGTTGCACCGAATTTAGCATTCAGTGCATCCCAGAGCTCTTTACCGTCTGTTATGTGCATGTACACATCACACAGACGATCAGCAAGAATACTCAGAACGCATCCGATGAAGAGAGTATTGTTTTCCTTGAACTTGTTCTGATCTTGGTCAGATATAGTTCCTTCAGGTAAACCATTACTAACTTCGAACACTTTCGATGAGTAAGCAGAGCGTGGCCTTAATCTGCCACCTCTTAAAGTGCACACCGGTAAACTTATCCGGCCTCAGTGCATCAGCAAAACCAGCCATTGTTAACTCAGGAAATTGCCTACATTTAGGTTTTTGGATTGTTGGATAATTAGGCACAATTTCCATGATTAATTCCAGAATATAAAACATGATGGCAGCAACTACTAACATGTGAAACTCGAACATACTAGATGCATTAATCAACATGAGCAGCAGCAGCAAACAGTAAAGCATCCATCGCTAAACAGATCGAGATATGTCGCACGTACCGATCTGGTGGAGGTGGCGTGGAGGTGTAGCAGATGATGTCGCAGCAACGTTGTTGATGACAACGTTGTTGACGACAGGGGCGACGGGTCGAAGTAGACGGCGTTGAAGACGACGGTAGGCAGCACCGCCCGACTTGGACGGAAGGCGACCCGTGATGAAGAGCTCTTCCCAAAAACCTAATTCGCCCTCTCCCTCGCAAGGACGAGTGGTTCCGGAGACCTGCTCTCCCGTGGCTACGATGGCGGCGCAAGTTCGTTTTCCTGAGCTGCAAAAAGTAAGGAAAGTCTCGGCTCGAGGCTCAATCCACTCACCACGAGCGCGTCGTGACGAGTCGAGACGAGCGAGCGAGGAGGAGGAGGAGCGCGGCGCACTCCTATTCTCACTCACTTACTAGTGGTGAAACAACCCACCTTATAAGGTGGTCAACTTCCTCCCAACTTCCATGTGGACTAAACTTCCCACCACTTGCCACTCACCAGTGAGCTGCCACCAACTTGGGCAAACTCACAAGGCTGCCACTATGTGGGCTTTGAGATTTATAGGGAAAACTGAAATCTGGGCCACTAAAAGTGGGCCCAATATTTCAACAATGGATGCTGCCATCATCATTATAATGATCATCATCGTTTGGGTCAGTGGGTATCTCTCCTGCTGCCGCGGAAACATCGAGCAAGAAGTGAACAACTCCTGCAGGAGTATGAAATCATGCGTGAGAATCACTAACCTCTGCAGTGCACCAAGTCCTGCATTCATTCAGGCCAGGGCAGGAGGATGAGGATCACTAACCTGTGCAGGCGTCCTTCATGCGGTCAAAGAGGAAGGCCATTGCACGCTGGCCGGCTAGAGCAGCGGAATAGAATGGATAGTGAGGACAGGCTTGCTCGATCGCACCTCCAGTGGATCAAATAGGCAGACGACGGAGTGCATTCGGTTTAAAGATATTGACTTGACTTCGTGTGCATGTGCTGATAGCACACTCACAAGCTAGCTAGATCGAGTAGCTAGATAACAGATAGCACGCGTCGAGAGGATCGGGACGGCTTGGTCAGCGGTAACATCTTGGATCTCGTAATATAGTAACACTACTCTATACGTCGCCGGTGCTGGTCGCGGCGTAGTAGCAGTAGCGTTTCAGATCAGATCAGGGATCGATCTGAAACAGCTTCTAAACGTAGCGTCCCTCCGCGATTCCGGTGACATCTAGCTTGTTTGGCCGCGCTTGGCAGTACGCACATCAAACATAGCGTTGACCTAGGTGTAATGCAACCACGGCGATTTCGCTCGATCCGCAGAATAGAGAGCCCTCTTGAATATAAATATATTGTCTAGCCTCTTTCTCATCAGTTTATATTTTTAAATTAATTGGCTTAGGCATAAATCTTATATTGTATCAGAGTTAAGATGTCTCAAGTTCAATACCCTGCTCAGCAGTACTTAAATAAAGAAAGAAAAAGATTCTCCAGCCTACATAGAACCTTGAGGAGAACTACTTGCTGACGAAACCCCGAAACTATATGCAGTTGGGTTCGGCCCCTGGCCTCTTGCGCGGCGTCCGCCCTTGATCTCCCGCAACGGCGTCCGCCGCCCTCATCTCCTGCTGCATCGGCGATACCACCCCTGCAAAATTCCTCCGGCTAGGTCCTTTGAGGAGGCTTCCTTGGAAGCACCTCCCCTAAGCGCTCGCATCATCTCAACCCTCTCTTGGCAGCATCACCTCCATTCCCTTGGAAGTACCTCGATCAGAGCACCACCGTCTCCCATGGCAGCAACGTCCACGTTGCTGGAGAAGACACCAGCATGGTCGCTTCCAGCTCTGGCGTTGGCCGGTTGCACCTCCGACGGTGGCCGTTTGCAGCACTGCTCGGTCCTTCTCAGTTACTCCACTTGCTTCTCATAGCACCAAAAGGCTGCCGCCGCGAGCAACCCCCGACCAATGGAAGCAACTCTAGTTGCCGATGGTAGCATCGCAGGCTGCCGCCACGAGCAATCCCACCGCCCGCTGGCAGCAACTCCACTTGCCGCCGGTAGCATCACGGGCTGCCGCTGCTGGAAGCAACCCCGTCGGCCGCTGTCACCATCGCGATTTGTCGCTCGTAGCATCGTGCGCTACAGCTGGGAGCAATTTCGGCAGCCGCTGGCAGCAACGTTGGCCACGACTGGTAGCACCTCCGGTCTCTGCTCGCAATCGCCCCCCCTCCCCCCCCGACGCCCGCAACAGCACCGCCAGGATGCCCACAACAATGGATCCCCTTTCGTAGTCCCGAGATGCGCCCCTTTGAAACACCAATCCTCGCCGGAGGTAGGAGAGAAAGGGCACATGTGGTGGTTTGGGGATCCGGTGGAGCCGGCAGTACACCAATCAGTTCTTGTCGGCGGACATAAAGAAATTGTGTCATGGTCCGGCCTGCCAGGGCGCCACTGCATCAAGCAGCGCGACCCGTTCGGTCCGCGGTTCGACTCGTCTTGGTTAAATATTTGAAAATCTTTGCTACATCCATGGGGTTGCATACATAGTTTGGGGATAGTTTGCTTGAATCAAATTGATGTAAAACTAAAAATTAATAAAAGCATAGAACGTGAACCTAGCATCTTCATCTTGCCCTCGCCTAGTCATCCCTGTGGAGTGTTAGTGGCGATGGTACATGGTCTCTTTGAAAACTTTGATGGTGAGCATGTCGTGGTCGTCGAACTTGAAGACGAGGAAGTGCCTAACTTCAATGGCGTGCGCGCGGGCGAACTACCTTCAACCATTGTGGAGGTACATCTGGCTGATGCGAACAACACATGCATGGTCCACATGACGATCGAGCCGTCGGCTACCCGCAGTACGAGCTGGTGGGGCTCTTGCCCACCAATCACCAACACTAGCTTCTTGGGGAGGCACATCCTATCACAGCTCATGCCCAAGTCGATGATGACACCGAACTCGATCCCCGATGGCGACGGAGTCGGGCGACAATGATGGCGACAGGGATGGCAGTGGCGATGGGGAAAATGGTGGTGAATCGTTTTGGCCTCACCCCCACGTCTTCCTTGCTGACCTCAGCCTCAGCCACACCCCAGGCCTAGGCTATCCTAGACGCCCTCCCATCGATCCTATGCCACTGGCCATGGCTGTCGTGATGCTTGTAGTGGTGGTAGGAGATGGAAGAAGAATGGGATTTTGCACCGGTTGCCTAACCGGTGCAACGTAATCGGAGCTAAAGCCTCCCCCCTTTAGTACCGGTTGTGTTGCGGACCGGTGCTAAAGAGGCAGCACGTGGGCGCTACCGAGCGCCCGGGCGGGAGGACCTTTAGCACCGGTTCGTAACAAAACGCGGCCGCGGCAGAACCCGCTACCGGTGCCATTTTTTATCCAATTTTTTTCTAATTATTTTCCACTCCCTCTTTATTTCTATTTTTTCATAATTTCTAGTATTTTAGTTATTTGACAAGTTTAGTCTCTAACTACACTTAATCTCTAGTCAAATACTTACTCGTGGTCAAACTTCCCGCTCGGTCACCCATCCTCCCACTACTACAACACTAGCAAGCTTAACTTCCGAGTTCATTCTCATCTCGCTTCCAAGTGCTTCACGCGCATGTTATTGATACTAGTATCATATCAATCCTATTAACATGTTGGTCATGATATCACACTTCTTTATTATTGGAATTCTAAATAATTATTTTAATAAACAAAACTATTAATGTAATACTAATCTTGAATAAATAAATAAACAATAAAATTTTAATTTTTAATTTTTTTTTGCAAAAACCTAAAAATTCAAAAATATAAAAATTGGCTAACCTTTATGGTTAAGTAATAGTAATCTTTATGCAATAAGGAATTATTTTTTTAAAAAAATAAATATATATATATAATCCTGAATTTTTGGCAAAAACTAAAATCTTTCTGCTTTCATATTTCCATTTGGAATTTTGGGAATCTAAAAATTGGCCAACCGGGTAAACCCGGGTGAATTCGAATGTAACTTTCTCCACGATCATTTTGATATATTATACATGTTAATGCCATTTTACCTTTTTCTAAAAAAAAATTGCAGAAAAAGTCAAGATTAAAATTTGTTAATTTCCCCTAATAGTAGGTTGTGTAACATACAAGAATCTCAAAAGTTTTATTTTTTGAATTTCCTATCATTTTCTTTTGTATTTTACAAAGCTAAAAAGGCGAGCAAAAAAACCTTTTACACCGGTTCGTGCCATGAACTGGTGCTAAAGGTCACGCAGCTGACACCAACCCTTTAACATCAGTTCGTGGCACAAACCGGTTTTAAAGGTCCCGCACGAACCGGTGCTAAAGCCCTCGCTGCTCGAACCAATGCTAATGCACCCTTTAGTCTGGGTTCGTAGCACAACTGGTGCTAAAGCTCTGGCAGCTCAAAACATAAGTCATGTTTTCTACTAGTGAGGCCTGGTCCTTCGACCCGTGTGGACCAATGCAAACGCGACACGACTGGTTATGTCGTGCCGCTACATATGGCTGAGCTGGGGAATGTTCCATCGGTGACGACGTAATGTGCAAACGCGTGATGCTAAGTTTGCGTCGTTCGCTACAGCGTTATTGCTCTTTACCATGATGTCGATCATGATGATAAACATGGCTGGCGCTGACGTGTGTGCGGCCGTCGCGCGATAGCATGTCGTGCTACGTTGTGTGCTAGGATAAGAGCGACTCTAGTGGCAAAATTCTTTTCTTGGAAGGAAGTCGGTAGGAGGGAGAAGCAGGGGAGGAGATCGTTGAGTAGCTGCTAACTCCTGACGGCAGAGGCCTCCGCAGCTGATGATGCGGGAGGCGCCAGGGTGGAAGATACCATAGGCGCCATGAAGGCCATTAGTTGGAACTGCTATGGTACTGGCAAGGATATTGGTACTGCCAAGATGGAATATCTTGCCAGGATGATCAACTCGACAAAAGCACAGAGATAGTTTTCTTCTCTGGAATAAAATCTTAAAGGTAAAATCATCTGATCTTGTTACGAGGTTTAACATGTCAGATAGTACTATAGTTCCTTCACAGAGACGTTCGGGCGGGCTTAATTTGGTTAATATGGACTGAAAATCTTCAGGTTTCGGTTCATACTGCTACTTTCCATGTCATCTTAGCTAGCGTTATCATAGTACTAGTAATCTGAAGTTTGGGCTTATTTGCATGTATGGTGATCCCCATCATCATTAGTCAGATATGAAGTCAAGTGGCCTCTTTTGTTTATGATAATTATACCATTTCAATGTTATGCATTGGAGATATCTACGAGCTTCTGTATGGTATGAAAAAAAAAACTATCAGATTGTTAATTGCTCTCGTATGAATGTTTTTCGCTATTCAGTTAAACAATGTGGGCTCTTTGATTTGAAGTTTAGTGGACCGGTTTACACTTAGATTAATAAGTGTTTCTCCTCACCCCACTTCGTTGATCTGGAAAATAATCTTTTCACAACTAGCGGAGGTCGTGTTTTGCTAGCATTTATTTGATAATACACTTTTCATACATGAACTTCACTTGGAGGTTTGCATGGATGTGCACAGGCTTGATTACTAGTCTTTATAGATGACATAATTTTAGGTACAAAACAATTACAACTTGCTATGAACAACGGATGCAGTATGAACTTCACATCGGCTATTGCGACCTAGGGATCGAGCTCCGTCTTCTAGTAGGATGGAGAAATGCTGACCCGAATGGTCGCCGACATGCCTGGGTGGAAACAGCACCCGACAGACGCCATGGAGAGAGGCCAAGCTAGACGTCCCGGCCAGCAGCCGGTCACACGTGCGCGCATAGCAGCCAACATGCATACAAGCCGAGTGGCTAAACTAGGCCTAGCAGGCTAGCAGCAAGCCAGCAGGTGGACTTGCTTGTGCATGCGTGTGCGCTGGCAGCTAGCAAGTACACAGG
The DNA here is from genome assembly GCA_030979885.1 of Lolium multiflorum. Lineage (NCBI taxonomy): Eukaryota > Viridiplantae > Streptophyta > Magnoliopsida > Poales > Poaceae > Lolium > Lolium multiflorum. The sequence continues at coordinate 27,648,199 of CM061751.1, read as the reverse complement.
GGGGGGGGCGTGGTGGTGACCGAAATCGAGCGTGGGTACTGGATGCGGGCGAGGGAGCGGCCGTGACAGCTACATGTTTGGCAAAAGATCAAACAGGTGGGGGGGGGCATGGCCAATGTGAGGGTGGGAGGATAGTAACGGCGGCAGTAGACGGATCTTGGTCCACTCCCTCAAGCCGGCCTGGAATGCCGGTGAAACAACGAGCATGTGCAAGTCGTTCTCGTTCAATTGGACATAGTAACGGCGGGGGATGAGCGCCCTGAGTGGTGGCTGATGATTTTTTAGATTAATAAAGTGTCACACCGCTTAAAAAAGTCCTTTTTCTACTAGAATATTTATAGGGTTCGTTTATATCTCTTTCAATTGAGATTTTCATTCAAGAAAAGTGCAATTATAGTTGAGAGAAAAGTGTGACTCTTGCATTTTTCTATTAAATCACTTTTTAAAAATTATTGAGACTCTAAAAAAATCTCATTTGACTGAGACATAGCAAATTTCATAATTTTATCCTACAAGCTACTGCTAGGTTTTATAGAGTGTCAGTGGCGTAGCCACACTTAAGCTGTGCGCAGTCATATGACTACATAGTTTTTTGACAATACAAGCTAAAAGTTTGTAAAAATATATTAAAAATTTATACAAATAAATGTATTTAATTACACAATATTAATCTGACAACACAAGGTTGTTGTCCTAGCTCCGCCAAGATCAGGAGTGCATCTCCCTCCTCATTGCCAAACTGAAGGAACAGGTCGCAAACACTCAGGCCTTGGGAATTTATTTATATATAGCCGAGACTGCATAGATAGAACATGGGTGCATGTGAACTCACTTTTTGGAAAGTTCCGTTTGTGATGTCAAAACATGTTTTAAAAATCGAAACACAAAATGATTTCCCAGATGATCTCAAATATGTGCCCTGGACATGAGTTTCGTGACGAAAAAACCTTTTATTTTGTCTCGGCAAAAAAGTGAAATTTTACAGGGCTATATAGTATATATGACGTATTTTTCTTTTTTAGATTCTGAAATAAAAAGTGGTTTCTCCGCGAAAACTTTCTACGCACATATGGAACATGCGTACGTACCCGGTTATTTTTATTTTAGAATTTTTTAATATTTGGAAAATGTATTTCCAACCTGGGTTCACATGCACCCAGGTTCAAACCGGACTTTTCCTATATAGCCGAGCTAAAATCCTAGTACCTACAAAAAAATAGACGTAAAACAATTAAGTTTGTAAAAGACTACACAAGTACATGTATCCAATCCAAAGTTCCAAACTCGGTGCATCGTCTGCACTCCGACAGGCTATCTCCCTTCACTTGGCTGGGTGCATGCATTTGCACGCACGCACGCTGACGCCGTGACGGTTGAAGAATCGGTCGCTAGCTGGTGCATGGTCGGCGGCGGCGAGGACCTGCATAGCGGGCAGCTGGGCCGGCGCCGCAGCCAGTCGTCGACGCACTGCCGGTGGAACGAGTGCCGGCACCCCGGCAGCAGCCGGAGCTCGTCGCCGTGCTCGTAGTCCGCCAGGCACACCGCGCACCGCGTGATGTCGGCCGCCTCCTCCTTGCTCCGCTCGCCGGTGCTGTCCCCCCGGCTCGACGAGGAGTACACCGTCGTCGGGTACGCGGCCAGGACGGCCTCGTCGAGCCCAGCAGCGTCGCACGGCCGGCGCCCTTGCTCCACGTCGTCGACGACGCTCCTCTGCGACGACGAGGTGTGCACCGCGCGGCGCCGAGAGGAGCAGAAGAAGGTGAGGAGGGAGAGCACGACGAGCACGGCCATGGAGGCTCCGATTAGCACGCTGTCCCCGGACATTGTGGCAGCTAGCACCTTCAGGACAACCTCAGCGTGCCACCTATATATACATTCTCCGAGTTGACATCGCGCTAGTCGGCCGCCTGACGGTTTGTCTGACAATCTCACCGGCCGTGCCACCTATACATACATTCCTTGCTTGATCCTGCGTACTAGTAGAAGGATTCATGTCGAGATATTTATATTCCTGTGACCTTTTCTCTGACGACTATTTAGCTTTGATTTGACAAGAAAAAGAGCACGCACATCTTCGGCAGCAAAGAAGGGCCGTCGTGGCATGGAATAATGAAAGATTTAAGCGCGTCTCCTAATGAATCGAGTAAATAATTAGTAATGACGGAGGGACAAGATGCTTAAGTAGGCGAGGAATGCGAGATCTTCCTTGACTTGATCGGACAGGAATGGATATTGACCCTTTTGGTTGTTTTCAGATGAGGATTCTGGTCGGCGGCCAACGCGGAGACTGGGTTATTAGTGTGACTATTGTTTTGTTCATATAAATAGCAGCACAACACCGACCAAGATTTTTCTCTCAAAAAGAATAGACACCGGCCAACAACGTGGTAGCCTCCATCTCCGACCGCAGGCAACCTGATAAACACTTGCGTGTCCTCAGCTTCATCGTCTTCATAATACTTTTTGCAAAAAAAGAAAAAAGAATAGTGGGTTGGGCCAGATGCATGTTCGCCTATTTATGTAGAACTCAGCCCGTCTAGGGTGCCCCCGGAATATGGGCCCTGTAAGCCTAAGTGGGTTTCTTTCTGCTTTCCCCAAGTGGTCGGATCATCATCATTACCCGAAAAAATAAGCTACCTAAGGTTGGGCCACTTTGCCTTGACGGCTGCTTATGGACCGCTGTTTTAGGGATTTTTTTTATAAATATCCAACCGCATTTCTCCATATAAAAAGTATCACACTCTCAAACATAATTGCCAAAGATAGATTGGCGGGAGGTGGAGAAGTAGGGACATGTATTTTTGCCAAATGAAATGGCGGGAACTGAGTGTCTGCCTTCTAGAACGACGAAAGATGACTTTGTGCCACCCGAGCCGGGCATGGCACCTGGCCCATTTGCCAATTGAATTGGTGGGCCTGCCACCTAAGTTGGCAAAAAGTATTTACCGCCATACCAATTGGCAGAAGGTGCCTCCCGCTAGGCTATTTTTGGCAAATATGCTTAGAGTGGGTTATTTTTGACAATTGAGAAATGCAGAGGGGTATATTTATTAAAAACTATTTTAGGATAGCTAAAAAGGCGTTGAACACTGTCGCGCACTCGGTCACTCCATCTAGCTCTAGAATGTTTGGGTGTTTGGGTAGGCTTATTTCAGGCTTTTGACATTTGACTTATAAGCCTAAAAACGACTAAATATGTATGTTTTTATTTTTGTTTTTGCCTTATAGCAACAAATGTTCAGTTAAAATCCAAAGTCAAAAAGCTCCTCATCTCTTATAAGACAAAATCCAAAATAAAAAATAAGCTCACCTAAATTGCCTAATGCACGAGGTTTTTTTTTTCTTTTGCGAATTTAATAAAACATTAACCAACGGGGGAATGACCCCCCTTATCTATACGTCGTTAGATAAGTCAGAGCAGTCCAGATAGCATAGGGAGATAGCACCCCGTTGGTAAATAAACACTTTTGCGACTTGAACCCGAATAGGCTGGCTAGACATCGAAAGCTCTAGCCACCAAGCTAGCACTTTTTCTCAAACATCTAGAACTGTAGCCACTAAGGTAGCACTTGCGAATTCAATACACAAAGCTCTTGTACATTATGTTGCGACCCAGAAGGTTTGTGGTTTCCAATAATCACCCATGAATCACCTGTAGTGGCCGGCTTTGGGTCAATGGGTCAAAGTGGACATATTTTTAACTTTTGACATGGTGCAATTGGGAGATTATTTATTTTTCCACGGTAATAAAAAAGGTAAAATCTTGCATAAATCGCATATGAAATCTTCGTAGTATGACATGTGATTGGTAAGTGAGGTTGTTCGAGGTTTCGAGCTCATCTATCCAATACCATTGATATTTTGGCTGCCTGCGTATTCGGCCGGTGGCTCATTCTTATCCCTTTCTTCTCTCTCCTCGCTACACTACCTGAAGAGAGCTCCAAGTGAGCTACGCCAAACCGAGGCCTCCCTCGCCGGTGGCGCTAGTCGTGGAGAGCTGAGGTGCGGCGCTAGCACTTTTAGTGTATATATTATGTGTAGTAGTAGGCTTTATGCTGGTAGTTGTTGGCTTTATGCCGTGGTTTAGTGACATACCGGGAGGTGGACTCCAAACCTTTTGGTCAGGATCTGGATTCAGCTGGTTCTCTTCTTTCCTAACGTGGTGCTCCGGCGGCTGGAGACGGAGGGTCCAGGCGGCGTAAGGCTAGCTCCTCCATAAATAAAGGGCACTTATCTTCTGAGCCTGCTGCTGCTGAAAGTGGGAGTGGGATTTCCTTCTTCTCAGCTCGTCATGGTGGCGAGGAAGAAGATGGATTTCCTCCATCTGCTGGTGGGCGGGCAGGCATGCCATAAGGGAGCTCGGAAGCTGCTCCCGGGATTTCATCCACGACTGCTCGTTGTGGGTTGCCGCTCAACTTGGTCGTTAGGCGACCGCTCCCACGCTCCTCGTCGGCTTTGGTTTCTTTCGGCTGGCGATTGAAGGCATACAACAACCTCTAGGCTTTCATGCCACGTCGGAGGCCCTCTTGCTCCAGCGTAGTTGGCTCCCGGAGCTTCGCCCCAAGTGGTTATGTCCCCGGCGGCGAGGTTCTTGACTGCGTGGTGGTGCGGCGAAGCGGTGGATCTGGAGCTGAACCCGATGACGTTTCTTCAGCAACTTTTAGGGTCTTTAGTGCAAAATGTCTAGGCTTGTTTGTAATTTCTTTTTTCCCTTTTGCCCTCTCTGTAATTATTCTTCCACCCCTCAATGAAAGCTTCTAGGTCCGTCCGGGGCCATCCCCTGTTCAAATAAAAAGAGTAATTTTTCCCTTTGTGTGGTTAGATTTGCAACTTCAAGGCACCTCCCCTGAAAATCGGAGAAATCCAAGGACCCGCACAGAAAAAAAAGACGCTCTGCCACTGCCAAGTGGCAACCGCAACATACTCTGTTTGTTTTGTACCCCAACAAAAATTCTTTCCTCAGAATAATCCAAAAGCGAAAGCAAGCGAGTAGAATAGAAAAAAAAAAAGGTCGAGAAAGGGGGAAGTTAGAACTGAGAAATCCAAGCCCAGACCAGACGGAGAGAGGAGAGGGGGACTGCTCGTCGGTGGCGATTCCGACCCTTCTCTATCTCTCTCTCCCCCGCGCTGCCCAGGTGGAGTTCTTCTTCTTCGCCCCTCCCTCCCCCATTCCCAGGAATCCATGCTCTTGCTGGGGTCTGTTTCTTTTTTTGGTAAAATTTAGGAGCTTTCGGGTGCCAGTTCGATTTCCTGAGGTAGCGGTTGCAGTTCTTGGGAGCGCGGTTGCTGCGGTCCCTGACTGTGAGCACCGATTGGCACGCTTCGTCTCGAGATTGCGTCGTTCCGTGACCCAGTCCGTGTGCCTGGCTCGCATTTCGCGCCCCGAAATTGGGGTTGGCTGCTGTAGGGTTCCGCCCTACTTGGATTCCTTCCCTAGGATTTTGCTCTCAAGGAATTCTGAAGGTTTGGTTTTCGTGTTCACTTCGAAAGGTTTAGAACTTTAGGTGTCGGCGCCTGCAAATGTGTCTTCCATTTCCTGTTTGTTGTGTCTCCTGACCCCCAAAACTGGCTGTGCTGACTGCCGGTAAAAGATTGGTGTAAACGAAAATGTTTCTTTTTTCTGTTTGACCTATTAGTATCACACCCATGAATTTCTGATTAGTTCTTCTTCTTTAGCCACCCTACCGGCTGCTTTTAATGTTATCATTATGGAGCTGGTGCGTGGTTCTGTTCAAGAATTACCCTTGCATCTTCTGCTATTTTCTCTGTTATAAAATGGAGCAACTTGATGCTACTTCGTGTGTAATTTCTGCTGTCTTGCTTGCATAGTGCTATGAGGTTATGGGGTTTCTGTTCCACTTGTTAGCTACTGTTTATGCAAATGTGGAAATTTTGGAGCTAATCGATGCATATGTTCAGAAAAGTTACTTTCTTCTGCAAAATTTTGTGGAAACTAGTACGAAGCTGTTCTTGTTGTGTAATCTTCGTTTCGTCTTTTGTCATGTTTAGGGCTTGGAGCAGTGTGTTTACAATACTTGCTTGCTGTCCCTGTTTGCTGGACGACATATCAGTTTGCTTGTAATTTACTGTGGTAGCCCATGGATTTGTTTGATGGTGTAGTTGTTTTTTTCTTAGTGACATTTTGGACACCAGCGTTGCCTTAAATTGATCGAAATACCCATATCTGTGATGCATTTTCTCCACAACTGCCACTGTATTGCTGAATTAGGTATGCCTTTTATATTTGCTAATGATATTATAGTGTATACAGGTTTTAGCTCATAAACTGGAAGGGGAGAGGAGCCAGCATGGGAATTTCATCCAAGTGGATCAAATCACTTGTTGGGATAAAAAAGCATGGTAAAGCTCAAAATGGTGAAAGCAGCAAAGAAGTAAGTCAAAGGTTATTTACAGTTTCCCTTACAAGCCAGGATTTCCCCCTACCTATTACTCGATCTCGATGCATCAGTTGGAACCCGTGAAGTGAAAAGAAGATATGTGAGTTTGACGAACATACTAGCAGTTTATCCCAACACCTTATAAATTAACAAGTAAAGTTAGAGAAATAACCAACTCCTGCCAAAAATGTATTCTAAAGGGCTAAAAGCAATGTGACAGCCTTGTTAGCCAGCATCACATAAAAAATGGTATCCTTTATGGCTGGATATTGTGATAGCGAATGGGTTGGGTCTATTTACTCATGTAATACTTTGTGCAGTTTCCTGCTTGTCCTCTTATGAATGTAAACAAATATAGTTCATTTGAATTTTGTCTTGTCCTGTCCAAACATGAGAAATCTTCAAGAATGGTGAAAAACAGATGGTGTACCAGAACTCACTTGCAGCGAGACAGTGCTGTTATTGTTGACATGTCTTTATCATCTGACTGCGACTGTTGAAAGCGACTGTTGAAAGCAGTATTGCTTCCATTGTTCTCACGTCCACCATATGGTGGACAATGACAATGCTAAACACATGCTACATCAAGCTGTGGGCCAACCAACTAATCAGTTCCATACTATAATTTTAATTTTAAATGTTCGAATTTGTTTCCTCCTTTTTTAGTTCATGAATATGGTTAGCGCCACTGATGTTTTTCTTTCTTCCTAGTAAACCTGGATGGAAATCTTTCAGTTTACCTTGGCTGTAATAGTTTGCCAGATCACTACAAATACATCTCTAGCATTCATCCCAAGAACTGTACAAAAACAGCAGAAGATGAAATACACTATTGTCGTGTGTACAATATTATACCCTGAGGTTGATAATTTGTGCTGGAATGGAACTGGATGTAGATGTGTAATGCCACATCAAAGCATGAGATAATTATTAACAGGATTGTACCATTATACTTTGACGTATTCTTCCTAAAACTTTGGTTCATTGTCTTTAAATTATGGCAATATTGCTTCAAGACTAAGGTTTCTGCCTCTTGTAGGGGAGCTCTTCTGCTCATCTGCTGGACAAACGGAAACACTCCATGGAGACTGAAGGCATCCTTTCAGTTGCAGATCTCACAGTGCAAACTGAGCCATTGGCTAGTGACACCAATGGACAGACAATATCAGATTCTACGTCCTCACCGAGAACATATCTTCATACAAAGGAGGATCAGGCTGCAACAGTTATTCAGTCAGCCTTTCGATCATTCTTGGTATTATATTCTATCTTTGATTACCATGCTGTTACTGAGATTGCGAAACAAAAGCATGGAGAACATTGCATTTTGTGATTGTGAATAAGCATGGAAACTTGGTAGTATCCCAAAAAAAAGGGGGTGCACCGTAGTTTCCCCATTGTTCCAACTCAGGATTCAGCTTTATGCCAGCAACATATACAACAAGTGAAATGCCACAAAATGTTGAGTGTTAGTTTCATAATTGATGAAAATAGAGGGAATGCGGGATTTATGTGAACTTTGTCCGTTTTGTTAGGCATGACAAAGTCTGGTATATTTGTCTTGTGAAGATGCCCAAAACTATACTTGGCTGCTAGGCCTATCATGTAATGTCACAGCTCACTTGATACACTTAAAAATGGCTTCAATTGTACTGTTGTTCTGGATTGAAACTATCCAGATGTACTCTTATTTGCTAGATGTAATGATTGATGTTTTCTCAAGAGGTATAGCCTATGGGCATATCTAGTTGGAGCAACTATTGGAATAGGTAGAACTGGTGCGGGCTAATGATACAATCATCAGAATTTTTCTATGGATAGAGGACAGAGAATCGATTGACTCAATAACACTGGTTCAAAAAAATTCCCTATACTTATATATGGAAAATGAATTTCTTCTGATGAGAATAGCTTAAATTTAATAAAGGGTAAATGTTGAGTAACTCATGTTATATGTTATAAGGGTTGATCCGATCAGATATACTTATATGTAAATTAAGCAATAACCTGAAGATACAGATTTTGCTTCTCACTTCACAGGCATTCTTTGATGATATTTGGTTGGAAGCACATTGATATTTCTTTTCTGGCATGGTCTACCAGGCTAGACGGGCTTTACGGGCGTTAAAAGGATTAGTTAGACTCCAGGCTCTCGTTAGGGGTCATGCTGTACGGAAACAAGCAGCAGAAACACTTCAGTGTATGCAATCACTGGTAAAGGCTCAAGCTCGTGTCAGAGCAAGGCAAGTTCGCATTGCTTTGGAAGGTCAAGTGACCCAGAAGAAGGCTTCTGAAAATGTTCATGATGACCAAGCTCATGAAATTGAGGTACAGAACTGACCAGAAGTTAGTGCGTGATATAGTAGACTATTTAATGCACGATATCCTTTCTAAGACCATATATGCAAACACATTTCAAACATATTTTTCGTTCGAGAATGAGTTCACTTAAAACATAGGAAATTAGAAAGTGAATGGTGTAACCTGTGAGCTCACTAAGTTCTTTTCCATTCTTCTCTTGCACCTAGGGTAACTCATGTCCATTAAGAACTAAGTATGCTAAAATAAATGAAATTACATCTTCATGCAGCATTATATACTAGCTTTGTTTGCTGGTTTTCTGTTTATATACATGCGGAGTTGTTGCCAAGATTTGTGTGTTGTTGGAATTTCAAATAATCTCGTCTCTTTGCTCTTTACATTCTTCCATAAAAGGAGTATATTATCTGTTGTAGTTTAGAAAATTGAGAAGCTTTAGCTGTGACTAAAAAGCACAGCAAAAAAGTTTCTTGGCTGCATTGTTGCTATATCAAGATGTAGATTTAGAATGTCTAAATGAAGAATGCAAGATTGAACTTTTTTGCCTGTGGGAAAAACTGTTCATATTTCTGTGTAGTTAGTCCAAGAATGAACACATTAATCACAGAAATTACAAAGTGTCTGCCGGCTTGCCTAAATACCTAATGTGCACATTAATCAAATATTCACTGTTCAGAAATGTTACCAAACTATGGCATGCAGGAACGCTGGTGCGGCAGTATTGGCTCGGTTGAAGAAATGCAAGCTAAAGCATTGAAAAGGCAAGAGGCTGCCGCTAAGCGGGAAAGAGCTATGGCATATGCTTTAACACACCAGGTAACTTTAAGCGATGACATTCTACCATAAATGTGTGAGTAGTCTTGGTTCTCAAGTGCTCCAGCAGGGGCTGGCTGGGTTTAAGGAATCTCATATGTTTTTTTCTCCACTGAAGCAGAAGAATAAATGACTTGATACTAAGTTGGCAATGTAAGCTGTGCTAATTTTCACTTTCCTTTGGCAGCGGCAAGCAGCAGGTTCCAGGAAACTGAAAGCGGCAACTGTCGAAGGCCTTGAGGTGGATGAGAACCAGTGGGGACGGAACTGGGTCGAGCGATGGATGGCGGTGCGTCCATGGGAGAACAGGTTACTCGACGGTAGTGCCAAAGAGAATGTCCCAACTGGTGACAATAAGCAGGCGGAGGACAATGAGGCTCTGGATGTTAAGAAGCCAGTAGGAAAAGTGCCAATTTCCAGTATTCACTCAAATGGTTCAAGCCAGAAAAAAGGCGCAAAGCACAAAAAGTCGTCCTCTGATGCAAGTGGTTCCTCGTCAGAGCAATCTGCAGCTGTGGTGCCCGCTACTTCTTTGGGATCATCAAAGCTGAAGCCGAAGACACCGGTCCAAACCTCTGAGGAAGTCAGCTCTCAGCCTTCAAATCTACAGGCTCCCCGGTCCACAAGCAATCCGAAAGAAAGGCCAGCAGCACAAGTCAACACACCAGCTAAGAAGCGATTATCTCTTCCTAACAAAGGTAAATCATCTGCATTCGGTTGCCAGTTAAATACCTGATTCCTGATTGCTTTTATTAAGAAAACTCAGCTATTCTGAACGGTATCTGTCATAAGTTTTGTATCTAGCTCAGGGTTTCAGCTGTAGTTGACAACTTGACATTCACTTGAGCTTAGTATGAACAGTTTCACCAGAATGGCACCTGATATCCGTTACTTCTGTGCAGCGACTGTGAGCAGGGGAGTCGGAAAAGGCCCGGCCAGCAGCAGTGAGAAAACTCGGTCCATCGGTTCCAAGAACACTGCAGAAGGAGCGTCCAAATCTGACCCGAAACAGCGGCGGAGCCCTGCTAGCGCAACCTCGAAGAGAGTCCAGGCACAGGCCTGATAATCAACTCACTCACATTTCTTTCAGGTACTCAGTATGGCAATATCCTTTGTCATGTGTGTCATTGCATCTGTCATCTGTGTATAGTAGACCAAGGAATAAACCGCTGCATCTAGGTCGCTGCCATGTTCCACGCTTCTGGTTTGCGGGCCATTGCTAGTTGTGTCCCGACGTTTTCTCTTGCTTCTGTCATGTACCAGTCTGTAATGTTTTCTTCCACCCCAATGAAATTGAAGAAGCATTGAAGCAAGCACACGTTATGTGCATGTTGTGTTTATTCTTCCACATAAGAAAATCATGCTTTAATATTCCGTCATGGCAATTTCTCCAGCACCAATGGTGGTTGGCACTATGTGGTATATGTCCTTGACCTTGCATATCCCTGTTGCTCAGTACTTCGTGGAAAGTTCACCAAGATTCTTCTCAAGATATTTGCATTGGCATAATGTGTTCCTTCTGAGCATTTTTATGATGAAAGTGGTGCATATAGTGTTTGCTTTTATGCAAAGCAGGATGGTATGATATGATGGATCTGTAGGTGCAATCATGCAATGCTTTGTAACAAGTCTCTTTATTAGGGTGCAACTGAAAGCCACCTGCTCGGAACCTGCTTACCTTTGACTAATGGATGTCCCTGCTAAGCTGATGTGTTGTTGCATTGCATGTCGCTCTTGGTTTTATGTCTGAAAGCATATGCGCAGGAATTAGCTAGGATCAAATGATCAAAGCTGCCTAGTCGTGGTAGCTGAAAGGTCTGTGTACAGAATTAATATTTGTGGACCGAGCTGAAAACTATTTTGGCCACACGTGTTCATCTTCAGTTTGTCATGGTATACTAACCATGCACGATCCAGCATTTTGTGGCTATTGATTTCTTGTCGTTGTTCAGCCACCATGTTGGTCCAGCCACTTCAACAATTTTGAACTAAAGGCACGACACTATTATAGATCGGAGGAGGTATATATAAACTCTTCCATGTGAGTTGGCTTTCATGAGAGGAAGAAGATACTAAAATGCTTCCGCTAATTTGTAGTAGTAACGCTCTGATGCTGAAAGCTACCATGCATGATGTGAACAAAGGAGATTGATTCTTGTTTAGGTACTGTTTATATATATCTGGAAGGACAACTAAGAATTTGACTTGTCTTTGCAAAACAAAATATTATGTTTTCTAGCATAGGTGTTCACCATCGACTGGCTAAACTAATGAAAGAGAGGAAGAACTACTCCATCTGATCTATAATAAGTATCGTGGTTTTACTTTAAATTTAAACTTAAATTATAGCACCATAAAATAATATTGGAGATTTATCTAAATTCGAATATATCAATACACTAAACAATATATGGATACATTTAGATTTTAGATAAACTTGTGGCATCTTTTTATGAATGAACAGAGGTAGTATTATATAGATCAGAGGGTATAGAACACTCTACAACTGCGCTTGGTCTGAGATTCTCTTCTGAACAGTGCACATAACCTTACTTAACATGATTTGTTGGCTCGTACATGCAGGAGCGCTACCTGTTGGCAACATGCGGTACAAGATGATGCAGCATAGCGCTAGTTTCTACGAGCACTGCGATAAATTCATTCCCAAATTCTTATAGTCTTCCGCAGCATCAGATCTGCTCTCGGGCCCAGCGCCATTATTGGACGTTCCAAACCGGTGTTTCCCTTGTGCACGAACTTGGCTGTTCTCTTGAACTTCCCGAACCGGCGTTTCATCTCAGCGCGGCTGCGCGATATGCCGTGGAACTTGCACCAGTGCTCGTACAGCGCCCACATGGCCTCGTCCGACTCTAGGGCCTTGCCGTCGACGTGGAGGTTGGTGCTGGGATCCATCGTCGCGGCGGCGGATTCTTCTTCTTGTTCTGAGAACCACGGCGGCGTGGGGGCGTATCCCGTCGATGTGTTGTGCTTACATGAGGAGATCAGATCGGGCGGTTGATTACCTGCGGGGGAGACGCCGCTGGCGCTACACATGCGCCGACCAGTCAGATAGAGCCGGGGGGAGATGGTGCGGCTGCCACCTCCGATGACGGCAGCGGGAGAGGCGCGGGATGCGACTGCCGCTGCCCGCGCGAGAAGCTTGGACACCATGGAAGCCATAGCCCTAGCCTAGGTCGGAGGTTGGGCCGCGTCGATGGTATCAGAGTTTGGACACGTCCAAAGACTTATCTTGTGTGTACCGATAACAGATTGGGCTCTGACAATCCTTTGCGAATTTTAGATAGGTGAATCGACTATATAATTTAATTTTTCTTTCTTCAGCGCCAACCAAGGGCATTGTATAATGGGCTTGTCTTAACAATGCAATTTTGTAGGATAATAGATGAGTTGAAAGAGAGAGAAACGAGGAAAATAGGTACTCCTATATGTCTTCTCATCTCTTAGCAGAAAAGATAAGAAGTTTTACTCCATTGTGTCTTATCTTAGTCGCATGTTTTTGAACTGTGGTTGCATTTTTTTCTTGGCGTAAGACATAAGAAATCTACCGGACAGACATAACCTAACCATCAGAGTCACAAGACGTGACAATAGGAACTGTTTCGTGTCGCATTGCTCCCATGTGGCGGTGGAGAAGAACCCTAGTCAGCTGCCAGTGCTTCCCACCCTCTCCTCACCCTCCCTGTCGTTGCTAGAGGGCGAGGGCCGGACGAAACATGGCCAGCGCCGATGCCAGTGGGAATCCCTCGCCCCCTCACGCGAATGTCGTTGGCATGGGAGCGTGACCTCGGGCCAGCGCTTGGCGCTTCTGCCGGGCGCCAAGGCGTGGCCTCTTCAGTGGCGCGATGGATGGTGCTCTGGAGGTGTGCACCTTTGAGGATGGGGCTCCAATCTCGGGATTGCAATGGCAGTGGGAGGCGCAAGCTTCAAGGCTGTCTTGCGGCGATCGTGGTCTACCTGTCGGCGGGGCTTGCTAGGGCCTAATCTAGGACGTAGCACCATGTTCGACATGCAAGTATTCCAGGATCTCTCGGCGGCTACATCGGGGACCAGGATGAGGGATACGAGGCTGCCGGTGAAAATCGAGCCGACTCTGGTGATACTGGACAGTAACGGCATCTCGTGCGTTGTTCCTTTGTTGAAGGCATAGTCAATGCATTTCTTTTTAATGCGGCAGACGAAAAAAACGCTCCCGGGCCGCTCGCGCGGGCGGCTCCGGAGCCTCAGGAAACCCTAGCCTCCGAGCCCCCCAAGATCCCATCTTCCCGGCCGCTGCCGCCACCGCCGGCAGTGGCGGCCCAACCCGGCCGACGAAGGCGGCGGGTGAAGGACGGCGCGCCCCGACGGGCTCCCTTCGCGTGGAGGGGGACGTCTCCAGGGCGGCGCGGAGGCTGCGCGCGCAGGAGAGGAGTGGCTCGCCGGCCTCGATGAGGAAGCGCGGAGGAGAGGAGGGGCCCGACGGAGGCCGTTGCAGCGGAGGCGAAGTGCGGAGGCCAGCGCGGGGATGGGGTCGGGTGCGGGACGCGGGTCCAAGCCCTGCAGGCGGCGGCGGAGTGGAGCGCGGCCAGAGGAGTTCCTGGCCTGCAGCCGGCCGCCTGAGGGTTGAAGACGAGCGGTGGCGCCCACCCAGTGGCGCCGGCGACGAGGGTGGAGCGGAGGCGCGGGGGCCCGATCTGGGCCTTCTTGGGCCAGATCTGGGTTGCCAGGGCCGGTATGGTAGTCAGCCAAGAGTGGCCTGACAGCCATGCGCGAGCGGCCCGACGTGCTGGCGGTGGGCTGCTGCGGTTATTCGTTGAGCTGGAGGTTGGAGATGGAGTTGTGCGCTTCTTCGCTGTGCTGGAAGCCGGTGGTCCACCCGGCTATGGCGGCGAGGACGAAGTGTTGCGACGACGGCGGTGTGGACAACAAGTTCGGCTGGCCTAATTAGGCGGGATGCGTGGGCGGTGTGCGGCAACACGGACGAAAGTCTAGCCCGACTTCTGTCGGTGCCGACGGCGATGGCGCCTGTGGGCGTCATTCCCCTTCTTGGAGGCATCGTCGAGTATGCCGGCACTGCCCTGTTTCCGCTTTGATCGGGTGGTGTCTCCGGGCGAAAGCTTAGGTTCGGAGTGAATCGGTGCATTGGCGGCATCTTGATGTCGTCCCTCTGTTGGGAGCATTGCGTTTTGGAGACATGGACCGCTGTTTCTCGTTGCGCCCCTCCGGTGTTTGTTGCTGTCCAACCTTGATCGTCCGGGCCACTATGTACGACATCACCGGAGAATCCAAGTCGATGCCTTTCTCAGGACCGACCAAGTCCCGCCATCTTCTACTTTGGTGGTGCGTTGACAAGGGGAGTTCAGTTGAAGCTGTTGATCTTTGGAGGCTCCGGAGTGGTTCGAGGTGTGGCTTTGATGTTCTGTTTTGGATAGGCTTTTTGTGTCGCTGTTGTAGTTTTGGTGGTGGCTGTCTTTGGACTAGCCCGTGTTGATTGGAGTGAGTTCGTACTACGCTCGTTGTTTGCAGCGAGTTGTAGTATTCTTGTTTCTATATTCTGCTTTCTATAAAGATATGGTACGCCTTCGACGTACTCTCGAAAAAAATGCATTTCTCGCCACCTTACACGGAAACTTCTAGATTTGGTTCTCCTGCATCGTACTATGGAGATGCTACTAGCCCTCTACAGTGGCTTGGTTTCATCGAGGTCAACGAGTTTCGGTGGCATGGCTACTACCGCTTCAGGTCATTGAGTTTCAGAAGCATGGTAGCGAGATCTCGATGGCAAACTCCCTTTTTTACAATTGCTAGACGTTATAAAGACATCTCTTGTTATTGCCCTCTCTCCCCAAATGCATATTCACCTTTTTCTCTCTCTTCTCTCATGCATGTGAGAGTTAATGAGGTGAGTTATGGTGTTTTTGGCCTTAACGAATTGGTGCTCATGCCTTAGATCATCTCCAGCCGCGTCCCCCAAACCGTCTCCCAAACGCCGCCGGATCAAGCGTTTGGGAGACGTGTTTTGTTCGTGCCGCGTTTGGGTGACGTCGCTCCCCAGCCACGTCCCCCAAACAAAAATTTAGAAATTTAAAATTTTAGTGAAATCATCCGAACTTGCTATATATTACATAGATTCGAACGAGATTCAATTAAATTTAAACTAAACCCTAATCTAGAAGTACTTGCGGCGGCCGGAGGTGTCGTAGTACTGGTGGAAGTTATACATGTCGTTGGTGACGACCTCCTGCTTGACGCGCTTGTCGGGCTCGTCGACGGGCTCATCCTTCACCAGGCCGCTTGGTACTGCCTCGCCATCGTCGGTGAGGTCCACGAGCGGCTTGCCGATGTCGCGGATGGACATGGCGATCACCGTGTCGAGGTCGCCCTTGTCATTCAGTGATGTCAAGCACGCCGCTCGCATCCCTGGGCAGTTCTCGGGATCGTCGCTGCTAGCGATGAGCCGCTGCTGCCGCTCGTACTCCACCCCCGCCAGCAGCGCCGCCTTCAAAGCTTCCTCGTCGTCCTGCTCCTCCTTCACCTCCGGCTTCGGGATGAGGAGGGCGCCGCTGCCGCGCCTTTGCTGCTACCGGCTGCTGCTGCCGCCGCGCCTCGGATTGACGGGCGTCGCCGGCCCCTCCTTCACCACGCGCTTGGGGACGGTGTAGGGCGCGGAGTGGTGCGACGAGGACGGCGTCGATCGGCCGGCCCTGACGAGGAAGAGTTGGAGGAGGACGAGTACGTCCTCCTCGGCTGCTAGCACGCTGCGGGAGACGATGGCGGTGAGGACAGCGCCTACAACCTTGTAGCGCCGTTGTGGATGCCATCGATGATGTTCTCCAGGGTGCGCCCCGAAATGCCCGAGAACAGGAGGCGCCCGTCCCTGTTCCAGTTGTTCGGCCCACCGACGAGGCCGGTGGTGCTGTGCATCTCCATGTCGTATTGCGCCCGGAAGTAGGCGACCCACCGCGTCGCCGGTGGCCGCCCAGGTCGGATCGGCCCGCTCGTCGGCATCGAGTGCAGACCGCCAGGCCCTAATGGCGTCCCTCCAGCGCTCTGTGCCCGGCGATAGCGGCGGCGGGACGCCTATGCCGTTCACGGCCATCTTCCACCGCCTTTGGCGCATGTCCGGCGGGACCGGATATACTGCCCGGTACAACGTCCACGCCTCCTTCACGGTGAGGCTGCCGCGGCCAAAGCCGTTCGCCGCTGCGATCTTGCGGGGGGACGACGACATTGGTTGGAGCGGCGAGGAGAAGATCTAGGAGCAGCGAGGAGAAGATTTGGGAGCGGCGAGAGATTGGGATGAACCGCATGACCTCTTAATGTACAACGACGGCAGGCAACTCGGCAGCGGGTCGTTGGACGCAATAACGCCAGCACGGACGGCCACGCGGCCATGCACGACGAGACGCTTCCGTGCGTCGCCTAGGAAAACTGGGACGCCATTAACGTCGCTTGACCAAAGGTAGGCGACGGGGTTTTAGGCTTTTGAGTCGCTGACGCGTCGGTCCCGCCACACCTTGCCTCGCTTTTAGTTGTGTCTGACGTGCCTGGAGCGTCTCCTGTGGGGCGGGGACGGGCTCGGGGCGCCGGACACCGTATCGGGCCGCGCCGGACAAAACACGGCTTTGGGGGACGCGGCTGGGAACTTTTTTTATCCGACGCACCCCAAATTCCTTTGGGGGACAGTTTAGGGGACGCGACTGGAGATCCTCTTATAATCCCAGAATCCCTAACATATGGAGTATAGTTGTGTTACATTCTCCGTTACAAGAAAACCAATAATTAATATTCTATCATCGCATGTTATTCAGCACCAATGATGGTTGGTATAGGTGCAACTGAATGCGGCATATCCTTGCATATCCATGTTTTCCACTCCTCTATGAATTTCCTTCTTCCTTCGTGGAAAGTGATTCTTCTCAAGAACTTGTATAATTAATAAGCACAATGTGTTCCATCCTGAGGATTATGTGTGATGAAAGTGCTGCCATGTGGTGCTTGCTTTTAACCAAAGCATGATACAGATGGATCTCCAGGTGCAGTCATGCAATGCTAAAGCAAAGCAGCCTCCTTTATTAGAGCTCAACTGAAAGCCACCTAGCTGCTTGGAACATGCTTACATTTGACTAATGGATTTGTTATTGCAGTTATCTGCGGACGATGGAGTATTTTATTTTGGACGCACGTAGCTCATCATCGTGATATATATATTCTCACTATGCCATGATCCAGCATATATTCGTGTCTGCTGACTTGTTGTCGCTGTTATCTGCGGATGGAGTACATGAAAGCGAACCCCAACGAATTCCGGAAGAGGCCATGCATGGATTACCTGCTGCGTCGTTACACATGCGCCGGCCAGTCAGATAGACACGGCCCGGTGGAAGAGGACACGGCGGGGAGATGGAACGCTTGCCACCGACGACAACTCGTGGGAGAAGGGCGGCGATGCGAAGGCGGCCGCCCGTGCGAGCTTGGTGGACACGATATATAGAAGCCATATCCTAGCTAGGCTGGAGGCTCGGGCGGAGGGGGTGATGAGTATGGAGACGATCGATTTGTCCTCTTAGCTAGGGTTTATAATGTCGTGCGTTCAGGTTCCCCCAATCAACGGATGCCGATTAGCTCGGGGTTTAAGAGCAACCAAACCAATAGCTGGATCGATGACTAAAACGCTCGTACGTACCTCGTGAAAACAAAAGTCCGCGGGCGGAGGGAAGGGGGAACCGCGACGAGGACGGGGACGGCGACCACCTGTGGGCGCGCGCCTGAGGGGCGGTGGGTTGGGGCTGGAGGTGGGAAGAGGATGAGAAGAGGAGAGGGAAAGTCAGCGTCGCGGTGGAGCAGACGGAGACCGTGACCTGTGATTTGCCCGCACGGTTTAGTCCCACCTCGGAAGCCTAAGTCCGTGAGCGCCGGTTTAAAGGAGGAGGCATTGGACGAGTTGTCGCCGAGCCCAGTAGTGTGGGCTCATCACCCCAGCTCTGGGGGGCACAGTTGGGAGTCGCGACTGAGAGTCTCTTGCCAGGCCCCGCCCGTCGGCCCGTAACCGTAGGTCATTTGTGCTCGGGGCAAGCCACTCTTACCCAACTGTTTTTTTTTTCTCCCACTATGGTTCTCGAAAATACAGAAGCAATGGTGAGGAAAGTATATACTAGAGCAAATCAATGAAACTTCTGTAAAGCCAACTCTGCAGAAAACATCAATAAGTGAAATTAATTAGCAAAATAACTTGCGTTCAGGTCTCCCAATCTTCATTCACAACACAACTCGCATGACATTTCCTGTGGTTTGGCGGTAGTTGGGCGCGGAATTTCCTACAGTCCAAAATAATTTTCTTTCACCGCAAAAACGCGCACCTGTAGTCCAAGTATGTAGCCTGAGAGCCAGTTCTTAAGGCTTACCGTAAAAAAAGCAGGTCGGTCTAGTTTGCGACATTACAATTTTGTCTATTTTGCGGGATCTGCTAAAGATGCTCTTAGCGCTCATCTGAAAGCCATATGCTTGGTACCTAACTAATGAATGCCCGTGAGTTGTGCTAAGGTGCAATGTTTTTGTATCCATATGTGGATGTTGTTCCTGGTTTTGTCTTAACGATATGCTTAATCAGGGCTGATTTTGATGTGGTAATCACATTTATTATACTCCAAGTGACATCAACATGCCTTAGGCTTCGTTCATTTTCAGTGGATTGAATCCCACCTTAGATCTGATCTAGACGAGGAATTGGTTGATCCAGAGTTGTCACCAATCCATTTTATTCCCCTTTCTTTTGAACTCTTCTAATATATGTCTTCAAAAACATATTCGGTGAGGCCCGTCTTGTACCTGGATTGAAGCACCGGATCTCAGCCAAGCTAGCTGTCTCCTGCCCTTTCTTCACTCGTTAGCTAGATTTCTCATCGTGGAATTTTGGGGAGGTTGCTAGGGTTGGGGATTGGAGGGGTAGCTACGGTTGGGGACTGGGAAGGTAGCTAGGGTTATGTGAGGGTGGATGCACCAATACCCCATTATATACGCCGGATCTAGCCGAGGAGCGCTGGCGCGCATTAAGGCTGGCACGCATGGTTAGGCCTGGGGAACCTACATCGCTGCTCCGCCATTAATTTCCTTGGCAGAAATGGAGTGATCACGCATCAGCGTTGCGTCCGCCGAGACGCATTCGTGACCCTTGGCCCGCAAATTCTTCTCGGTGTATACAACCTGGTAATTATGTGTCGGGCCGCTAGGCTGGAGTCAGATCTATTTTATGTCCACGTGGTCCATTTGTGTCAGGCCGCTAGAGATGCTCTCACCTAATTATGTGTCAGGCCGCTAGGCTGGAGTCAGATCTATTTTATGTCCACCTGATCCAACAGGGAATATAAACTGGTTATATGTCGACGAAAGTGAGCGAGAAAAGAACAATTTCAAAAATTAATGTGTAGCAGCAGTACACGAACACGAAGCAATGGCGTGCTGTCTAGAATTCTAATGCTTTGATGCTGAAAGCATAACGCACTGGATGTGCGGAGATTTATTTGTTGGTAGATGTTCTGTTAGCTGGAAGCACATTGGATTCTGGACAATCGCGTTCAGCTTTGGGGGAATCATCTTGACTTTCAGATGTTCAGAGGTGGAGAATCTTTTAGTCAGCCGAATGTTGAAGATAGGAAAAAATAAAGAACCAGAACCGTTTGTTTTGGTATAAGAGGGAATAGAGCGGCAGCGTGACTTGTCTGAACGAATGGAAAATTAGCGCGTTTCCATATCTACTGAAGCATTTTCAGCTACCCATGCATACACACACATGTGCAGGTTCACTGAATACGTGCACAACAGTGTAAAAAATGCACGTATACACTCCTGCACGGGCGACAATGCTTCTCGCTTCTCGCTTCTTTAGGGCTCAACTGAAAGACACATGCTTAGCTTTGACTAATGCTGCTGATATGTTGTTGCTGCATGCTCCTGTGCATGTTTTTCCTGGTTTTATCGGAAAGCATATGCTCTGGCATTAATATACTTTGCTGGTTTTCTAATCACAATTAGTTTGTCGAGACATGGTGCACTTGAAGCCAAAACCAGAAGTATAGCTCGAGCTACACGTAGCTCGTTTTTTAAAAAAATTGAAAACAACATTTTAAAGCTTCAAAAAAATTCTGAAATTAAATCTGCATGTAGATTAAGCAGTGCTCTACAAACGTGGAAAATTTCGACTGGAAATACCTTATATTCAGCGCTGTGCAAAAATGATAAATTCTGATATCAACATTAGTGAACAGTGTCAGATTTCAAAATCTCAAAATCTTTCAGATTTTGTCATTTTTCTGCAGCCCAGAATATGAGGTATCTCGAGTTTAAATTTTACAGATTGGTAGATCCCATCATTGTCTACGTCTAGATTTTTTGTCAGATTTTTTTTTTAAACTGTAAAATCCCATTTTTTTAATTTTGCGAAAAGATGAGCTACATGTAGCTCGGGCTACGAAAATTCACTCTCGCACTTGAAGTGGCTACTAATTTCTTCTTAGTAGCCGGAACTCCGGAAGGTCGGTGTGCAGAAATGGTATAGCTAAATTGTTTGACATATGGGCCGGAGGGACTTCCCCTATTTTCTCACTTTCATGAGAGTTGTCTTCTGGAGTCTGAACTGCGAAGTGTGGTCTGAACCGGTCATCATCACCATTATTTTCAAGATGGGTCGATCAAATATAGCGACTTCTAAGACCATGTACTATGTGTGTTCGGTCAAAAGAAAATATGGCAGAGTTAGGAATCGCCTTTGATTCGCTGCTATGTGTAAATCGCTTTGCTCTCACGTATATGCATGCCAATTGATGAATCTCTCTTCTTTATAGACTATGCCATGTGGGCCGATCCTCCCTATCGCATGCATGCATGCTTTACAACCAAACAAGAGAACTAACAATAGAAACCGCTTTTTTTTTTCCTGTCAAACTATTTTTTTGGAGCAACCGGCAGGAGCTCTGTCTATTCACTAAGAAGAGGGAAAATGACCAGTTTATAAGGAAAACTGGCCGAAAACCGATACAAACACGACACCAACCTGTCTGGTTTATAAGGAAAACCAAACAAGAAAAACCAACACGGCGCAGTTTTTCAGAAAAAGCCGGCGAAAACCACACATGGCCACACAACCTAGCCGAACTAGGTATGGAGAGCCGTCGAAAGACACCAGCACAACGGCAACGGCGAGCACCGCGACTGCCCGGTCCACATCCCTGGAAAGGAAGTCAGAGCCGAAGGAAACGGCTAGGCTATCAAGCTTTGTGGGAAGAGACACGTCGCGAGAAGCAAGCCAGTGGCACTCGCGCACCGACGGAACCCGAGGAAGACGACCCAACCAGTAGCCCAAGCATCGCAAAGAGTCTCCCAAAATTCCGAAAAATGACGCCTCCATGGAGGTCACGACGTCCAAAGACGCCGCCGTCATCCAATCCGGCAAGCTGGATTTGAGTTTTCACCCCGGAATGGTGGGTGAGGGGTGTCGAGACTCCACGACAACGCCTCCAAGGAGGAAGAACGACGCCCTCGGACGCCGCCGTTGCCGGCACCGACCAAGTCGGGCAAGACTTTCGTCCGAAGACCCACAACCAGCACCTACAGACTACAAACG
Source organism: Lolium multiflorum (assembly GCA_030979885.1). NCBI lineage: Eukaryota > Viridiplantae > Streptophyta > Magnoliopsida > Poales > Poaceae > Lolium > Lolium multiflorum. Next base: position 27,626,053 of record CM061751.1, on the reverse strand, counting down.
AACGAGAGCCACCGGCAAGAGGGACGCCGCCCACGCCCAAGGAAGCATGCTCTGCCGCCCACGCGGCCAGAGGCATGCCATCAGCACCACCTTGAATCCCGGAGCCGCTGCTCCGGCCTCCACGCACAATAGGCCAGCACCTCCCTCTAACCTACCGCCGTCCGCGAGACACCAAAACCGGCGCCTCGCCCACCAGATGCCGCGGCGCCGCGCGGCCATCCTCGCGCCGTGGCACACCTCCGCCACGAGCCTGCAGGTGACAGCCGGGGCCTCCGCGCCTCGGCTAACCTGCCACCCACGGGCCACGGTGGCCCTCCGCAGCGGAACAAAACTCCGACAGATTCTGGGCGCGGGCCCTCGATCCGCGGCCTCCGCGCGACCTTCACGCCGAGGAGAAGCTGGCCGCCCAAACCCCTCCACCACCGTGTCCCCGGGGCCGCCGCCCCGGCTATGTATGAAATCGATTCAATAGGAGGAAAGAAAATGTTAGGATCCGCTTTTTTACACATAGTGCATGGTATAAGACATGCGCGTGCGGCGAGCACTGCAGGTCTGCTGGATGGATCTATGCTCCTAGCTCGCAGTAGAGCAGTGTGATGAGGCCATCGGACCTATCTAGTGGGCCATTGTTATGTGGCAAGGGATCATTATCGGATTTGTAGGTGTAGCGAAACATCGTCACTAAGGTAGCTTCAGGTTGATCGACACATGTTATTGCTAAACTTTGTTAAATAATCTGTTTAAAGAAGGCCATACGCATCGTTTCATGAAAAGGCCGAGGTTTGAACTTCTTTTTTGAGAAAAAGAGTCACCATCGTGATCCAAAGGATCAAGTCGCGAGCTTCACATTTTCTGTTGTCACTTAAAATAGATCATGTCCACTTTTGGACCAGTAAATTAAGTGAAGTGATTCAACAAAATAAGAAAATTTGGTTATATCTCGCAGATGTTGAATATTATTGCCTACTCTCTTTCATTAGAAAGGTCTTTTGGTTTAACTGACTAGAGCATGCAAGGAGAAAAATTTCTTCTCGAAGGCGGCAACCAACATTAGGATGTAGGGAGGCAAACGCCGAAAATGTTTTCATCAAAAACAAAATCACGAGATATGTAGACACGGCTAGTGGAAATATTAAGACATTTAACACCCTTATGAAGCATACTATAACAAAGAAACACACACCGTGTAGAACGAAACCCAAGTTTATGTTTTTTGTAGGGGCGAAGATTGGTTCAACATGCACATCCAAACACAGGAAGAGAGTCATATTTGGGTTTGATATCAAGGAGTTTCTCAGTGGGAGTCTCCAAATTTAGGACTTTGGTAGGAAGCATATTTATGCGAAAATTAGCTATGAGAAAAGATGCGTTGCAAAATTTTAATGGCATAGAGGTATTAGAAAGTAAAGCAAGATTAACTTCCACGAAGCGATGGTGTTTACGCTCAGCGGAAACATTTTGTTGATGAGCATGGGGGCATAATACATAATGAGTGATACCCACCTTTTGGAAGAAACCATGGAGTTTTTCATATTAACCACCCGAATCAGTTTGCATGGTAATGATTTTTCGACCAAATTTGCATTCAACAGGTGATAAAATTTAAGAAACACTTGATACACATTAGACCTTTTTTAAGCAAATAGATCCTTGAAATTTTAGTATAGTCATCAGTAAAGCTTGCAAGGTATGAATGTTTGCTAAAAGAGGGAGGTGAAAATACATGTTCCAAAGGAATGGTAGATACACTAGACGATACTGGACATGGTAACTGATAGCTCTTGGCTTGTTGACATGGATCACACATGTACAGATTTATTTCAGGCAAATATTGGAGATAATTTTTCCTAATAAGCACTTGTTGAACAATATAAGAGGAAAGATGCCCTAAACGATGATGACATGTAGACTAAGAAGGCTTGATGGTGATGAAACCATGCTTGGGAGACCCCACGGTCACATCTACAAGAGGATACAAGCCACCATGACATGGACCTCTAAATATGATTTGCTTCGGGACCTGATCCTATATCAAGAAAAAGGAACATGTGAAACTCAACAAATGCATTGTTGTCAAGGGAAATTTTATGTGCATAAAGTAAACTTTTGGAAGCATTAAGAACATGCAAAATATTTCGAAGGTCAATAGAGCTAGTAGGGGTGTGTAATACTGAATGGCAAACATGTGCATACCTTTTCCACTAGCATCGTGGATCCGATCATGCCCCTTGTAGTTTTCATGTATTGTTAGCTTGTTCAATTGTCTTGTGATATGGTAGGTAGCACCAGTTTCCATATATCGATTTGTATCAACTCTGGAAGCACCTTTTCCTTAAGTCCTTGGAACGTCATCATTGTCATCTCCATAGCGCAACCAACACTCGTTTGTAGGGTGGCCTTCTTTCTTACAAATTTGACAGAAAATGCCTTCCTACGTCCACGTCCTTGGCCACGTCTTCCTTTCAATCGGCGTGGTTGGTCAACACGGCGCATTGGGCGACCATGCTACTCATGGTACTGCTGGGGATGCCGCTCACGGTACTGCTACTGGCCGTACTGCTGGGGACCACGGTAAGGCTGTTGTTAGTGGCAGTACGGATGGTGTTGTTGCTGGCCACACGGGTGCTGAAATGGCTCACGACACTACTGTGGAGGCTGGTAATGCTGCTATGGCGGGTGGCCCTGACCATGTCCATAAGATTTACGTGAGGTCGTGTTCACTTAAGAGATAATCTGACCGGTTCCGTGACCATATTCAACAAGCATGTTTTGACGGTACTCACAAGGAGACGACTAAGAACACATGTCATTGAGGGTGGTACTCGGCATATCATTGATAGATGCAACAAGAGCATTGTATTCACCGTCCAGACCACTGAGGATATAATCCTTAGGCTCGTCATCATCAATTTTCTTCCCGCAACAACAAGTTTAGAGGCAAAGCCCTTCATCTTAGAGATGTATTGTGTATCGGTAAGATCTAGCTTCTTCATGTTTGTGAGGCACCACACGCATGGTGGAAACCCGGATCTTCGACTGGGTGGAGTACAGATTGTTGAGCGCTCCACACATCAGTTGCGTGCTCATCCTCGGCCAGGGAGTTCACAAGGTAGCTGACGACTTGTTGATCCCATGTGACCCTTGTATCATATGCCAGATTGGGCATCATGAACTTCTTGTTATTATCATGTTCGACCTCTACTGATTCTTTAGGGGCTCGATCAGATCCGTCAAGGAGGCCCATAACACGAACAGCACAGAGGGCAGGAAGAACTTGCTCCTGCCAGTAGAGAAAATTCTCACACGTAAGCTTCATCGCGGGAGGAGCTCTGAGAAGAGACCCCACAGGTGTCATCGAGGAGGGCACCATGAATTCCTTGGGATGGAATGGTTGATTTTCATCGATCAGGGATCGGTGGTTTTTGGTTCTTGGTTGTCTACGATCTAGGGCTCGGGGGTCGTAGGTCCTGGTTTCTTCGATCGGTAGATCGGTGCTTTTGGGTTTTGGTTTCTGATTTGTGCGATCGGGTGATCGGGGTTTTGTTTGGTCTAGCTTTCTTCGATCGGGAGATCGGATTGTGGTTTGGGGATTCTTTAGAGCAGATCGTCGGCGGCTAGAGGGGAAGAAGAATAGCTCTTGATACCATATTGGAATTAGGGGAAACTGAAAACCCTGTCCTAGGTTCGTGTTGCATGTTAGAGAGGTGAGAAAAGCCCCTCATAGGAATGTACATGGAGGTACCATGTTGGGTGGAGTAGCACTTCATACCAATACATGTACCATACATATTAAGTCTAACAGCAGAAAGCAAGTGGGAAGACCACAATTTTAACTGATATTATCAGCCACCGATCTATTTCATGGTGTTTTTATTAAATTGATGATGTAACAATCAAAAGTTAAAGAATTCATAACATAGCTAGCAACATCCATTTGTTTCGAGCGTGGCATAACTTTGCATATCCCCGATGCCCACTCCTTTCTTCCAGCTTCCTATATATTCTTGTAAAAAACTTGTATAATAAGCACCATCTGTTCCATCTGGCTCCATGGTTGTTGGTTGACATTTTTGTATGATCAAAGTGGTGCCTCGTGGTGCTGCTTTTTCCCAAAGCAGGATGGTGTGATATTATGGATCTCCACGTACAATTATGCACAGCCAAAGCAGACTCCTTTGCAGATCCATCTATAAGTGCCCAACTGAAAGCCACCTGCTTGGAACATGCTTACCCTTTTCCTAACGGATGGATGTTTGCGCTGTGCTGGCATGTTGTTGCATCGATCCTCCACGATGTTCCTGGTTTTGTCCGAATGCATGTGCATGCTTAGAATAATATGTTGATTTCGTAATCAAAATTATATTTGGTGAGCCTGATGCAATTAAAATATCAGTAGAGAACATATTTGTTTGTTTCTTGGTCGTCGGAGGGTCATTATGTACATAAATTGTATATAGTTTAATTAAGCTGATTGATTTGCATCGGTTTTTTTTTGTCGATCTGAAGAACCTGGCTACGACATATACTGCCAAATCATATTCTTTCTCGACATGATCCAGCATTATTTTTTGGCCATTAACTTGTCGCATATGAATGCCACATCAAGCAGCCAAATTTAAACTTTTTCTCCTGTCACATTTTTCCCCTTTGGCCTGCATGACAAGGGCAATCAACTAAAAGCTCTCCGCGGTATGATAGCCTTTGGGATATATTGTGGGTGAGAAATATTTGAGATCGATCTTGCCGCGATAAATAGACCGTGTATTTTTGTTGCTGTTTGTGACCGCTTGGCCTGGCTTGTGACCTAAAAATCGTGCTTAATCAATAAAGTAGAAAGATATTGCCTTGTTTTTTTTTTCAAAAAACTAAAAGCACGGATGGAGAAAGCACCCCCATGTATGAACGATCACATATTTTTCTCCCTCGCATATTTTTTTCAGATACATATGCTGCTTCGTACTGTACTTGTACCTGAGAAAAAATCGGCAGCATTTAGTAAACGATGGAGAATCAGTTCGACTTTATTGTTTTCTATCCAACTAAAATAAATTATTTAAACTTGATTCGTGTTGTCTCTCCTGGGATAAAGTTGAAGAAAACAAATGTGGTCAGCCCATGGTTGAAGGACATCATATACTCTCATGGTTGACCATTGACTCACCGTATCAATCTCTCATTCTGATCGGATAACCTGACATAGTGGGTGCATGCCTGCTCCTTGGTTGCACGCATGTTTATCACGGGGCCTTTCTGCTCACCTACATGTCGGTGCATGCCAGGGCGCATGTCGGCATGTGGTTCGAGTGCCACGCCAGCACTGTATGTACAAGACTCTTCTGTCGTCGGGCATGCAGCCAGTAGATAGATCATGCTTGAGCTGTGGAGTGATTCTTCAGTCATCACCATGATCCAAGCTCGAGGTGAGAAAAGGTACATTGGGCCATGAGGATAGCACGTCAGCATCTCATATTCTTTTGCCACTGCCTATCGATCGTATCCACTTCTGGAAATAGTACATTAAGTGGCATTTTTTCACAAATATTACACTTTTTTTAATTTTTTTAAAAATATTACATTATTGGGTTCGGAAATTCCGAAAGGGACCGGTGAGGAAAGAGGAACTCGAAAAGTGACTTTATTTTCGCCATTAAGTGGAGCTAGCTAATCCGACAGGGGAAAGCCATCAGTTAAGAAAGCAAGTGAAAAGGCAACATTTTTGAATATAATATGAGAACCAATGTGTGGTTGGATGGTTAGGATAGCATTGGCACCCCAAGTCCACCAGAGTTCAAATCTCAGATTTAACATTTTGTTGTCTTATAAAGGCGGAATTTTCTTTAGTGAGAACCCCGTCGAATCAGTTTCTTGGACGCAGTCTCTCGAAGGTGCTCATAGAGGTAGGGTGTGCGTGCGTGCGTTCATATTGGTGAGTGTATGTGCGGGAAAATATCTAGTGATACAATCCCTTACATGATACCATGATACCACTTCACAAAATTTGAATTCTAAGTGTCAAAAAATTTAGAAACAAATTTATAGGTTGACAAGATGTGTGTTTACATTCTCTACGTTTTTCAACCAAATTTAAAATACACCGAGAGAAATAAAAAAAGATAAATGCTATATAAATAGTCGCATTTTGTGTAATTGTCTTTATGTGACACTATTCATGCTTGATTTCTCATTTTTTTTATCTTAGGGTATTATGAATTTGGTTATGAAAGTTGGCACGTGGAGACGCATCTTGTGAACAACTAAAATTTTGGTTTTAATTTTTTTAACATTTAAAAGTTAAATTTTAAAGAGTGGTAGCATGGTATCAAATAAGATGTGGTATCACTAGATATGTTCTCGTGTATATGCGTATGTGTGAGCGTCCTTGATTGTATTGTGTTTCACAAAAAAATAGTAAACACATGTTGCTCTAGATTGCGCCTCGCCTGCACAAGATAATCATCCTCTTGCAACCTGAGCTGAAGTGGACTTTGTGTTCTCCAAAAAAATCGAAAATGGTATTGACAAGTTTTAAAAGTTTCAAATTTGAAATAAGGCCACGACACTTATTATTACGGATACACAAAGATGATTTATATGAACCTATAGAAATTTGTTAAAAAAATCCCTCTTTACGTACTATAATATGGTACTCCCTCTAGCCCTAATATTTGTGGTAGGTTCAACAAATCATGATATATCACTCGCAAAAAAAAAACAAATCTTGATATATGTTACCATACATTTTAACTAAATCCATGACAAGTATTTATTAGTATCAAAGGGAGTATTGCCTGAGATCTTTAGGATCTTTTGCATATAAGTTGCAAAACAATGTGCTTTCATGAAATATAAATTTCAATCATGTATTGAATTTGTGGCATACTGGCATGTGTTTCTAGTATTTCTTTTGCAAAGCAGAACGATACGATGGATCTCTAAGTGCAATCATGCAAGCCTAGCTAGTACTACCTCTGTTTCAAGGAATAAGGCGCACACGTATTTTAAGACGAACTTTAACCATAAAAATTGAGCAACAAAATATTGATTATATTATATGTAATTAGTACCGTTGGATTCGTATTGAAAAAAACTTTTTAATATCATATAAACAATGTTTTTCTATTTGAATTAATTCTTGGTCAAACGAAAAGCACGTAAAACGAGAATGTCTTATTCCTTGAAACGGAGGTAGTAGCTAGTACTCTCTTTGCAGGTGTATTATAAGCTGCATGCTTACCTTTGACTAATAGATGCATGTGATGTGCTGGACTAAGCTGATAATGTTGCATGCACTTGTGCACGATTGTTCCTAGGTTTTGTCGGAAATCATGTGCTTAGGATCGATAATACGTTAATTGTGTAATCACGATTATTTTGGTGAGTTTATGACACATCTAGGGTGACCAAAAAATATGTCTTCTTGGTCGTTGTAAGGTCAGCGTAGAGAGATAGTTTAAATTGTTTGATTGGTGGGGCTAAAAATCTGGTTTGGACATATTCAAAATAGAGGCTTGCTCAGTGCAACCTCCTCCCCAAACTCAACAAAACAAAACCAGTATGAATCAGACAGCCAAATCTGCACCTTTTCTCTCCTATCGCTGTTTTTTCTTTTATGTGGCCTTAAATGCTCTGACGGTGAAAGGACTCCACGTATGAATGATCGGTGTGAAATGCAGATCGATCATCTCGATGTTTGCTGGGTACTGCAAGGATTTCAGGTTGGCACCCAAATTCAAGAATCATTTCAACTTTAGGGTTTTGTTTCCGCTAAAATAATTAATTTATTTAAACATGAATCATGTTGGCTCTATTGTGCTTGTCTAAAAGTGGATAAAGTTGGGGCAAAAATGTGGTCAGCCGAAAAGCTGAAGAACAAAATATATTCTTGTCACCGACTGATAAGCCGTTGCGCACCATTGGCACAAACCGGAATCAGATGTGTTTGGCACGGGTGTTGACCGTTGACTGTCTGTCTGAATGTAAAGAATGGGAATGAAAGAAAAATAGGAGTTCACATTGTAGGGATTTTTGGTCGCTCTCAAACTCTCATCTGATCGGATAACCTGACACTGGTCTGCTGCTTGGCTGCATGCATGTATCCATATACGCCAGCAGCATATGTACAGGAGTCTGTTCTGTCCTCGTGCATGCAACCAGATGGAATAGATTTGGGCGTCTGAAATGTTCGTTTGCGTCGTGCGGCGGATGGTCGACAGACCGTTTCTGTCGCGCGTCCGTTGCATCTAGGGGTGGCTCCAGCGGGTCGATGTATTTTCGCGTTTGCATCAATTTACGAAGTTTCCAAACAACAAAATAAGGAAATCAACAAAGTCTTACTTTTAATTTTTTTAAAGTCGACATGAAAATAAGATAGTATTTCTCTAGGCATGATCTTCATGGCCAGCCAATGTCCACTGATGCTCAATCAAATCCGTTTGCAGCTGTTTGGAGACGTTCTCGTCAGTGACTTCTACATTCCTATGTAGATAGTCCTGCAAAGAAGAAGCTCCAGGAAGTGGCGCAACCATCTCACCTTGGAATTCCTAGTGGTTCTCATTGCGGCCATCAGGACGTTCGTTCTGAACGATCATGTTGTGCATGATCACGCAGCATGTCATCACCTCATGCATGGTCTTCAGCGACCATGTTCTTGCCGGGTGACGGACAATTGCCCACCGAGCTTGGAGCACACCAAATCCGCGCTCCACATCTTTCCCGCAAGCCTCTTGCATCTTGGCAAACCTCCTCATCTTCTCGGAGTTTGGATTACGGACAGTCTTCACCAATGTGGCCCAGTCAGGGTAGATGTCATCAGCAAAATAATATGGCTTGTCATATGCATTACCATTGATCTCATAGCTCACCCGGGAGCTTTGCCTTGCATGAGCCAGTTGAAAACCGGTGATCGGTGCAACACATTGATGTCATTGTTGGAACCGGCCATGCCAAAGAATGAATGCCAAATCCATAAATCTTGAGATATGACAGCTTCAAGAATGACAGTCCGTCCTTCCTCATTCCCGCTGTACGCGCCCTGCCATCCAAATGGACAGTTGATAGACATGAGCCGTCAATCATTCCTGGGAAGCCTCTAGACTCGTTGATAGAAAGGAGTCGCCTTGTATCCTCAGTAGTTGGCTCCCTACAGTAATACTCTCCGAACACGGCAATCACGGCTCGGCAAAACCTGTACATGGCCTCAAGACAGGTGCTCTCACCCATTCGAAGATACTCATCGAATATATCTGCAGCCATTCCATATGAGAGCATGTGAATAGCCGTGGAGCATTTTTGGTAGGAGGTGAAGCCTAACGCACCTGTTGCATCACGCCTGCATTGAAAGTAGGGGTCGTAGTTTCGACGCCCGTAGAATGACCAAGAACAGTCCCTTGACATCCTGTACGGCGGCAGCTTTTTCCGGAAGATCGGATTGGTGAGGTGGAAGTAGTCCTTGTGGGCGGGCCTGCCCTTCCACTCGTTGCACGGCAGGTTTTTGGAGCGCCCCTTCACAGAGCCCCGGTGCTGCGGCCCCGGGTTAGAGGTGAACTCGTGGATCATGGTGGCCGCAGTAGTTGCCAATGTCTGCTTCGACTGATCGGACTCCTCGTCGGAAGAGGAGTCGAAGACCTCCGCGCGGAACTTGTCCAACATCTGCCACATGTCCATCTGCGTGGGTACAAACTGCGGATCAATGGTCGCGCACAATAGCGCCGAAAACACGAGTAAGAAACCTACGGGCGCAATTGACCGAACAGGTCGTGGGCGCGGAAGGGCGGCGCAACCGGGAGCGTTCGCCCGAAACCAGGTACGCGGCGGAGCCAAGCCCGACACGCTCCCTCTCCCGCGCGCGAACGGAGCCGACGGCGACATGCGGCGCTGCGGCCGGACGGCGGCGGGTGGGGTTGTGGTGGTGGCGACGCACTAGGGCAGCAAAGAAAGGGGAAAAATAAGCAAATCGAAGCGGTCGATTTCGCTGTCCCCGACATGCGGGACCGGGTAAGAAATGGAGGACGCTCCGCGCGACCGCCGAGCGTCCGCGGAGACGCAAACCTGACGCATATTTGGGTCATGTTTGCGTCTCCGCGGATGGCCCGATCACTTTGCGTCGTCCCGCTGGAGCAGGCCTCGGACGCATTTTCGATCACGGCGGATAAAAACGGTCGCTCAGCGTCCGTTTGCGTCGCGCCGGTGAAGATACCCTGATGATGCTTGGTGGAGTCTGGGCGGTGGAGTGAATTGTCATATGTCACCACCCCACCATGATCCAAGCTCAGGGTATGAAAAGGTTACTGGTCCATCCTGAAGGCACGTCAGCGTCTCATTTTCTGTTGCCACTTCTTGCTCTCGATCATATCCACTTCTTGCTCTCGAACCAGTGAATTAAGTTGTGCTGATCCAAGAGGGGAAAGAAATCGGTTATATTTTGCGGAAAGCAAGTGAGAAAGCAACATTTTCAATAATATGAACCTTTCCTAATCGGAGTAATATATTTCATGGTACTATTGTATTTTCGTATCAACTAATGGCGTGCTCGCTGATTTATAATGTTGTGACGCTAAGAGCATACCAAATACTACCAAATACGATGCGTACAGTTTGGCTTCTTAGGCTAATGCTTGTGTCAGGTTTGGAGCGTAATGGATTTTAGATAAGCTCGTTCAGATTCGAGAACCATCTAGACTTCAACACTTCACAAATTCAGTGTAGGTTTATTAGACTACTGCGGTCAGCCGAAAGTTGAAGATACCAAACATTTTAAAGAACCTGCTACGCTTGTTCTTTTCATGAACTAGACTAGATTGCTAGACCTAAGGTTTGTTTTGCTAAAAGGGATTAATAAAGCGGGCAGCATCTTTTGTTACTCTTTTCTTTTAACAGGGGCGGTCATGGAAGGACTTAGAAGCTGTGGTCATACAAATTACAATTAAGCCTAGAAAAGAAAGTAAATTACAACCATGGCTTTATATTTTATAGCGAGGACCATGTGTAGAATTATGAAAGTACGATCGGGTCCCTTTTACTCTTCTCCACCGCAGCTCGAGCATGAGCTCAACAGCGAGAGCAACGTCGATCCAACCGGGGACAAACCACTTGGAAGCTTGATACGCGTACAGCACGCGACCGTTGGGAACCCCAATAGGAAGGTGTGATGCGTACAGCGGCAAGTTTTCCCTTAGTAAGAAACCAAGATTTATCGAACCAGTAGGAGCCAAGAAGCACGTTGAAGGTTGATGGCGGCGAGATATAGCGGCGCAACACCGGGATTCCGGCGCTAACGTGGAACCCGCACAACACAACCAAAATACTTTGCCCCAACGAAACAGTGAGGTTGTCAATCTCACCGGCTTGCTGTAACATAGGATTAGATGTATAGTGTGGATGATGATTGTTTGCAAAAACAGTAGAACAAGTATTGCAGTAGATTGTATTCGATGTAAAAGAATGGATCGGGTCCACAGTTCACTAGAGGTGTCTCTCCCATAAGAATAAGCATGTTGGGTGAACAAATTACAGTTGGGCAATTGACAAATAGAGAGGGCATGACAATGCACATACATGATATGATGATGAGTATTGTGAGATTTAATTGGGCATTACGACAAAGTACATAGACCGCTATCCAGCATGCATCTATGCCTAAAAGTCCACCTTCAAGGTTATCATCCGAACCCTTCCAGTATTAAGTTGCAAACAACACAATTGCATTAAGTATGGTGCGTAATGTAATCAATAACTACATCCTCGGACATAGCATCAATGTTTTATCCCTAGTGGCAACAGCACATCCATAACCTTAGGGCTTCTTGTCACTCCCCAGATTCACGGAGACATGAACCCACTATCGAGCATAAATACTCCCTCTTGGAGTTACAAGCATCAACTTGGCAAAAGCATCTACTAGTAACGGAGAGCATGCAAGATCATAAACAACACATAGATTGATAATCTACATAACATAGTATTCTCTATCCATCGGATCCCAACAAACACAACATATAGCATTACAGATAGATGATCTTGATCATGTTAGGAAGCTCACAAGACCCGACAATGAAGCATAATGAGGAGAAGACAACCATCTAGCTACTGCTATGGACCCATAGTCCAGGGGTGAACTACTCACTCATCACTCCGAGGCGACCATGGCGGTGTAGAGTCCTCCGGAGATGAATCCCTCTCCCGGCAGGGTGCCGGCGATCTCCTGAATCCCCGAGATGGGATTGGCGGCGGCGCATCTCTGGAAGGTTTTCCGTATCGTGGCTCTCGGTAATGGGGTTTCGCGACGAAGGCTATTTGTAGGCGGAAGGGCAGAGTCGGGAGAGTCACGAGGGCCCACACGCTAGGGCCGCGCGGCCAGCACCTGGCGCGCCGCCCTAGTGTGGCGCCGCCTCGTGGCCCCACTTCGTCTTCTCTTCGGTCTTCTGGAAGCTTCGTGTGAAAATAGGCCCCTGGGCGTTGATTTCGTCCAATTCCGAGAATATTTCCTTACTAGGATTTCTGAAACCAAAATAAAGAAAACAGAAATGGCTCTTCGGCATCTCGTTAATAGGTTAGTGCCGAAAATGCATAAATATGACATAAAGTATGATGTTCCCCTCCTTTTCTTGTAGACGTGTTGGGCCTCCAAGAGCAGAGGTTTGTAGAACAGAGCAAGTTTTCCTTAAGTGGATCACCCAAGGTTTATCGAACTCAGGGAGGAAGAGGTCAAAGATATCCTCTCATGCAACCCTGCAACCACAAAGCAAGAAGTCTCTTGTGTCCCCAACACACCAAATAGGTGCACTAGTTCGGCGAAGAGATAGTGAAATACAGGTGGTATGAATATATATGAGCAGTAGCAACGGTGCCAGAAAATAGCTGCTGGCGTGTAGTTGATGGTGGTAGTATTGCGCAGTAGTAACACAAGAAACAAAGAAACGCGAGTAACGCAAAGATTTAGAACCTAGGGATTACACTTTCACTAGTGGACACTCTCAACATTGATCACATAATGAATAGATAAATGCATACTCTACACTTTTGTTGGATGATGAACGCATTGCGTAGGATTACACGAACCCTCAATGCCGGAGTTAACAAGCTCCACAATTTGTTCATATTTAAGTAACCTTATAGTGTAAGATAGATCAAAAGACTAAACCAAGTACTAACATAGCATGCACACGTCACCTTCATGCATATGTAGGAGGAATAGATCACATCAATACTATCATAGCAATAATTAACTTCATAATCTACAAGAGATCATGATCATAGCATAAACCAAGTACTAACACGGTGCACACACTGTCACCTTTACACACGTGCAGGAGGAATAGAACTACTTTAATAACATTGCTAGAGTAGCACATAGATGAATAGTGATACAAAACTCATATGAATCTCAATCATGTAAAGCAGCTCATGAGATTATTGTATTGAGGTACATGGGAGAGATGAACCACATAGCTACCGGTACAGCCCCGAGCCTCGATGGAGAACTACTCCCTCCTCATGGGAGCAGCAGCGGTGATGAAGATGGCGGTGGAGATGGCAGCGGTGTCGATGGAGAAGCCTTCCGGGGCACTTCCCCGCCCAGCGCAACAAGAGACCCTCGTCCCCGCATCTTGGCCTCCCGATGGCGGCGGCTCGGAAGGTTTCGTGGGTTTCGTCAATCGTATCGGGTTTTCGATCCAGGTGCTTTAAATAGGCGAAGAGGCGGCGCAGAGGGTCGGCGCGACGACACCATAGGACGGCGCGGCCGGCCTGGCCGCGCCGGCCTATGGTCCTGGGGGCCCATGCCCCCTCCGGTCCTTCCCGGTGTCTGGATGCTTCCGGTGAAAATAGGAACTTGGGCGTTGATTTCGTCCGATTCGAGAATATTTCGTTACTAGGATTTCAAACCAAAACAGCAGAAAACAGAACCGGCACTTCATCTTGTTATTAGGTTAGTTCCGTAAAATGCACGAATATGACATAAAGTGTGCATAAAACATGTAGATAACATCAATAATGTGGCATGGAACACAAGAAATTATCGATACGTCGGAGACGTATCAGCATCCCCAAGCTTAGTTCTCTCGTCCAGGTAAAACGATAACAAAGATATTTCTGGAGTGACATGCCATCATAAACTTGATCATATTGTAAACATATGTAATGAATGCAGCATCAAAACAATGGTAATGACATGAGTAAACAACGAATCATAAAGCAAAGACTTTTCATGAATAGCACTTCAAGACAAGCATCAATAAGTCTTGCATAAGAGTTAACTCATAAAGCAATAATTCAAAGTAAAGGCATTGAAGCAACACAAAGAAGATTAAGTTTCAGCGGTTGCTTTCAACTCATAACATGTATATCTCATGGATATTGTCAACATAGAGTAATATAATAAGTGCAATAAGCAAGTATGTAGGAATCAATGCACAGTTCACACAAGTGTTTGCTTCTTGAGGTGGAGAGAAATAGGTGAACTGACTCAACATTAAAAGTAAAAGAATGGTCCTCCATAGAGGAAAAGCATCGATTGCTATATTTGTGCTAGAGCTTTGATTTTGAAAACATGAAACAATTTTGTCAACGGTAGTAATAAAGCATATGTATCATGTAAATTATATCTTACAAGTTGCAAGCCTCATGCATAGTGTACTAATAGTGCCCGCACCTTGTCCTAATTATCTTGGACTACCGGATCATCACAATGCACATGTTTTTACCAAGTGTCACAGGGGTACCTCTGCCGCCTGTACAAAGGTCTAAGGAGAAAGCTCGCATTGGATTTCTCGCTATTGATTATTCTTCAACTTAGACATCCATACCGGGACAACATAGACAACAGATAATGGACTCCTCTTTTATGCATAAGCATGTAACAACAATTAATAATTTTCTCATTTGAGATTGAGGATATATGTCCAAAATGAAACTTCCACCATGGATCATGGCTTTAGTTAGCGGCCCAATGTTCTTCTCTAACATTATGCATGCTTAACCATAGGGTGGTAGATCTCTCTTACTTCAGACAAGACGGACATGCATAGCAACTCACATGAAATTCAACAATGAATAGTTGATGGCGTCCCCAAGAACATGGTTATCGCACAACAAGCAACTTAATAAGAGATAAAGTGCATAATTACATATTCAATACCACAATAGTTTTTAAGCTATTTGTCCCATGAGCTATATATTGCAAAGGTGAATGATGGAATTTTAAAGGTAGCACTCAAGCAATTTACTTTGGAATGGCGGAAAATACCATGTAGTAGGTAGGTATGGTGGACACAAATGGCATAGTGGTTGGCTCAAGTATTTTGGATGCATGAGAAGTATCCCTCTCGATACAAGGTTTAGGCTAGCAAGGTTGTTTGAAACAAACACAAGGATGAACCGGTGCAGCAAAACTCACATAAAAGACATATTGAAAACATTATAAGACTCTACACCATCTTCCTTGTTGTTCAAACTCAATACTAGAAATTATCTAGACCTTAGAGAAACCAAATATGCAAACCAAATTTTAGCATGCTCTATGTATTTCTTCATTAATGAGTGCAAAGCATATGATGCAAGAGCTTAAACATGAGCACAACAATTGCCAAGTATCACATTACCCAAGACATTATAACAATTACTACATGTATCATTTTCCAATTCCAACCATATAACAATTTAACGAAGAAGAAACTTCGCCATGAAAATTAAAAGCTAAGAACACATGTGTTCATATGAACCAGCGGAGCGTGTCTCTCTCCCACACAAGCATGATGTAATCCAATTTATTCAAACAAAACAAAAACAAAACAAAAACAAACCGACGCTCCAAGAAAAGCACATAAGATGTGATGGAATAAAAATATAGTTTCAGGGGAGGAACCTGATAATGTTGTCGATGAAGAAGGGGATGCCTTGGGCATCCCAAGCTTAGACGCTTGAGTCTTCTTAGAATATGCAGGGGTGAACCACAGGGGCATCTCCAAGCTTAGAGCTTTCACTCTCCTTGATCATGTTGCATCATACTCCTCTCTTAATCCTTGAAAACTTCCTCCACACCAAACTCGAAACAACTCATTAGAGGGTTAGTGCACAATAAAAATTAACATATTCAGAGGTGACACAATCATTCTTAACACTTCTGGACATTGCATAAAGCTACTGGACATTAGTGGATCAAAGAAATTCATCCAACATAGCAAAAGAGGCAATGCGAAATAAAAGGCAGAATCTCAAAACAGAACAGTTCGTATTGACGAATTTTAAAATGGCACCAGACTTGCTCAAATGAAAATACTCAATGAAAATTGCGTACATATCTGAGGATCATGCACGTAAATTGCCTTAATTTTCTGAGCTACCTACAGGGAGGTAGACCCAGATTCGTGACAGCAAAGAAATCTGTCCGCAGTAATCCAAATCTAGTACTTACTTTTCTATCAAAGACTTTACTTGGTACAACAAAACACAAAACTAAGATAAGGAGAGGTTGCTACAGTAGTAAACAACTTCCAAGACACAAATATAAAACAAAGTACTGTAGCAAAATAACACATGGGTTATCTCCCAAGAAGTTCTTTCTTTATAGCCATTAAGATGGGCTCAGCAGTTTTAATGATGCACTCGCAAGAAATAGTAGTTGAAGCAAAAGAGAGCATCAAGAGGCAAATTCAAAACACATTTAAGTCTAACATGCTTCCTATGCATAGGAATCTTGTAAATAAACAAGTTCATGAAGAGCAAAGTAACAAGCATAGGAAGATAAAACAAGTGTAGCTTGAAAAATTTCAGCACATAGAGAGGTGTTTTAGTAACATGAAAATTTCTACAACCATATTTTCCTCTCTCATAATAACTTTCAGTAGCAACATGAGCAAACTCAACAATATAACTATCACATAAAGCATTCTTATCATGAGTCTCATGCATAAAATTATTACTACTCCCAACATAAGCATAGTTATTCTTATTAATTGTAGTAGGAGCAAATTCAACAAAGTAGCTATCATTATTATTCTCATCATCAAATATAGGAGGCATAGTATAATCACAACAAAATTTACTCTCCATAGTAGGTGGCACCAAAAGACCACTATCATTATAATCATCATATATGGGAGGCAAAGTATCATCAAAGAAAATTTTCTCCTCAATGCTTGGGGGACTAAAAAGATCATGAAAACCAGCTTCCCCAAGCTTAGAACTTTCTATATCATTATCAACAATGGTGTTCAAAGCGTTCATACTAATATTACTACCAGCATGCAAATAAGATTCCATAGGTTTTTTAATTTTCGCATCAAACAATCCATGTTTTAAATCAGGAAATAGAATAAGAAGCTCATTCTTGTCCATTATGCCAAACTAGTGTAAACAAGAAACAAAAAGATGCAATTGCAGGATCTAAAGGAAATAGCTTCGAGTACTTACAACGACGGAAAATAGCTTGGTAGCCGAGGTCCGGAGTGTGAGTACCTTTTACCTTTCCTCACTAGAACGGCGCCAAAAATAGCTTGATGTCTACTTCCCCTCCTTTTCCTGTGTTGGGCCTCCAAGAGCGAGGTTTGTAGAACAACAGCAAGTTTTCCTTAAGTGGATCACCCAAGGTTTATCGAACTCGGAGGAAGAGGTCAAAGATATCCCTCTCATGCAACCCCGCAACCACAAAGCAAGAAGTCTCTTGTGTCCCCAACACACCAAATAGGTGCACTAGTTCTACGAAGAGATAGTGAAATACAGTGGTATGAATATATATGAGCAGTAGCAACGGTGCCAAAATAGCTTGCGGCGTGTAGTTGATGGTGGTAGTATTGCAAAGTAGTAACACAGAAAGTAAAGAAACGGTAGTAAGCAAAGTATTTAGGAACAAGGCCTAGGGATTACACTTTCACTAGTGGACACTCTCAACATTGATCACATAATGAATAGATAAATGAATACTCTACACTTTTGTTGGATGATGAACGCATTGCGTAGGATTACACGAACCCTCAATGCCGGAGTTAACAAGCTCCACAATTTGTTCATATTTAAGTAACCTTATAGTGTAAGATAGATCAAAAGACTAAACCAAGTACTAACATAGCATGCACATTGTCACCTTCATGCATATGTAGGAGGAATAGATCACATCAATACTATCATAGCAATAATTAACTTCATAATCTACAAGAGATCATGATCATAGCATAAACCAAGTACTAACACGGTGCACACACTGTCACCTTTACACACGTGCAGGAGGAATAGAACTACTTTAATAACATTGCTAGAGTAGCACATAGATGAATAGTGATACAAAACTCATATGAATCTCAATCATGTAAAGCAGCTCATGAGATTATTGTATTGAGGTACATGGGAGAGATGAACCACATAGCTACCGGTAGCCCCGAGCCTCGATGGAGAACTACTCCTCCTCATGGGAGCAGCAGGTGATGAAGATGGCGGTGGATGGCAGCGGTGTCGATGGAGAAGCCTTCCGGGCATCCCCGCAACCGTGCGAACAGACTCCGTCCCCGCATCTTGGCCTCGCGATGGCGGCGGCTCGAAGGTTTCGTGGGTTTCGCCAATCGTATCAGGTTTTCGATCCAGGGCTTTAAATAGGCGAAGAGGCGGCGAGAGGGTCGGGGCGACGACACCATAGGCGGCGCCTGGCCGCGCCGCCTATGGTCTGGGGCCCAGTGCCCCCTCCTGGTCCTTCCCGGTGTTCGGATGCTTCCGGTGAAAATAGGAACTTGGGCGTTGATTTCATCCGATTCCGAGAATATTTCGTTACTAGGATTTCGAAACCAAAAACAACAGAAAACAGGAACTTGCTTGTTAATAGGTTAGTTCCAGAAAATGCACGAATATGACATAAAGTGTGCATAAAACATGTAGATAACATCAATAATGTGGCATGGAACACAAGAAATTATCGATACGTCGGAGACGTATCATATGCATAAAACATGTAGATATCATCAATAATGTGGCATGGAACATAAGAAATTATCGATACGTTGGAGACGTATCAGCATCCCCAAGCTTAGTTTCTGCTCGTCCCGAGCAGGTAAACGATAACAAAGATAATTTCTGGAGTGACATGCCATCATAACCTTGATCATACTATTGTAAGCATATGTAATGAATGCAGCGATCCAAACAATGTAAATGACATGAGTAAACAAATGAATCATATAGCAAAGACTTTTCATAAATAGTACTTCAAGACAAGCATCAATAAGTCTTGCATAAGAGTTAACTCATAAAGCAATAATTCAAAGTAAAGGTATTGAAGCAACACAAAGGAAGATGAAGTTTCAGCGGTTGCTTTCAACTTATAACACGTATATCTCATGGATAGTTGTCAATGCAAAGTAATATAACAAGTGCAATATGCAAGTATGTAAGAATCAATGCACAGACAAGTGTTTGCTTCTTGAGGTGGAGAGAAATAGGTGTGACTCAACATAAAAGTAAAAGAATGGCCCTTCGCAGAGGGAAGCATCGATTGCTATATTTGTGCTAGAGCTTTGATTTTGAAAACAAGAAACAATTTTGTCAACGGTAGTAATAAAGCATATGTGTCATGTAAATTGTATCTTACAAGTTGCAAGCCTCATGCATAGTATACTAATAGTGCCCGCACCTTGTCCTAATTAGCTCGGATTACCTGGATTATCATCGCAATGCACATGTTTTAACCAAGTGTCACAAAGGGGTACCTCTATGCCGTACAAAGGTCTAAGGAGAAAGCTCACATCGGATTTCTCGCTATTGATTATTCTCAACTTAGACATCCATACCGGGACAACGTAGACAACAGATAATGGACTCCTCTTATATGCATAAGCATGTAGCAACAATTAATTTTCTCATATGATATTGAGGATTTGTCCAAAACTGAAACTTCCACCATGGATCATGGCTTTAGTTAGCGGCCCAATGTTCTTCTCTAACATTATGCATGCTCTAACCATTCTAGCGGTAAATCTCCCTTACTTCAGACAAGACGGACATGCATAGCAACTCACATGATATTCAACAAAGAGTAGTTGATGGCGTCCCCAGAACATGGTTATCGCACAACAAGCAACTTAATAAGAGATAAAGTGCATAAGTACATATTCAATACCACAATAGTTTTTAGGCTATTTGTCCCATGAGCTATATATTGCAAAGGTAAAGAATGGAAATTTTAAAGGTAGCACTCAAGCAATTTACTTTGGAATGGCGGAGAAATACCATGTAGTAGGTAGGTATGGTGGACACAAATGGCATAGTGGTTGGCTCAAGGATTTTGGATGCATGAGAAGTATTCCCTCTCGATACAAGGTTTAGGCTAGCAAGGTTATTTGAAACAAACACAAGGATGAAGCGGTGCAGCAAAACTCACATAAAAGACATATTGTAATTATTATAAGACTCTACACCGTCTTCCTTGTTGTTCAACCCAATACTAGAAATTATCTAGACCTTAGAGAGACCAATTATGCAAACCAAATTTTAGCAAGCTCTGTGTATTTCTTCATTAATGGGTGCAAAGTATATGATGCAAGAGCTTAAACATGAGCACAACAATTGCCAAGTATCACATTATCCAAGACATTTTAGTAATTACTACATGTAGCATTTTCCAATTCCAACCATATAACAATTTAACGAAGAAGAAACTTTCGCCATGAATACTATGAGTAAAGCCTAAGGACATACTTGTCCATATGCAACAAGCGTGTCTCTCTCCCACACAATGAATGCTAGGATCCATTTTATTCAAACAAAACAAAAACAAAAACAAAGACGCTCCAAGCAAAGTACATAAGATGTGATGGAATAAAAATATAGTTTCACTAGAGGAACCCGATAATGTTGTCGATGAAGAAGGGGATGCCTTGGGCATCCCCAAGCTTAGACGCTTGAGTCTTCTTGATATAGGCAGGGGTGAACCAGGGCATCCCCAAGCTTAGAGCTTTCACTCTCCTTGATCATAGTGTATCATCTCCCTCTCTTGATCCTTGAAAACTTCCTCCACACCAAACTCAAAACAACTCATTAGAGGGTTAGTGCACAATCAAAATTTACATGTTCAGAGGTGACATAATCATTCTTAACACTTCTTGACATTTGTAATAACCCAGAACATAGGAACAACGAAGGGTAGATTTAGAAATGGGATGTGCATTTCATCGCAAAAGGGGGGAAATTTTCGCGCCTTATTGCAACTAAACCTAAGAGGGATCGAGGTTCTCTCTCATTTTGCACTTAGGGTTAGGCAATGTGAGTTAGGGAAATTTCAACATGATCTCTTTTGTATCTTGTTACTTTGGGGGAATGATTGCATTTGATAAGTGTCAACACAATTAACAATAAACATCACACAATATAAACAATGAATTCATAATTCAAACACAAGTTATAAATTCCAATCACTTTGAATTTCAAAGTGAATATCAAATACAATATTTAATCAAGAATATAAACATTACATAATACAAAAGCTCATAAACCAAAACTTGAGCTTTATTGATATACAACACAAGTTACAAAGTCTTTACAATATTCTTGATACAAGAATTGAGACATAATGATCAGAAATAAAAGAAAAGGAAAATTACAAGTTTATTCTAAACTAAAACCTAAACTAAGTGGCTTGAGGATGATCTTCTGGCCATAATTCAAACCTGCAAAACAAAGAACAAATACTAGACCAGAATATAAGTGTTAGCAAAGTTCAGTTTGGACAGTTAGCAAAAATAACACAAAATTCAGTTTGGACAATGAAACTGTCACAGCACACTTGTGCTTGTCCAAATTCTTGGACAGCACAAGATAGGCATAGGCAGACCAGAACTGAGCCTAAACCAAATATGCATGAGATAATCATGGGATTGAGCAGATGCTCAAATGGATAGATCATCACTTGGTTTTCACCAAGGATTACTGCCAGTCTAAAAGCCACTAAAAATGAAAAGCATCTAGATACAGATGTACGCAGAAGCTAGCAAACATGCACAGATGCACACAATAGCCAGATCATATGCACAGATAGCACCAGTAGATGTATTGCAAGGATTAGCAGCTAATAAAGACTACACAGTAAATCCTAAGCTATGAACCATCAGTAAACCCTAGATTTCATCAGGCAAGCATATTGGCATTCATATCTAGTATGATCCCCAAATATGCAAGCAAAGGTTGAGAAGCCACAAGATCCAACTAAATAGGTGAGCAACCAATTAGTAGCAAGGCTACTGAGGTCACATCACACTTAGCACCATTTAAAAGAAAGCCAAATATAGCACATCATTATCCAGGAATGGATTCAGATTCATTTGCTTGCTAAACAATCATGAATAGCCAATCATTTGCAGGCAAGTCATTTAAATCGTTACTGCATAAGCAGTTCATCATAACTTAATTAATACAAGCATGAATTTATCACAGATCCATGCTTAGTACTGACAGTAGCATAATATAAGGCAACACAGTTTAATCACTGCATCATAGCCACTGGAGCAAGTCCAGATAGCTTGAATGAGCAACAGCACAAGTAAGCAGCAGCATAGGGATGCTTGAGCATCAGCATCAACAAGGTAAGTGAATCACTTAGCCACAGAATTAATCAGTAAGCCATCACTGACATTTAATTGATCAAATGGATCAATTGAATCAAGTCAAGCTACACAGGGAAGCTAGCCAACAAGCAAAGGATGATCCAATGGATCATTAGCTTGCATAGGAAGCACAAACGCATTTCACAAACACCACTTGCACACACAAGTGTCACTGATGCACCACAATACACCTAGACAAGCAAGTATGACATGCCAGTAAGCACAAGCAAGCCATAAGCAAATACAGCATGGGATAACAAGCTCTTAAGCAAGCACAGCAGAGCATAACAAGAACATAGCATGCTAGGAGCAGCAGATAAGCAAACAGAGCATGTATAGCAAGCAAAGCAACACTGGCCAGTACCAGAAATTGGTGATTTGGCCATGAGCTTGCAGTAGATAGTAGCACTGGAAGATTAAGCAACTATGGCATAGCTCTGTGTGATCACAGATCACCAGAGAGCAACAGAGCATGAGGAGGAAGAAGAACAAGAGGGAGGCGCACAGACATGGAGAAGTGAAGGAGGAGGTGAAGTACTTACACGCGCCTGAAGCAGAGGCTAGGGCATGGCGAGGCGGTGCTCGCGCGGCCATAGCAGCAAATCCAGGGTAGGCGCCGACGTTACGCCGGCGAACACGAACACCACCGTAGCAGAGCACCTGAGGCGACGGCACGAGTAATGCGAGCAGCACCCGCGCCAGGTCAACCTCAGGGGCGCACACATCGTCGGCGAGGACGAGAGCTCGCCGGAGTTCATCAATCGCCAGAGGCGATTCTCCACGAGATCCAGAGCGGAGGCGATTCGCCAGGAGAGGAAGAGAAGGGGAAAACCACGCGGACAGATCGATATATCTGCACGCGGCGGTTCCGATCTGTTAGGTGGCTATGGCGGGGGAGCACGGAGCTGGCCGGAGCGCGGCGGCGACCATGGCGGCGACGCCATCGCCACGGCGTCGCAGGAGGATTAGGGTTAGAGACGAACGAGTGAGACAGGGCCGAGTGAGTGAGTGAGGTGGGCCGTTCGGCGCCACCGACCCATAAGGGACAAGCCTTAATGGGCTGTCCCTGGGCTTTAGGTAAATGGGCTGGCCCAATAGGGGCCAGGGGGCATTTTTGTCTTTTAACAATTAAGAAAAGGCCAGAACTTTACCAATTTTTAGTAAATCAAATACAACTCTAAAAATCCATTAAAAATTGGATTAATGAATGAAAAATAAATCTTAACAAGAATAAAATATAAAATAGAATTTATGAAACAAATTCAAAATTATGAATTTAAGAATTTAAATAATAACTTGGAATTTTAAACTATTATTTCCTTGTATTTAAAATTCAAGGAAAAATCTCAAATAAGTTCAAATACTTATTTTCAAACATTTAAAAATGAAATTCTACTATTCCAAGTCATTTCTATAGAAAAGGGTATTTTTCCAAGAAAAATACTATATTCATTTTATTCCAAAAACTATAGAGATAACTCTATGATTTCAGAGTATTTTTGAAATGATTAAGGGAATCACCAAGTAAAGTAGTTTTACTTTGAAGTATGTTACTTTATGTGAATTCAAATGGTTTACACTTTTAAATCAATTGCAAGTTACTACCAAAGGCATAAATCTTAACTTAACCCTAATTTGCTATAACTCAGCGGGGTAAAGGGATTCAACATAAAATAATACATCCATAATTGCATTATTTGGATTTTATTACATTTGTAAATGATGCTTCTTACAGAACCCGAGGTCCAGGTTCCATCAACTGCATTGAACTGCACTATCTCGCAGTCCACAGGCAAGTTCACCCTTGCTCATGTCAACTTGATTATTTTATACTACTTTAATGCAAAGCTATATACTTATCATTCCTGCATCGCAAATAAAATGTTACTTTCCAACTATGAATATGACTATGTGGTGGGCAATGGAACCATGGTATGTGTTGATATGGTGGAGGTTCCATTGCATGGGTTATATCACCCTAGGATTAAATTACCAATGCCGTCCAGTGATTCTAGCGCCGTACAAACCGCGTTGACCATGAGATCTATAATGGCCTGGGGAAGCCACCGTATCTTTCCCTTCGCACGCCAACGGATTGGTAGAGCCGGCGGGGTGTTGGAGGCACCGCCGTAGGTTGGGATAGCCTTTTAAATCCCCATCCATTAGTGATGATGGCTCTACGATCTATGAAGGATTGTCCGAGTACACCGTGAGTAAAGCCGTATATCGGGAAGTCTACTGGTGTACGGTTGGACAAAAGGGTGGGTTTGCGCGAGAAGGCGGTGTGGGCTTGGATCTTTATACCGGCCTCACACCAAAGGAAGTGTGAACGGGGCAAGTCCCTGCGGATGGCAAAAAGGGTGAGATCTCTTATGGGAAAAGTAATGCACCTCTCGCAGTATCAAATTGTGGCGCTACTCCTTATTCCGGAAGGAACGCGAACGCGCAGAAAGGAACTCCACGAAGTTCTAGTCAACTGTGAAGACTGACGGGCATAGTTTTCATAATAAAAGCAACCTTTGAAGAAATGATTTCAAAACATGCATTGACCTGCGATTTCCTGATCAATGGTCGTAGCTAGTGCATCAAACACCTTTTACTCTTTTAGAACTTGCTGAGGTACTCACTTTCTTTCAACACCCTTGCTAGACTTGATCCGGAAGTGGAGGCCATCAACGATGGAGCACCAAGGAAGTTACGAGCTGGTCTACGAAGAACCTGATCTTACCGGCGGAGTGGAAGGAGTAGACTATGGGATAGTCTACGGAGATGACACGGAGGTGGAGGAGTAGTGACATACCCTAGCATCATAGAGCCGAGCAACGTAGAACTTACCTAAATAAGTTGTTGAGCACTCTTTATATTTGGTTATGAGTTGTAATCATACTTAAGTAGTATCTTAGGGTGTTCTCATAGGACCTGTGAGAATACCAACTTGTTAAGACAATGTTTGAAATAATGTATGGAGTGTTATGACCTGCAATGTTTCTGTTGTACCACTCTGAGGGATATGGCAATTTGTGAAGAAGTCCCTTCACAAAGATCATATCAACGACTTGTATACTACAACATGCAGTGGTATGCTGGGTCACCGCAATATTGCACAAAGCTACCGAAAGTCAATGGAATCGAAAAATCCATCAAGCATAGCAAAACAGGCAATGCGAAATAAAAGGCAGAATCTGTCAAAACAGAACAGTTCGTAAGACGAATTTTATTGAGGCACCATACTTGCTCAAATGAAAATGTTCAAATTGAATGAAAGTTGCGTACATATCTGAGGATCACTCACGTAAATTGGCATAATTTTCTGAGTTACCTACAGAGAATTAGGCCCAGATTCGTGACATCAAAGAAATCTGTTTCTGCGCAGTAATCCAAATCTAGTATGAACCTTACTATCAACGACTTTACTTGGCACAACAATGCACAAAACTAAGATAAGGAGAGGTTGCTACAATAGTAACAACTTCCAAGACTCAAATATAAAGCAAAGTACTGTAGTAAAAACATGGGTTGTCTCCCATAAGCGCTTTTCTTTAACGCCTTTCAGCTAGGCGCAGAAGTGTGTATCAAGTATTATCAAAAGATGGTGCATCTATAACGGGGTGTGGTGTTTTCTCAACCATGCATAGTATTTTGGATACATAAGTTTCAGCGGCTCCCTTTTCATTAGTCTTGGGCTTGCTACTCTCATCAAACAAATTTTCAGGAACAAGCCAAGCATAGTTATTTTCTAGTGCCTCATGCATTGCTAGGAGCTTACAGGTATTGGTGCTTTAATCTCCCCACCATCATTAACATTATTAGTGTACTTAATTCTATCCATATCCATCTTTTCAAGTGTTCTTTTAAAATCGGTGATCATGCCAAGCCTATCATGCTTACTAAAAACTTTTGTAGCTTCTTTAGCTATATCCGCAAATTCTCGCACTAAGACTTTTAGAACAAAATCTCTCTTCTCTCCCTCTCCATATCAGAAAGTGTAAGAAACATGTGTTGTATCATGGGGTTGAGACTAATAAATCTAGCTTCCATCATGCGTACCAAACAAACAGAGGCATCTTCATAAGTAGGGACAGCTTTTGCAAGAGGTATATCTTTAAGATCTTCATGCATACTAACGTGGGTGAAAAATTCTTCTATATTATCTCTTCCAATTATAGACCCTTGTCCCACAGGTATATCTTTTACACTAAAATTAAAAGGAAACATGATAAAATAAGTAAAGCAAATGCAAGTAACTAATTTTTTTGTGTTTTTGATATAGAGTGCAAACAAGATAGCAAGTAAAGTAAAACTAGCAGCTAATTTTTTTGTGTTTTGATTTAGAGCAGCAAACAAAGTAGTAAATAAAATTAAGCAAGACAAAAACAAAGTAAAGAGATTGCGATGTGGAGACTCCTTGCTGTCTTGATCTCCCGCAACGGCGCCGAAAACAATCTTGATACGCGTACATCACGCGACCGTTGGGAACCCCAAGAGGAAGGTGTGATGCGTACGGCAAGTTTTCCTCGAAGAAACCAAGGTTTATCGAACCAGTAGGAGCCAAGAAGCACGTTGAAGGTTGATGGCGGCGAGATGTAGTGCGGCGCATGATGGCGTGTACAGCACACGTCCGTTGGGAACCCCAAGAGGAAGGTGTGATGCGTACAGCGGCAAGTTTTCCTCAGTATGAAACCAAGGTTTATCGAACCTTAGGAGCCAAGAAGCACGTTGAAGGTTGATGGCGGCGAGATGTAGTGCGGCGCAACACCAGGGATTCGGCGCCAACGTGGAACCTGCACAACTCAAACCAAGTACTTTGCCCCAACGAAACAATGAGGTTGTCAATCTCACCGCTTGCGGAACAAAGGATTAGATGTATAGTATGGATGATGATTGTTTGCGAAAAAAGAGAACAATATTGCAGAGATTGTATTTCAAGAAAGAGAATTGGACCGGGGTCCACGCTCACTAGAGGTGTCTCTCCCATAAGATAAACAACATGTTGGGTGAACAAATTACAGTTGGGCAATTGACAAATAAAGAGGGCATGACCATGCACATACATATTATGATGAGTATAGTGAGATTTAATTGGGCATTACGACAAAGTACATAAACCGCTATCCAGCATGCATCTATGCCTAAAAAGTCCACCTTCGTGTTATCATCCGAACCCCTCCGTATTAAGTTGCTAACAACAGATAATTGCATTAAGTATTGCGCGTAATCAGAACTACATCCTCGAACATAGCACCAATGTTTTATCCCTAGTGGCAACAACACATCCATAATCTTAGAGGTTCTCTCACTCCCCCAGATTCACGGAGACATGAACCCACTATCGAGCATAAATACTCCTCTTGGAGTTACAAGCATCTACTTGGCCAGAGCATCTACTAGTAACGGAGAGCATGCAAGATCATAAACAATACATAGATATAAATTGATAATCAACATAACAAGTATTCTCTATTCATCGGATCCCAACAAACACAACATACAGAATTACGATAGATGATCTTGATCATGTTCAGCTCACAAGACCCGACAATTAAGCACAATGAGGAGAAGACAACCATCTAGCTACCGCTATGGACCCATAGTCCAGGGTAGACTACTCACACATCACTCCGGAGGCGACCATGGCGTGTAGAGTCCTCCTGGAGATGAATCTCCCCAGGGTGCCGGAGGCGATCTCCGAATCCCCCGAGATGGGATTGGCGGCGGCGTCTCGGAAGGTTTTCCGTATCGTGGCTCTCGCACCGGGGTTTCGCGACGAAGGCTATTTGTAGGTGGAAGGGCAGGTCAGGGGCGTCACGAGGGGCCCACACCATAGGTCGGTGCGGCTGTGGCTTGGGCCGCGCCGCCCGTGGTATGGCCACCTCGTGGCCCCACTTTGACTCTTCGGTCTTCCGGAAGCTTCGTGGCAAAATAGGACCCCGGGCGTTGATTTCGTCCAATTCCGAGAATATTTCCTTACTAAGATTTCTGAAACCAAAAACAGCAGAAACAAAGAACGGCACTTCGGCATCTTGTTAATAGGTTAGTTCCAAAATGCACAAATATGACATAAAGTGTGCATAAAACATGTAGATATCATCAATAATGTGGCATGGAACATAAGAAATTATCGATACGTCGACGTATCAAAACACTGTTTCACGTGGAACCGCACAGAACTACTTTGCCCCAACGAAACAGTGAGGTTGTCAATCTCACCGGCTTGCTGTAACAAAGGATTAGATGTATAGTGTGGATGATGATTGTTTGCAACAGTAGAACAAGTATTGCAGAGATTGTATTCGATGTAAAAGAATGGACCGGGGTCCACAGTTCACTAGAGGTGTCTCTCCCATAAGAATAAGCATGTTGGGTGAACAAATTACAGTTGGGCAATTGACAAATAGAGAGGGCATGACAATGCACATACATGATATGATGATGAGTATTGTGAGATTTAATTGGGCATTACGACAAAGTACATAGACCGCTATCCAAAGATGCATCTATGCCTAAAAAGTCCACCTTCGTTATCATCCGAACCCCTTCCATTAAGTTGCAAACAAGACAATTGCATTAAGTATGGTGCGTAATGTAATCAATAACTACATCCTCGGACATAGCATCAATGTTTTATCCCTAGTGGCAACATCACATCTATAACCTTAGGGGCTTCTGTCCCCCAGATTCACGGAGACATGAACCCACTATCGAGCATAATACTCCCTCTTGGAGTTACAAGCATCAACTTGGCCAAAGCATCTACTAGTAACGGAGAGCATGCAAGATCATAAACAACACATAGATTGATAATCAACATAACATAGTATTCTCTATCCATCGGATCCCAACAAACACAACATATAGCATTACAGATAGATGATCTTGATCATGTTAGGCAGCTCACAAGACCCGACAATGAAGCATAATGAGGAGAAGACAACCATCTAGCTACTACTATGGACCCATAGTCCAGGGTGAACTACTCACTCATCACTCCGAGGCGACCATGGCGGTGTAGAGTCCTCCGGGAGATGAATCCCCTCTCCGGCAGGGTGCCGAGGCGATCTCCCGAATCCCCGAGATGGGATTGGCGGCGGCGGCATCTCTGGAAGGTTTTCCGTATCGTGATCGGGGGTTGCGACGAAGGCTATTTGTATGCGGAAGGGCAGGTCGGGAGAGTCACGAGGGCCCACACGCTAGGGCCGCGGCGCACCGGCCGCGCCGCCCTAGTGTGGCGCCGCCTCGTGGCCCCACTTCATCTTCTCTTCGGTCTTCTGGAAGCTTCGTGTGAAAATAGGCCCCCGGGCGTTGATTTCGTCCAATTCCGAGAATATTTCTTACTAGGATTTCTGAAACCAAAAACAGCAGAAAAAAGAACGCTCTTCATCTCGTTAATAGGTTAGTGCCGGAAAATGCATAAATATGACATAAAGTATGCATAAAACATGTAGATATCATCAATAATGCGGCATGGAACATAAGAAATTATCGATACGTCGGAGACGTATCAAAGGTCGACTCTAGAGTTTAGACAGCCTCATGTCAAAGCCGAAGATCCTCCACATCGGCATGAGGCGAGGAGGAAGCACAACCAACCAAATTAGCTGAGGAGGTTTGCCTTTCGGCTAGAGGAATCACATGCAAGCCAGACCTCACCGACGCAAGTTCCCAACTAGAGAATTCATGGGAAAAGCAACAACAGCCTCATCACACATCTTGAAGTAGAGAACCACCACTTCATCGTCTTCCTTTTTCGTCACCTCGACAACTAGCGAAGGGAGAAAGAGCAGCAAGACAACCTAACCTGTGTAGCCTCCCATCACCAGATCAAGAGGTGAGCACACACTCTTATTGGGAGGGGAGGAACGACAACGCCGCCAGCCGCACTCGGCTCCATCCTATGGAGCCCCACATCCAGTAGTATCACCACCAACCAACACCAGAGATAGCTTGTGAGGTCTTGCAAAAGGCTTCCTAGCATGACGCCCGACGACACAAAGGCACAAATGGAACCAAACTCAACCCTAGTATACACACCACTAAAACCGGTACCTCGCCTCTCCATCTCCCGGTAGCGGTCAGGGAAGGCCTAGTTTTGGCCCACGGCGTTGGAGATGACTCTCAACTATTGAAGCCTGGTGTGTGAAGAGGGACGAGAGAAATGAGAGCCCCCCATATTTTGTTATTCATATGAAAGTTCATGAATAAGGCGGCCAACCCGGATGGATTCACTAGTCTCTCCAAATTGCCAATCTTGATTGGCTCAACTCAGCAGCATTGCTCTATTGCCAGAGAAGGATGGGGCGGTGCACATTTTCGATTCTCAGCAAATTAGTTTGATCCACCTCGGTGCAAAAATTACTGCCAAAGTTTTTGCTCTTCGTCACGGCCCACAAATTTTTCGATAAAGGACGCTTTATAACTTAAAAAGTTTTAAACCTTACACTCAACCTTTGCATAACTAACATCCACATAGCCGTCCAAAGTAAAACATAAACAATGAAAGAAAGTAAACATAATTCGTCCACAGCAACCGAAGGTAAACTAGTCACGAGGAGCTGCTATCCCGCGGTTATGCGGCCACCCATGTTGGGAAATAAACTTCTTCGTCGTATCGTTCAACTATGTACACATTCGTAAAGAGGTACCGATCCACCATATGCTGAAGTGACGACCATAAACGCAGCAAAATAGTACATCGGTAGATTACCTGCATAAGAGAAGAAATTTTTATCATTAATAACCTTATCATTCTTACATAGCCAAAGCGACCCTAAGACGGTAATCACTCCCACCCTGATAAGTATCTTAAACCTAAAATCCACTCTGTTTAGCTAATTGCTAAAAATATTTGCAATGACGTGAATGATCTTATGTCCAACGTGCAAAGTTCTTTCATAATTAATAGGAGTAATCATGATAATTTCTTCTATGTCAGGAACTTGGCCAGAAGATTTCAAAGAAGAAAAATTCTGGCACTTAGGTATATGATGCTCGAACTGTGCAGTGATTCGCTCTTCAGTCATCACCACGATCCAAGCTCGAGCTGAGGAAAAGGTACACAGGGCCATGAGGATGACACGTCAGCATGTTGCCACGTCCCATCGATCATATCCACTTCTGGAACCAGTAAACTACATGGAGCCGATCCAACAAGGGAAGCAAATTGGTTATGTTTGGCAGAAAGCAACTGAGAAAGCAACATCTTAGATTGCGCCACGCCTCCACAGGCAGCACAAAGCATAGGCAAGTGTACAAGGCGCATGTATACAGCGTTTTGAAACCTGAGCCCCATTGACCTTGATGTTTTCTATAAAAAAAAATTGAAAATCGTATTTAGATTTTTTGGCCTATAGATATACAAAAAAATCCCAAAAAAACAGATTTTTTATAGATACACCAAAATGATTTCTATGAACCGATAGAACTTTGCTTAAAATTAACTTGTATTTTATTCTACACAAAAAAATTAAAAATGTCTCTAAATAGGCAACAAAGACTCCATTTTGTTCCGCACATCTGTCACTTCTATGTAGCATGCAGATAAAAACAGAATTCGATGAACATTTATAGTATGTAAGCGCTAGAACTATATATGTACTTATGTACTTTTGTTTCAGAATTCTTTTAATTCTAATCGGGCTCACTAGAGCCCGAGCTCTTTTAGAGATGTTGTGTTTTATTTGATCATACAGAATCATGTTAGTTACAAAACAATGCCCTTTCATATAGGACAGAATCAAAACTTATACTGAAGTTGGTCACTCCTTAAGCACTTTTCCTCCTCTCGCATGTTTATCACGGGGCCTTTGTGCTCACCTACATGTCGGTGCATGCCAGGCCGCATGTAGTTCGACTGACACGCCAGCAGTGTATGTAGTACTACAAAAGTGTAGAAAGACTCTTCTATCGTCGTGCATGCAGCCAGTTGTGTTGCTATGGGATGTAGAATGCAAGAGTGTGTTTGGTTTGGAAATAATGTAGAATGTAATATCATGGTTCCATTTTAAAGGAACGGGTTGATTTCACTCTCGTGTTTGGTTTGAGCTGAAAACTAAAATGGGCTAGTTCCTTTCCTGTGTTTTGTATAGAATGGAATATAACAGATTATGGGAATAGAATATGTAAAGAAATGTCAGGTGCATTTAGCAAAAATATTTGCAAAAAACAAAGAAGGGGGTGAGCATTGGGCGGCTTTACTTAGAGAAACGGAGAGATTCCATCGATTTTAAGGAATAAGTGCATTCCGGATCTGGAGGAAATATTCCGGAGGAAACCCAAGCTTGACTCTGGTAGTTAGGTTTCTTGTGGTGAAACCAGCCCACCCAGATTCAAGTACCAGACTTGATATGGGTGTTTGTATTTACCTGGATTTATTTCAGAATTTAACCAACGCTATTCTTTCAGTGGTAGTTGACGTGTCCGTCAACAACAAAGCACCTGTGTTGACTTCGTCAACCTCAAGATCTGCCGGCTCAGTCCCTCATAGGTACTGATAGGGGTCGGGTGTGCGTGTGTGCGTTCGTAGGAGTGAGTGCATATGCGTGTTTGTGCGTTGTACTGTGTTCTCAAAAATAAACCACCTTGTTTCATTCCATTTCTCAACCAAACACCAGGTGTGGAACCATTTCATTACGTTCCACTCCGTGATCTCAACTGAACACACCCCAAAAGAATGTGCTTTCATCAATGTAAATTTCAATCATATATTATTGAAGGGTGGCATGTGTTTCTAGTACTTCTTTTGCAAACCCAAACGATATGGTGGATCTCTAATTGCAATCATGCAATAGCAAAGCAGCCTAGTACTCTCTTTGTAGTTGTATCAGGGCCCAACTGAAAGCCACCTGCTTGGAACATGCATGTGATGCTGGGCTAAGCTGATAATGTTGCATGCACTTGTGCACGTTGTTCCTGGGTTTTGTCGGAAAGCATGTGCTTAGGACCGATGATGTGTTAGATTTGTATAATCATGATTATTTTTGTGAGTTTATGACGTAACAAGGGCGACCAAGACACCTACTATTTCTTCTTGGTCGTTGGAAGGTCAGTGTGCATACATGGCATAGTTTAAATCGTTTGATTATGTCGGTATTGGTGGGGCTGAAAATCTGGTTTGGACATAACTCACCATAATTTTCTCTTCCCAACTCGATCCAACATTTCAGGATATTGACTTACATCAGACAGCCAATCTGCACTTTTCCTTCTCTCGTTTTTTTTTTTTTTTTTTTGTGGCCTGCAGGAGAGGCAATCTATATGCTCTGACGCTGAATTGACTCCACGTATGAATGATCGGTGCGAAATGATGATCGATCATCTCTCTGTTCGGTACTACTCCCTTGGTCAACACTTTAGAGTTTTGTTTCCGCTAGAACAATTTATTTAAATATGAATCATGTTGGCTCTCTTGCTTTTGTAAAATAGGATAAAGTTGGAAAAAATAACAAAATGTGGTCAGCCGAAAGCTGAAGAACAAAATATATTCTTGTCACCGACTGATAAGCTGTCTGTTGGGCACCATTGGCAGAAAACAGAATCAGATTGTTTTGGTATGGATGTTGACTGTTGACTGTCTGTCTGAATGAAAGAAAAATTGGAGTTCAGATTTAGGAATTTTTGGTTGATCTGATCGGATAGCCTGACACGGGTCTGCTCCTGCTTGGCTGCATGCATGTTTATCACGAGCAACTTCTGCTCACCTACTTGTGCATGCATTCCAAATCCATGTATGCCAAGAACATGTGATGCGAGTGCCACGACAGCAGCGTATGTACAGGATCGTAAAGAGTCTCTTCTGTCCTCGTCCATTCAACCAGATGAATAATGATGCTTGGTGGAGTCTAGACGGTGTCACGGTGGAGTGAAGATGGTCATCTGTCACCACCATGATCCAAGCTCAAGCTATGAAAAGGGTACAGGTCCATCATGGCGACAACGTCAGCATCTCATTTTCTGTTGCCACGCCCGATCATATTCAACGCTCTGGAACCAGTAAACTAACTACTAGAGCTGATCCAACAGGGGGAAGAAATCCGGTTATATTTTGCAGAAAGCAAGTGAGAATACAACCTTTTCAATAATATATGAACCTTTCCTTGCATTTCACAGTACGTAGTAGTATTGTTAAATTAAGTAATGCGCGGTAGCAATACACGATTGGAAACCGAGCTACATGTACCATTTTATATTTAAAAATCTAAAATCATATTTAAAGTTGTTTTAAAAATCTGAAATAAAATTCTAGATGTTGCCAATGATGAAATCTACAAACATGCAAAATCTTAATTTGAAATTCTTTGTATTCTAGGCTAGACAAAAATAAATCTGACAAGTTTTATATTTTTGAAATATGCACTATTCACTATATTCAGATTCACACATTTATTATTTTTGCTTATCTTACAATGCAAAGAATTTTACATTGAAAATTTGCAAGCTTATAGTTTTAATTATTGGCTACATCAAGAATTTTTAGATTTTTTTGAAATCTAAAAATATGATTTTCAATTTTTTGAAAATAAAGAGTTGCATATAGTTCAGCCTCTGTTCGTCCACGTTCGTACAAGCCCATCATGACGACAACGTCAGCATAGCATTTTCTGTTGCCACGCTCGATCATATCCAACGCTCTGGAAAACTAAGAGCATCTCCACTCGTCCCCCGAACAGGCCCCCGGCGAGCCTTTTTTACATCCGGACGGCGTAAATCGTCCAGTCGCGCCCCCGGTTCCTCGTTTTCATCCGGATTTGGCCCATCGGCGAGCCCACGCCATCCCCGGACCCTCGGCGCGCTGGAACTCCGGACGAAAGATTTTGGCGCGAAACGTCGTGTGGACCCGCGTAGTCGGCGACGGAAAACCAAATCCTGTCGATTTTCCCTCCAATTTGCTTGCATATCCCCATTCCCTCCAATTTGCTTGCATATCCCCATTCTCAAAATTGGCCCTCGTCTTCTCTCCAGGCCGGCGGCGTCTTCCCGTCCACCACTCTCCTCTCGTCTCTCGTCCACCACAATGAGGCCATGGCGGAAGAAGACGAAGCCGCGGCATGGTCGAAGCCCGGCGCGGAGAAGTGAGGCGGGAACAACAAGCTGAAAGCCGCAAAGAGCGGCGGCGGCGCCGACGAACAGGAGGGATCGCATGGCCATGAGCGGCGGCAGCATTTCGGCCAATGGCCGACGCAAGGTACAACCAGTTCCCGTCGTCCTTCTCCTTCGCTGTACTCGCCGTCGCCGACGCCGTGTTCCAAGAGAGCGCCTACGTCCAACCGTCCAGTCCACGCCGTCGCCGCCCGAGCCGTCGGCGGCGGCGTCGAGGGCACCTCGCCGGCCCCGCGACGAGGGCCGCTCGCGTCGGTGCGATGGCGGCGCCGAACGAAGAGGAGATCCACGAGATGATCACCTCTCGGCTCCGCGCGTTTTTCATGGCCGCCGCCGCGTGCCCGGGTTCTTCACGCAAGAGGAGCAGAGGCGACGGCCGCTGTGGCGCGCAACGAGCATCGGGAGGATGTTGCCGACGGAAGCCAAGCCGTCGAAGAAGAAGACGAGGAAGAAGAGCCAACACAAGCCGCCGCCAACCTGTCGAAGGGAAGAAGAAGAGGAAGAAGGACTCGCCGCCCGCCGAACCGCGTATCAAATGGACGCGAAGGAAGAAGAGTGCCTCGCCGAAGCTTGGATGACCGTGTCCACGAACGGCATAATCGGGGCCAATCCGTTCGACACATACGGCTTCGAGTGAGGCGTACGAGGAGCGCAAGCTCGTCGATCCCTACTTCAACAAGACGAACATGAACGTGTACCGGGGAGACAAGGCAATGGCCAGCCATTGGGGGATCATGCAGACGGCGTGCAACAAATGGCACGGCATACAGGAGGACGTCGACAAACGGCCGATCAGCGGCCAGACTTGGAGCAAAAGGTATGCTCCGTCGACCCCGCATCACCGAGGTACATCGTCGTTAGCTGACCCGTATCGCCGTGCTCTTTTTCCTCAGTGCGCCGAGCTTTGGACATGTACACGAACGACACCGCCTGCTTCAAGTTCCTCAACGTCTACGCCCGCCTCGAGAAGCGAGAAGTGGAAGGAAACTCGCACGACCCTCTCAAGAGAGCAAGACCGCCGACCCGGCTCGGCGGCTTGGCGCTGGAAGGGCCCCTCTCCAGAAGAAAAGAGCTCAAACGGACGGACAATCCGCCGACATGCTGCGTCGACAAGCCGATCGGTCGCCGCCGACGGGAGGAACAACAAGTTCGACGCGGTGGCGGAGGCTCGCCAACCAAGGCGTCCGGATGCTCAGGGAGGCGACGCGAGGCGGCTTGAGCGGCGTTCATGCATGGACGGCGATGGACGATGGACGAGGTGACGAGGGTCCCACGGACGAACCTCCCTCCTCCGTCGGGTCCGTCGTCTCCGCCTCTCTCGTCTCGCTGCCGCCACCGGCTCCGACGCCACGGCGCCTCGTTTCGGCCCTCGGCGAGGGAAATGTCCGTCGGACACCGTCGTGCCCGGGACTCGACGAGCCCGTCTCCGTGTAATTTCCTCCGATCGCCGATCCGTGGCTGATCCTTTTGCTCCTTTTGCCGATCAACTGGCCGTACTTGTAGCGCGGGACGGCGATTTGTTTGAATTTAAACTCTATCCGCCGAACTCCGGTGGACGATGGAAATGCGGTTTCACGATTATTTCGTCCAATCCGCGTTGTTTGTCCGATGCGTGGAGCGCCAACGAGTGGGGATGCTCTAACAACTAGAATTGATCCAACAGGGGGGAGAAATCCGGTTATATTTTGCAGGAAGCAAGTGAGAATACAACCTTTTCAATAATGTATGAACCTTTTCATAGTAGTATTTTCAAATTAAGTAATGCACGATAGCAGTACACGAACACGAAGCAGGTGGCGCGCTGGCTGATTTATAATGCTGTGAAGCTGAGAGCGTACCAAATATGATGTGTACAGTTTGGTTTCTTAGGCTAGTGCTTCTGTCAGCAGCTGAAAGCGCAATGGATTTTGGATAATCTCGTTCAGATCTGAGAACCATCTTGCCTTCACGGACTTCACAAGTTCAGGGTAGGTCTCTTACGGTCAGCCGAAAGTTTAAGATAACAAACATTTCAAGAGCCGGCTACATTTGTTCTTTTCATGAACTAGATTGCTAGACCTAGGGTTTGTTTTGCTAAGAGAGAATAAAGCATGTAGCATCTTTTGTTATTCTTTTTTCAACAACAAGGGGTGGGTCCCGAAGGACCGAGTAAGTTAACGCTGTGGTCTTACATATTACAATCAAGCCCATAAAAGAAATGAAATTATAACTGAGATCCAACATTTTATAGCAAGGACCCTGCATAGAATTGTGAAAATGCAATCAGGACCCTTGTATTTTTCTCCCACTGCTCGAGTACAAGCTCAGCAACGAGAGTATCGACGATCCCACTAGGATGAACCACTGGGAAGATCGACTCTCAACACCCTCCTATCGAAGCCGAAGATCCTCCACATTGACCTGGGACGAGGAGGAAGCACAACCAACAAAGTTAGCTGAGAAGGTTCGCCTTTCGACAAGAGGAAGCAGAGGCAAGGTGGAACTCGCCGACGCAAGTCCATGACTGGAGAGCTCTTGGGAAAAGCAACAACAACCCCGCCGCACATCATGAAGCAGAGGACCACTCCATCGCCCTCCTTCTGGTCACGAGGTCTAGCGACGGGCTTCCGAACCAACATGACACCATACGAAGATATATATATATGAAGCTATATATAGACATACCACAACTTACAAAGCACAACACAGACATACCACAACTTACAAAGCACAATAGAAACATACAAAATATATACGAACAGCTTAAAGTTCATTCGGTGTAGCTCTCATTTCCACCCTATCGGCTCTCACGCGTGAACAGTTCTTTGCAAGGCTCTCGCCACCGCCCGGGCGGAGGGGAGGGATGCTGTGAGGCAAACTGCTGATGCTCAGCTTCTTTCTTGGAAGGAAATCGGCATGCGTGAGGTGTGCGTGCTGGAAGCGGTTCTTGTTGGAGTTCATCAGCGACGGCGAAGGGACGCCGGAGCTATCTTGGGCGAAAGAAGCCACTCCATGTCGGGAAGCTTTGTTCTTCTTCGACTCTCTATCCTCTGCGCGAGGATCTTCATCAACCCCACTCCGGGAGGCAACACCAGCGACGTCCCAAGTGGCATGTTCCTGGGCGGCGACGACGGTGCCCGGAGGTGGTGGTCCAAATCGGCGGCGGCGACCAAGTACCTAATCGCGTTTTCGCGAATAGATCTAGGGTGTTGGTTGTAAAAAAACAGCCTTGTGTCGTATTTTCCTTTTCTTCCAGGGGGCTGCTTGTAACCTTGTACCATCCGTTCGTTTAATCAAAGCTTCCAGGCCCCTCGGGGCCATTCCCTTTCAAAAAAAAATATACGAACGAGTAGCTTGAGCACAATACGGGTCCCTCATACTCTTCTCCACAGCAGCTCGAGCACGAGCTCAGCAGCGAGAGTAGCAACGATCCCATTGGAGATGAACCACCTGGAAGATCTACTATGGACAACCTCCTGTTGGAACCGAAGATCCTCC
Source organism: Lolium multiflorum (assembly GCA_030979885.1). Lineage (NCBI taxonomy): Eukaryota > Viridiplantae > Streptophyta > Magnoliopsida > Poales > Poaceae > Lolium > Lolium multiflorum. Next base: position 27,586,910 of record CM061751.1, on the reverse strand, counting down.
ACATTGTCCTGAGACGAGGAGGAAGCGCAACATCCCAAGTTAGATGAGGAGATCCGCCTTTTGACCCGAGGAAGCAGAGGCAAGCCGGACCTCGCCGACCCAAGCCACGACTAGAGAGCTCTTTGGAAAAGCAGCAACAACCGCACCGCACAACATGAAGCAGAGCACCACTCCATAGCCCTCCTTTTTGGCCACGAAGTCGCAAGGTCCAACGATGGGCTTCCGAACAACATGACACCATACTAAGATATATACGAAGCTACATACATACATACCACAGCTTCCAAAGCACAATGCAAACATACAAGATATATACGAAGCTATATATTGTCTCCACAGCTTAAAAGCACAATTCAATGGAGCGATAACTACTAACATGAAGGTTCCTGTATGCAAGATTTGAGCACCTTCAAAGATAAAATTCTTCGCTTGGATTGCAATTTAAAATAGAGTTAGGACGGCTAAATGGTAGCAAAGCGTGGTTGGCCTAATTACGAAGTTTCCCCTTAGCCCCACAAGCAACCACGCATCTCCTTATTAACTGTCGATGCACCCCTCATCTTTGGTTCTTCATAAAAAATTAGGCCGATCTTCATGCACTCGATGTCCAACAATGGATGGGCTTCTTCATTCAAAGTTGGTGGTTCAAAATGAAGGGTGACACTTCTGCGAACGGTAACGCCACATTGCTCACTTCTTGGGAAATATGAAACATGGCGAAACGCAAGAGTATTCCACAATAAACATGCAACCCATTTGATCATCTTCGAAAACATTAAGAAATATGCTTTCGGAAACCACGTAAGCAAAAAAAAACTTGAGTGGATGGATACCGGGAGAGTAGTCCCGTTGTATATAGTCTTTTAATTTTCTTAATTAATCTAGTTTCAGAAAGTAAAATCCAAAAAAAAAAGTTAATGGATTTTTCTAAATCAGCAGTGGAAAAAAATTGTTTGTGGCAGAACAGACTCCACGTGTTGGTGTGAAACTATGATCTGATCTGATGAGATAACCTTGCACGATCTAACCCGAGTGTGCTTGCGTGCATTTACAACTACTAGAAAGGCATTTTGATCCACTTGTGCATGTGCTAGTCAGTGGTTGTGTACTGTTCACTGGATACGTGCGCAGCAGTCTAAAATACACTTGTGCACTCGTGCACCGACGACGGCCGATGCTTCCGGACTTGTGATGGAATCTCATCACGGTGTCATGCTCAGAGTTCAAGGTCTGGTAAAAGGCGCGGAGGGCCTTGAGAATGCCAGGTCAGCGCATTTCTTCAAAAATCCATTTCCCTGGCCCTACGACTATGTGGATCAGAATACTACTACCAAAACACTGGGGATTTAGTGCATACGTGCAGAAATTTGGTCCATATAGACATCAGTGATCACGATTTTCAAAATAAAATATTTTTTTTTTGAGTTTTAGAAAATTCTGAAAAAGATCCACATATTGTTAATGATGTACTTATCCCACAAACGTGCAAACTATCAATTTCAAATACTTTATATTCTAAGCTACACAAAAATATCAAAAATTTAGATCTAAGTAATATATTTTTAAATCTCCAACACATATCTGCAGATTTTGTCATCTTTTTCTATCACAAAATTAAAAATTGAGTTGAGATTTTCCATGATTGTGAGAGCGAGGTATCAGTGATAATCTCCATATTATTTTCAGATATTTGATAATTTGTAAAGATATTTTATTTTAGACGACAAGAGCACTGGAGCACGAGAGTCACTTTGCGGGGATTTACATATACTTTTTCTCCATAATGAAAGCGATGAACCAACTTCTGTGTTTTTCGTAATACAAAACCCCTGCCACTATCTCATAGTTTTCTTCTGAAAAGTAGTATAACATTGCATTTTCAAAATAGAAAAATACGAATACGGTAGCGGTACAATGACATGAACAGTGGCGACGTGCCGTCGACCGCACGTACAGCGTCCACGTGCACCGCCTGCCAAGTCGCATGCGACAAGGACGCCCGGCCGCGTATTATACGTACACTTGTACAATCTCGTCTTCCCAAGCATTTATTTCCCTCTTCTGAAGCCCAGCCACATGCTCCGGGCTTTGCCGACAAGTGTGTGGTCCCACCAGTCAGTGAGTCAGCCGGCGAGATGAGTTCCCAACAAACCAGACCGCCAGATCCGACCGTGACGTGAGTGCCAGCGGATTGGCTGCTCTGCCTGTGCTCCATCCTCTCTTCATCTTTTTTTGTTTGCGGAAGCTCCCTCGTCTCTTCTCAACCACTACTTTAGCATTGTTAATTGTCAAAATATTATTGTTATGCGCCTAAACGAAGCTCTAAACCGGAGCATTGTTTACTAAAAGACATAAACCGACGGAATAAACGAAATGTAGGGCTTGTATATTTTGTAGCTTCAAATGTGTTACTGAAATATAGCCCATGTATATTTTGTGAATTTGGTAATGTTTGATAAGATTTATTGAAAAAAGTATAATCATCTACAATATCAAGAAAAACCTAATTAGAGGAGTACAAGTGTTTTGACGATATTCGACGTCCCGACAACTCAAATTGCAAAGCAATCAAACAGAGTTTTCATTTGAGACAAATGTATCTAAGAAAAACACCGAACCAATGTTTCCTTAGACACTGGTTGTGCAAAAATTCTATACTCCCTCCGTTCCAAAAAAAAAAAAAATTCTCAACTTTCATTGCGTATGGATGTATCTAGCAGTTTTTTTTTAGGAATGGAGGGAGTACTTAATATCCGATGTTCACGTCACTTAATTTGGTGCCAATGAACCAAAAATTTCCAAGTAGGGGTTTGCTCACTAGTGCAGCACTACCATTCGATAATAAATTTAGATGTCGTTTCGCCTTTCCAAGAGTGGAGCAACTACATACAATCTATCTCTTGGTGACAAATCCGTGCAATCTAGTAAAATCAAACACGGTAACTTAGAAACGAAAAAATGGAAAAACAATTAAAGGCATATGTTCTAGCCAAAGGTATTGCAAACTCGAAGCTCAAATTTATAACACCTTATAAGCATATTATTCTTTCAACCTTTTCGATGTTTGCGATGACTTTGGTTGCGTTGTAATTCCACGATTCTAGTGTCAAATAACGTTGTGACCATGTATGTGTCCATTGGTATGGGTATATATACTCATTTTGATCTAAATTAATTGATTTAAGTTTGTCAAGATGCGTGTATTTATTGACTAGATACATCTATGTTTAGATAAAATTGAGTTACTAATTAATATGAATCCGATGGATTATATTTTTTGTGCTAATGTCAAATTCAATTACGTCTGCACAAAATTGAATGTTAAATTCCATTCAATTTCCTTCTGCATAAAATGGTAAGCAGTCAAAAGAAACAAGTTAAGATGTGAGTTAAAATACATGTTAAAATGTTACTATTAGCTGTCCATTTTTTGACTCTTAAAAATATTCCAAAATCGCTTTTGGACTACTTATTTTAAATTAGACGCCATAGAGAGAAAAAAAACATATTTAATCAAGTTGTGGCCTCATGGGATTAGGACAGGTTGCAGGGGGGAGCAGAGGAGCAGAGTCCCACAAAAGCAGCAGAGCACAACACCTCACCTCACCTCACTCCTTCCCCACCCAGACAGACTCCTCCCTCCTTTCCCCAACCTCTCCCTCCAAAAATCTGTCCCGCCACAACCGCGAGATCGGATCCGGCCACAAGCACCGCGTTTCACCGTCGCAGATTTCGCTCCACTGAGCTCGCCTCTCTTCTTCCGGCGGTTTCTCTTCGCCACTTGATCCCAGAGGTTTGATCCTTCAGGCGCGCAGACACTCTCCAGCTCGCGGTTTTTGTTTGTTTTGCTTGCAAAATCCGTCTCTTTTCAATCGATTCATGTCTGGGCGGTCCTTGTTCTTGCTCACAAGATCCGGTCATCGGAGCGCCCTCCTCTGATCCAGTCGAGCCCGGCAATCTCTTCGTCGTCGTCTTCCCGCCGCGAAGATCCGAGCTTTTTTTTTTTCTTCTCTTATTTCTCGCCGGAGATGGCGTCGCCGTACGCCTCACCGTACGCGCTGTCCTTCCTGCTGCTGCTCCTCTCCGTCCCGGCGGTGTTCTTCCTCGCGCCCCGCCTGCTGCTGCCCAAGACGCTCCCGGCCATCCCGGACGCCGACGAGACGGAAGACCTGGCGCTCTTCCGCCGCGCCGTCCTCCTCTCCGCCGCGCCCGCCCCGCCCGCCCCCGCCACGTCCGGCTCCCTCTTCGGCCGCCGCGCGCACCAGGCGCAGCCCCCCAAGGTGGCCTTCCTCTTCCTCACCAACTCCGACCTCGTCTTCGCGCCGCTCTGGGAGAAGTTCTTCGCGGGGCACCACGGCCTGCTCAACCTCTACGTCCACGCCGACCCCTCCGCGGTGCTCTCCATCCCGCCCACGCCCTCCTTCCGCGGCCGCATCATCCGGGGCAACAAGGCCACCGCGCGCGCCTCCGCCACGCTCATCTCCGCCGCGCGCCGCCTTCTCGCCACCGCGCTCCTCGACGACCCGGCCAACCACTTCTTCGCGCTGCTCTCCCAGTCCTGCGTCCCGCTCCACCCCTTCCCCACCCTCTACCGCGCGCTCGTCACCGACAACAATGCCGGCACCGGCCGCCACCGCCACCGCAGCTTCATCGAGATCCTCGACAGCGAGGACACGCTGCCCGCCCGCTATGTCGCCCGCGGCGACGATGCCATGCTCCCGGAGGTGCCCTTCGACCGCTTCCGCGTCGGCTCGCAGTTCTTCGTGCTCGCCAAGAGGCATGCCGTCATGGTGGTCAGGGACAGGAGGCTCTGGAACAAGTTCAAGGCGCCCTGCCTGGTCAAGTCCAGGGACTCCTGCTACCCCGAGGAACACTACTTCCCGACGCTGCTGGATATGCAGGACCCTGACGGCTGCACCAAGTACACGCTCACCAGGGTCAACTGGACTGACGCCGTCGGTGGCCACCCGCACACCTACCAGCCGGAGGAGGTGTCTGGGGACCTCATCAGAGACCTCAGGAAGTCCAATGGCACCTACTCGCACATGTTTGCGCGCAAATTTGCGCCCCAAGCCCTTGGGCCGCTCATGGAGATCGCCGATTCTGTCATCCTGCGTGGCTAGGCAACGGATTGCGTGTTCATCCCTAGAGATGAACAGAACAAGGTAATCCCTTCGGTGACTTTTTTTTTTGCTCTGTTAGAAATTTCAATTGTGCAAAGTTTCATTAGTTTTCTAGACATTTCAATTGTGCCAAGTCTTATTAGATTGCATCACAATTCACAAAGAGCAGGGGTAGTAATTTAACTCTGTTTAGTAGGCAAGTTTTACTATTACAGAATGTATAATTCAACAGAGGTGTGCTTACATTTCTGTTTAGATAGTATTGGGTCTCTGAGAAAAAAATGATAATATTGGAAAGCACACTGACTATTTTATCACCGCACCCTCAATAGAACATACTTATCTTACCTGATTGTATCTGCAAACTTGTCAAAGAAGAAAGCAATTGCACATCATCTATCACTCGGAGCTATCATGCACACTAATAAAAAATGCTGCTATATCTTGGTCAAAGTGCTCGTGACGATTCAGTGGGTGGAAATGATCTAACAGCAATTCTCTATTTCCATTGCAGGTTTGTGATGTGATGAACAAGCGTAAGCTGCTCCATTCATCCCCCCTTGCAGTTTCTTCAGAGTGCAGCAACCAACCAGCACCAACCCAACTTTTCCTTGTTCCACCAGTGGCTGTTGTTGGCAAAGGGATTTGCTGCTGCTCATACTCAGTGAGTGATGTGGTGGTGTTGGTGGCGAAGGGCCCCGACCGCCTCTTATGTGAGTATTGTTGTTGTGTTTCTTGGTTTTCTTCCTTCCAAGTTCCAACTTGAGAAGCTGTTAGTGCGTAGTGGATTGTAGTTAGCACGAACGATCATCCTATGTATTAGAATGGAGCCAACCTGTCAATACATGTAGTGATGGTTTGTAGTATGTGTTATCTATTTGCCAAATGTCAATATCACCCCTTTTTTTTTTCTGATTGTATCAGCTGTGTCATGGCGCCAGTATCTTCTTGGCTTTCAACTGAACTCTTATGTATTCAGGCTTTAGGTGGCAGCTGCACCTGCATTTGCATACACTGAATTAATTCTGAATAGCGCGAGTGCAATTGTACACTGAAATGCAAACAGAAACAAATTGATTCAGGCAGAATTAACCCACCCACCACATTCAAGATTATTGTACTTTCAATATTGAGATTCTTGATTAGTTAGTGTTAAAAAGCGGCCACTCACCTACTTCTATGTAGATTCAGGCCAGGAAAGATGATCCTTGACGAACCTTTTCCCATGTATTGCTCCCCTTGTTCCCTCCCTTTCCTCTTTGTTTTCCTGTACTTTTGGTTGCTTCGTGGTGGGGAGGTTGGTGCATGGAAAGAGACGCTATGCCTGACGCTCCATGCTATCTATCTTATGCTAAGTGGGCTCACTCAGCAACCATAAAGTCAGCAACGTTGTTGTCCTTGGTAGAGGATTTTGTGCACTAATCCATGAAAGCAGCTTGACAATGATGTCAAGGAGGTTTTGTACTCGTATCTGTTTTGAACTAAACCGTACAAATGCATGCTGCTAGAGTAAGGTGGTTGTCGCTGGTGATGCAGCAAGATGATGTTAACATTCCAACTGTAACCCTGACCTGACCATGGTGCAGATCTTAAGACCGCGTTTGGAACGCGTTGGGATTTTTGCTCTGTAGTTCCTGCCGTAAACGGAACAATTCATGTACAATTCATGAGTTCCGGAAAGCCCACTGTATTGTGGATTTGTGATGATGTACCTGAAGTACCTAGCAGAAACAATTGACACAGATGTGTTGCTGCTTCCTGAACCCTGATTAGCCTGTTTCCACTGGTGATTATTGGGTTGGCAATGGGTGGTTGAGACGATGTTTCACAGCTGAGCTCTCCAAAATAAATGTGGTGGGCAGAAGCAGTGGAAATTCATCGACAGTTTGTTTGAAGTTTCACACTGAGGAAAGTACAAGATATGTGGTTGGTTGGTGTCTTGGTGTTCTCAGTAAAGCTGAGCTGACGCATTTTAGTGTTCTTGCTTAATGAGCTACTATCATCAGTTGACTCACAAGTCACAACGAAGGAAGGGCCATGGAATTTAAGATGTAAGATTGTGGAAAGGAAGTGGGCTTATTTCAACTGGTTGGGGCAACGGATGTACAAACTTACCACCTAAGTTTAGATTCTCACGGACGATCTCCAGGACTAGCCTTTAATCTTAACCAAGACTATTAATTCTAATACTCATGCTTAATGGTTGTGTGCATCCCTACTTGATCGGTGGCCGAAAGATAAATTATTCTTATTTTTTAACGGATGATCAGCGGGAATACATAATTACTTAAGGCTTTTGATGGTTGCAGAGGATATCTTCTACCGGTCTACCTAACGGCGTATTAATACACTGCAAGATGTTTGGGCCTACTAATACTTAGTTTTTCCTTCGATGGTTGATATTTGTATCGACCATCTCTGATCCGTGATGTGTAAACATTGAATTATATATACTTGTTTCAATAAAAGGATGCGCGCGTCTATTGCAGAGGTCGGGTATTCCATTTCGGAAAGAAAAAAATACAAAAAAAATTCCAGTTACCGCAAGATTTGTGGATGAGTTGCCGTCGATTCCAGATGGAGATTTCATAACAATCCTCTTACTTGACTTCATCTGTTTTCTCTCCAGGTTGTTTACATTTTTTTTCGGAAGGTTGTCTACCAACCTTGTAAAGACGTTGGGTTTTAGCAGGATTTGTATATAGCAAAAGTGTCCATTGTAAGGACCGATGAAATTCGGCAATTTCTAGGTTTTCTTCACGCTAATTTGTGAGTACTGCGTTGAGGCTTGCAAAGCTTCCTGAAAAACAAAGTATTGAGAGATAGAACTCAACTTCAGAAAAATCAACCAGGGTTCCAACTTTGCTCCATGAATCCACAATCCATCCGAGCAGATTATACAGGGCTCACTCGTGTCATGACTGGGTACAAAGTTGTGATAGATGTTGCCCGTATTAGGAAATTTCGGCCCATCCAAAACCTGGAACAATGGTCTATCTAGTGTGCCATTTCAATGCTTCATAAGAAGGGCATTTGGATCAGGAATTGTTACAAGCAGAAGAAGTAGGAAAGTCACATGTTGATGATGGGCCTTTCATTATGCTTATAATGTTTCCTCCTCTCTTCCTCTTGCATTCTTGCAATGTGTAGTTTATTACAATTTGGATGCTATTTCATGAGATATACTCGGCGCTACCTACCACAACTGGTCTGGTTCTCCGGTGGAGGACGTCCGGCCGGCCGCGGTGTAGGTGAGCTGTTGCTCCGGCGAGGAGATGGAAGCTCCGACGCGGTGCTCTGCTGCGCGGGAGGACGAGGGGATGTAGAGCGAGCGAGAAGCCGAGAACGGGATCTGGGCTGATACAACCAAACGTCTCTTTTCCACGTGGGCCTCCACCATCCAGTCCAGATTAAAGATCCAGGAAGCAGCCCATCACGCGTCTAAGCAGAGTTTTCCTTCTTTTTCTGGCGAAAAGAAAATCGCGAAATAAAATATTTTGGAGATGGGAGGTATCGATCCCCCTGCCTCTTCAGATGCAGTCTGAGCGCTCTACCATTTGAGCTACATCCCCATTGATATCCATGTCATTAATTTAACCAAATAATACGAAAATTAAGCATTAATACAGTAGTATTAATCGCTACTTGTACTATGACAAAAATATAGGTAATAATACAAAGATCTACTATGAAAATGCATATAATATGAAAATATATTTCATGAAAATTCTAAAAATATTCTTTTATTGCATATGTTTATATTTTTATAAATATAGATGATAAAATTTTACAAAGTATGACTTTGACCAAACCTTATATGCAACATATTTTGGGGAGGGGGAGCAGTGAGTATGGATTGAAAAAAATCACGGCGATGCCCAACTTCCCAAGCTAACAAAGAATTGGACTGTTGCCTTCTTCCATACCAAAAAAAAAAACAGGATACACATATGATGATCGATTAGGATCAACAACAAATTACAGTCTACAAGGGGATAAGAAAATAAGTAACCTCCAAAATGATGATTACCCTGCTATACGGGATATATATTCGTCAGGAGACACCAAAAAATAAAGAAGTCTTCATCTGTCAAAATGTTGAGTGAAAAAACCTAAACCTGGAGAGGTGGGAGCAAAAGAATACAGTTACTGCTTAACTTGCACAACTCTGGTTCACCTTTCACAACCATGGTCCAGCACAGCGACGCAGACTTGCTGTGTAGGGGCGAATCCCATGCATGTCAGCCGTTGGATTATCATCCTTGATGATTGATGAATGACAGATGCAGGTCTAGCATGGCATATCAACGGATGAGAATCGCTCTAGGATTGTTTTGGCAGGAAACTTAAGAGGGAGGTAGCAAATCCAAATTAAAAACTGCTACACTATAATAGTAGAGATAGAGATAGCGCTCGCCAAGGGCGAAGAATAGGAGCCCCTTCTATCTGGTGTGCCATTTCATTGCTTCATAAGAAGGGATTTTGGATCAGGAATTCTTAACGTTGACACACAGGGAATGATCCATCCCTTGGCTATATCTTGTTAGGTAGGATGATACTCTCCCGGCAGATGTACGCTAGGATGATAATCTGGTTTAAAGTTCGCCCCTTCCTGCGAAATTACCACGAGATGGGGATTCGAACCCGGGTGGACTGGCTGCGCACTCGCTTTTCTTACCACTGAGCTGGAACTCAGTTCTCTGGATCAGGAATTGTTACAAGCCGAAAGAAGCAGGAAAGTCACATGTTGATGACGGGCCTTTCATTATGCTTATAATGTTTCCTCCTCTAGTCCTCTTGCAACATGTAGTTTATTACGATTAGGATGCTATTTCATGAAGATTACAAAAAAAAAACATATGGCTATTCCCGCCAGCTCTAAATAGTTATCGTTGATTTAGCTAAAATGTAGGCTAAAATTTTCTATAGGTTCATTGAAACTATGACAAGTATTTAGAACCAGACGGGGTACTAGGTCAATGTCATTTACAAGTTGGAAAACTTCAGTGCACGATATTAGGATGAGATATACTCAGCAGTCAGCACTACCTACCACAACTGGTCTGGATCTCCCGTGGAGGTCGTCCGGTCGGCCGCGGTGTAGGTGAGCTGTTGCTCCGGCGAGGAGATGGAAGCTCTGCTGCGCGGGAGGACGAGGGGATGTAGGGCGAGCGAGAAGCCGAGAACGGGATCTGGGCTGATCCAACCAAACGCTTAACCAGAAGGTCGTTGCCGTTCCTGTCTCTGTCCTACGTGGGCCTCTCCATCATTCAGCCCAGATTAAAGATCCAGGAAGCAGCCCATGAAGCGTCTAAGCAGAATTTTCTTTTCTTATTTTTCCTGGCGAAAAGAAAATCACGAAATAAAAGGAAAAATAAAAATATTTTGGAGATGGGAGGTATCGATCCCCCTGCCTCTTCAGATGCAGTCTGAGCGCTCTACCATTTGAGCTACATCCCCATTGATATACATAGCATTAATTGAACTAATTAATACGAGTAATTAAGCATTAATACCTAGTGTGTCATTTCATTGCTTCATAAGAAGGGAATTTGGAGTAGTGAGTATGGATTTAAAAAAATTAAGGCGATGCCCAACTTCCCAAGCCAACAAAGAATTGGATGCTTGCCTTCTACCATACAAAAAAGAGAGGTTACACACATACAGTGCTCGATTAGGAACAACAACAAACTACAGCCGACATTTTCGACAAAGAGCATATATTAATATTGGAGATACCAATTACACCCAGCCTCTGCAATAACATTGCCCTAGCGGCCTTACGGATGCACACAGCCTCTGCAACAAACTACAGCCGACATGGGCAACGATATAAGGGATATACATTTGTCAAGGACACAACAAAAAGAAAGAAAAATCTTCATCTGTCACAATATTGAGTGCAAAAACCTGAACCTAGAGTCACTGGTGGGAGCAAAAGAATACAGTTACTACTTAACTTGCACTAGTTTGAACTTGAACCTCAACATATTTAATTTTCAGTCATGTAGAGTGTCTTTTTTAAGAAAAAAAAGGACACGAAAAATACAGTGGTAAACTATTGGCATTCCAGTGCCACGGGAGATCAGTCTAGTAAGAGCTAGCGACATAAAAGGACTCCGGAAAGCAGCAATAGAGCGTGTTGAAAATCTAGAGAGAAGACAAGAATGTAAGATCATGGTGCATTGACAAAAGGCGTTTGGAAGAGTGCTTGCCAATGCACCACACACTGAACTGATGCCACCAAGGCTAAATATCAGATTCAGGGTGGGTCCACAGCTTTGAGCCGTGACAAACATGTTACACGACCAAAATATAATCCTAATAGTATCTTCCATTAATCGAATTCACAGAAGAAACCCCTTATAGTTTCACTTTTTATTTTCCGAGGAGTACACATTTACATCCAGGGTGGGTCCACAGCTTTGAGCCGTGACAAACATGTTACACGACCAAAATAATCCTAGTAGTATCTTCCATTAATTGAATTCACAGAAGAAACCCTGAGAATTTCACTGTTTATTTCCGAGGAGTTACACATTTAATTACATTCAGTAGTAGTAGGATAGCTGGTTTGACTAGTAATGATGTTATCTTCGCTAGTAATTGCTGGTTTGGCTGCATGTTTTCCTTACATTTTCAATTTTACAGAAACTTTGGCTAGTTTTTTTTTTGTATTGCCAGTGTACTTAAAATAAGGTATTCTCCTTCCAATAACTTTTGAGTGCAGAACCATAACCCTCCATTAAGAATGCAATCTGCAGAAAATAGTGGTAGTTAGTTACAACTTACGAGCTAGAACACTACAAAAACCCAAAAGTTTGCCTCTTGGGGAAAGACTAGACTGCATACTTGTCGGTACACCAGTGGCTTATGTATGTTGTGTACGTTTAATTGTCACCATATCATATTCAGCCGTACATTACATAATAATATGGTACTTCCCAGAAAGGCTATCAGGAACTAGATTCTGTTTGCGAAGATGGCAGATACAGCACCAAAATCTAGTTGCTTTCTCCACTAATGGGACGTCTTTTGTTTGGACACTAGCTCCTTTTTGTGCTTCGAAATCGAAGTTAGGTTTTGTGGATAGACTCCCAAGATAGTGAAGCTATTTGGAGCACCGGGTGACCTGATCTTTGGGGTGCTCCAGGAGGCACGATACCTGAAATAGTTGGAGTTCGAGGGGCTCTCGTATACGTGCGCGTGCGCATTGTGTACGTCCTATGCGTCTCCCCTGCAATCGAGGCGAAAAACCCACTAATGGTCACTATACTTCGTCTCCACATTATTTCTGATTACAAAACATAAGCTGTTACTTCCCACCAGCTATCTGAGCATTTTGTACTATTATGGTTTGACCCATAAAATCTGCATTTTTTCAATCAGTAAGATGAACCGCAATGATCGATGCAAACAATACTATTATTGATCCGCTGCTACGCAAGGCCATGCATCGATGCCTTACAAATGGGCTATCAAAAAGCCATAAAACGAATGTTAGCCTCGCAACGGTATCTTTAAAAATCTACCATGGAACCCATGATGTAGAACAAGGAAAAAATACACTACCCGTAGACAACACTTTCAGAAGGGATCGGCGCATTCGCACCAATGTTGACGAGTCCGATGAGGTCGGACTAGGGACATCTCTGAAGCTGAGCTTCGAGTGACCACCTTGTTACATAGCACACGCACATCGACATTGGATAATTTGCCTCGTGTGCTTCCACCGGTGATACGCATATACTTATCGCTAAATTCATCAAACCCATTAACATATCTACTAATGACAATTTATTGTTAGCTAGACCTAAGGTTTTCTTCTCGGCAGAAATTTCTGAAATTTCAATGAAAACCGAAATTTTTGCCCCCCTCCGAGAAACACTACTTGGAAACAAAGGTAGAAAGCGTGCCCATGCTAGCTGTAATACTCGCTCGTTGAGAGTACAAAGAATTGACCACTGAGCTGAGCAAGCGGTACAGTATAGTTAGGATAATACTATTTGTTTTGAAATATCTTGTCCGGTAAATTTCTGAGATTTTCGAGATTTCATGATACCCGTTAATTCTGGTGCACTCCGGTAAAAAAAAGTTGTGCGAGAAAAAAAACCTTTGGCTGGACCCCAACGCTAAGATAGAACCAATGTCCACTCACTCACATCGCTCGAGAGGACATTAAAGTGGGTTGAAGACCTATGTGCACCCTCCTTCCATGGGAGAGGAAGGGAGTTGGTCCTATGGTGCATAAAACAAAATATATAATGATAAGATTGTTACATCACATTGAGCATGAACAGATACTTACCGCCACCCACACACGAACGCACACGCTTTTACTGGTCACATTCATGGTACACTACACTCACTGAAACTACTAAGCTAACTTAAATTGCGGACAGCTCAAAGTGATGTGGACTCCAACACTAAGTACAGCCCTAATCACCCACCCTTATCTAAAATGACCCCTGATTAGTTATCTTTACATTTCCTTTTAAATCTTTACACACATTTGTGCTTGATTACTCATCGATTAGCTCACAAAGTGGAACATATATAACTGGTTCGAGTTTGGTGTAAAAGCCTCAGCATCGTGCACCAAACGAAACACGCGGTCCTAGTCCTTCAGCACTGAGTATACTCCATACAAGTGAACAAGCTTTAAGCTGATAATAATTGATCACTAGATTAGTGTTTGTTTGATTCTCGTATAGTATGTTTCTTCATCTATGTACGTATGGTGCTCGCGCATACACACTCAAATTTGACCAATGCTCATAAAATATGGCCCATAATTGATTGATACAACGATTTGATCAAATATTAATGTTAGAATTAGCATACGCGTGGGGCTTGCATTTCATGAATGAATAAGGTGCACGTGGTAGGAGTTTTTAGCTTGCTTTATCAAGGAAAACGGTTTGTCTAAATGTTGGTGAGTGGATATAAAACCCACTACGTTTGGGATATTCATTTCGGCTCACTGGTGCATATGAACTCACTATGTTAAAACATACTACCTCCGTCCCAAGGAATAAGGCGCACGCGTATTCCAAAGCACACTTTGACCATAAAAATTAAGCAACAAAATATTGGTTATATTATATGTAATTAGTATCGTTGGATTCGTATTGAAAAACACTTTCTAATGATGTTAATTTCATACAAACAATCTTTATATATTTGAAGTAATTCTTAGTCAAACGAAAAGCACGTAAAACGAGGACGCCTTATTCCTTGAATCGGAGGTAGTATTTTAAAATATCAAAAAATTCTGAAATAAAATAGCGCATGTACATCTAGACATTTTACTTTTGCACACAAGTTTTCGGTAAAAAGGAATATTTTTTGTATCTCGTGTAAAATAGACAAATTTTAATGTTCAAAACATGACTATTCGCAGGACATTTTTTTGTCTTTTTATATAGATCACATAAAATGTTTGTTTCCCGGAAACTTGTGTGCGAATATAGAATGTCCATATGTACACGCGAAATTTTATCTCAAATTTTTTTGACATTTTTTTATTTTATTTTTCCTGCATTTCATATAATAGGTATGACCTATGTGCCAAAACACCACCTCCCTACGTTTGTCTAAATGCTCAGCTTGAATTTAACTTCGTGTCCAGTAACTATTACCGTAGGGTAAAACTAGATCACATAAATGAGGTAAATGAGAGATAGTACTATGTGTGAAACTTGCAAGATATCATGAACTCAAGAATAAAACATCACACAAAGTGTAAAACTAGTCATGAATTCATCCTATGTAACTGTTCATCCCTTCACCTTTCTTTTATAACATCCAAATGTAAACTTGATTTTATCTAAGTAGATAAATTATAAATAATAAGCACTTCTACATGCGATGGTATTTTATTTATAATCAATATTTATAAAGAAAACTTCAAAACTAAAACTAGATACAAACGCTCCAAATTTTTGTGATAGTCGTCGTGATATGTCCAGTCGGGTGACTTGGACATTCCCAAGCTTATGGTTTTAGCCATTCTTGCATAACTCCTTGTTTTCTGTTCCATTTCCTGTGAAAAAACTTTAACATGAAACTTTCTCACATTTCTTCTTAGTGGAGTAACATTAGTGCCACAAAGGTAATATGTGAGCTGGTACACAAACATCAAATAAATGGTAAGATTAAATTCCCAGAGATTTTATTAAGAGTACAAAATTAAAAATATCTCAAAATACTAAAAAAATAATCCAATAAAACCACAAAATAAACCACTCTTGCATCAAAAGACGAAATCTGTCCAGAAAATAGCAGCTGAAAACGTGCAGATTTGGACCACTTGAATGTGTTAGAATTTTTTGCAAATTTTATGCCATATACAGGATGAAAATTTGTAACTTCATTAGAAAAATTAACCCAATTGGAGCTACCAGTAAAAATAGAAAAAAGTTTTCGTTAACAACAACGTGCAGAAATATGCACCTATGCATATGTATTATTGACTTTGTCATTTACTTTATTAAGAAAAATCAGTAGAAAAAATGAAAGACTCACTTTCTACAGAAAACAATCAAAATAAAAACACAAACAATTGGATTGCCTCACGTAAGTGTTTTCTTTATAACCATATGGCTAGGCTTCATACCTTGTTTTTAAGAGGGGAAGAAATCATGTAGGAACTTCATCTTGTTGACCACCTATTTCTTCCTTGGGCAGTGTTCCATGAACATATTATGAGGGAATTGAAACATTACCCTCCTTTGAGCAAATTATGGAACATGTGGTTCTCAAATAGGGTCTACCAAGTACTATAGGATTAGAGGAATTGATTCCCATGTCCATTACAATAAAAGCCACAAGCACAAATGTCATATGTAAGTCAACCATAACATTCTTAAATCTACCTAGGGCATTCTTGGTGTAATCATAAGCAAGTAATATATCAACATCACATTTTCTAAGGCACCTATATCAAGTTTATCATATAATTCTTCAGATATAGCAGAAACACTAGATCCTAAGTCTAAAATAGCATGCCATGTGATTTGTATCTTTGGGATCCATAGATCGCCAACCTTTGGTGGTATTATATATATGTATACAT
The DNA here is from genome assembly GCA_030979885.1 of Lolium multiflorum. Classification (NCBI taxonomy): domain Eukaryota; kingdom Viridiplantae; phylum Streptophyta; class Magnoliopsida; order Poales; family Poaceae; genus Lolium; species Lolium multiflorum. The sequence continues at coordinate 27,570,710 of CM061751.1, read as the reverse complement.
ATAAAATATTTTTAAGACATGATTAGATATGTAAGAACCAAAACATGCTTGATGATTATTAGTGGATGGATCTTCATCATTTTTTTTTGTAAGATAGACACGAGTTCATTCAAGCTACATTTCTCAAGATCAAGTAGAGGATCAGTAATTGAATCACTAAGCAGGTTTATTTCATCTACTTGTTTAGTTTATTATCATCCCCTTTTATGGCCATTATATATTCTTCCAGGAAGCTAGAGTGTGATCTTGTTATGGATCCCCATAAAAAGAGGTTGCACATTGTAGGACTTGGCTTAGCATAGAAGTTCTTCTCTAAGCATCATTGATGTTATTCTGTGAGCATCATTGATGATTTCATGATCTATTAATCTTTCCTCCAAGGTATCAAATTTTATCATAAGTATTGCAATATTACTCTCAATATCAGGTATAATAAATTTAATGAAGGTTCCAAGTGATCTAGGTTCCTTTTTTTTATCACACACTCTCTTAGCACAATTTTCTAACCTAATTTTGAAGAATCACAAGATGGTGTTCATGCTTTCTAAATATTTTTTGTTTACAATACTAGTCCCAAAATATTTTTAATGGTCAAAGCAGCTTCTTCAGGTGGTCCTAGCATAAAACTTCTCCCAGAGGCAAAATCTACGTCATTTTTAGATTTTTACCCCATGATTCCAAACCAAAGTAAAAGTTTATATTTCATTCAGCCTCACTTCATGGATTGGGATATTTATCATGTATTTCATGCAAACCTAAAAGAAGCATCTTTTAAGGACCCCCCCCCCCAAATTTTGTTTTAGATAGAAGTGTCATTTTAGATGGCATTACACATTTTCCTAACATAAACTAGATTACTCTTATTGCTTTTACTCATACAGCATAGAAACTTTAAAGTAGCCACTGCACTATACTTTTAGAGTTTTGATTTATGTAATGTCGTTGCCTATTCGACGGTACCCTGAAGGAGGGTGACATAGGCATCCCGGATGGGCTTGCCAGAGATGGTACCCGGGGTTTACTGAAGGCCCGCAGCCCGATGTTTATGAAGCCCGGAAGCCCATTAAAGCATCGATTATGGCAAGAAGATATAGATTAGGAATAGAGATTTGTAACTTTACGGGACGGACTCAAAGAGTCTCCCGGTGATTGTAACATGTGTAATACGAAACCTTCGGCTCTACCTCCTATATAAGGGGGAGTCGAAGGTCAAAAAAAGGATCAATCTCATTGTCAACTCAACCCTAGTTTTTAGTAGTCGAGCACCTTTTCGGCTGAAACCTTCGAGATCTACTTGCCCTCTACTTCCGCAAAACCCAAGTCTACAACTTGTAGGCATTGACAAGTTAATACCTTGTCAATTGGTGTCGTTTGTGGGGATTAGAGGCGACAAGGAGCTGATCTCGATGGCATCGTCAACATTTTCGACAACATCATCAACTTCATCGGTAGCAAGCAACGTGATGGACAGAGGTAAACAGATCGAAACTGGTCTCGTTGATTCTGTTCCTCACCCTCCCGCCCGAGTGGATGCATATGCGTACCTGGAGGAGCCAATGGAGATGACGTTCGGAAGCTTCCACTTCCGCGTCGAGAAGGAAGGATCGCATCGTCTCGCGGCACCGATTTTATCGGGTCCGTCAGCTGTCGATTCCGATTTCTCGGGATCATCATCATCGTTCGAGACAGGCGACGAAGAGATTTCGCCGCCAAGCTTCACCCAGCCCGCTTCAAGCGGAAAATTTGCCGATATCTTCGGCAACATATCCTTCGGGTCGCCTGCATATTCAGATCTGAGCACCGACTCGGAGAGCATCGACAGCTCCACTTCAATAATAGATCTACTTCTGTTTAGGAGGTCCTTGCTGATCTATACGATGGTGTCACCAACCCTGAGGAAAACATAGCGACAAAATATCATCAAGTCTATGCAATTGGAGAATCGAGTCGCCAAGACGAGGAAACATCAGAGGCTTTCGATGATTTGGGAAATCCATACATCGATCCCGCTGATCTCACACGAGGATTGGGAACCAAATATATCAGAAGCACACCTCGTCAAAAGCTGCAACTTCCACAAGCAGCTTGGAAGAGAGCGTCAAGAGCCATGAGCGGCGCGGAGCCGATGACTACCACCGTACATTAGAAGAGATGCAAGTGTATCAATATAAACTCGCTCGTGCCAGACAGGAGATGGAAAAATAAAAGGTGTTACTTGAGGAAAGAAAAGTTGCAGCCTACGCGTCGAGCAGGCGAAGAGCTAAGTTAAGTCGACAATCAGCGACTTTGGGTGATAACCACAGAGCAGCGCGCGACAGAGGAAGATCTCGCCTGCAACATATACCCGAGCATGAGCGGTAATACCTGATACAGAACCTCGACATGTCCTTTATGTCGATAGATACAAGAGGGAATATTATCCCCAAAACACCGGAAGCTGGGTATATGGCGGCTCAAGCTTTTATACTAGCATCAAAGCCACCGGTTGGAGACCCGAGAGAAGCATTGTATCAGATGGCCATGACAGGAGTAGGAGTCATGGGAACAATGTTCGTACGACCTAGTACACCACAACCTGAAAGTGCTCCAAGACGAAATAGTCCTCGACCCACCACGGTGGCGCGAGATCCTCCACGAGTAGATGTGGCGAGAAATACAGAAGCTCAAGATCGAGTAGATAGAGCACGGGAAAATAGATCTAGGCTATATTCGCCAGAAGTCGAGGAAGAGGATATGTGTGGACTCCCTTGCTTTACTCGACGAGTTCACAGAACACGGGTCCCTTCTGGCTTTAAGCTGCCAGATGGTTATAAAAAGTTCGATGGCTTGCAAGATCCCGAATATTGTATAACTGATTTCTTGGAAACAGTAAAACTGTTGGGTGGATCAAGAGCAACAACTATGGAAAGCGTCCAAGTCCATCTCAGTAGAGCCGCAAGATCATGGATAAAAAAGTTACCAGTAGGATCCATCGACAGCTGGGAAACTTTTGAAGAGTTATTCGTGAAGAATTTCCGTCCCACATGCAAAAAGCCCGCATCCATAGAGAAACTAAGGGCCTGCAAGCAAAAGTATGGTGAACCAATGAGAACATACATCCAACGCTGGAGCATCATAAAAAACTCTGCTGAAAATATATCGGACGAAAGGGCAATAGACGCGTTTGTTGCGGGAATCCAGAGGAAAGACTTCATCGAGGACTTGGGTAGATCCAACCCGAAGACAATCGCATAACTCATGGACATAGCGAATCGCTAGGCAGATGGAGAAGATGTTGTGCATAATAAACGGCACTGGTCACCCGAGGAGGATCACAACAGAAACAATAATCAAAATAGGCGACGATATTCTCGTCCATACTCAGACCATAACAGTCTCGGCCAAGTGGCAGCTGGCTTCCGAGGAAACAGTGGTGGAAATAATCAGGATGATTATCAGAGAAGCAATGAACAGCGTGGTGATCATTGAGACACGCCAAGTTCTAGCAGGCAAAATAATCGACCAAGGTTCCAGCTGACATAGGCATCCCCAGTGGGCCTGCCGAAGATGGTACCCGGGGTTTATTGAAAGCCCATAACCCGAAGAGCAAGAAGATTCGGAAGCCCAAGATACTATTATGGAAAGCTAGAGTTGTAATAGGAAGCATTATTTGTAATCTTGCGGGACGGGTTAGAAACCCTCCCGGACTCTGTAAACTTGCGTATCACGAATCCCTCGGCTCCGCCTCTTATATAAGGGGGAGTCGAGGGACAAAGAAAGGATCGAATCATTGTTTCACAAACCCTAGCTTTCATATCGTCGAGTACTTTTCGGCTGAAACCTTCGAGATCTACTTGCACTCTACATCCAACGAAACCCTAGTCTACGACTCGTAGGCATTGACAAGTTAATACCTTGTCAATTGGCGCCGTTTGTGGGATTTAGAGGTGACAAGGAGCTGATCTCGATGGCACGTTCAAGATCGTCGACTTCATCAACTGCAAGCAATGCTTTGGACAGAGGTAAACAGATCGAAACTGGTCTAGTCGATTTTGTTCCTCACCCGCCCTCCCGTTTGGATGCATATGCGTATCTGGAGGAGCCCATGGAGATGACGTTCGGAAAGTTCCACTTCCGCGTCGAGAAAGAAGGAGCGTATCGTCTCGAAATTCCGATTTCGTCGGGATTATCGGCGGTCGATCCCGAAAGCTCAGCATCATCCATCGAGTCAGGCGACGAGGAGATTTCGTTGCCACGCTTCATCAGCACCAGGGCAAGCGAAAAACTCGTCAAGATCTTCAGCGACATGTCCTTCGAGTCATCTGCGGACTCCTATATAAGCGATGACTCGAGTGACACCGACAGCTTTAACTTCATCGACAAATCCATCACTGTTGGAAAGGTCTTCACCAATCTCTATGATGGTGTCACCAATGTCGACAAAATTCAAAATCCAAAATATCATCAGATCTACGCAATTGGAGAACCAAGCCGGGCAGAACCAGCGACGTCAGAGGCTTTCGACGATGCGGGAAATCCGTATGTCGATCCTGCAGATCTCACGAGAGGTTTGGGGACAAAATATATCGGACCAGGAACACGAGAGATGGTGCGATTTCCGCATGCAGTGTGGGATCGAGTCGCAAGAGCTATTGATGGTATAGAACCAATGACCATTACGGCGACACCCGAGGAGCTACAAGCGTATCAATATAGACTCGCACGCACCAGGAGGGAGCTCGAGAAACAGAAAATCGAGTTGGATAGGAGGCAGGAAGCAGCATCTGCGTCAAGCAAGCGAAGAGCGAAGCAAAGTCGACATTCAGGAACTTCGGGAGATAGTCACAGGGAAGCTCGAAGGAGAGCAAGATCTCGCCTGCAAAATATACCTGAAGCGGAGAGAGAAAACTTAGTTCAAAACCTCGACATGTCTTTTATGTCAATCGACACGAGGGGGAACATTATTCCTAAGACACCCGAAGCTGGGTACATGGCGACGCAAGCATTCATCCTTGCATCCAAACCACCTCCCGGAGATCCACGAGAAGCATTGTACAATATGGCTATGGCAGGAGTTGGGGCCATGGGAACGGTGTTTGTGACAACGCCTCCCGAAGGTTCAACAAGACAAAATAGTCCACGACCCGCTAGAGCAGTGCCAGGTCCCGAGAGAACAAGTGGAGCACGAGACACAACAGCGCAAGCACGAGTGGACAGAGCACGACAAAATAGAAGAGAACATCGACACTCCCCAGAGTTAGATGACGAGGACGTGTGTGGGTTGCCGTGCTTTACAAGGAGGGTCCGAAAAACTCGAGTTCCTTCGGGATTGAAATTACCCGATAACTTCAAAAAATTCGACGGCCTGCACGATCCAGAGGACTGGCTAGTCGATTATCTTGAGACGGTGAAGGAGGAACCAGAGCAACAGCCATGCAAAGCATCCAAGTACATCTGAGTGGAGCCGCAAGATCGTGGATAAAGAAGCTTCTCCTAGGATCCATCGACAGCTGGGATAGTTTCGAGGATGTGTTCGTCAAGAACTTCCGATCTACCTGCAAGAAACCCGCGTCGTTAGAAGAGTTGAGATCGTGTCGACAAAAGCACGACGAGTCAATGAGAAAGTATATCCAAAGATGGAACATCATTAAAAACTCGGTAGAGAACATATCTGACGAGAGAGCGATAGATGCGTTTGTAGCAGGAATTCGACGAGGAGACTTTGTCGAGGATTTGGGGAGAACTAACCCAAAAACAGTATCGGCATTGATGGAGATAGCGAACATGTGGGCAGATGGAGAGGATGCTGTTCACAATAAACGGCACAGGTCGCCTGAAGAGGACCGCAACCGAAATTTCCAAAATAGGCGATGATTTTCTCGGCAGTACTCGAATTACGACGCTCCTAGCCAAATCTCGGCTGGTTTTCGAGCAAGCGCTGGAGGAAGCAATAGAGATGACTATCAAAGGAGTAACGAGCAGCGAGGCGACAATAGAGATGATTCTCGAAATAATAGGCCAAATAATGGGCCAAGGTTCCAGAGGCCTTTCGTGTCCCCAGAGGATATGATGAATGGGCCATGTCAGATGCACTTTTATCTCGACAGCAATGGGAAGAGACAGTCGGGACACCTACAGAAAGACTGTCGAAACTTTCAAGCAATGCTAAGGTTTGCAGGGCAAGCCAATGCTCAGGCGATGAATAGAAATCCTCAAGGGCCCAGGAGTGAGATTCACTTGCCACCTCCTCCCGCAATCACGGACGAAAATCGACACCAGCTCAGAATAGCGGCAGCACCACAACCACCTCCGTACGTTGATCCCAACTCCAACGTAGCGGTCTCGATGATTCAGAAGGGTAGGCCGTCCAATAGAGCTCAGAAAGTAATCTCGCGACAAGTGTTCATGGCAGAGAAGATGCCTCCACAACGATCGAGTACTTAAATTGGTCAGGGCAAGATATTGGCTTCACAATAGCAGATCATCCGCAGCAAGTTCCTCGACAGGGCCAAGACTTATCTTACCAGCAGTAATCGCAGGATTCGACGTGTCCCGAGTATTCATAGATGGAGGCAGTAGTCTAAACCTTATGTACGCAGATACACTGAGGAAGATGAACATATCTCTAGCAAATTTGAAACCAACCGACACACGTTTCCATGGTATTACTCCAGAAAAGCCAAGTTATCCGTTGGGGAAGATCAATCTCGATGTTCAGTTTGGGACCCGAGAAAATTACAGAATAGAGAGGCTGGAGTTTGAAGTTGTGGATTTCCCGTCACAATATCACGCCTTGTTGGGACGGCCAGCATATGCCAGGTTTATGGCGGTACCACATTATACATACTTGTTGTGGAGGTTACCTGGACCTAAGGGACCAATACAGTCAAAGGAAGCTTTGCGCTAGCCGATAAATGTGACAAGGATTTTCATCGACTGTCAGAAACGGGATGCAAGCAGAATACATGGAGTCAAGGCTTACGACTGATTATGATGTGCTACCAGATGTAGGGAGGCCTAACAAGGAACCAACCTTTAACTCTGCAAAGGATTCCAAGGAGGTGCAGATTCACCCGACAGATCCGAAGAAGACGACGTCTATCGCGACAGATATGGACCTCGCATAGGAAAGCGCGCTCGTCGAGTTCCTCCGTGAGCACTGGAAAATCTTCGCATGGTGTCCAGCTGACATGCCAGGAGTACCCAGGGAACTTGCCGAGCACCACCTAAACTTGGATCCAATCGCGAGACCAATCAAGCAACCTCTGAGGCGTTTTTCAGAGCCAAACCGCAAGGCCATGCTGTCAGAAATTGATCGACTAAGAGAAGCTGGTTTCATTAAGGAGCTACATATAGAGGCCACATGGGTAGCAAATCCAGTGCTGGTCCCGAAGAAAAACACTAAAGTCCTTCGCATGTGTGTCGACTTTACGTGGCTCAACAAACACTGTCCAAAGGATCACTTTCCCCTCCCAAGGATCGATCAAATTATCGACTCCACGGCAGGATGTGAACGTCTTTCCTTCCTGGATGCATACTCTGGTTATAACCAGATCAGATTGAAAGAAGAGGACGAGTCAAAACAGCGTTCATTACACCTTACGGCGTGTTTTGTTATAGAACAATGCCCTTTGGTTTGAAAAACGCGGGAGCAACATATCAGCGGATGATGCAGAAGTGTTTAGCAACACAGATCGGAAAAAACGTACAAGTGTACATTGACGACGTCGTCATAACATCAAAAAAGGGGGACACGCTAATCGAGGACTTGAAGGAAACTTTTGAAAATCTCGACAAGTTTTGTCTCAAGCTGAACCCGAAGAAGTGTTCTTTCGGCGTTCCTGCAGGAGAACTTCTCGGGTTCTTAGTTTCAGCAAGAGGGATTGAAGCTAATCCCGAAAAAATCCAAGCTATCATAACAATGAGGAAGCCAACGAAGTTAAAAGAAATACAACAGCTAACTGGGCGAGTCGCAGCTTTAAGCAGATTCGTCGCAGGTTGGGAGAAAATGCGTTACCGTTTTACGCCTTAATCAAACAAGGAGAAAAGTTCCAGTGGAATGAAGAGGCAGATAAAGCCTTCGAGGATCTTAAACGCACAATCTCGACACCACCAATCTTGGTGGCACCAAAAGAGAAGGAACCCCTCCTGCTGTACATTGCGGCTACACCCCAAGTGGTAGCTCGGCTAGTTGTTGAAAGAGAAGAAGAAGGAAAACTCCATGGAGTGCAGACCTGTATACTTCATCGTTGAAGTCTTATCGCTTTCAAAACAGCGGTACCCGCAGCATTAAACTAGCATACAAAGTGTTTACAACCGCAAGAAAATTGCGGCACTATTTTTCGGCGCATCCGATAATAGTGGTCAATGAGGCGCCTTTATCCAATATACTAAACAATCCAGAAGCTACATGCCGTGTCTCCCTTTGGGGAATAGAATTTTCTCCTGGACATCACGTATGAAAAAAGAAAAGCAATAAAGTCGCAAATTCTGCTGATTTTTCGCAGAGTGGATGGAGCTGCAAAATATAGGACCCCGGATTTATCGAGAACCCGGACTATGAACTTTGACGGGTCCAAGAGGTTAGAGGGAGCTGGAGCAGGTGATACTCATGTCACCTGAAGGCGACAAATTAAAGTATGTCTTACTGATGACGTTCCCAAACGCGTCCAACAATGAGGCAGAATACGAAGCTCTTATACACGGGATGAAGATGGCGAAAGCTTGTGGCGCAACTCGACTAAAAATCTTTGGCGACTCACAATTGGTGGCTCAGCAAGTCATGAACCAATGTGATGCAGTCAATGATAGCATGGTGGCATACAAAGAAGTGTACAACGAGCTCGAGAAACTATTTGATGGATGCGAGGTAAATCATATTAGCAGACTGAGCAATGATGAAGCCGATGTTCTTGCAAACATCGGGCCGTAGTGCCTCGCAATTCCACCAGGTGCGTTCTGGGAGGAAATAACAGAGAGATCTACAAAGCCGAAGAAATCAAAGAAGAAGGAGAAAAAGGAGAAATCCTCGGGGGCTGCAAAAGAAACACTAGAAGAAGAAGAGGAACAGGATCTAGTATTGATGGTGCAAATCCCATGGATGCAGACATCCATATCATACATCCTAAGGAAAACAATACCCGACGACCCAGTTGAAGCAATGCGAGTTATTAGACGATCCAAAGCTTTCACGGTGGTCAAAGGGGAGTTGTACAAGCGAAGTATTTCGGGCGTGTTATAAAGGTGCGTTACACCCGAAGAAGGAAAGATAATCCTGAAGGACGTACACGAAGGAATATGTGGTCATCACGCGAGCAGTCGAGCTATTGCAGCTAAGGTTTTCCGAGCTGATTTTACGGCTGACAGAATTGAGGACGCGAAGGAGATAATACGAACTTGTGACGCGTGCCAGAGATTTGCCGCAAAGCCTCACTCTCCGGCAGCGGAGTTGACGCCAATACCCTTATCTTGGCCCTTTGCTCAGTGGGGACTCGATATGTGGGAAAGTTGCACAGCTTCGCCAGAGGATACGAGTACATGCTCGTCGTCGTCGACAAATTCACCAAGTGGATAGAAGCAAAGCCGATAAATTCACCGATGCAGCATCAGCAATAAAGTTCGTGAAAAGCATTGTTTTTCGATTTGGAGTACTCACGCATCGTCACGGACAATGGCAGTAACTTTACATCCAAGGAATTCAAGGCATACTGTGCAGAGGTAGGCATCAAATTGCATTTTGCGTCAGTCGCGCACCCGCAAACCAACGGCCAAGTCGAGAAAGCCAATGGTATCATCTGCAATGGTATCAAGAAGCGCTTGTTAGGACCATTGGAAAAAAGCTCGACATACCTGGCCAGAGGAGCTGCCAAGTGTGTTGTGGAGTATTCGAACAACACCAAATACGGCGACACAAGAAACACCGTTTTTTCTGGTCCATGGAGTGATACGTCTCAAACGTATCTATAATTTCTTATGTTCCATGCTACTTTATTGATGATACTCACATGTTTTATACACATTATATGTCATTATTATGCGTTTTCCGGAACTAACCTATTGACGAGATGCCGAAGGGCCAGTTGTTTTTGCTATTTTTGGTTTCAGAAATCCTAGTAAGGAAATATTCTCGAATCGGACGAAATCAATGCCCAAGCATCCTATTTTTCCACGAAGCTTCCAACATCCGAGAGCCACCAGAGGGGAGCCCCCTGGGCTCCAGATGATAGGCGGCGCGGCCAGGGCCTGGGTCGCGCCCCCCTATTGTGCCATCGCCTCGTCAGCCCTCCGACTCCGCCTCTTCGCCTATTTAAGCCTCCTCGACCTAAAACTTCGATACGGAAAAGCCACGGTACGAGAAACCTTCCAGCCGCCGCCATCGCGCCAAGATCTCGGGGACAGAGTCTCGTTCCGCACGCCGGGACGGGGAAGTGCCCCGAAGGCTCCTCCATCGGCACCACCGCCATCTCCATCAACGCTGCTGTCTCCCATGAGGAGGGAGTAGTTCTCCATCGAGGCTAAGGGCTGTACCGGTAGCTATGTGGTTAATCTCTCCCATGTACTTCAATACAATGATCTCATGAGCTGCCTTACATGATTGAGATTCATATGAGCTTTGTATCACTATTCATCTATGTGTTACTCTGGTGATGTTATTAAAGTAGTCTATTCCTCCTCCATGGTGTAATGGTGGCAGTGTGTGCATCATGTAGTACTTGGCGTAGGTTATGATTGTGATCTCTTGTAGATTATGAAGTTAACTATTACTATGATGGTATTGATGTGATCTATTCCCCTTTCATAGCTGATGGTGACAGTGTGCATGCTATGTTAGTACTCGGTGTAATTGCGTTGGTCTATCATGCACTCTAAGGTTATTTAAATATGAACATCGAATGTTGTGGAGCTTGTTAACTCCGGCATTGAGGTGCTCTTGTAGCCCTACACAATTAGTGGTGTTCATCATCCAACAAGAGAGTGTAGAGTTGTTTTATTATGTGATCAATGTTGAGAGTGTCCACTAGTGAAAGTATGATCCCTAGGCCTTGTTTCCAAATACTGCAATCATCGCTTATTTACTGTTTTACGCATCTTTACTTCGCAATATTACTACCATCAATCGCACGCCAGCAAGCTATTTTCTCGCGCCGTTACTACTTCTCATATTCATTCATACCACTTGTATTTCACTATCTCTTCGCCGAACTAGTGCACCTATACATCTGGCAAGTGTATTAGGTGTGTTGGGGACACAAGAGACTTCTTGTATCGTGATTGCAGGGTTGCTTTAGAGGGATATCTTTGACCTCTTCCTCCCTGAGTACGATAAACCTTGGGTGATCCACTTAAGGGAAACTTGCCGCTGTTCTACAAACCTCTGCTCTTGAGGCCCAACACTGTCTACAAGAATAGAAGCACCCGTAGACATCAAGCACTTTCCGGCGCCGTTGCCGGGGAGGAAAGGTAAAAGGCATCATACTCCGGTCCCAGGTAACTAAGTACTTTTCTCGTTGTTGCGTGTGTGCTCGGCTATTTCCTTTAGATCCGCAATTGCATCTTTTTGTTTCTTGTTAAACACTAGTAAGGCATAATGGAAAACATATGTGAGCTTTTTGTACTATTTCCTGAGTCAAGACATGAATGGTTTAATGCAAAAATTAAAAAACCTATGGAATCTTATTTGCATGCTAGTAGTAATATTAGTATGAACGCTTTGAACACCATTGTTGATAATGATATAGAAAATTCTAAGCTTGGGGAGGTCGGTTTTGATGAAAATGATCTCTTTAGCCCTCCGGGTATTGAGGAGAAAGTTTATGTTGATTATGATATGCCTCCTATTTATGATGATTATAATGATAGTGGTCTTTTGGTGCCGCCTACTATGGAGGATAAATTTGATTATGATTATACTACGCCTCCTATATTTGATGATGAGAATAATAATGATAGCTACTTTGTTGAATTTGCTCCCACTACAACTAATAAAACAGATTATGCTTATGTGGAGAGTAATGATACTTTTATGCATGTGAATAAGAATGCTTTATGTGATAGTTATGTTGTTGAGTTTGCTCATGATGCCACTTAAAGTTATTATGAGAGAGGAAAATATGGTTGTAGAAGTTTTCATGTTACTAAAACACCTCTTTATATGCTGAAAATCTTGAAATTGTGCTTGTTTTATCTTTCTATGCTTGTTGCATTATGCTTCATGAATTTGTTTATTTACAAGATTCCTATGCATAGGAAGCATGTTAGGCTTAAATGTGTTTTGAATTTGCTTCTTGATGCTCTCTTTTGCTTCAACTCTTATTTCTCGCGAGTGCATCATTAAAACTGTTGAGCCCATCTTAATGGCTATAAAGAAAGAACTTCTTGGAGCTAACCCATGTGTTTATTTTACTACAGTATTTTTGTTTTATATTTGTGTCTTGGAAGTTGTTACTACTGTAGCAACCTCTCCTTATCTTTATTTTATTGCATTGTTGTGCCAAGTAAAGTCTTTGATAGTAAAGTGAATACTAGATTTGGATTATCGCGCAGAAACATTTCTTGCTGTAACGAATTTGGGTATGATTCTCTGTAGGTAACTCAGAAAAATCTACCAATTTACGTGCGTGATCCTCAGATATGATTTTCATCTGAGCAAGTCTGGTGCCTCTTTAAAATTCGTCTTTACGGACTGTTCTGTTTTGACAGATTCTGCCTTTTATTTCGCATTGCTCTTTTGCTATGTTGGATGGATTTCTTTGTTCCATTACCTTCCAGTAGCTTTGTGCAATGTCCAAGTGTTAAGAATGATTGTGTCACCTCTGAACATGTGAATTTTTGATTATGCAATAACCCTCTAATGAGTTTGTTTCGAGTTTGGTGTGGCGCAAGTTTTCAAGGGTCAAGAGAGGAGGATGATACAATATGATCAAGAAGAGTGAAAAGTATAAGCTTGGGGATGCCCCCGTGGTTCATCCCTGCATATTTCAAGAAGACTCAAGCATCTAAGCTTGGGATGCCCAAGGCATCCCCTTCTTCATCGACAACTTATCAGGTTTCTTCTCTTGAAACTATATTTTTATTCGGTCACATCTTATGTACTTTACTTGGAGCATCTGTTTGTTTTTGTTTTTGCTTTTGTTTGAATAAAATATGATCCATCATGCTTGTGTGGGAGAGAGACACGCTCCGCTGGTTCATATGAACACATGTGTTCTTAGCTTTTAATGTTCATGGCGAAGGTTGAAACTGCTTCGTTAATTGTTATATGGTTGGAAACAGAAAATGTTGCATGTGGTAATTGGTATAATGTCTTGAATAATGTGATACTTGGCAATTGTTGTGCTCATATAGATCTTGTTTAAGCTCTTGCATCATGTACCTTGTACTCATTAATGATTAACTATATAGAGCTTGTTAAAATTTGGTTTGCATGATTGATCTCTAGAGTCTAGATATTTTCTGGTTGAGGTGTTTGAACAACAAGGAGACAATGTAAAGTCTTATAATAGCTACAATATGTTCATATGTGAGCTTTGCTGCACCTTTTATACTTGAGTTTGCTTCAAACAACCTTGCTAGCCTAGCCTTGTATTGAGAGGAATTCTTCTCGTGCATCAAATCCTTGAGCCAATAACTATGCCATGTGTGTCCACCATACCTACCTACTACATGGTATTTCTCCGCCATTCCAAAGTAAATTACTTGAGTGCTACCTTTAAAATTTCTATTCTTTGTCTTTGCAATATATAGCTCATGGGAAAAATAGCTTAAAAACTATCGTGGTGAAGAATATGTACTTATGTGTTTTATTTCTTAATAAGGTACTTGTTGAGCGGTAACCATGTTTCTGGGGACGCCATCAACTCTTTTACCTTTGTTGAATATCATGTGAGTTGCTATGCATGTTCGTCTTGTCTGAAGTAAGAGCGATTTTCATGATCAAATGGTTTGAGTATGCATACTGTTAGAGAAGAACATTGGGCCGCTAACTAAAGCCATGATTCATGGTGAAAGTTTCAGTGTGGACAATCAATCCTCAATCTCTTATGAGAATTTTAACTGTTGTTGAATGCTTATGCATTAAAGAGGAGTCCATTATCTGTTGTCTATGTTGTCCCGGTATGGATGTCTAAGTTGAGAATAATCAAAAGCGAGAAATCCCATGCGAACATTCTCCTTAGACCTTTGTACAGGCGGCATAGATGTACCCCTTTGTGACACCTGGTTGAAACATGTGCTATGCAATGATAATCAATGTTAATCCAAGCTAATTAGGACAAGGTGTGAGCACTATTGGTATACTATGCATGAGGCTTGCAACTTATAGGATATCTTATACATAACACATATGCTTTATTACTACCGTTGACAAAATTGTTTCTTGTTTTCAAAATGAAAAGCTCTAGCACAAATATAGTAATCAATGCTTCCCTCTCTGAAGGGCCTATCTTCTACTTTATTGTTGAGTCAGTTTACCTATTGTTTCTATCCCAGAAGCAAACACTTGTATCAACTGTGTGCATTGATTCTTGCATGTTTACTTATTGCACTTGTTATATTGCTTTATGTTGACAATTATCCATGAGATAAATATGTTAAAGTTGAAAGCAACCGTTGAAACTTATATCTTCCTTTATGTTGCTTCAATGCCTTTACATCGAATTTATTGCTTTATGAGTAACTCTTATGCAAGTCTTATTGATGCTTGTCTTGAAAGTATTATTAATGAAAAGTCTTTGCTATATGATTCATTAGTTTACTCATTATCTTCATCATTGCTTCGAATCGCTGCATTCATCTCATATGCTTTACAATAGTATGATCAAGATTATGATAGCATGTCACTTCAGAAATTATCTTTGTTATCGTTTACCTACTCGAGGGCGAGTAGGAACTAAGCTTGCGATACGTCTCAAACGTATCTATAATTTCTTATGTTCCATGCTACTTTATTGATGATACTCACATGTTTTATACACATTATATGTCATTATTATGCGTTTCCGGAACTAACCTATTGACGAGATGCCGAAGGGCCATTGTTGTTTTCTGTTTTTGGTTCCGAAATCCTAGTAAGGAAATATTCTCGAATCGGACGAAATCAATGCCCAAGATCCTATTTTTCCACGAAGCTTCCAACACCCGAGAGCCACAGGGAGGGGCCCGGCCCCCAGATGAGGGCGCGCGGCTAGGGGCTAGGCCGTCCCCCTGTTGTGTCATCGCCCGTCAGCCCTCCGACTCCGCCTTCGCCTATTTAAGCCTCCTCGACCTAAAACTTCGATACGGAAAAGCCACGGTACGAGAAACCTTCCGAGCCGCCGCCATCGCGAAGCCAAGATCTCGGGGATAGGAGTCTCCGTTCCGCACGCCGCCACGGACGTGCCTCGGAAGGCTCCTCCATCGACACCACCGCCATCTCCATCAACGCTGCTGTCTCCCATGAGGAGGGAGTAGTTCTCCATCGAGGCTAAGGGCTGTACCGGTAGCTATGTGGTTAATCTCTCTCCCATGTACTTCAATACAATGAGCTCATGAGCTGCCTTACATGATTGAGATTCATATGAGCTTTGTATCACTATTCATCTATGTGTTACTCTGGTGATGTTATTAAAGTAGTCTATTCCTCCTCCATGGTGTAATGGTGACAGTGTGTGCATCATGTAGTACTTGGCGTAGGTTATGATTGTGATCTCTTGTAGATTATGAAGTTAACTATTACTATGATGGTATTGATGTGATCTATTCCCCCTTTCATAGTTTGTCGGTGACAGTGTGCATGCTATGTTAGTACTCGGTGTAATTGCGTTGGTCTATCATGCACTCTAAGGTTATTTAAATATGAACATCGAATGTTGTGGAGCTTGTTAACTCCGGCATTGAGGTGCTCTTGTAGCCCTACACAATTAGTGGTGTTCATCATCCAACAAGAGAGTGTAGAGTTGTTTTATCATGTGATCAATGTTGAGAGTGTCCACTAGTGAAAGTATGATCCCTAGGCCTTGTTTCCAAATACTGCAATCATCGCTTATTTACTGTTTTACCGCATCTTTACTTCCCGCAATATTACTACCATCAATCGCACGCCAGCAAGCTTTTCTGGCGCCGTTACTACTGCTCATATTCATTCATACCATTTGTATTTCACTATCTCTTCGCCGAACTAGTGCACCTATACATCTGAAAAGTGTATTAGGTGTGTTGGGGACACAAGAGACTTCTTGTATCGTGATTGCAGGGTTGCTTAAGAGGGATATCTTTGACCTCTTCCTCCCTGAGTTCGATAAACCTTGGATGATCCACTTAAGGGAAACTTGCTGCTGTTCTACAAACCTCTGCTCTTGGAGGCCCAACACTGTCTACAAGAATAGAAGCACCCGTAGACATCATGGAGCTGAGGTAGTATTGCCAATAGAGATAGAGCATGATTCTCCAAGAGTCACGGAGTATGATGAAGAAGCTTCTAGAAAGGCATTGGAAGACGATGTCGATGCACTGGACGAAGCCAGAGACGAAGTATTGTCGCGGGTCACTAAGTACCAGCAAGACCTGAAAAATTATCATAGTCGATGCTTGCGACCAAGGTCCTTTCAGGTGGGAGATCTAGTTCTACGACTCAATCAACAGAGTACTGAAAAACTCGAGTCACCATGGCTTGGCCCTTATATCGTCACGGAAGTCATCGAAGGAGGAGCATACAGGATTAAGGATAAGAAGACAGGGGTTCCCGAGAAAAACCCCTGGAACGTGGCGCAGCTAAGGCGTTTCTATGCTTAGTGTCAAAATATAGTCCTCCTTGTAAAAATACAATGTACTGAACGCCCGCGAGTTTTCAGACGCAATCTTTTCCTTTTTCGGGGCACCGAGTGGGGCCGGAAGAGGTTTTTAATGAGGTGGGCTCGCGGTGCTGCAATATAATAAAGATAGTCGCGATATATATCTTTTTCTTCGACAGGATCAATGGCTTATGCCCAAGAGTTGCAATATATGTTACTGACAAATATTTCGCTTTGGTGTACAACACCTCGCAAAATAAACAAAGATACGAAATAGCGATCAGCAAAAACACTTGGGGGCTCGTACCCGCAAATATAGTATATTCAATATAATTTAGTTGCCTTGGTTTAAAACCTCGCACACACAATAAAGAAATTCACCACCGAAACACTCGGGGGCTTGATGAGGAAAAATAGAAACATTTATTGACTTTACAATATAGAATATGTTTACAACATACAAGATGCAATTCCTGAGAAAACTCAACGAGTTAAAAGAAAAAGAAAGTCAATTGCGGCCTAGTATATTATCTATGGTCATCCGTTTAGTATTTACAGTACGAGTACTGTGTTCAGCATAGCCGCCCTTCACGAAGAACTTAGCGTCCATCCGAAGAAGTTCATCCATCATATCTTCTGCTACAGGGGTCACATGATCATCAATTTTGCCAACATCCCTTTTTCTTTTCGCCATCTTGGCCCAGCACTTGTAACAATTTGACTCATGTCAAACTTGGGATAGCAGATTTTGATCATCATCATAGCAAACCTGGCGCCGACAGATAGTTGGGCCCGAACAAACCCATGGATTTGAGGAGCATCCCGAAATTTCTCCATCAAAGCAGGACGGGTCTCTGGCATCTTATTGCGCGGAAACATGGTGTCGTAAACTAAGGACAATGCCCTTGTACATAAGTCGAGAAACTCACGGACCTGAGTCGTACGATCTTGAAATCTGACGATTTGGCGAGTACATTCAGGCGTCACCCAAAAGTTGGAACCATGTTCTTCGGCAAGCCTGAGAAGCACATTGGATCGAGCTTCAACACGTTGATCCTCGGCAGCGGTATCCCGAAAAGAACCTATTTTCAGCAGAAGAACCAAAAATGAAGGAAAAACATGGAGAATACAGATAATCATGGTCAAGCGAACGAAGCGTACCCGCCATATCCAAGCTGGAATCAAGCATTAGCTCAAGCATGAAATTTTCTCGTCGAGAAGCTTCGGCAGCTGCAGCAACTGCGTCCTCTTTTACAGCTATAGCATCCTGAGCTTGCTGAAGCGCAATTTTCGCGATTGCTCCATAATTACAAGTGCTTGCTTCTTCATAGATTGCAGCTGCTGGCGAAGATCTTTCAAATCTTGAGCGGATTCTTTACCCGCGGAATCTCCAGTAAAGTCATCATCGATAGGTGTTTTCTTCAAGTGAGAGGAAGTTGGAAAAATATTGGAGGGATGAGGAGTTGAAGTGTAGTTATCAAATATCAACTGAAAACAAAAGGTTCGACATCAATCATCAAGCAAAATAGAATTCCATTGATTTTCAGAATATTTACAACGCATTACAATGGAGGACACCCTAACGAGCTAGTGGGATAAGTGTCGCCAAAAGCTACTTTGGCGACAGTATCAAAAGGAAGAAAGAAAAAGAAAAAAGTAAGAAAGACAGGGTGGTCTACTTGATCTCCGGCTTGGATGAGCTGGGAGCAGGAGTTGGCTTGCATCCGAGGTAGGCAAGGATTTTCTTCGCATTAGGCCTGGCAGCCTTCATCAAGGATTGCCACCTCTTCGTTTCCATTGTCATTGTGTCGCCAACTTTCGTCCAGTCGACATCTTGTTGGCTGTCAGCGACCAAGGCGATAGTGCCCTCGACGCCAACTTTCAAACCTTCTTGGCGAAGTTTGAGCCCAAGATCTTCTTGGGAGTTGAAGTGCTTGGCAAGTTTTGTGAAAATCTTGGGCTCTTGTGTCTTCGGAAGAAATAAGGGAAAATACGCGACAGACCTGCTCTGGCTTCAGCAAGGCCTTTGCGTGCTTCCTCTCCATGAAATTCAAGAAGGGAAAGCTCGTCAAGCAGCTGATCGCCTTCAGGACACTCCAAGTCAAAATCCTGATGTGTTTTCCCTACAAAGAAGCAAAAGGAAGATCGTCAAATATTGCGCAAGGATAAATTAGACAACCCGAAGAAGTAGCAAAGGATTAAGGGCTTACTGACAAAACGTCGACTTTGCGATTGCAAGCGACTGAGGATTTCAGCTACACGAACAGTTTTCTCGGATATGTTGTCGCTTAAGGCAGTTTCCGCGTCATGAAGTCTCTTTCGAAGATCTTCGACGGTGGCGGCCTCTGCCTTAGCCTTCTTGGCATCTGCTTCAGCCTTCTTACGAGCTTTTTCACTTTGCTCCAGTTTACGAGCAAGTGTGTCAGCACGCTTGTTGGCTTCCACAAGATTTTTTGACAAAATAGTCGACAACAATCAGAATCATGACAAGAAAAGGAGGAAGATTTTATTTGCCAAAAGAAGTAGCAGAGTATTACCTTGGCTTTTTTAGCATAGTCGCGGTACCCGACAAATTGGGTACCAAGACGGATGAATTCCTTCATCAAAGGCTGACAAAGGAAAAAGAGAAGTAAGTGTCAAATAGGGTAAAAAAATCGACAGCAAAAAGTAAAAAAAAAGAGGAGATTTCATAGGCACTGAAAAGTCTCTTGCACAAAAGAGGAGAAGTGAGCAACTTACGTCATCCAGAGGAGGAGTTGTGGAGCCACCAAGTTGAAGAGCAGATTATGTGGCTGGCTCGACCCTGGCCCTCTTTGGCGAAGGGACATGGGGGCTTGCAGGTGGAGTTGGACGCTCGATGTTCTGTTGAGGAGGCGAGGTTTCCTCCACATCAGGTTGAGCATCCGAAACAACTAAAGTACGCGACGTACTCGTTCGAGCAGCCACGTCAATAGGTGGATTTTCTTCCTCGTCACCACTGCAATAAAACGTCGACAATATAAGAAACAACGACGACAAGTATTTCGCAAGATAAACAACAAAGAGTGATAAGGACTTACGAGCTGACAAGGGCATCTAAGTAAGGGTCGAAAGCTGTCTCCCCTTCGGAAGGACCAACTTCTTCGGCTTTGGAGGAGCCGGAATCGGTGACTTCATCCCTTTTCCGCTTATTCCTTGGAGAAGCAGCGGAAGGAAGGGAGTGTGTCGAGGCAGTGGCCTCAGACTCGGCTTCTTTTTCAGAGGAAGCCGCGGATTTTTGAGAACCCGCGACTTCACTCTCAGGGCGAGAAGTACCCTGGTTGTCATCATCGACAACGGTACGTTCTTCGACTTCTCCACCCTCAGGAAGAGGAGGAAGAGAAGTCAGAACAGGGTGGTTCTGCGAAAAACAAAGTGTGTCGACAAAAAGTCATACAAAAGAAGCTAGCAAGATAGTAGTCGACAAATACTAAAAATTCGAGAAGACAATATAGTAGTCAAGAGGAAAGATTACCTTGGGAAGGGGATTGGCGCTAATATATGGCGTAATACGGCAAGAGGATGGAATAGCATCCTTCTTGTTGAGCGATGAAATTCTTCGGATCAGTTTCTCCAAATCCCTCAAAGGAAGGTCTTTGGAGAGCCTGTCGACGTCTTCTTCACCAGCGTACCTCCAAAGGGGATTTTTGCGAGCCTGGAGAGGCTGCACTCTAATCCTAAGGAAGTAGGCCGTAATTTGGATACCCGATAGCTCCTTGCCACGGGTGTTCTGGAGCTCGCGGATGCGAGTCATCAGCACCTCTGTCGCCAATTTCTCGTCTTCCGTAGCTTCAGTGATAAGGGGTGGCCCGATCTTCTCAGTAAGCAACGGTGGTGATGATGATCACGGGGTGATGGCAGCGGAGAAACACGACGATGAAGTGGATGATAACTTGTATGACGCAACGAGATCTCTCGATTGGTCCCCGTCGCCAATGCAACAGCTCTCAACCCCGCAAGATATTCGCAACCCACACACTTGTGCACGTAGCCGCCGACCACGAAGCGGTAAGTTGCAACCGTCTAATTCCCAATGGAACAAGATCACACAAGACTTTTCAGATCTACACAATATCAAGCAATATGGTGTAGGGATTCAATAGTTTTGCTAGAGCAAACAACTAAGAACTAGGGTTTATCTTAAACGTGGTCTAAAGCAGCTAGGGGGCGTCCTGGGCACTTATATAGGTGTCCGGGACGAGTTCTGGTCGAAAAGATACAAAAATAACCTACCCAGAATAGATCTGGTCGAGACAGACTGACGGTCCTGGTCTCGGGAATCCGGTCGACCGGCTGTGGACCGGCCGGTCCTCGGTGGTCTGTCAACCGGCGGCAACCGGAACGCGGCTTCCGGTTTCCGCCCGGTACGATGCACTCCTCCGGTTGGCGGCCGGTTGGCGGCCGGCTGACCGGGCCAGGGACCGGGCGGCCCGGCGGGGGCGGCTCGACCGGCGCTGGACCGGCCCGGACTTCTTCTTCTTCTCTCGCGCATTCCTCCCGCTCCTCCCTCGCGCGTCCATGAGATATCTTCATGTCCAGCTCCTTGTCCACCTTCACGTCCATCTTCACGTCCTGCTCCTCTCTTCCTCGTGCGATGCTTGTCTCCTCTTCATACCCGATGATACATAAGTAATAGGATTTAGGTAGTATAAAGTTCTCATCAATCAAGGTATCGTTTAGGAACAAGTTCACCCGTTGTTTAAGTAGCTTCGCACGAGCTCGTGTCATTGGTCCAATCCTGACTTCATTGGACTTGAGCTTCACACAGGTTCATCTTCAATGGTAATGACGGAGGTAGTAGTGAGGTAGGGATGTCCTCATCATCTCTCTCCCCTTCAAAAGGCGTCGACCTCGACGCTCCAAGGTCTTCTCCGTCATATGGTGTCAAATCAGCAACATTGAAAGAATTACTGACACCAAACTCATCTCCTGGAAGATCTATCGAGTATGCATTATCATTGATCTGGCAAGCACTTTGTAAGGACCAAGACCACGAGGCTTCAACTTAGACTTCCTCACTTCGGGAACCTATCCTTGCGAAAATGTACCCACCATATCACCAGGCTTGAACAACATCTCTTTGCGCTTCTTGTTCATCCTTGTAGCATTGCTCTTGCCTTTCTTCTCTATCAACTCTTTAGTCTTCACATGGATCTTACGCACAAAATCTGCCCTCTTGGATGCCTCCATATTAACTCTCTCATGTATGGGCAAAGGCAATAAGTCAGTGGAGTAATGGGTTTGAACCATACACCACCTCAAAAGGACACAGCTCCGTGGCAGAATGTACCGCCCTGTTGTAAGCAAACTCCACATGCGGCAAACACTCTTCCCACTCCTTCAAGTTCTTCTTGATCATGGATCTCAACAGTTGTGACAAGGTTCGATTCACCACCTCGCTTGACCATCAGTTTGGGGATGACAAGTAGTACGAAAGTAGCTTTGTCCCTAGCTTTCCCCAAAGTGTCTTTAAGTAGCTCATGAACTTCACATCACGATCAGAAACAATAGTCTTCTGGACTCCATGTAGTCGAACAATCTCCCTGAAAAACAGGTTAGCAATATGCGACGCATCGTCGCTTTTGTGGCAGGCAATAAAGTGTGACATTTTAGAAAATCTGTCCACTACCACAAATATAGAATCATGGCCTCTCTTAGTACGCGGCAAACCCACACAAAATCCATACTAATATCCTCCCATGGGGTAGTAGGTGCCGGTAAAGGAGTATACAAACCGTGAGGCTTCAGCTTGACTTGGATTTGTTGCAAGTAATGCATCTCCTCACATATCTATCCACGTCCCGCCTCATCTTTGGCCAATAAAAGTGGTCAGCTAGCATGAGTAGCGTCTTCTCACGCCCAAAGTGACCCATCAAACCTCCATCATGTGATTCCTGCATAAGAGCAAACGCACAGACGATTCTGGAACACATAGTTTGTTAGCTCTAAACAAGAACCCATCGTGTATGTGATACTTTTCCCATGCTTTACCCATAACACACTGATGACCCACAAGTATAGGGGATCGCAACAGTCTTCGAGGGAAGTATTACCCAATTTATTGATTCGACACAAGGGGAGACAAAGAATACTTGAAAGCCTTTACCGGAGTTGTCAATTCAGCCGCACTGGAAACAGACTTGCTCGCAAGAGTTTATCGCAGTAACAGCTTTATAGCAGAGTGAGTGAAATAATGAGAGAGTAACAAAGACAGCAAGAGGATTTTAGTAAATAGCAGATTAAAATATCGTAGGCACGGGGACGGATGACGGCGTTGCATGGATGAGAGAAACTCATGTAACAATCATAGCAGGCATTTGCATAATAATAAAACGGTATCCAAGTACTAATCAATCAATAGGCATGTGTTCCAATTATAGTCGTACGTGCTCGCAATGAGAAACTTGCACAACATCTTTTGTCCTACCAACCGGCAGCCGGCCTCAAGGGAAACTACCGGATATTAAGGTACTCCTTTTAATAGAGTACCGAGCAAAGCATTAACACTCCGTGAACACATGTGATCCTCACGCCACTACCATTCCCTCCGTTGTCCCGATTTCGTCACTGGGGCCATCGGGTTGACAGCGACATGTGTATACAACTCAGGTAAGACCATAAACAATGAATATCATGATGAAATAATAACATGTTCAGATCTAAGATCATGGCACTCGGGCCCTAGTGACAAGCATTAAGCATAACAAGTTGCAACAATATCATAAAAGTACCATCTACGGACACTAGGCACTATGCCCTAACAATCTTATGCTATTACATGACTAATCTCATCCAATCCCTACCATCCCCTTCGGCCTACAGCGGGGGAATTACTCACACATGGATGGGGGAAACATTGCTGGTTGATGGAGAGGCGTTGGCGTGATGGCGGTGATGATCTCCTCCCATTCCCGTCTCCGGCGGAGTGCCAACGAGACTGCCCCCGCGACGGAGTTTCGCGATGTGGCGGCGTTTGGGTTTCGGCGACTTCGACTTCCTCCGTGCGTTTAGGTCGAGGCGAATAAGTAGTCCGAAGGGGGGCGCTGAGGCCGGCCGAGGGGCCACACCACATGGCCGCGCGCGGCCCCCCCGGGCCGCGCCGCCATGTGGTGTGGGGCCCCTCGGCCCTCCACTTCAATTGTCCTTCGGCTCCCGCATTCTGGGAAAATAGGCCCTTTCGTCAAAATCCCGAGGTTTTTCGAAAGTTGGATTTCTGCACAAAAACGAGACACCAGACAGTTCTGCTGAAACAGCGTTAGTCCGTGTTAGTTGCATCCAAAATACACAAATTAGAGGCAAAACAATAGCAAAAGTGTTCGGGAAAGTAGATACGTTTTGGACGTATCACACACAAGCGGTACGGTTCAGCAAAATCATGATTAGTCGCATATAAATCACATAACACCTCTAATCCAGGAATTTTAACATCAAGATGGGTTAATAGCATAGTCTTCCTAGATAGAGCATCAGCAACAATATTATCTTTTCCTTCTTATGCTTAATAATGTATGGAAAAGACTCAATGAACTCAACCCACTTAGAAAGACGCCTATGCAAAGTAGATTGGGCTTTCAGATATTTCAAAGCTTCATGATCAGAATGTATGATAAATTCTTTTGGCCACAAATAATGTTGCCAAACCTCAAGAACTCTAATTAAAG
The DNA here is from genome assembly GCA_030979885.1 of Lolium multiflorum. NCBI lineage: Eukaryota > Viridiplantae > Streptophyta > Magnoliopsida > Poales > Poaceae > Lolium > Lolium multiflorum. The sequence goes on along the minus strand of CM061751.1, from coordinate 27,546,286 downwards.
CATACAATTCTTTATCATAGATTGGATAGTTCAACTTAGCACCAGAAAGTTTCTCAGAAAAATATGCAATTGGGCGACCTTCTTGCATCAACACACCACCAATTCCAATACCACTAGCATCACATTCAATCTCAAATTGCTTATTGAAATCAGGAAGTGCAAGCAACGGTGCAGAAGTTAACAATCGTTTCAGTTCATCAAAAGCATGATCTTGGGCTGCGCCCACTGAAATGCAACACCCTTTTTAGTCAATTCATTCAAAGGTGCAGAATAGTAGAAAAATTGGGCACAAAACGGCGATAAAACCCAGCTAGACCATGAAAACTTCTTACTTGACTCACATTCATGGGAGTAGACCAATTTTGAATAGCTTCAATTTTAGACACATCTACTTCTACTCCATGCATAGAGACAACATAACCCAGAAATATGACCTTATGTTTGCAAAATGTGCACTTCTCAAGATTACCATAGAGTTTACTATCACGCAACACTTGCAAAACATGTCGAATATGTACAATATGATCAGATTCATTGCGGCTGTAAATTAATATATCATCAAAATACACAACCACAAACTTGCCAATAAAATCACGCAAAACATGGTTCATCAGTCATGAAAGTGCTAGGTGCATTAGTTAAACCAAAAGGCATTACTAACCACTCATATAAACCAAATTTTGTTTTAAAGGCGTTTTCCACTCATCCCTTCTTTCATCCTAATTTGATGATAACCACTACGCAAATCAATTTTAGTGAAAACAGCAGCACCACTCAATTCATCTAGCATATCCTCTAAGGGAATAGGATGACGATATCGAATAGTAATGTTGTTTATCGCTCGACAATCTACGCACATACGCCATGTACCATCTTTCTTAGGAACAAGAATAACAGGAACAGCACAAGGACTAAGGCTTATGCGGATATAACCTTTGTCGAGTAGCGCTTGTACTTGCTTTTGTATCTCCTTCGTCTCTTCGGGGTTCGTTCTATATGGTGCCCGATTGGGTAGCGAAGCTCCGGGAATCAAGTCGATTTGATGCTCAATACCTCGCAATGGTGGAAGTCCTCGGGTACCTCGTCCGGAAACACGTCGCCAAATTCCTGCAAAACATTAGAAACACCAATAGGAAGAGGGGTCATGTCGTTAGAAACCAAAACCGTACCCCTGTACAAGAGCACAAGAGGCATGGCTGTAGGATCCTCACTAAATTCTCTCATGTCTTCTTTGGTGGCTAATGAGACTAAGGAATTCACTCTCTCACTTTTCGCTATATCACTCACAACATTACAATTCTCTCGCCTATCTATGGATGCATCCTCCAAGTTTACTTCAATCTTCTGACGAGACTCATTGACAATTTGTTGTGGTGTCATAGGCTGTAAATTGATTTTCTTGCCCTTGAACTCCAAGTGGTATGTATTAGCACGGCCATTGTGGTGCACAGAACGGTCATAGAGCCAAGGCCGTCCAACAGTAGGTGACACACCGTCATAGGAACGACATCAAAATCAATGCAATCCTTATACGGTCCAATAGCAAACTCAACACGCACCATGTGGTTTACCTTCATCTCACCATTGTCGCTCAACCACCGAATATAGTATGGATGCGGGTGCGGTAGATACTTCAACTTCAGCTTGGTACATAACTCTTTGCTTGCTAAATTGCGGCAACTCCCGCCATCAATAATGACCTTGCAAGCCTTGTCGGACCAACTAAAGCCTTTGTCTGGAACAAATTGCAGCGCTGAGTAGATGCACTAGGCAACACATTAAGAGCACGCTGCACACAACAATGGTGCGAGCATCGACGGATATGCATCTTCACCATCGTTGTCATAGTCATCATCTTCTGGAGCATTAGGATCAACATCATCTCCAGTCTTGTATTCATTGTCCTCATTGATAACCATGACTTTGCGGTTAGGACAATCTCTCTTGAAGTGACCCTTGCCACCACATGTATGACAAACCATATCACGGTTACGCGCAGTAGACACATTAGAGCCACTCGTACTTGCAGCAGATTCGGACTTCTTTGTGTTAGACACATTGGAGACCGGTTTACTAGGCGGAGTAGAGTAAAGTGCGGAGCGTGTCGAAGGCGCCGGTGCCGAAGATGGTGCCGCGCGGGGTGTGAAACGCCCACCTCCTGTAGCTCGACCTTTGACCTTTGCTTCGTCAGCCAACTGTGATTCAGCTTCTCTTGCATGATGTAACAATTGATTCATATTGGTGTAGCTGTAATGAAACAATGCCTTTGATATCATACTTCAAACCATTGAGGAAACGCTGCATTGTCATCTCAAGAGACTCACGGACACGGCCACGCTGCATAAGCATCTCCATCTCCATGTAGTATTCATCCACAGTCTTCACACCTTGTCTCAATAGAGTCAGCTTATCATATATATTCCGCAAGTAATTTGTAGGCACAAAGCGAGAAGTCATTGCCTCCTTCATGGCACGCCATGTGCGTATAGGCTGGTCACCATCCTCTTCGCGATTACGAACAAAAGCATTCCACCAACGCAAAGCGTAGCCATCAAACTCGGAAGAAGCAAGCTTGATCTTCCGGTCTTCAGTATAATGTGGATGTAAGCTCCACAACTTCTCAATCTTGAGCTCCCAAGTGAGGTATTCTTCAACGTCAGCTCCTCCTTCAAACTTGGGTATAGAAAACTTGGGCTTACCCAAGCCATCTTCCTCATCTTGTCCACGACCATTGCGGCCAAGTGGAGCCCAACCGCGAGGACGATTACCACGTGGCGCATCACGAGCATTGTGTGCGTCATCTTGAAGCTCAGGATCTTCGTCATCTTCTTGTTGTTGTTGCGCGGTCAAATTCTCAACAGCTAAGCGCAAATCAGCAAGATTACGTTGTACATCCGTCATTTGATCTTGCATGGTAGTGACGGTCACATGAGTAGCATCCAGCTTTTGGGAAATCTCATCAATCTTCCCATTAAGCACCTCGTCCTGAGCGCGGAATTCACGTCGCATCTCATTACGAAGAGCCTCATACTCCCTCCATGTGATGATATCTGCAGCACTCTTGTTTTCCTGGTTAACAATTTTATGATCACTAGCAGACATCGTTAGTAGATTAGTGCACTAAATCAAAATATATGGTGGTACTCTCACAACTCACTCAAAACTGATAAGAAAAGGAAATCTTACCGTTCCAAAGTAAATTAGTGTTGCTTACCACTTGTAGTAATAACTAGTGCACGGATGTAGCGAAGCGAATATCAAGGGTAGAAGAACAAATCACACGACAAAGCAGGGTATATGTGGGGTTGTAGGTAGGCTACCTATTTGCACCAATAACAAGCTCTAGCGCTGACCGTAGACAACCAATGATACTCACACAAGGCGATATAATGGGGCAATGCAACTATATGTGGGAAAAGTTGCAATGCACAAGAGAGACGCAAGCAAAGCTCAACGAGACAGGCACAAGAATGCTCAACTACGGGTGCAGTAAAGTAAACTTAGGCCTTCACTTGATTCAACTAGCACAACACTTTTCTTTTTGGATTTTTCTTTTTAGAACACACAGCTATGTAGCTCTTTTTGCTTCTTTCTTTTCATTTTCTCTCTTTTTTTTGATTTTATGACTCAACCCTGATAACACGGCCAACAAGATATGCAAAGCACCAAAACCCTAACGAGAAGCCTATCGAGCGGTAAAACTAGTCTCTTCTGGGGAAGTTCCTAGTCACTTTATATTGATAGGCTGTGTCTATGGTTGGAAACAAGCACACTGTACGCTATGTGGACTCCTGAGAACAAACTGACACACTATGATAAACTAGATGATAGAGAAAACACAAACCCTAACAATTCTACTAGATGAAAGATAAAGATACGCAAAAACAACTACAAAAGCAACTAAAACTCGAAATTAGTGCAATCTAAAGCTAAAACCCTAACCCTAATTTTTTTTGCCTTTTTCTGGATAGGAAAACACTCACAACTCAACTATGGGGTGGATTGTGGATGGCTTACCGAGGAAAATGGAAATCTGATACCAAGATGATAAGGTGGTCCGATCTTCTCAAGAAGTAAATCTAAGGTGATGATGATCACGGGTGATGGCAGCGAGAAACACGACGATGAAGTGGATGATAACTTGTATGACGCAACGAGATCTCTCGATTGGTCCCCGCCGCCAATGCAACAGCTCTCAACCCCGCAAGATATTCACAACTCACACACTTACGCACGTAGCCGCCGACCACGAAGCGGTAAGTTGCAACCGTCTAATTCCCAATGGAACAACAGATCACACAAGACTTTTTCAGATCTACACAATATCAAGCAATATGGTGTAGGGATTCAATAGTTTTGCTAGAGCAAACAACTAAGAACTAGGGTTTATCTTAAACGTGGTCTAAAGCAGCTAGGGGCGTCCGGGGCACTTATATAGGTGTCCGGACGTTCTCGTCGAAAGATAAAATAACCGACCCAATAGATTCGGGTCGAGACAGACGGACGGGGTCCGGCTCGGAATCCGCCGATCGGGTGGACCGCCGGTCCGGCTGGTGGTCCGGTCAACTGGGCGGCAACTGAAATCGCGAAGTTTCCGATTTCTCGCCCGCACGATGCACTCCCTCCCTCAGGCCGGTTGGCGGCCGGCTGACGGGCCTGTGGACCGGGCGGTCTGGCGTGGGGCTCGGCCCGACCGGCGCTGACTGCCTCGGGACTTCTTCTCTCCTCTCGCGCATTCCTCCCGCTCCACCCTCGCGCGTCCATGAGATGTCTTCATGTCCAGCTTCTTGTCCAGTTTCACGTCCATCTTCACGTCCCGCTCCTCTCTCTTCCTCGTGCGATGCTTGTCTCCTCTTCATACCTGATGATACATAAGTAATAGGATTTAGGTATTATAAAGTTCTCATCAATCAAGGTATCGTTTAGGAACAAGTTCACCTGTTGTTTAAGTAGCTTCGCACGAGCTCGTGTTATTGGTCCAATCCTGACTTCATTGGACTTGAGCTTCACAGCAGGTTCATCTTCAGTTGGTAATGACGGAGGTAGTAGTGAGGTAGGGATGTGCTCATCATTTAGCATCCCAAGAACGGCGGCGAAGGATTTTGGCTCCTCCGTCGAAAGGGGCGATGTTGTTCTCCACTGAATCAGAGCTTTCTTCGTGTACATACAGCCATTTCTTCCGCCAACCTTGGACGGAGTCGGGGAATTTGACGTCGAAGTATTCGACGTCAGAACGAACACAGATGACGACGCTGCCAATGTTGTAGGCGACGCCGTGGGAGTCATTACGGCGGGAAGATGCGCTTCCACAGAGCCCAATTAGGTTGGACTCGAGGAAGCACTCACACAAGGTGATAAAAATCGACACGTGGAGGATGGAATTGGCCATGCCACCATGTGCCTGAAGCCCATAGACGAAAAGAAGACCTCGAAGAAACTCGTGGATAGGGGGAGAAAGACCGCGGATGAGATGGTCAACGAAACTGACCCGATACTCCATTGGAGGCGATGGATAGCTCTCCTCCTTGGGGAAGCGCAACGCCCTTGGTGAACCCCAGCTTCTTCAGCAGGTTCATGTCCTGGTTGGAGATCTTGGATCTCTCCCACTCCAGATCTTCGGCCATCTTGGATTCCGGAGTGCTATGTCTTGTTAGACGCGCGCGAGGTGGCATCAATGAGCGTGGAGGAGAAAGATGCGAGCTTGGTTGAGCGCAGGAGGCAATGGGCGCAGTGGAGGATTTTTGCAGAGGAAGAACAGAGGCGCGATGCAAGCGAAAGTTTTGGCGGAGGAAGACGATGACCTTAAATAGAGGTGCGGTGAAACGACGCACCGTTGGATGAGGAGATTGCGGGATAGATGGCGTACACGTGGACAAGGGGTAAAAAGTAATTTCGTGATGACAAGAAAAAACAGGAACTACAGTACGTGCGCCAGGAAAAGTGGAGGACGTGTGTCCCCCACTTGCACGACGTGTCAATTTGCTGAGAAATTTGGGCCCGCAAGTCAGAGAGAGCAGGTCTCGCGTTTTCCCGATGCAGCGGTCGTGGCTATCGTCAGCAATGATGTCACCTTGGCAAGAGAAAAATTCGGCTAGGCAGCTTCATAAGTAATGGCGACAGCAGAAGATTGTTGATTATTTCGATACAAGTTTTTGATCAAATGCTCGGGGGCTACTTTGGAACAATGAAAACTTCGAGAGTGACAAAATAGAAATGGTGAGAGCCTATGATCAAATACAAGTATTTGTTCATAGCCTCGGGGGATACTCCCGCTGTTCGCGCACCCGACAGATATGAAAATTGCGAGAAGGAAGGAAAATATAGCAACATAAGGCGTTGAGCCTACACCCAAGCACAAGTCCTTGGTTGTAGCCTCGGGGGCTACTCCCATCGGGAACGCTGTTCGCGTGCCCGATGAAATTATAAAAAAGAGGAAAATGTGAGCATATTTCGAGTTATATAAATAACTCTGCATATACTCCCATCGGGAGAGCAATATAAGTCATCCGTTGACTCAATAAATTGTGCTATTCCATCACCAAAAGCACTCGACAATATATTCTCGGAGCGCCAAAGTTGCGAATAATCTCTGAATGCCGCAAAACTTTGCGAAGGTAAGACCCACATCCGTTCTGAGTGGCGTTTGGCGTCTAATTCGTCGGCTGTTACTTTTTCGTATCAAAAGACACGAAGAAAATCCTAACGACGCGTTAGGTACCCGATAAAATATGACCGGGACTCGAGAATGGTAAGACCTTAAGCGGCACCTGTCGAAGTTTACACCAATATCCGAGATCATGTCCAGACGTGATCTTGAAGTAGGTTTTTGCGGATTGCCACTAGAGCAGTTAACTAGTACCTGATCCGTCAGATGAACTAGCCCCAACTACCATTATCCCTGTACAATATATAATTTTGTATCCAAAGATATGTGATAAAGTTCTGAGCTATTGAACGAATATAAAGTTGGAGATTTTCCCTAACTCCGCGATTCAAGCAAAATCTATATGACATAGGCATCCCCAATGGGCTCGCCGAAGATGGTACCCGGGGTTTATTGAAAGCCCATAACCCGAAGAGCAAGAAGATTCGGAAGCCCAAGATACTATTAAGGAAAGCTAGAGTTGTAATAGGAAGCATTATTTGTAATCTTGCGGGATGTTAGAAACCCTCCCGGACTCTGTAACTTGCGTATCACGAATCCCTCGGCTCCTTATATAAGGGGGAGTCGAGGGACAAAGAAAGGATCGAATCATTGTTTCACAAACCCTAGCTTTCATATCGTCGAGTACTTTTCGGCTGAAACCTTCGAGATCTACTTGCACTCTACATCCAACGAAACCCTAGTCTACGACTCGTAGGCATTGACAAGTTAATACCTTGTCACCAGCAGCCATACAATATATCACCCGATGATCTCTTCAACGGGCCGTGTCAATGCATTTTTATCTCGACAACGAGGGAAAAGACAGCCACCTTCGAGACTGTCGAATTTCCAAGCCTTGCATACCAGACATGCCAACATATGTAAAAGATGAGAGAATTTATGGAAGAATTTTACAATGGAGATTTTACTCGACTCTACGATTCAAGCAAAATCTCGAGGGCTACTGACATAGGCATCCCGGATGGGCTTGCCAGAGATGGTACCCGAGGTTTGCTGAAGGCCCACAACCCGAAGTTTATGAAGCCCGGAAGCCCATTAAAGCATCGATTATGGCAAGAAGAGATAGATTAGGAATAGAGATTTGTAACTTTATGGGACAGACTCAAAGAGTCTCCCGGTGATTGTAACTTTTGTAATACAAAACCTTTGGCTCTACCTCCTATATAAGGGGGAGTCGAAGGTCAAAAAAAGGATCAATCTCATTGTCAACTCAACCCTAGTTTTTAGTAGTCGAGCACCTTTTCGGCTAAAACCTTCGAGATCTACTTGCCCTCTACTTCCGCAAAACCCAAGTCTACAACTTGTAGGCATTGACAAGTTAATTCCTTGCCAGAGGGATCCTCACGAAGGAGGGAAGACATAGGGGCCATTGGGCGGAGGCAATCGGGACAGGAGTATGCAATTTACCCAGCTTTTCGAACACACTGCTCGGAGGCAAGGCCTACTGCTGCTTGTCTGGAATTATGTGGGCGCTTTCGTGTTGTTACAATGAGTTGTGGTTGTGCCTCTAGGGCTCCCAGGATCCGGTTTATAAAGGCACCAGGATCTGGGGTTACACAAAGAGTCCTAGCCGGAATACAAGATGGCTAACTACGGAATATACATTGCCGTGCACGTCAAGGATCCACCTACATCTAGCTTGTTGTCATGGATCCGGACACTTCATGGGCCTTCGTGGATCCGACTCCTGGCGTAGGTCAGTTGGGATCCGGCTCCTGTTCCTGGACTGGACTTCCTCCATCTTCTATCAACAAAAAAAGGGTCACCCGGTGTGCCATAAGCCACCACCACCATCCGTGGGCCACCCGGGCTTGCCAGATCTAGACCACATCTTTGGAATACCCATAAAACATGTAAAGTAAATAAAAATGCAAAACTAAAATTAAATGGGTAAGACTAAAAGTAATTATGCAAGCAAATGATGGCTCCCAAGTGAAGGAGATTAATTGTAGTACTTTTTAGTAAAAAGGGTTGTCAAACCCATGAAGAGATGAAGGTATTGGTTATTAAATTTGACAAGTCAAACAATAAAAGGGTGCAGTGGTTTTGGTGTTTTGGGTTTGTAGTTTGCAGTAAAATAAATTACTAAAATTACATAGCAACAAGAAAATGCTCTCAATGAGAGAAAACCTAATCCTCTATGGAGCAAGAGGATAAGCTCAAGTGTGTGCGCACTTATATGTGACAACCATTTCTGATGGTAGCATGGATTTACTTGGCATTTTGATTTCTACACAACATGGTGAATATCTTGTCAAGTTTCATTCCTTTAGAGCGGAGCCTAGATTAGGTGCAACCATAGATATGAGCAAATACACCCCTCACTACTAGGAAACTACTTATTAGTACCGCACTGGTTTTGGCTATCAGTGGCGCACCTCGGTACGCCACTACTATCACGTCACTGCTAACAATTAACAGTGGCGCGCTTCGCAATGCGCCACTACTAAATTATATAGCAGTCGCGCACTAGCATGTGCACCACTGGTAAGCAATTGGGTGCGCCATTGCTGTAGCTATAGGGTGTGCCACTTTTGTAGCTATAGGATATTTGATTGAATTAAAAAATGAAAAAGGCCACATGGGACCTGGTTGTGGCAGCGATGGGTCTCATTTGACCAGGGTTTAAAACAAAAGCTATGCAGACCAGGTCGTCTTGTAAGCATTACACTAATTAATTTACTTACAGAGCAGTTAAACTAAAATTACAATGAATATTTACAGAAAACACCCTAAAACTAAAAACGAAAAGCAGTCAAGTCCTTCTGCCCGTCGACGTGCTCCTCGCGGCGCTGCCCGTCCACCGCGCGCAGGCCACGAACCTCCTCCGGCTCCTCGCGTCCGTGCACCCGTGCTACTGGTCCTGCTCCACGGCGGCGCCACCACCGGCAAGGTGCACACGCTCCTCCACGCGTTTCGGCACCTCCGGTTGTGGGCGCGGGCGCGGTTGACCTAGAGATGAAGGGCGAGGGCGCGGCCTTGCCGTTGCGGGCGCCACATGAAAGGCGACGGAGAAGACATCAACGCGGCATCTCCCACGGCTGTCCATGGCGGCGAGTTGGTCCCGGCGTCAACCTTGTCTGGGTCGGAGAGCACCAGGTGCAGGCGGCGGGGGAGAGGACCAGGGGGCAGCGGCAGCGACCTGCGGGCGCCGCGACGCGGCGTCGAGGTCCGAGATGCAGGAAGTCGGCGTCGACCTTGTCTGGGCTAGAGAGCGACATGGGCAGGCCGCGGGGGAGAGGACCAGGGGCGGCGGCGCGTCCCGGTGGAGGCGCAGATGAAGAGGAATTTCTAGGGAGAGAGGAGAGGAATTTCTAAGGGAGAGAGGAGAGGAATTTCTGAGGGAGAGAGTTGAGGAATTTTCTGAGGGAGGGACCGTCGAGGTGGAGAGAATTATTGGAGAGAGGAATTTCTGAGGGGGGGAGGGAGTGTTAGAGGTGCGGTGGGGACTGGGCGCGTGTGTGGTGGGGGCGCGTGGCGTGGAGGCGTGTGCGTGGTGGGGACTGGGCACGTGGCGTGGAGGCATGGAGGCGCGTGCGTGATGGGTGTGCAGCATAGTGGAGTACCACATATACGTGCCCCACTGCTATTTGAGGTAGCAGTGGCGCACATATATGTGGTGCACCACTACTAACCCTGAACCTGATTTATAACCTAGCCCCATACTTACCAATGGCGCACTACTTATAGGTGCACCACTGCTAGTTGAGATAGCAGTGACACACCTCTATTAGGTGCGCCACTGATAAGTCTGAGGTGGGGATAGATCAGAAAAAATATATAGCAATGGCGCATGGTTGCTATGGTGCTCCACTAGTATTTTCATAGCAGTGGAGCACCTGTTAGTCGTGTGCTACTTGTATATAGCAGTGGAGCAGCACTAGAGGGTGTGCCACTACTAGTGATCTTACGGCTAGGACTTTTTCTAGTAGTGCCTTATGCTGGGTTCTAGAGCCATTTGCATGAACAACTATAGGAATATTAAGATATAAATGTCCCACCATAGAAGTTAGTTCATTAGTCCCTAACGTAACTCCCGCTAATACAACTCAAATTATTGGAAAACGGTTTCTGTCATTCCGTCCCTTCCAATCTTCATCATTGCATCAAAGTGTAACCCTATAGGCCCATATAGGTGACATAGGCATCCCCAATGGGCCTGCCGAAGATGGTACCCGGGGTTTACTGAAGGCCCACGACCCGAAGTTTATGAAACCCGGAAGCCCAATTACGAGATAGTTTGGAAAGATAGAGTTACGAGATAGTTTGGAAAAATAGAGTTGTATTACGAATAATGACTTGTAACTATTACGGGACGAACTCAAAGAGTCTCCCGGACTTTGTAACTTGTACATCACGAAACCCTAGCCCGCCTCCTATATAAGGGGGATTCGAGAGAAAGAGAGGATCGATTTCATTGTCAACACAACCCTAGTTTCTTAGCAGCCGAGTACTTTTCCGGCTGAACCTCGAGATCTACTTGCCCTCTACTTCCCTAAAAACCCTAATCTACAATCTGTAGGCATTGACAAGTCGATACCTTGTCAATTGGCGCCGTCCATGGGGACTAGAGGCGACAAGGAGCTGATCTCAATGGCACGCTCAACATCGTCGACATCTTCGGTGGCAAGCAACGCGATGGACAGAGGTGAACAGATCGAAACTGGTCTAGTCGATTTTGTTCCTCACCCGCCTCCCGTTTGGATGCATATGCGTATCCGGAGGAGCCTATGGAGATGACGTTCGGGAAGTTTCACTTCCGCGTCGGAAAAGAGGGATCACATCGTCTCGAGGTTCCGATTTCGTCGGGATCGTCGGTGGCCGACTCTGATCTTTCGGAATCATCGTCATCGTTCGAGACGGGAGCCGAGGAGATCTCACCGCCACACTTTGTCAAGGCTGTGACAAGCGGAGAACTCGTCAAGATCTTCGGCAGCATGTCCTTCGAGTCATCTGCGGACTCCAATATAAGCAGCGACTCAGACAGCGTCGACAGCTTCGAATTCATCGACAAATCTACGTCTGTTAGGGAGGTCTTCGCCGATCTACACGATGGTGTCACCAACCCCGACGAAAGACAAACTCCAAAATACCATCAAATCTATGTAATTGGAGAAACGATTCGCCCACAGGAGGAGACATCAGAGGCTTTCGATGATGCGGGAAATCCATACATCGATCCCGCTGATCTTATGCGAGGTTTAGGCACCAAGTACGTCGGACCTGCAACGCGACAGATGGTGCAACTTCCGCAAGCGGTTTGGGACAGAACCGCAAAAGCTATCGATGGCACAGAGCCAATGACTACGGCCGCCACAGCTGAAGAGTTGCAAGCATACCAATATAGACTCGCCCGTGCTGGACGAGAACTCGAAAAACAAAAACCTAAGCTTGATAGGAGGAGAGTCGCAGCTTCCGAGTCAAGTAGGCGAAGAGCTGAGCTGAGTCGACAATCAGGTACTTCGGGAAGAGATAGTCACAGAGCAGCTCGCAATAGGGCAAGGTCTCGGTCGCAGAATATACCTGAAGCCGGGAGGGTGAACCTAGTCCAAAACCTCGACATGTCCTTTATATCGATAGATACAAGGGGGAATATTATTCCAAAGACACCAGAAGCTGGATATATGGCGACCCAGGCTTTCATCCTGGCATCCAGGCCACCTCCCGGAGATCCAAGAGAAGTATTGTACAATATGGCCATGGCAGAGTTGGAGCCATGGGAACAACGTTTTCGCGGGTACAAGCACGCCTCCCGAAGGCACTGCAAGGCAAAATAGTCCACGACCTACAGTAGTAGTGCAAGACCCTCCGAGAACGAGTGGTGCAAGAGATACAACGACACAAGCGCGAGTCGATAGGGCGCGGCAAGAAAGGAGAGAACATCGGCAGTCACCAGAAGTCGACGAGGAGGAGATGTGTGGGCTTCCGTGCTTCACTCGAAGAGTTCGCAAAACGCGGGTTCCATCTGGTTTCAAGTTACCCGACAACTATAAGAAGTTCGATGGCCTGCAAGATCCCGAGGATTGGCTAGTCGACTATCTGGAGACAGTAAAGCTAACGGGAGGAACCAAGCCAACCGCCATGCAGACAATCCAGGTGCACCTAAGTGGAGCAACACGGTCATGGATAAAGAAGTTACCACCTGGATCTATCGATAGTTGGGAAACTTTTGAGGACATGTTCGTGAAAAATTTCTTATCTACATGCAAGAAACCTGTGTCAATAGAGCAGCTACGGGCTTGCAGACAGAAGTACGATGAGTCGATGAGGACCTACATCCAGAGGTGGAACATTATCAAAAATTCGGCAGAGGACATATCTGATGAGCGAGCAATTAATAGACGCGTTTATTGCTGGGATCCGAAGAAAGGATTTAGTCGAGGACTTGGGACGGACTAATCCGAAAACAATAGCAGCACTCATGGAAATAGCGAATTGCTGGGCAGATGGAGAGGATGTTGTTCACAACAAAAGACATAGGTCGCCTGAAGACGATCGTAATCGAAATATTCAAAATAGACGACGATTTTCTCGCCAATTCTCTGACTATGATGGTCCGGGCCAAATATCGGCTGGCTTCCGAGGAAATAGTGGAGGTAATAATCGAGATGATTATAAAAAAAGTGGTGAACAACGCAGCGATTACAGGGATAGTCCCCGCCCCAACAGGCAAAACAATGGACCAAGGTTCCAAAGGCCATATGTGTCACCCGAACATCTCTTGAACGGACCATGCCAAATGCACTTTTTCCTCGACAACAACAGAAAGATGCAGTTGGGGCATCTGCAGAAGGATTGCCGAACTTTCCTAGCACTACACAGATATGCAGGGCATACAAGCACACAGGCAGTAAATAGAAACCCCCAGGGGCCAAGGACTGAGATCCATCTTCCACCTCCTCCCGCAATCACGGAAAAAAATCAACACTGGGGCTGTAATAGCGGCAGCTCCACACCCGCCTCCTTATATCGACACCAATGGTGCGCTCTCGATGATCCAGAAGGCCAGGCCATCTAATAGAGCTGAAAAAGTAATTTCGCGACAAGTCTTCATGGCAGAAAAGATGCCTCCACCAACAATCGAGTACCCGAATTGGTCTGGGCCAGACATTGGCTTCACCATAGCGAACCACCCGCAGCAAGTTCCTCGACCAGACACCGGCCTTTGATCTTACCAACAGATCGCAGGATTCGAGGTTTCACGAGTATTCATAGATGGAGGCATCAGTTTAAACCTCATGTATGCAGATACATTGAGAAAGATGAATATATCCTTGGCAAACTTAAAACCAACCGACACACGTTTCCATGCTATCACACCGGACAAGCCAAGTTATCCACTGGGAAAGATCAATCTCGACGTTCAGTTTGGAACCCGAGAGAACTACAGAATAGAAAGGCTGGAGTTCGAAGTCATGGATTTCCCATCACAATACCATGCTCTACTGGGACGACCCGCGTATGCCAGGTTTATGGCGATACCACATTACACATACTTGTTGTGGAGACTCTCTGGACCCAACGGTCCAATCACAGTAAAAGGCAGTTTCGCGCTAGCAGATAAGTGTGACAAGGATTTTCATCGACTGTCAGAAACTTTCGGGATGCAAACAAAGTATATGGCGTCAAGGCTAACAACTGATTATGACGTGTTGCCTGATGGAGGGAGGCCGCTAAAAGAGCCAACCTTTGACACAACCAAAAAATCAAAGGAAGTGCAGATTCACCCAACAGATCCCAAGAAGACGACAGCTATCCAACAAATATGGATCTCGCATAGGAAAGCGCGCTCGTCGAGTTCCTCCGTGAGCTCGAGAAATCTTTGCATGGTGTCCAACTGACATGCCCGTGGAACTTGCCGAGCACCCCCTCAATTTGGATCCAATGGTTGTACTCAATCAAACAACCTTTTGTATGCTGAACAAACCGCAAAGCTATGCTGTCAGAAATAAATAGACTTCGAGAAGCTGGATTTATCAAAGAGATACACACAGAGGCCACGTGGGTAGCAAACCCAGTGCTGGTCCCGAAGAAAAACACAGAAGACCTTCGCATGTGCGTCGACTTCACGTGTCTCAATAAACATTGTCCAAAGGATCACTTCCCCTCCCAAGGATCGATCAATGATTGACTCCACTACAGTCAGAACGCTCTTCCTTCATGGACGATATTCTCAGTTACAACCATATCCCCACTAAAAGAGGAAGATGAGGTCAAAATAGCTTGTATAACACCCTATGGCGTGTTCTCATAGAACAATATTCTTCGTGTTGAAAAACGCTAGGAGCAATGTATCAATGTGATGATGCGTATGCCTTGCCACACGCATTGGCAAGAACGCTCAAGTATACATTGACGGCGTCGCCGTAACAACAAATAAAGGGTCAACCTTG